>OW203727.1:11013500-12213500 GCA_934045075.1 Yponomeuta sedellus | reverse complement strand
TCTATTAAAGTGGGTGATTTTCAAACTTTGATGAGTCGATGGCAAAACTGGAATGCTACAACACCTCGGCACTGATTAGCCGCTCCCAGCCGAGTAGTAGTTTCGGCCTTTGGCCTCCAGCGGTAGTAGTAAAAAAATGCATTTTTGTATGAAAAGTCCTATTTTGGGTGAACATTTTCTATTAAAGTGGGTGATTTTCAAACTTTAATGGGTCGATGGCCAACTGGAATGCCACAGCACCTCGGCGTGGTGACGCCATTCTCAGCCAAGTACTCATTTTGGCGCTTAGCCTCTATCGATGGTACAAAAAAATTAAGATTTTCTACGAAAAAGATGATTTTCAGTACAAATTTTTTGTAGAAATTCTCCATAGTAAATTTGACACCTTTGAAAGCCAATATCTCAGCCGCCATCTTGAAATGTCAGAATGTCGGATTTTTCTCATATACCTGGGTCCTTTGACGACACGATGCCGTTTACGGCTGGTCCCTGGCATGCGCCCAGTTGGCTGCCGACTTTTTTGCGTAGAGGTCGAAAAAAGGCCGATTTTCGGAGGGCTATAGCTCCGGTGGTATTTTGAATTTGGAACGACCGTCGGCGGAACCGAAAATGGCGTGTCGAAGAAAAGGCCGGGTGAAAATTTCATCCAAATCGGTCGGTAAACGACAGAGTTAGCACCCTCGCGTAGTGGAACGCGTTCGAAATTCAAAAATCGGCTTCATAGGATGGCTGTAATTCATACATTTCCTACAACTTTCTCATACATCATTTTCGTCCCAATCTTACCGTTTCCGAGAAAACGTATGGATGTTAGATCAGTCAGTGAGTATATCGGATTGTAGCTTTATATATATATAATTACACTATTTTTTTTTTTTTTTTAATGCACTAACCCGTGCTAAGGAACAAATTTAAAAACCTATTTAGAGGCTAAAAATTTCACCCATGCCGGGATTCGAACCCGCAACCTCTGGCTATCCGTACCTCTGGTACGGATAGCCAGAGGTTGCGGGTTCGAATCCCGGCATGGGTGAAATTTTTAGCCTCTAAATAGGTTTTTAAATATATAATAACAATTTAGATTTAACAGTACCGCGACTACTTAGTCTTAGGGCCGTGAAATAAATTATGACTGCTTTTTTTTATTTATCCCCGGGATCACCCAATAGGTCAGATTGTCGAATTTGAGCACGGCATTAGCATACAGCGTGCAGGCGGCCGGCTTGGCCAGTAGGCGGTGAAAGCAGTCCCAGCCCCCCTCCGCTATCTCAAAACGCATTATCGGGCACAAAAAACAAAACAACTTAAAGATAGAAGGGTTATCTGTTGTTATCTAACACGTTTTGCGACAGGCAGCTAGTAGTGTAATATCAGTTGAAGCTTTCGCCTTAGCTCGAAGGTTAAAAGTCCGACCATACAGCGCCATGATATTGGAACGGATAGTACCCATACATTTTTTTATACACAAAGCGGGTGATTTTTTTGTAGATTATCTGCAATGTGAATCAATGCTCAGCCTCCCGTGGATCCCCAAGTACTTAGTTATGGTCCAAACAGGTACGTATATTACAGGCATTATGATAAATTGTACCATAAAATTCTTAGGATTTAACATTTTACAATTCGTCTTAAGGCATTTCATGGTGCCACCAAGCGCCACCAAAGGAAAAAAAATCGTAACAGGTTTTATGATACGTTTTTATCTAAAAGTGAACATAAAAAATCTTAACAACTGTGACCACAATTTTTAAAACCTACAGTGTAGAGCCCAGAATCAACAACCAATGACTTTAATACATTTCCGCCAAAAACGGCCGTTTTCAGCGCAAATCGATTTAAGTTTTAAGACTGTTGATCTTAGGCCCTAGACTGTAGGTTCTAAAAATAGTTGTTAAAAAATAGTTGTTGTTATGCTGTGTGGTGTCGGCCTAGAGAATAGCACCAACTCAAATTCTTCCCGCGGGTGTCGTAAAAGGCGACTAAGGGACACAAACCAGGGGGTGGGCAGCAGCGCCCCCTGCAGTACAATTCCACCAAACTGCGATCCCCAACCCTCAAGCCCAGCGTGGGAATTAGGGGCATTACCTCCCAATGATTGCACAACCTTGTTTAGATTTCTAATATTCACTTTTAGATAAAAACGTATCATATTAATAAAGTTATGATTTTCATTGGTGGCGCTAGTCAGCATCCCGAAGCGTCTTAATAGCATAGAACAAGCGTTGCCTAACCTAGTAACCTAGGTGTCTATTTCATCATACGATAGGATCAGTTGATACGAGTGGTGACTATAAGGTGGTTAGTATTGACAAGGAACATTTTCGGATAAATAGAATTTTGATTGATTGATAACAATAATTTGTTACACCTTATAAGAATTTTTGTAGTTTCCATCTTTATGTACATTAAGAGTTCTCTATACATCAGTTTCAACTGTTTCATCACAGTACGTACCATTTATCATTTGTCACTCTCACAAGCCACAAAATGTGGACGAGGAGTTACTCCAGTGCCTACATTATAACTAGATCCATCTTAAATCTAGGTTGTGCGACAGTACGACAACACTGTTGTGCTTCTAGGTTTAAGTGTGTGCTATCGACGAGCAAGATTAACCGATGAAACTCCACTGCGCAATACGTTCTCGCCCTTTAGAGTGCGATATCATCAATACGGGTAATATGTTTTGTACCCGCCCGGCAGCGTTAAGGGGTAGAATTTATCTTTACTAATAAATTATCGCGTGCCTACGCTCAACCTCACTTAAGTAAACACGATGTTCGCACCACATTTTTCATTCCCTAACGCGGCTGATTCTTGAGGCACGGGGCGCTAGGTATCACGAGGAGACTGCGAATTATAGACATTTTGTTTTTCTCTTTATTTTTTTTGTTTATGTACCTAGATAGGTACATTTGCGACACAGATGTTCATGTAGCTTAGAGTTTAAAATCGGCAGTGGGGACGTGTGCTGATTAAAATCATACTGTCCTATCACATACCTTGTGAAGTCTTGTACCCGGGAGTAGAGCGTATCTAGGCTGGTTATGTATATTTACTTTGGTACTTCTGCAGATAGTCTATCCACAAAAATTAATAGCAATTTCTAAGTAGCACTTAGCTAGTTAATTACTGCTCACGGGTCGATTTATTCAATAAAGTAGTTATCCCTCTCTAAGCACTTACGTACGACGAAGCGTCAATCAATACTTTCATAATTAATTAAGGTTTGTTAGAGCGCAAAAAGGAAAGTTACGCGGCCTTCTAGAACTTTTGCAGCCGAAGTTATCTAAATAGCAATATGAAATACCAACAAAATGGAGTCTGGGCCAACAAAATACGTTGCGAGAAAATTCGTTTGCCAACCCTGAATACTTCTTTCAGATGTTTAAATTTTAGCACCCGGAGGATCTTTGAGCACTTTATCAAGCCTATCCAAGTTTACTTCTGCTAATCTTTTTAGGGGAAGAACATTTGATACAAAGACGTCACAATAATTACACAATATTTTTTTTATGCGGTCTATATACGTCCCACTGCTATCTCGAAATCTGAGGCGTTCTCGAACACCTCAGATTTCCTCACGACGTATTCCTTCACAGTTAGTGAGTGGTATTGCTTCTTCACAAATGTTCGTACCTTTAGAAAACAAAGTCATTTGTGCGTGCCAGGAATCGAACCCGAATGTGAGGCCGGCCTTCTACCGCTATTCTACCGCTCTAGCAATAAACCTACTTTACATAAAAAGTTGCTTTGCGTGCGGCCTATTAGCTTAATAGCAAACAAAGAGGTTAAATGTTTTATTAATTCTCGAAACTGAAACACAGCTAAGTCCTAATGCTAGTTAATGCTGTTTGCAACTCGTAATTTCAATGAAGTCAGAACAGTGCACACAAGTCGAAAGCTGTGCCTAATGCAGCGGAGAATTTCTAATGCAGAGCATAATAATGTCCCATTCATCTGAGTGGTAAGCCCGAAACATGGCACCCTAGTTTATCCTGCCATATATCTTTGCGCTCCAGCGTTTAGGCTGCCCACTACCCCAGTCTTTGCGATGTAAATCACTTGTGACGGTTCACAACACCTGACAAAAATTGGTGCGTGCGTATAGTCTATTAATCAAAATATTGGAAAGTGTTAGGTGCCTGTGCATCATGTTTTCCTGTGTGTGGTAAATTATATGTATCATTGCCTGGCTTTCTAGGTACAGCTTGTAACGGTGCAAACCTCTTTACAATTTTTTTGATTTAAAAACCTATTTAGAGGCTAAAAATTCGTTCCGATGTTAAAACCTAACTGCAAAGTAGGTGGTCGGGGCTTTAAGTAATGCAATTTGCTTAAGTCAGATGTCGCTGCCTGTACGTAATACAGAGAATATTGTAAAGAGGTTCGAAATTTCACTGATGCCGTGAGTCGCCCATTGGCTCAATTGGTAGAGCGCTGGTACGGATAGCCAGAGGTTGCGGGTTCGAATCCCGGCATGGGTGAAAAATTTTTAGCCTCTAAATAGGTTTTTAAATTTGTTCCTTAGCACGGGTTAGTGCATTAAAAATAAAAATAGTGTAATTTTTTTGATATTTAAGCAACAACAAGCGCGGTCAGGTGCAGGATGGGTGACCGTCCCGTGACTACCGCTAGTGGCATTTTTCTGAGCGTTTCCGTGCTTTGCAAGGCACGTTAAGCATGGCTGTCATGTAATGGCAGTCGTTAAGTTATGTCAGAGCCCTTATGGGCGGCTTGATAACTTCTGACACTGACTAAGGCCCGCCACTGTCTTACAATCCTCCACCAACCCGGACTTGGCCCCCGTGGTAGAGTACGGCCTAGCCTTCCAGCGATGCGGGAGGAGACCCGTGCCCCAGCAGTGGGGACATACAAGGGTTGACATCGATCGATCTTTTAACATGGACTCTCATATTACAGTGGCCTGTAAAACTAAGTATCACACTTTTTAATTTATGGCACAAGATATTATACTTTCGAAATAAAAAAGACTCGAAAAAGAGTTTAATTTTGTGTACAAAAACTTCATAGTTGGTAACCTTCTTTTAAGACATGGCTAAAAATAAGTTAATTTTATTGACTAGCTTAAAATTAAAAAAGATATAATGTTGTAATTACTTTTGGAGTTAATGTTATATTAAAACATTTTTTAAATGCACGTTCTCCATTATGTGCCAGGTTGTACTATTCAATGCACTCAAAGTGCGCTAATCACCCCCGGTTTCTCGTACGTTAACAAACCTCTAACTGAGATTTTTTTTGTATGGAATTTGCCTAACTAACAGCTGTTTACAGTTTCTTAGTGAACCAGAAACTGGGGGATAGTGACTTCACCTATGTACCTACTTATAAGGTTAAGTTTTTTTTAAATAGGTATTCATACCTAAAATTTCTGCAAACCCTTATTCTTGAAACGAGCAATAATTAACTGTAATACCAGCAAATCAATGAATAGAGTGCCTGTCGAATTTATAAGGAATTTTAAAAATGTACTTTGTCCATTATGATGTTACTTTTATATTTTTTTTTTTACATTTCTGTTTCTTTCATGTTTGTAGAAGGTTTATGTCAATATTAAGTAGATATTGTGCCGCTGAATAAATGTTTTTTTCTATCTATCTGATGATGATGATTGCTCCGACCACTTTGACCCCTAATCAGAGATTCGCTGCGCGCGGCGCTGGTGCGCTCGAAGATGGCTTATGAAGCCTATCTTCGTGGCGAAACTCCGTGCACACTGAGGGCACGTGAGAATGCCGTTCTCATAGTTATATTACGAGCCTTTCTGATTATCTATCTACCTACCTACCTACCTGCCTACCTACCTACCTACCTACCTACTGAATGTTTATGCAGCCTATATACGTCCCACTGTTTGTTACGCTTTATTGCACAAAAATTAAGAAACACCTACCTACCTACCTAACTACCTACCTACCTACCTACCTACCTACCTACCTACCTACCTACCTACCTACCTACCTACCTACCTACCTACCTACCTACCTACCTACCTATCTATCTATCAAATCCGTTTGTCATAATCATTGTCAATTCGCATTTTAGTTGCAAAGTCGCCCTTAGTGTAACTGAGAAGGTCACAAAGGTCGACACGTTGTTGACTGTATGTAAAACCCAGCTTTCGCTGAAAGTACTATTGCATGTCTTGTAACAATCATTATTGCTTTAAAGCGTAAGTTTTGTAAAATAATACTCGTTGCAAAATCTGAATGTTTATGCTGCCTATATACGTCCCACTGTTTGTTTGTTAAGCTTTATTGCACAAAAATTAAGAAACAGAAAAATAACTTAAATAACAGGTAAGTTGTGTTGATGTACAAAGGCGGTCTTATTTCAAAAGAAATTTCTTCCAGCCAGCCTAAGAAAGATTCTGAACAATAAAACAGAGAGCGGGAGATGGCAAATATAGCCAAACAAGAAAAATAAAATCTAAAATCACCTATTTCAAGTTAATAGTTACCTATTAATTGTTACTGTAGCTATCAATAGATAAGATAAGATAAGAAAAGAATATTCTTTTTTATCTGCACATTTATTAGTAAACGGTGAGTACTCAATAGAAAAAATAAATTAAAACTGTATCGTTTGTTATTAGAGCAACTAATTTTTTTGCATTTTTGAGACTTGTTTCCATTTAACTTTTACTAAGTTGATGTAGTTTCACATTAAACATTAAAAAAGATAAAATACGAATATTCTTGATTGTACACCAGGAAAAAACAAACAAAACATAATTACAAAGATACAGTACAATTGGCGGCCTTATTGCTTAGAGCAATTTCTTCCAGACAACCCACCTCCAGGCAACCCACTAGATACTTACTAATATACACACATTGTACATAATTATAACTACTTAAATAGTAATACATATACATACTTCTAGACATACATATTTATACATACACCTGTACCTTCTCGCAAAGAGAGAATGGTCTAATTACCTCGCGTGCGCACCGTGGATTGCCAATTGTAAGTTCCGGGTACGTGTGAATACCTCACACACTCCGGTTTCCTCACTATATTTTTCCTTCACAGTTAACGAGTGGTATTGCTACTAAAATTCACAAATGTACGTAACTTAGAAAACAAAGTCATTGAACGGGATCCGAACCTTCCGAATGTGAGGCCGGCGTCGCACAATCGGAAATACGAACTTAACACGTTCATGCGAACAACGTTGTTATACGTTATATATTTATAGATTCGTTGTGGCACAACGCATGATGACGCCCGACAAAGATCATTGTTTTAAAACACAACGTTATAGTGCGGCGCCTTGCCATATTAGTAACAAAGAGTTCTGTTGCTGTGCTACGACACATCAAATTATTAAAACTGTAGTGCGACACTGCGTTGACTTTTTGTTATGTTTGAGAACTACCCAACCGGACACGATGTACCTACTTTGTTTGGGCACAACGTCATTGTACGTCGTGCGCCGATAAGTTGTCCTTTGATTCAGTTGACCTGTGCCCAGCGCAGGAGGTGCGCGTGCGCTGTTCCTATTGTCCCACATTTGTATCATATAAATAAATGAAATCGTAAGTATTTTGAATAATACACGTTTATATTAGGATGCTTATTGCTGTGAATGTATTTGGAAATAACCTTTTTGTGGTTTACGACTTTTGTAGATGGTTAATACCAAGCAAAAGCAGCGGAAATCTTCCATGAAAGTCTTCGAGTCTTCTGTTTCATCCAGAGAAACGAGCCCTGACCCTTTTGAAGATGACGGTGAACATGGCTCGGATTTCGATTATGATCCACTTTTTGACGACGAAGATGACAGCTCCTGTAAGTTGAGTTTTTCCCAAGGCAAAACGCCAAAAACATCTTTAGCCCGTGTAAAAAAGATTCCATCTGCCAACATTTCTACTCCTGAAAATGAATCCTCTTCAGATACCACATCAGAGCTTTCTCATAGTACCACTGAGGATTTAGACTGTTCAAGTTCAAGTTCCGAAAGCATTTTTGACTCTCACAAAAGAAAATGCAGTACAAGCAAGCAGCCTATGAGAAAAAAATTAAAGCGGGATCTGAAACAATCAGATTGCGATCAAAACAGTATTGCTAATATGTCAATAGACTCTGAAATGTTGCGAAGAAATGTCGGTGACGGTATTTTGGAGGACACCTATTTGCTTGACAATCTTGAAGATATAGGAGAGCAATCGCTGACACTCTTACAAAACTCCAAAAGTGCGAAAAATAATGAGATACCGCAAGTCCAAGCTCTAGATCTAAAAGAGAATATAAAGTCGTCTTCATTATCTTTGACCGCAACACAGAAAAGCCAAAAAGCCAACAATGAAAAGCCGCCTTCGCCATCCTTACTCCTAACGCTTCCATGTCCACCATTGGAAATTACGCCGAATGTGCAATCATCGATGCCATATTTGGCCCCTAAACCACATGCGCAGATGTCTTCGTCATCCGTGGATGCAACATCACACGCGCAGCTGCTTTCGCCAGGCTTGACTCATGCGCAGCCACCTGCACAATCATTGGTCGCTGAGCATTTGCCTCCACAATGCTTTGACCCAACACCGCAAGTGCAGTTGCCGTCACCAACCCTCGACTCAGCACTGCACATACAGCTGCCTTCACCATCCTTAGACCCAAAGCCGCATATACAGCTACCATCTTCAATCTTGAACCCAGCACAGCAGCTATCTTTGTCATCTTCGGAACTGCCATTGCACGTGCAGCCACTATCACCACAACACCCAGACTCTGTTGCACCCGGTAATCAAAATCCTAACATTGATAATAGCATTAATGTAGAAGGCAATCAAAGACGTTCACGAAATCTTAGTCCTGAGCCAGCTTATGAGTGGGAAAACACAACCTCAGATATCCCTAACTTTGACTTTGATGAAGTATCAACTGGTGTCCATTTTGAGATAACACCAAATATGTCGCCATTAGATATTTTTGACAAATTACTTCCATCTCACATTCTGGAATACATTGTTACAAAGACCAATGAATATGGAAAGGCATTGTGCTCTTCAAATGCGCGGCGTACGCGAAACACTCCAAAGCGTCAGGTAAAGTACAGAGACGTAGATTGTGACGAAATGAAAAAGTTCTTGGGATTATGTTTACTCATGGGACAAGTAAATGTTCCTCAAAAACGAAAACTGTTTACATACAGTGATGCTTTGTATTATCATCCCATTTTTCAATATATTATGTATGCACGCAGATTTGAACAAATTTTAAGATGTTTGTGTGTGTCTGAACTCAATTCAAAAGGAAAAGATAAAATCGTCAATTTCATTGATCTTATGACCAAGAATTTCAGAGATTGCTACAAACCCGATAAAAAACTTTCTTTGGATGAATCGATGCTTCTATTCAGAGGTCGCCTTTCATTCAGGCAATATATTAAAAACAAAAAAGCCAAGTATGGGATTAAGTTTTATGAACTTACTAGTTCGGATGGATATGTCCTTAACATAATTATGTACGCTGGAAAAGAGCAAGATTATGAAAGTACAAAAGGCAAAAAAACAGAAAAGGTTGTAATGCGTCTCATGAGACCTTACTTATTCAAAGGCTATTGGCTTTTCATGGATAATTACTACAATTCGGTTGAACTTGCCCAAAAACTTGTCGAACTAAAGACTCATGTTACTGGAACCCTCAGAACCAATAGAAAGGGTAATCCCACAGAGAGCACAAAGAAAAAACTGAAAAAGGGCCAGCATGTATGGGTACGTAAAAACAAAGTTTACGTATCTAAATGGGTTGATAAAAGACCTGTTCTAATGATCACGACGCTAAAACATCCAAAAATGACAATTTTGATAGACAGACATGGAAAAATACGTAACAAGCCGGAAGAAGTCGATATTTATAATAAATTTATGTCGGGAATTGATAGGGCAGACCAGATGGTCTCGTATTACTCCTCCCCAGAAAATCACTGCGTTGGTATAAGAAGGTGTTTTTCCACATATTTGATCTAGCCGTGTGGAATTCTTTCTACATCTACAAAAGGTATTGTAAAAATGATGACAAACGTTACAATTTTCTCAGTTTCAGAGAAAGTTTGATACGATCACTTGTACACTTATCACCAGATATGAAGCCCGATGTGTTGTTAACACAGCGGAATAAACACGACAATAGACTCAAAGAACAGACTGGTACCAATGTAACAGCAATCAGCAGCGATGGCAATCCATCTACTAGCAACAATGAAAATTATACTGGTAGTGGCCACTGGCCTGAAAAAATTCCTTTAAAACCTGGATCGACGAAAAACAAAAATTACATGAAATGTAAAATGTGTACCAAAAAGAAGGTTAGAAGGGAGACAGGCCTTCGGTGCAAGGGCTGTCCAGAGAAACCAGCACTTTGTGCAATTTGCTTTGAAGACTGGCATAAGCAAGACTGATTTAATGCTATGCTAAATTATTTATTAGATAGCTATTAGATGCCTATTTACGTGTTGTTACTATAGTTTTTGATATTTTTAGTTTCTATGAGTCATTTGTCCTAAGTAAAGTCGGGGTTTATAAATTCCCAAAATGTTTTTTTTTTTTATAAAATCATTGTTCCTACTCTATTATTTTCAGTTATATGGCTAGGTACATACTTATCAAGACTGATTGTTGTTTATTTTGATTAATCTAATTAAGTGCTTTTGTAGATTATGAGTACATAGGTATTGCATATATAGATATCTATTTTACATGTAGGATTTTTTAACTTCGATTGTTGATTGTTGTTTGTTTTGATTAATCTAAATAACTGCTTTGCTAGATTATGTAGGAGGTATTACATATGTTAAAAACTATTTACATATTACATATACTGTAATTTTTTTCAAAAATTTTTAGCCCCTGTGAGTCATTTGTAGTCTTAAGTATAGTATTGGGTCTATAAGTTCCTAAGATATTTTTCTTGGTAAGATACAAACGAACCAAAAACTTTCTTAACATAAAGTGATTATTATGAAGACTGTTACGGATAAGAAGCATTCGTTTAGTGACTACCTATGTGATTATTATACCGTCCATTAAAAATATTATAATATAATATTTGACAATAATGTAATGATTAAGGAGTTACCATTAAGTTTTAATGGTCGTTATCATAGCCTACTTTATAGAAGTTGATTTCAGTTTACTAAAAATTAATGTGTGAAAAATTTGGCTTATTATTATGCATCAAGAACTGCATAATCTAAGACAAAATATATTAATTAATAGAAAAATAAATACTTCGATGACCGTTTAACTAGTTAATTTGTCGTTTTAATCAATCCAACTAAGCCCCTAACCTAAATCCAAGCCCTCATACCCTATAAAACCTTCATAAAATCCTAACGTGACACTACGTTGTTAATTATCAAACGTATATTCGTTTATGCTTTTTGCCGCTGGCGCCTATACACGTCAACGCTATTAAGCGTTGTTAGTTGTTGAAGATATATTTGTCTTTTCTCTACATCACAGGCGTCTTTATACGTCACCATTATTACACGTTGTTAGCGGTTGCGTATATTATTGTCTACTCTGTACAGCACAAGCGTCTATATAAGTCGACGCTATAAGACGTTGTTGGCGGTTGTGTATATTTTGTGTACGTTGTACAGCACAGGCGTCTATATACGTCGACGTTATAATACGTTGTTAGCGGTCGTATAGATTTTTATCTACTCTATAGAGCACATGCGTCCATATACGTCGACGGTGTAGGACGTCAGTGCAATATATCATAGCTTTTATGTTGCTACCTATTTGGACAACGTCACTAGACGACCATTCCCTTTGTATGAAAAATCAATGTGCTTCAACGCATTGTACTTCGACATTGTCATGTTAGCGTGAACGTGTTAATCAGTGAAATAATCATTTATTAACTCACATTTAACAACTGCTGGGGAAATGTGAGTCACGCTCGCATCATTAAAATTTCGCAAATTAAAATTAATAACGGACAAAGGAAAAACTTGCGAAACTCGAATCCGATATAATAATTGTAACAATTATTTGTCATGCATTCGGCAGTATCAGGTTAAGCGGTAACGTAAAAAAAAATTATTTTTCATGATCTATGTAACAGGGTAAAGTGATTTCTCTCCCAGCTCAAGTGAACGTGATGGTGAATAAGTAAAATAAGTAGGTAATGTTGCATTCCTGTTGTTCCCAGTTGTACATATGTGTCACCGGGCGAGACGCCGAGCTCCGGAGTCTGAATTATTCATGAGACATATGGACCCGAAGTAGACTGGATTTCAGAGGAGAATTTTAAAATATCTATATGGAGGTTTAAAATCGAAAACTCTTTCGTGGAGCAATATACGTCACGTATTCTCTCGAAAAAGAATTTCGCAGAAACAAATGTTACATCTGTTTTACGGCGCGAGTATACAAGTCGTTTTATCTTTTTAAGGGTCCGTGTACTCCGTGGACGATTTGTCTCAGAGTTTTCAAGGAGAACTTACAAAACAACATTGATCTAGAGAGGCCGTTTAAAAGGTAAATAATCGTGAAAATTGAGTAAAATTTAATGCCATTTTTCCGAGCGGTTCCGTGCTTCACAAGGCACGTTAAGCAGTTGGTGGCGGCTGCCGTCAATAGATGGCAGTCGTTAAACAAAGTCGGAGGCCTTAGGGCGGTTTGAAAACTTCTGACGCTAAGACCAGCCAGTAGTGTTGAAAGCCTCCACCAATCCGGGCTTGGCCCCCGTGGTGGAGCATGGCCTATACCTTCCTCAGGGAAAAGACCCGTGCCCCTCGGTGAGGACATAATGGGTTGACGATGATGATGACGAGTAAGAATTTTCTCTACTGGTACTCTTCATAATATAACCGGTCTAAAAGTTATCCTGGCCACGTTGTATAAAAACGCACCATACAAATCAGGTGTACAGTATAACGTCAAGGTTCTCAACCAGCGATCAGACAATTTACGCCCGTTAATATTAGACTTTTCTCTTTTTTATCTGCACATTTATTAGAAAACGGTGAATACTCAATAGAAAAAATAAATCAAAACTGTATCGTTTGTTATTAGAGCAACTTAATTTTTTGCATTTTTGAGACTTGTTTCCATTTAACTTTTACTAAGTTGATGTAGTTTCACATTAAACATTAAACAAGATAAGATACGAATATTCTTGATTGTACACCAGGGAAGAACAAACCTAAAGTAATTACAAAGATACAGTACAATATTGGACTACATAATATAGCCTGAAGAAGAAGAAGAGAAGAAGTGCAATTGGTGGCTTTATTCCTTAAATCAATTTCTTCCAGACAAGCTACGAAACCTACCTAACGACCTATTAATAACTAGATTATAATTTTACTTATTATTAAGGACATTATTGTTTTTCTGTACTTTATTGTGCATTGCATTTATTTGCATACAGTAAAAGTATCGCCTTCCATAATATCAGAATAAAATTTTCAGTAGTCATAGATCATTTATAAACACGAAAATGGGAAAAAAACGGCGTACTCTTATCGACATATTTTGCGCATTTCAGAAATAACCTTGTATAGGCAGCGCTCGTAGCCTAGTCGAACCGAGTGATTAGAAGCAATCACTTCAGTTAAGCAACCACAGGCGTGGTTAGGTGCAGGATGGGTGACCGTCCCGTCGTCGTCGTCGTCGTCAGGCTATACTAGTCCACTGCTGGACATAGCCCTCCCCTAAAAAGCGCCACGTTGTGCTATTATAGGGGGTAATGCCCATAATCCTCACGCTGGGCATGCGGGTTGGGGATCGCAGTTCGGTGGAATTGCACTGCCGTCCCGTAACTACGGCTAATGGCATTTTTCCGAGCGGTTCCATAATTTGCAAGGCACGCTAAGCCGCTGGTGCCGGCTGTCAAGTAACGGCAGTCATTAAGCCATGTCGGAGGCCTTACGGGCGGAATGATAACTTCTGACAGTAAGACCCGCCACTGTTCACCAACCCGGACTTGGCCCCCCGCGGTGGATTATGGCCTAACCTTTCTGCGATGCAGGAAGAGACCCGTGACACAGCAATGTGGACATATAAGGGTTGATATCGAAATAGGATAGTCAATTCAGACATTAAAATTGTAAGCGTCTTCTTTACTTCTAAATACTTCTTATTTTACATGTTGTTGGGACCAATTTTTAATTTTTATTTTTACCTGTTTTCGCAGATTAAGCCCAAGCGAGCGTGATTTTGTTAGTTGCTTGAAGAAAAGCCTGAAAAAAAGCCAATTATTGACACCGTGACCCAAAATGATGTCTGCCGACTCATTCGCAAAATGTTGACCACAAAAAACAAAATTAAGTTGAACAAAGGCCCTGTCTATGGAACTTATAATAAAATTAGTTGATTAGTTTTTAAAACACAAACACCCGCTCTAAATATTGGTTCAAACCATGTTCAAACATAGCTTAATTTCTTTACATAGTGTTAAAATAAGTTTTATATTTTCTAATGGAGCAGAAAAAAGTTATATATAATATGTTCTAAGGCAATTATGATAAATGGTCTATAGCCAGTTCAACCTTAATAAAGTAACATCACTATAACCCATGATACTATCGTTTAAGAAACACGCGATAGAACAATTTAGTCCTATGGGCTCTTAAGAGTGACACACTATCATCGGCCATCAATGTCTGTGTGAATGCGAATGAAAAAGATTAACGACACAGCTGAAATCTTAAAATTAATTGGAAATTAAATAAATTTACTAAAAGGTTAGTAAATGAAAATAACCCTATTTCTCGAGCGTTTTGCGGTGACGGTCACTTGCACTGTGAGCCTGAGGATGCCTCGTGTTAGAGGCGAAACGCGTCGTGTGTTTTCTTACACAAGTAATGGTGTCGGTGGTGGTGTGTTCGTGTCTTACTTCAGCTTGAAAAAAAAAGGAGGGAGGGCGGTGCATTAACAGCCGCATGATACTTGTGGGATTTTTGGCGGAATTTAGCAAAGTATTTTTTTTAAGGCAATTTTCATATAAAACTACTGCGAGGTTAGTCTATTTCAGTTATTTCTACAACATTAGGTATGTCATATGTTTTGTGACTATGGGGATGTGCAGCAGATATAAAACAGTTGTTAAGCTGCAAAAATTTGCTCAATTTGCAACATAGCGGGCAGCCGCTACGGAGTTTTTCAATGAAATAGGAATTATTACGCTAGTTTTCCAATACGTAGGTATATATTTTATAATATATTTTTCGTAGGTAAAATCTTCGAACCCAAGACATATTTTTTTTATATTGTCTTGAATAAAGTATCATGTATTTTCACCACGATTTACTAACCAAATTTTGCTATAAACTTCTTAAAATTGCAGTAGTAAAGGCTTTCCAAATGTTGGAAATGCAGTGACGCTAAGATATTATCCAGGGTTAGGGAGTATTTCTAATGTGATGCGACGGGAGTTGGCCGGTTTTTACTCGACGAAAATGTAAATGTGATGGAAGCAGAAGTTCGAAGTCATCAGTTGTTTCGTTTCGTTTAACAGTAAATCCAACATCCCGATAAAATGACGGACGATACGGTTTGACTTCGGTACAGTCGACAGCATATCAAACTTTATATACGTACACTCTAATCAGTTGCGTTAAAGACGCAAAGGCGCTTATATAATTTCTACTAACGTATATATTTACGATTCTCAAGTAATTGAATCGATATATTCTTAACGTGAAAAATACTAAAAACCTATTTAGAGGCTCAAAATTCCACCCATATACTATTCTTAAATCAGTGTTCGAAACATTGCAGTTTGATACAATATTAGGGTGTTAATTTGATAGTTCTTCCTGACTTCGGCAGAGCCAAAAGGAACGTTTATGATTTTAGCTGTCTATTTATATGCGTACGTTTCTATTTATGGATGTTCCACAACAGCACATGAACTACACATTAAATTTTGAGTGATGGTGGCAATCGACTCGTTATTATAGTCCAGGTGACAAAGACTAATTGTCTAATCAAATCAAACAAAATGATTACATAGGACGGGCTTAGATTAAAAAGTGGTGGTCTCATATTTTTTTTGTCGGTTATCGGTAAAAGAAAAAGATTCTGAGATTAGAAATACAGTACAATATTAAAATATTCCTTCAGTACTCGGTTTATAGTCTTACCTGTTTTCCATCTCTTGGGGCATAATGTTTGTATTTACACAAAAAAAATATTTTCAACGTGACATCGATGAATAGTGTAGAATATGCAATGCAGCACCACAACACCAAGGTTATTACAATCTGTAAACTGTCTGTCTAAACTAAAGGCGTCAGAAAGCAATGGACGAGACGATGTGGACGAATGGACGAGCTGTTCACTGTGGGGGTTGGCGTGACTGAGAAGTTGCGTAGGTCTAGCACAAAGGTATCTTCTTCTTATGATGCCACCTCCTATCGGAGCTCGGCTATCATTATGGCCACTGTAACCCGTGATGTGACGGCTCAGAACATTGGTGGTGCCTATCTAAAACCCTTCAGCCACGTTTTGCAGCCAGTGAGATTTTTCTACGGTCTGGTCGGTTGCGGCCTGTATTTTGGGTATATAAATATATAATCTGTAGGCCCTCTGTATTATTCTGCCCCTAGTGTAGGCGGTTCCATTTACCGGGGGCGGTCATAAACTGTCACTTTGTCTGACAATGGCACTCTCTATCCCGCGGATTTCACGCCTTTCCCGCATAGCCGCGACTTTTTCCCGCTCTGTCTGTGGCGCGCTCTTTGTATTTCGACCATTGAATTGCATACGAGGGCTTTGCGTTTTTGTTTTTTTGATGTTTATAACGTTGCCTTATAAAATGTTTAGGCAAAATCTCCGGTTTCTGAATTGAGAATTTTATCTCTCTACCTTCTTCTAGTAGATAAAAGGCAGTCGTGACTTAACACCCAGCTCAGACCTTTGGGTTTGCAAACCTGATATTTTAATCAAAGGATCTTTTATGAGGTAGACTAGAAACAAGGCCGAGTTTTACAAAGTTCAATCCCTAGAGGGGTGAAAGAGGGTGTCAAAGTTTGAAAGGGAAGTAATATATCTTAATGATTCGCGATACTCATACATAGTTATATATTAAACGGGTCAAGTCTACCCGACACCACGGCAACTGTAATGCTGCCGAAACGTCGGGAAATATATATTGCGAATGTGTTTGGAGGGGCTGGTAAGGGACGTCCCAGGCGGACATACATCGACCAAATAGGGGATATATTAGCAAAGGGAAAAATAAAAGTACCCGGAACCGGCGTGCGTGCATGCAACGAATTATAAATGTTGATGAAGCGAAGGTGATCTGTCAGGATCGTGGCAAGTGGCAGTCCCTGGTCTCTGCCTACCTGAGGTTATGTATGTATGTATGTATGTATGTATGTATGTATGTATGTATGTATGTATGTATGTATGTATGTATGTATGTATGTATGTATGTATGTATGTATGTATGTATGTATGTATGTATGTATGTATGTATGTATGTATGTATGTATGTATGTATGGGAAAAAACAACACAATCAATAATACGTTTTCCATAGGTCTTTTCGGTAAAAATGGGGATTTTCTTGATTCTTTTCTTTTGTTTTACTTTATGAAAGTCGTAATGCGCCGTATATTAAACTTCAACCCCCATGAGGGTGTAATAGAGATGTCACGAGTAAACATTTTGTAGTTCTGTTTTAGATCCTTGCCCTATTTTATGTCACCCAAGATGATCTCTTAAGGATTCGAACAATACTACACATTCTCAATGATAATTACTTGTCATAAGTCACTAGGACAGTAATTAAAAACAGCAGGAATTCCACTGAGGAAGGACTGCTTCTCGCACGGTCAGTTTATGTTGCCTGCTCCATATTAAGCTCTCCTAGCAGCATGGTCATGTTAGCACCTGAGGGAAAAACGTCTCACGTACTCGTAATATATATTGTACTAGATTTGGTAATGAGTTGCACTAGAAATACAATTCACTAAGACTAATCGAGATCTATCAGGATCGTGGCAAGTAGCAAACCATGGTATCCGCCTACCTCTCTAGGATATAGGCGTAAGTATAAACTTATAATACATACAAAATTATATACATTACATAAGTAATATATGTAATATTAATTATATTTTTAGAATAAAAATTTATGCAATATATTTTTAATGTTAACAGTGAATACGAAACAAGGTCCTAGTTGTAGGATGGTATAATAAATATTGTACCGTGCTAGTGGAGCGCCGCTTTTCATTTACACAGTTGTCGAAGTGATGTAGGTACATTTGTTTAGTTATAGTAGCAAAACCACGCACTAATTTTGAAGGAAAACATTGTGAGGAAACCCTGCAATCCTGTCAGAAGAGTTAACCAACCTCAGTGCTTGCTATGTACAATGACCAACTATGAGGCGAAGTGCGGAAATCTCAGATCTAACTAAGAGAAAGAGTATTTAAAAAACAGATAAAACTCGACGAACGATTCACATTTTACACTGTTGCAGTCATTTTTTATACTTTTCTGTCTCTTCAAATGTTTCAAAGACTACGAAGCAGAACGATACGATTACCTACATTGTGTAATTCCGTAATTCTGAAGTCGAAAAAACGATGCACAATTAATTACATAACTACGAAAAAAGTTACGAAACGGAATATTTTTTTTTTGTTTTTGTAAAATAAATATAAACAAGCAATTTATTCATCAGAAAGGCAAATTCTACAAAGCCGCAGACACCTATGAATAAATTTAACAAATCCCCAGCGCTTTGGCTGAGCTTAAAACAACTTGTCGGCAATGAGATTGGACTCAGTGATATAACTGGTTAATGAAAGTACCTGTAATTAGCAGTACCCAAAAGTGGCTATATAATCTACAGCGGTGACAAAGTTAATAGGAACAATGTAAGTAGAAATGGGGAAAGTTAACTCATTTAGCGGATCTTGTTCCCGGCTTGGAGCGAAGCGTAGCGAGAGGGGTGTGGTGACCGAGGTGGACCTGCTCCAGACTACTTTACAATCACCCTTTTAAAATTACAGCGGACACGTGATCGGACTGTGCCCCAGGCGTAATCGGGTACCGGCTATACATTTCTAATGGCGCCGGTGACTCCACAAATTACACTCGTGTTATTGGAAACAATTAATTTCAACTGTTCTCGATCCACGGAAGTGGTGACCTGAAGTGATTCATTAGGTACTTCTCAGGGATCAAACTGCAACAGAAAAAAACGCTATCCAAAACCATAACCAGTCGACGGAGAATCGCTCGTACCCCTTCTGCCTGAGTGATCTCAAACGAACACGAAGGTTAAGCAACATAGCGCGCGTTCAGTGCATGGATGGGTGACCGTCTATGACTAACGCTAGTGGCATTTTTCTGAGCGGTTTCGTGCTTCACAAGGTACGTTTAGCAGTTGGTGCCGGCTGACATCGATAGATGGCAATCTTTAAGCCAAGTCAAGGCCTTAGAGCGGCTTGAAAAAGTCTGACAGTAAGAACAGCCACTAGTCTTGAAGGCCTCCACCAATCCGGAGATTGGCCTATACCTTCCTTAGAGAAGAGGCCCGTGTCCCTTGGTGGGGACATAATGGGGACATAAGGAGATGATGAAGAACAGGCAACACTTGGTGCTAACAAGATTCTTTCTTTTAATTTCTGATTGATTGGACCTCTTGCAAATTGAACCAACAGAGCCTATACCGCACAACTGTGTCACCAATTATTCGCCTTGTCCTGCTACAGAGAACGCAACTGTTCACACACCTAACACCCACCGCGGGTTGGTAATTTCAAGCGCTGAGTTATTTGAACACTTCCGCCACTCAGGTTCCCTCACGATGTTTTCCTTCACGGTAGCGAGTGGTATTGCTACTATAAATATAATGCATAAACTAATAATTATTCCTAAATCTGGTGTGCAAGCGTGGTGATTAAGCCTATACTATCTGAGATAACGCCCGGGACCTGGACTGTGTTTTCTATCAAAGTATTTTGGGGTTTTTTAATCAGAGAGCGCTGTCAATTCGACTTTATGCCAAAAAAGCCAATTAAATGTAAACATTGGTTCGTTATTCAATTTATTAAATGCACGATCATGAGTACAAAAGTCAACAACGAATCCACCAATACGTACATTAGAAGATCGAAGACTCGTACATTACTAGTCTTAGCTTAAAATGATTGCTAGTTAAAGTATTTCGCAAACAAATCTGAATAAAAATACACTGCCGCCTTCCGTGGGCGCGGTGTGTCGACCGCTGAAACTCATTTCAGAATAGAATAGAATGCTCAATTTAATAAAACCGCAAAATGTTCTCAACATACGTAATTCAAAACGGAGAACATAACCTGGATTAAGGTATAACGCGTTTCCCATTCTAATCCAACGCATACGAAGTCCCGGGCACAGCTATAATTCACCTGTAATAAATATGTTATGCAGCGAAATAACAACTGCTCATCGTTAATGTACGAAGCTGAGCGGTTAAATAAAACTATTTACTCGTAATTTCACGAGCGAAATGAAAGGCCTACATAATTATTTTTTCATGGCTGTGTTAATTGCATGAATAATTGTTTTAAGCTGGGTCTAGACTTAAAGTTTAAGCATAGTTTAAGCAACACATAGAAGAGCGCCGTTTGTAGTACTTCTGTTAAATATTCATGACGCGGCTCAGGTCAAGAGCTGATGCTTTTTAATTATACGTATAGTCTCTACATATTACGTATAGTCGACTGAACATACATTTTTACTTTTATTTCCAAAGACAGTTACGATTCTACATAAAGGCCATCTACTTTTTGTTATTTTTAAAATAATTTTAGAAAGTTCATACAAAGATTTGACGGATTTTACGGACTTGACCCCCGTGGTGGAGTATGGCCTAACCTTCCTGCGATGCAGAAAGAGACCCGTGCCCCAGTAGTGGTTGACATAAAAGGGTTGATATCGATATAAAGATTCAATACTATTACTTCATTAGTATAACTAACAAAAATTGCATTTCTAGTTATGCTGACGTCTTGAGAGCATAACTATAAACTCTGAGCTTACTTGTTTGCCACTAGTCTACTTTTTTTGCGGACTTTGAGTTTCATATCCAATCAAATATTTAGTTAGGTCAACAAAAAGGCAATTTACCGAGAATTCGTTTGAATATAACTTAAAAGCTTATGCCAAGTTTCCACCGAGTAATTACTTACTACCCCGACAACGACAAAAGCACATACGTGCTTTGGGAATTGGGGATTGATTGCTTAGGGTCTACTGCCGCCAAACTCATAAATGGAAGTTCGCGTCGGTTTATTACAATCTAAACAAGCAGAGGATCTGCAAAGGATCGTGACGCAACAAATAAAATCCCACTTAATTCGCAGATCCAAGTGGAAATTTATGCTGCGTAGTATCCCTTAATGCTCCGCTCGTGACAACGCGTACGCCGCTCCAGCCGTTCGCAATAAATCCGCCGGAGCCTCTGAATCAACAATCGAACTGTGCTAGAGGCCGAGAGGAAAAATACCGACCACAGCCTCTGGTGCGAGCGTGCGGCGGCACGTATGAGGCCGGGGGAGGGGAGGGCGTGCCGGGTAAAGAACTAAGTACTAGGTGGTACTAGTCTCTGGAATTTTAACTGCTTATACGATGTGGCGTTAGGTTAGATGGTGCGCTCACCACTAAATTTATGAGAGCATCTTTTCCGCCAAAAGTTTTGTTGGTGCGACGCGCGCTTGGTGAACTTGTAAGCACGAAAATGTTTTGTACTTAATCAGCAGAGTTGGGACAATATGGGCTTAGGAGCTCGAAGAAAATATAAATAGTAGCATAATTTACACTTCACCTGGCAATGGTGTAATATTTCCTACCATAACTTGAACCTTATCTTAATCACTTTGGATTTAATTTTAATTTTTGAATTTCAGTACCGTAAGTAGCAGCCTATTGAACCTCGTCTCATAAAACGTCGATAAGAAATAAATTATACATATCCACAAATTTTTTATTTAATAAATATACTAAAGTTTATCATTATTAAGTTTATTACTAACGGTCGGTTTTGCTCTTAGGTAAAACCCTCTGCTTGTCCGTTGCCATGTTCAAGTGCAAAAAAACCTTATTTACTCCTTGTATATACATAAATATCAAAACTTTTTTTAAAATCACTTTCGCGAGTTCAGCTAGCACGCGCAATAGCACTCCGGCTGTTGTTTTGTGCGCAATAGGAACTTAGAACAAATTGTTTGCTCGCAAACAGCTTACGTCTGCCAAATCATTTCCATATAAAACTAGGAAAACACTGAACCAGCAATTGTCAAAGAAAAGGAAGTTTAAACTAACCCTCCCAATGGGAGTGTTCATTGTGGGATGAGAGGCGTTACACTATGCTTTCACATATTTACTGCAACCTGAATGGCAGGGCTGGTCCTGGCATTTAAAAAATTCTGTCACCATTACTATTGGCACTACTACGATAAAATAACTTAACTGTAAATATTACCGTATTTTAAAGTTTTCAAGTGCTTTTAGCATATTATGTTTCCCTTCCTTTTTTCATACTATTACACTGTTCTTTCATTAATTTGTTATGTACCTCTAGAACCTTTGTTAGTCATACTATCGCAAATTGGCATGTATTTTATGTTTTTGATCCTACGAGTATGTATTAGGAGTTAAAAAATGGAAATAAATAAATAATAATAATAATAACCCTCCCAATCTGCTGAGGAAGCGTCTGTATAAAAATAATATTAATCGTCTAATTTTAAGCACACAATGTACCTCAACTGGCTGGGATAGTATGCAAAAAACACACTAGATGGTTAACAGAGCCGACATATCGATTTCAGAGGGAACCAGTATGAAGGGGAGAAAACCAGATAGTAGTTAGTGAATATTCAACTGAGATTCTGAATAGATGCCTGTTTGTCGTCCACATTGTGCGCATTAGAACGTGTGGCCTGAATAATTAGCCGATTTGTATTTGGCCGAAATCTATTACTTGAATACGTGACTAGGGTTAACGAGTAAACGGCGTGAATATTTCGTCGATCGCATGGTGAAATTCGAATTAAATTCGCAAAAGTTTTACGTTACTTTTATAATAAATAAAACGAGCATGACGACTGCAATAAAATTTCACGTGAAACGAAGTCATAAACAAAGTCGGTGTCTTCATGCATTATAAAATAAAATTCACAATATTCTCTCAAGGAAAGCGTTGAGATTTTATTTAAAACGTTATACCTGTGCCATACGCAGACTTCCAAGCAAATGCAGCAGAAATGTTATTATTTCAAAACACAAGCTCAGTAATAATGTCTGACCTAGATGTCATGGACAGATAGCCTGTGATAGTCAGGAACACGGTGCCGAGCTAGTTAGTACGTCAGTTCACCAGCTTGCTGGAAACTTCTTTAAACTGCTCGAGGGGTAACAGCGTCCAAATATTCAGTACAGTGCACATACAAAGGCTGTACCGAGGATACATACGAATAGGACTACACAATTATTTAGGCACTATACAAGGTGTCACTAAATTTCCATAAATATTGTTCAAAGCGAAGGTAAAAATATTTCAGGGTGGAACAGAAAAGTATTTTTCATTTCTCATACACGGAAAGTAGTGTTGTTTTGATCTGATTATTGGGTGGAAATGTTGCTTCCTTCCACAGGGAGGGAAAAACTCATACAAATTACTTCCCACATAAGGGCGAGAATGAACTTTAAAAATAGAACTATACTTTAAAAACCTATTTAGAGGCTAAAAATTCCACCCATGCCGAGATTCGAACCCGCGACCTCTGGCTATCCGTGCCAGCGCTCTTCCAATTAAGCTAATGGGCGACTCACCGGCATCAGTGAAATTTCGAACCTCTACACTATTCTCTGTATTACAGCCCCGACTACCTACTTTGCAGTTAGGTTTTTACATCGGAATGATATCACTGTACTCACATGATTATACTTTTTTTATTTTTAATAAAAAAAGTATACTAACCCGTGCTAAGGACAATTTGAAAAACCTATTTAGAGGCTAAAAATTCCACCCATGCCGGAATTCGAACCCGCGACCTCTGGCTATCCACGGGTTAGCACGGGTTGGTGCACTAAAAATAAAAATAATATAGAACTATACTGTCAGTTGTGAAGAGTTTTGTGTAATAAATAGGCTTTTAAAAAAAAAATTAAAAAAATGCTGTGGCCATGTGAGTTTCTAAACAGCCAGTGTGAATATAGCGCAAACTTATTTGAGCGAAATAAGACGCGTTCCAAATTAAAAATTTAAAAAGTCTACTTAAATTGGCGGGTACTAATCTGTTATAGTATCTGTGAATTCAAAAAAATAGGTAATAATCTTTTATCCTAAGATTTGAATTTAAAAATGAGTTTTTATTTTTCTCCTATTCGAAATGAAAAGTAGAAACACGGGTAAAAGAATCAATTCCTACTCGGACTATAGTCTAAATACCTCGGGAATTGATTCTTTCTACCCTCGTTAAGCAATCTACAATTTTTGTTTTTTAATTATAACTCCTACCAAATATGTAAGTGACCTGGTCCATGAAACTAAACAAATAAGAGAACGTTATCGTTTTTGTTAGCTGTTCTTAACATGGTGGCCAAAAACTTACGTACATCAATTGCTTTTAGCAATAAGGCCGCCAATTGTACTTTGTATCTTTACATGTTTTATAATATACGCTCTGGTGTACATAATAATTCATTTATTGATTTGTGAGACTCAAGTACATCAGGTGTTAAAAATACAGTTTCTTTTGTGCTCTACCTAAATAGACATACAAATCTTGTGCAAAAAGTATTAAAACATTTAAATAATTTCATGCAATAACAATTAAATACAAAATGTCAAAGACTTAACTTACAGACTAAAAAATATAACAAAATAAAAAACGCAATATTAAGAAATCAATTCAGAAAATACAAATGTTAATGATAAAAACATATATGTTAGCTTGTCAATAATTAGATACCAAAATTATTAATATTTTAATTACAAAATGTCAAAGATTTAAAGAAAATATAAAAAAAAATAAAAAATACAATACAATAAAGATTATTCTTATCTTATCTTACATCTGCAAAAAAGTTGCTTTATTTTCTTAATTTCTTATTAGGTACATATAAGTTTCTCATTTTATGTAGCCTTTCAAGTATTTCGAGTTTTTTGTTGATTGAAGTGAGTGTCAATTTATTTTAGACGGTCACTATGCCAGATCTGACCGTCAAGTCACGAGCTGTCATTCTGTTTCAAGAGGATTGAATATTATGGCATAATTATGTAAAAACTAAAGATTAGAATACTACTCAGTATTAATACTCAATCACTAACAATATTCAGTCAGTACCAACATTTTAAAAACATTTTAAAATGAGTTTTCTGTAGTTGAGAAATTTTAAGAGTTACTTTGTTTTAACTTTTATTCGGTCTAACAAACACGTTGATGTTCTGTTGCTTATATTTTTCGTAAATTATGCCACTTTGATATTTAGTTGCCATTTATGACTGAAAACCTAACCAAAAAGTTTCACGCCACTTAGAAAACTTATTCCCCTAATTATTTTGACCAAATTACATATAAATGGGAGGTTCTTATCGTCACGACGAAACTCCGAAATCGTGAAAAAAATATCAACTGTTGTATACCAAAGTTTAGTAAACTGTCTGGGGCATTGGAATGTATGGAACAAAGTTTCAAAGTTTTCCTCATATTAAAAGTTTTATTGACGAGTTGTCCCTTTCTTTTTCATATAATATATCTTGCTGAGTGATGTCGGCCTAGAGAATAGCACCAACCCAAATTCTTCCCGTGGGTGTCGTAAAAGGCGACTAAGGGACACAAACCGGGGGGTAGACAGCAGCGCCCCCTGCAGTACAATTCCACCAAACTGCGATCCCCAACCCGCATGCCCAGCGTGGGGATTATGGGCACTACCCCCCAATGATGGCACAACCTTGCGCTATGGCGCTCATGAGGGGAGGGCTATGTCCAGCAGTGGACAAATATAGCCTGAAGAAGAAGATATATCTGGGGATTTTGTTACCATTTGTAAGCTATACAAATACTTTAAAAACCTATTTAGAGACTAAAAATTCTATCCATGCCGAAATCGAACCCGCGACCCGGCATGGGTAGAATTTTTAGCTTCTAAATAGGTTTTTAAAATTGTCCTTAGCATGGGTTAGTGCATTAAAAAGGATATAATTATATAAATACTTGTAGAACTAACGAAGCGCTTTGTAATAAATTATTCTTGAGAATAATAACTAAATTTTTATATAAAACCCGTTTTTTTTTTTCTTAACTACTATATTCAATTATTGTTGTATAGAATCAGGCGTTACTTTGCGGAAATCCATAATAACATTAAAAAGTTAAAATTACTTTGCTGAATTCCGCCAAAAATTTTTTTGGCGGAATTCAGCAAAGTAATTTTAACTTTTTAATGCTATATTCAATTAGTAAATCAATAAATACATTACATTGATAATACGTAACATTAACATTAACTTTCCAACGATCGCCATTATTGTAGCCGATTTGTGCGTGAAGCGGTTGAAATTAAGAAACACAAAAATTTCAATCGGGAATGTGGTTTCAAACTGTCGCAAACGTGGGAAACGCGAAAAAAGTCGCATGACTTATCATCCGACATTGTCAGTGTAGTGTGTCACAACCCTAATGGTGTTTTGTGATGGCTGATTGAGGGTAGTCTGAAACCTTATCAGCCAAAGATGCGAACGGGCACCAGCCATCAGTCTTCTCGTGACCACAATGACCGTCGAAACGTCGAGGTAAAATAGCAATAAATTACTACGCTATTAAGCCCCGAAAATATTCTAATAACATTGACATTTATATATGAGCACATACATTGCTTCTGGCCCCACACTAGGATACCCTGTGTCGTGGGAACCAGAAACAGCGACATCACAAACATGTTCACACTCAAGACCTGGGGTTTTTTGTGTCCCATCCGGGATTCGAATCCGGGAACTCACTCGTGGTAGGCCGATCAGGAGAGGTCTCCTAACAAAGTTTTGCTTTGACTATTATTACTACTACGGTGCAAACCTTTAAACCATTTTGTTATATGTCTTTAATTCTGTCTATCATTTTCAAAATTAAAAATTGCGTCACCAATTTATGACATTTCCGTAATTTTTTAGCATTACTACTTCACAATACATTTCGACTAGATAAGCAAAGGATAAGCAGGTAAAAGACCATATAAACGGCCGACCTCTGGCACGGTTAGCCAGAGGTCGCGCGGTCCCGGTTTGGGTGGAATTTTTAGCCTCTTAACCTCCTCACTGCTGAGACTCATTTTTTTTCAGATATGAATGAAATTCGAGATTGAAGTTCCTTAGGGATAACACAACGCCTATAAGCGCCATCTATGAATGGCGCTTATAGGCGTTTGTGTTCAGAGGGCGTACACATACAAGAACAGGGAGACGTCTGTCAAATTTTGCTTAGCACAGAATAATTTCAACAGCCGTAATCTAGTTCTTCTATGGCCACGCCTGTAAGCGCCATATAATAAGAGTTATTTTGTGAATTTGTATTGAAAACGGCTCTTCTTCTTCTTCAGGCTATATTAGTCCACTGCTGAACATAGCCCTCCCCTAATGAGCGCGATAGCGCGAGGTTGTGCCATCATGCAGTACAATTCCACCAAACTGCGATCCCCAACCCGCTTGCCCAGTTTGGGGTTTATGGGCATTACCAATCCAATGAAAACGGCTCATTGAAAGAAAATTGCAATTTAAAAATAATACTTCAATTTATATTATTTCAATTGGACATCGTGCTATAATTTAATGACTGAATTGAAAGTTGGAACATGGTTCAGCAGATATGTGAGAAAAAAACTAGTTTTATTTTATAATTGGACAGCTGTCACTTTAGTATTTTCTAAGGTTAACACGAGCACTAGACATAATTAAAACTGTTTTTATACGGAATTATGCTCGTTTATTACATTTTTACAATTTTCCGACGTTTCGGCACTTTTTCAGGTGCCGTGGTCTCAGTCAGTCAGCTGTCAGTTGAATACGATTCTCCCTAGGTCTAAAAAGTATTACTTTGAACCGGCTCCTCAGGAAACTTCAGACCTACTTTCAGAGTATGAGTAGTGAAAAAGAACTCGTGTCGTCGTCCTAATAGCATTTTCAAGTGCTCCGAAGCGATATTCTTGACGTGTTGCAAATTGACTTTACTGTAAACACTTTCAAGGAATAGGTCGAATTTCCTGTCACACCCTGCAGCCTACAATGTAATATGATCATCAACCGATTATGTTCCCACCGACGGGCATGGGAGACTAGTGGCTGGCATGGGAGACTAGTGGCCGGAAGTTTTTCAAACCGCCCTAAGGCCTCTGACTTGGCTTAACGACTGCCATCTATCAAGGGCATCCGGCACCAACTGCATAACTTGCCTTGCGAAGCACGGAACCGCTCGGAAAAATGCCACTAGCGTTAGTCTGAACGCGCCCTATGTTGTTTAACCTTTGTGATCGTTTAAAATCACTCAGCCAGCCGGGGCTACGAGCGATTTCAATGTAATATATTTCAAATCAAATAAGCTGAAAAGCAAACGTCAGAAAGATCTGCGTCATTGGTAAACTGGGCATTATTTTTTTCCCGATTGAAAGGCGGAGAAGCGCCAGCCATCGAATATTCCGGCGGCGAAGCGACCTAGATCTGAGATGAGACTAAAAGCCTCTGATAGCACATCCGAATTAGGCAGCGTGCACACTAGTAAATCAGGAATTTTCCGAGGTACATCGTGCATCATCTTTTTTTCCACCCTGTATAAAATAGTACCTATTTATCCTACCCATTGCAGGGACAGGCCTTCTTCCAGAGAGAGAGAGAGATAGAGAATATGGGCTTAATTACCACGCGTGCCTTCCGCGGATTGACAGTTTCAAGCGCCAAAAGTATATTTGAATTTTGGTGAAATAAAAGTTAATTATGGAATGAATGTCCAAACCAACGCAACATTCCTGTCTCAATTCTAGTCACTACATCATCTTTTAGTCCACAACGTTCTTTAATGAGATTATTGCGTATCCTGTCATTCAAAGTAACACAACACATGCTTCTCAAAGTTAATTCTACTTTCAGAACAACTTTCCAAAAACATAATTAATTTTATTTTTAGGATCTGCGCCCAAACAATTGCCTGAAAATTTAATTGTAAATAAAAAAAAATTGAGGCATGCTCGAGCACACGATTAAATGTGCTCGAGTATTAAACTCCACCAACCCAGGCTTAGCCACTGTGGTGGATTATGGCCTAACTTTCCTGCGACAACATACATACAAGAAGAAATTCGTGCTCCAGCAGTGGAAGTTAATTCTATACACTATTCAAATTCCCAACCAATGAAGTAAAAAAAATCGAATATGTACGAAAATACGATTATATTTATTAAAGATTCTAGAAAATAAAATGTTACTGGTACTCGTCCTATGTTTTGATAGAATTTTGCAAAACATTTGATGGAGTAAAATAAACTCCGCGAATTTCCTGCATACTTTTCAACATCATTGTCAATTTAGGGATGATAGTTGTCTGAGAGCGATCGCTCTAAGCGATATGACCGTCATTTCTGTAATAAGCTGAGATAAAAAAAAATGTATCACTTTTTGTTTCTGGTTATGCGATAAAGTGTTTTCTACCTATCTATTTATCTACGATAGTAGAAATTTCACTAGCATCCTCTATTTTAAAACATGCTCTATTTGAATTAAAACTTTAGTAATTATATTGCAGCTGCTTTGTATCTATTAAATTGTATTTCAACGAGTATCAGGCTTTGATAACGTCAAAGGCAGTCATTGGCTTACACACCACACGTTGTACAACATTCTTTATATATACCACAGGGCCACGAATCGTGTCAGGTTATCCAGTACCCTATTTGCGACCATTAATCATGAAATAATATAAATCTACTCACAAAATATAGTGATGTAAATTTCCGGCTGTTTCGCATAGTTTAGAACGTCATTAGGTAGGCAATTTTGCTTGGGTAGATATACTTAGTCTTGCTGTTAACTAAACTACTTGTTTCCACGCTATACTATACCATCGTAAGTCGTTATCTAAGGAAAAAGAAACGTACATACATCACAACAGAGTCGCTTCGTTACAAAATTAACAAAGGCAACTGTAAATTTTAGGTATATTCTGTCAACCAGTCAATAACAGACAAGCCACTTTTGGGTAGCTTTCCCGTTCTCAAGCTTTATCGTCCTTTACCACGAACTTACCTACCCACACCCACTAACATAAGTATTGCATGAACATTTTACTTTTACATTCTCGAGGGAACTTACAACAGAAAAGTCTATTCATAGATACTCAGTCAGTCTACAGACTATTTATCCTTATTCGTCCATTTTAGTAAACAAGATTCTACCGGTAAAGTTGGCTTTGTAGTCGAAGACTGTCATATTACCATAAACGAAGTAACCCGGGACAATATTTTAGATAACACTCTGCCTATTCTATAAACAAAGTCCGTGAACTTGCGAGAAAATATCTATTTCGGTCATCAAATGTCAATTTTTAGGTTACAATCTTGTTTACTAAATTGAACAAGTAAGGATAGATAGACTCGCAACTGAACGTACGTTCTTCACTTTTCACTTAACCATCTTTTTCATGGCATATTTCTGGATCCCTTCTACATTTTTATAGTGACCATTGTGTAGCAATCTTTACGAGCTAGCGTCATCAGTAGCACAGTGTAGTGTCGGGCGTCAAGTCGAGGATCGAAATTGCAATAGTTTATGACTCAACGACGATAAAATACGACGTGTTTTACGCGACACGAGACGCTTAACCCCTGCCATACATTCTTTATAGCGATTGACACGCGGAACCAATGCGCAATTAATATTGATGAATCAGAAATTATTACTATGACGTTATTACCTCACACTTCTATATTAATATCACAATAAAACACTATATAATATTTATTCGAAAGCCAAGATCACCTCCAGGACTAAGGCATTTCATTCCAGGGACCAATATTAATAATTCCAATCCCATTACGTTCCACGGGCCTTTATCCTGCGAGCACTTCAAAGCAGCGCCAGTCTAACACACTGAAACATTCCGATATATTGCAAGTGTATATGCGCGCGAAAGTAGCATATATCTAGTCGACATCAAAGGATGGAGTGATATGGGATAAGCCCTTTCATCGTGAGGCCACTAGTCGGTAACAAAAAGCTGATTCGTCATAAAAATATAATAATAGCACGGCGGGGTTGGCTGCGGCAACACTACGGCAGCCGGTGACCTACAAGCGCGGAGTCGCGCGGCAGTACTCACCCGGCTACCCTAATGACGTCAGTCTTGCGAGCGCCGCGCTAATCTAAACGCCTCCAATACACAATCCGCTCTTTATTGAAACTATTCCCATCTCATATCGCGTTTGACATATTGCCGCGGGTCCAACGCGCAATTGCGCGTCCCTTCCCCGCGCCCGGGGGAGCTGCGATGCAAAAATAGACTCTAGTCCTGCAGGATAAGTGTGCTATGTAATTAGCCTCGTTTGTGCTGCATAGGTGTTTGTGCCTGAAGGTAAGTGCTTAGCCTTTAAGCGTATTAAGTAGTTGGATTTAGATAACCCAGATCGAGATACGGATGTTTTTCGCATATATTCATTGTGATGCATCACAGATTTTCTCTGGGGCAGCCTTGAACTTTGGTATTTCCACATGAAATTATTGCCGCATGGTTTGGGACGATGAGCAGTTATTATTATTTTTCACCTAAGTGTTTGTAGTAAGGTAACATTATTTTTATGTAGCCTATAAAATAAAAAAATATGAAATAAAATTATGTTTCATGTTTTTTTTTTTGTTTTTTTTTCAGAGAGAAAGTAGAGGCTTAAGTACTAGTGCCCGCGGATTGGTAATTTCAAGTGCTGAGGTATGTGAATATCTCGGGCACGATGTTTTAGTTCTTTGCCTTCACAGTCACCTATATACGTAAATAAACAAAGAGTCTTACAAATGAATAAGTAAAAGGTGGGCAACATAAAGAATTCTCTTCTATTGAACAAAACCTCCAATCAACTGATTAGTTTTTACGTACCTAGAGGAATGTTCGTGTTACGTGGAACTTTTTTCTGCAAAATTCGCAGTTCACAGAGACTGGGAGTGTGGGGAAATTGGACTCTGTAGCTAGGGTTACCATCAGACCGGATTTTTCTGCACAAATCCGAACTTCTAGGCTTCCGTCCGGGCTGTCGGACTTTCATTTGTAATTTGTTTAGCGTTTTAATTGGTCTTCTTTTATCCTTTACACGGGGTGTGGCGTAAAATAAATGGATAACCTAAAAACCGTTGCTTCTATATCAATACAGTTAACGTTGGGAGTGATCAAGTTTATCGATACAGAACAAGTAAAAGAATAATCAAAAATTTTCAAAAAAAGGGAAAAATAAAAAAAAAAACCCAACTTTTTTCAATCAAGCATTGATTGTGTGATACCCAGTGATTCTGGTATTTTGTTATAACATTTAAAGTTTTGAAATGGTCACCCTACGTAGTCAAGCTCCCTATTCAGAGACAGTCTAGAACTTTTGTCCTTAGGAATGCTACTGTCTCGATGACAGTTCTTTCGTAAGAAAGAGACAAGAGCTTGTTATTGATTCCGTATCCCGAGAGTTCCATATTTAAGTAGACAAACTTAGCTAATTAAACTTCTGCTAGGTCGGGCGCTTTCATAGCTAGTCAATTATTAGGAAATTGTGTTATGGAGTAACGTTAAATTGCAGTAGTTTATCTCTTCATATATAAATAAGACAAGGACTATTCAAGAACGGCTGGAGCCTTTTATTTATTTAGCCTATTCAGGTAGCATTTGTGAAGTTATAGCAGCAATATCACTCGCTCACATGCATTGTGAGGATGCCTGAGTATATGAGGTATTCACATACCGCAACGATTGCCAATCCGCGGTGGGCACGCGTGTTAATTAAGTCCATGCTTTCTCTTTCCCTTTCTCTCCATCTCTCTCTCTCTCAGTGAAGGTGTAACGTACTAGGCTAGATAAAAGAAATTCTCGAAATATATTCTTTCTAGAAAAAATAATAGAACAAAAACTAAATGATATGTAATAAGAACAAAAACGCTAATCAAAGCGTTTCCGGAATTGCGCAGTTTAAAAATAATCTTATAGGTATACCTACCTAACATAACAGGCCTGTAAATATTTGACATATAAGTGTGAGAAACTTTATTTGTGTATTTTTTTCCAGGATGCGACCCTAACATCAAAATGATGTGAAAATGTTCACGGCGATAATGTTACTATGAATAGACCTTTATGGCATAAAAAGAGGACAGATTTTCATGATGCTCTGCAAATTATATCGTTATTGCTGGTATTACCATCCTTTCTGCGAGCTGAAAATACCTTGGGGTGTCCTAATACACTCTTGAGCCACGAATGTTCATGCTACACTTTTGAAGATGGTAAGAATTTTCGCTCTCAATTCTTAAACAATCTTTATACAAAAAAAGGAAATTTCTTTTTCCGCTGTGTTCGTTTTAATGAGGCGGGTAATGATGCAAATATCTAAAGGGTTGTTCTTTTATTACAGGCGTGTTTCTAGACTGCCAAGAGACGACGGTGAAAGATGTAAAAAATACTCTAAAGAGCCTAACAAAAATCCATTCATTATCTGTGATCGATTTGAATGAATATGACGAGTTGTTAGGTCCGCAGTTCATTCCACAAGGCCTCTGCGTAAAGCACATACACATATCTCGGACTAACCTAAAAGACCTGGCTGATGATGCTTTTGTGCATCAGAGGAAGTGCCTTGAAACTCTAAGCATTGTGTCGGGTAAAATTAAGTTCTTACCTCAAAAAGCATTCTCGGGCCTACTCAAACTAATATCCATTGACCTCAGCTCGAATTACATCGAAGGCATACCCAGCTACAGCTTTTACGGTCTTCCGTTAATGAAACTGAACATGAAAGGGAACATAATACGTGATATATCGGAGTCGGCTTTTTCAAGCTTGGAGCTATCGCTCTCTGAAATTGATCTGAGCGAAAATAACCTAACTGCGTTTCCGATACCGGCTGTTTTGAAACTACGCCACCTGCGCTCACTGCGGCTGGCCTGGAACGGCATGTCCTCCTTCCCCGCTGTACAACACTCGGATCTAATCTCTCTTGAGTATCTAAACCTGAACTCCAATAATTTCGAATTTATTTCCGAAGACTGTCTTAAATTTTGTCCGTCCCTGAAAATATTATCTCTTCATTTTAATTTCATTAACAGTATACACTACCGAGCCTTTTACTCTCTCGTTCATTTGGAATCCTTAGACTTAAGTCATAATAGGATAAAATTTTTGAACCCCAATCTTTTCCAAAATAATAAGCTGATCGAGTACGTAGACTTGAGTCATAACCATCTGCATCACATTCACGGTTTGTTTTGTAACTTACCATCTCTCTCAGAAGTAGTTTTAAGTCATAATAATATTTTGGATGTGCCAAAGGACTCGTTTTTTAATTCAAGCAAAATCGACACTATATATTTAGATAAAAACTCTTTATTTAATGTACATACTGAAAGCTTTAGTAATTTAGGGAAATTAAGTAAGTTGCATGTAGAGTTCAACTATCTAAATAAAGTGCCACACGATATTTTTGTAAACAATAAGAAACTGATCAGGTTAAGACTGGACAATAATATGTTTTCTGAATTGGATAATAGCACATTTAGATTATTAGCAATGCTTAATGAAATTAGACTGAACAATAATAATTTAAAGTACATTGCAAAGGATCTTTTGGCTTATTCCTCTGATGTAGAAGAGATATATTTGCACGAAAATAGTATAAATTTCATTGAACCAGGTGCATTTATAAAGCTCTCGAATTTGAAATACCTAAGCTTGCACAATAACTATCTAATAGATTTGAATGACGTTTTACCTAAAATTAATTCAAATTTACTCAGGTTATATCTCGAGTCTAACTCACTCTCTGGAATCAATAATTTCATGCTTCCATTTCAAAAGAATTTGTATCATTTAAGCCTGACGCATAATAGTATCAAATACGTTACTAAAAACGCTTTCCGAAACTTAACTATGCTTGTTCGTCTTGAACTCAACCACAACTACATCACAGTTATAGAAGAATACTCTTTTCAAAGTTTTAATTCAGCTAGGTTTTTAGATTTGAAGCACAATTTAATTTGTAACATTACAAATTACACATTTTTTGGCCTCACCGAATTAGAAGATCTAAACATTTCGCATAATAAAATTGTGTATATCGTTGACATGGCGTTTCATGCCTTGAAAAAGTTAAGGAACTTAAATCTCTCATTTAATCCGATCAAAATTCTCCACAGAAATGTATTTCAACAAGGCTTGCCGCTCAGCTCTCTTTACATTGACAGCTGTGAAATTCAATTAATCGAAGAAGAGACCTTTAAGGGACTGAATAATCTAAAATTGCTCTCTCTGAAAAACAATTCATTGAAATCAAGTGACTTGCTTCTAATTGATGTCCCGGGCTTGAAATATTTGTATCTATCTTACAATATCCTTGATAAACTTCCGGTAGATTCGTTTTCTCGTGTACCTCTGCTAGAAATACTATTTCTTGAGCACTGTAATATCGAACACATTTTTGATGGAACATTTTCGTTCAATAAGAATATTCTAAAGTTGAACTTAGCTCAAAACATCATCAGCCTAGTACCTGCCTATATTATGGAAATAGATAACTTAATTTCTGAATTAAATATTAGCAATAATTTTCTTGATTATATTCCATACAACACTATACAGAACTTCACGAATCTCGAGACGTTCGACGTTTCCGATAATCTCCTGCCGCGAGTAGAACTTAGTGGATTAGAAAGATTGTTAAAGCTCAAGTATTTAATACTAAGGAAGAACGAAATCAAGTTTGTTACATCTCGAAAGAAAGTTAAATTAACTGAAGTAATATCGCTCGACCTAAGTTATAATCGCTTGAATTCCTTACCAGCTGTCATCTTTGAAACTTTTCCAAATCTACAGAATGTGAATATGTCTTATAATGATATTATTCGCTTTGACTTTTATGTGCCATACAAAGGTTTTGGATCAACTCTTATAAACATAGATATAAGTAGAAACCCCACTATCTCCTGGAGCACTTCGAACAAACTCGAAAATGACACACTAATGGGAAATCTCTTCGAATTACGTGTTTGCGCCACCAACATGACGAACATAGAAGATATCAGGTTCGACTCTTTCTCAAATCTTCAACACCTTTATCTACAACTGAACAGACTCAGGCGTCTCTCTATAAGTCCCTTTTCAAAATTAACTTTGTTGGAAGATTTGGATTTGAGTTATAATAAAATCTCTCAGCTCAAAACAAGCCACTTTCGTGGATTAACGAAGTTAAGATCCCTGTGTTTATCTGACAATAACATAGAGTCGATAGAACCATTTACAGAGGACTTAACAAATTTAAAGCTGCTGGATCTCTCTCACAACAAACTGCAAAACATATTGAACGAAGACTTAATAAACTTGAAGGAACTTACCGTCTTCTACTTAAGCAACAACAATATCAAGTACATCTCAGCAACTGCATTCAGAAACTTGAATAAGATCACTCACATTGACTTGAACCGCAATAAGCTCCAGAAAATATCAATGGAATTACTGACGTCAGTCGAGAGTCACGTGCAGGAGATTTCTTTGAAAGGTTCGTATCTGCATAACATATTATTTATAATTATAGCCTGTTAGATAGATAGATAGAGAACACTTTATTGTACATAAATATGTTAGTGTAAGAAAGAGACCCTTTCATACATTTAACGGGTCTAATCGCGATTATTTACGAGGTAAACTCTTAAATTATTATAATATCTAATAATTTTGACTGCCTCGTTGGTCTTGCGGTAGGTATCACGTGTAATTACACGTAGTCCGTGGGTTTGATTTCTACTGGGGGCCGCTGTAAATTTGCATAAATTCCCTTAGTCTACGTGTATTTCCATTTTTGTGACATCCTTGCGTGGTTACGATGGCACATATCCTAACAATTATCTTAAATAGTATTTACTACACTTATTATTATTGAGAAGAGCGGTAGTAGCGCAGCGGTAGAATGCTAGCCTTATGTTCGGGAGAATGTGGGTGCGAATCTCGGCATGTAACTATGTAACAATGTAACAATGTAACAATGACTTTGTTTCCTAAGTTATGTACGTTTGTGGAACTGTAACAGTAATACCATTCACTAACTGTGAAGAAAAACATAGTGAAGAAACCATTAAATTGCCAATCCACGGTACTCACGAGTGGTAATTAAGCCCTCTATCTCTCTCTCTCTCTCTCTCTGAGAGAAGAGCAGAGTGCTTAGTGCGAGTTTTTTAACTACTCGATCGCGTTAACGTAAACTCATATTTCTATGGCATCGAGGAAGCGCCACCTAGCGACAAGTATGGAAATTAAATTTGTTGAGTGCGAGTTGTAATTGTTTACGTTGGGAAGTAAACACGTTTACCAGCCAAAACACGAATAAACGCGAGTGCGAATTGTACTGTGACAGCGTTTTGCCAGTTCAAACGGTTAACTTACTCATACTCACTACTCAATGCTCGATTAACGCGGTAGTAAAGTTATTCGATTGGATCTGTCAAACTCGCACTAAGCACTCTGTGCCCTGCTATAGGATAGAGAACACTTTATTGGACAACCAGAAAAAAAAATATCTATGATGAAAGTTATTTTCGAATATGTATTTGCCTCTCTCACACAAACAATATGGACAGCTTTATTGTAAAAGCAAGAACAATCAATTGTTCAGGTCCTTTCTTTGATTAATAGTGCTAAATCAAACATTGTAAATTATTATTTATATGCTCTAAGAACCTTAGTAAATAAAAAGCGATGGTTCCACATACAAAAGATAAATCCTTAAACCTTCAGACAACTCGCGACCATGGTACCCGTAACAGTAGGTATCTAAAAATCGGATATTAATTGAAATTAACAATCCGTACTTATTCCCGATTGTTTAATTTTTTTTTTCATTATAGAGACAGGTAGATAGAAAACACTTTATTGTACATAAAAGAAAGGAAATCATAAATTATTCAGATGTCTCCGAAGTCATTTGCTTATGAAACATACATAATAGAATGTGGCTTAACCGTGTTTATTGTCATATTGTTGCTGTTATAAAATTACAAATTTAAGCAACCATTGCTAATTGGTATGTCACGATTATATTATCGATTGGAGGCGTGGCCAGATAGATACTGGTAAATTGACACCGAGGTCTTTACATACAACCTGTACAGACCAATCGGTGATAATATTGACATATTAAACGGATCTAATCACGATTATTTATTAGGTAACACCACGTAATTATGATGATGCTACCATAAAGGTAGCATCATCATAATTACGTGCGCTACACCGTTTTGCGGCTGTGGTGTTGATAAACTCGTCATGATGCTACCATAAAGGTAGCATCATGACGAGTTTATCAACACCACAGCCGCAAAACGGTGTAGCGCGCATAAAATACGATTGCGCGCGCAGCCAGCCCCCCCGTCGCTATGTCAATAGCAGTCAAAGTCCCGTCAAAGCTCGCTAACGAATCCTCCGTCTTAAAACGATACTATTTTGCATAATATTTACGCATCCTTGTAAATATTGTAAATAAGTTAGAGTTATGTTTGAATAAAACACGCATCTATACCGCATCAAGTAGTTTGTAAGCCTCGAACTGCAATATCTACACGTCAATTTCCGACGTTAATCGCTATTAGTTTAAGGAAGTAAATATAAGATTGTATTAAAATAGTAGATTTGTATACAGTGTATAATCGATATTGTAGCGTACTTTTACATTAGGCTTGTCCTGTAATGATAGATGTAAAAAATTTAATCAATAAATAAATTACATCCGTTTGATATAGAACTATAACTACATGAGCGAGTCATTAAAAATACTATTATTATTATAACTCACGGTTACTTTTATAAGCATGTAAGAGTGTAATATCCATAGGTTTACAGGCTTCTCTTTGGTTCCAGATAACTTTATGGTGTGCAATTGCGACAAGGATAATACGTGGGTGTGGATTCAGGATCATCCAAAGATAATCAAGCCAACAACTGTATCGTGTCTCAATGACGAATATCCGGAGAAAAAATGCGATATGCCAGTCATCGCTCAACTCTCCGTAGATAAACATAAAGACAACTCGCTTTCTGTGTCTTGGTTCATAAGGAACCGAACGGCGATCAAAGCCTTGAAACTCTTGTACTACGGGGATGACGTTAATACTGACGTACGTATAAAAGCGATTGCAGAACTAATTCATGAAAATCAGGAGAAGCTAATAATGATTTTTAATTTTCAGGTCACAACCAAATATCTTGATAAAGACGAGGTATCTGCAAGGATCAACGATCTCGAACCAAACTCCAATTACGTCGTTTGTGTCATCACTTTATATGAAGATCCAATCATTGACGATATTGCCTTACGAGTTATTGATGGTAATAGAACCATCGGCGAGAATTCAACTGAAGAAAAGAATAATAAAGAGATTGCTGCTGCTATATTAATGCAGTCTCCATCAAGTGAATGTATTTCTTTCAACACATACAAAAAACAGGGGTCAGTGAAGATGAAGCAGGATAAAGCTTTCGACATTTCTTTGATATTAGACAGAAGAATGGGACTTATAGTTGGGTGCTCGCTAGGCTGCATAGTTTTCTTCTTTATGGTCACAATACTAGCGTATACGAAAATTAAGGAGCGAAAAAGAATAGCGAAGTCAGACCCCACCTGGGCTGAGATGAACGACTATCATTCTATGAGCAAAGACGATATTCTGCATAACTCAACGACGGTTTCTACCGACAATATTTTACTAGGATGTTAGGGAGTAACAGAAAATCCCATTGCTTGTTTATTCTACCTTCTACACATTATTAAGTAAGTTCGGATAACTTTTACCTTAGCATTATTTCGAAAGAATCGACCAGTGAATTAGATTTTCATTATTAACGAGGAGCAAGTAGAATGTAGAGACCGTAGCCTATAAATATACCTTTTTCATGGTTGTAGCGTAGTTAGGTAAATATTTTATGACTTGGGTAAAAAGTATGGAGTAGTGTAAAAAGCGATAAAAAGCGTTCACGATTACGATACATATACTCTCCTCCATTGTACAGTGGCCAGCACATCAACCTTTATATACGTGCACTTTTATCAAGTTACGCTAAATGAGGAGGTAAACAGTAAACTTTGCAGCAAAAAGTAAAGGTTGACCTGCTGTCGACTGTACAGTGATTGACCTAAATTGTTATGGCTATCAACACTGCTTACGAGTAGGTTTCTTGGCAGTAGAATGTATTAACGTAGTTCTAATTTAATTGTATAAAATTTACTGTAGTAGCCATAATAGATTTTACCATTAACTATTAAAATAAAACTTGTTGGTTAAATTACTGGTCTTCGTGTAATTTGATGAGGTAACTCATTCAACTAAGTCCTATAAATTGTAGCACAACAGTCACTAAAACATATTTTTTCGATTTATTGGTTGCTGTGCCCTAATTTATCGGACAATAGCTAATCGCTAATCGCTAGCCATATAAAAACGATCATTTCTACGAAATTTGTCCCTTTGGCCTTTTACATCTACGTAATGAGATGATTTATACATCGTCCAGTGGCATCTTCACTCATATAGATGGGTGAAGGGACCATTTGGATGCTGTAGTGCCTGGGACATGGTTATAGACATGGTGTAGGCTTGCCCAGCACTTATACCATCCTGAGAGCTTAGTCGGCGTAGCCCACAGGAAAGACTAGCTAATACGTGCGGAGCCAACCAAGCCGCGGGTTTCCTCACGATGTTTTCCTTCACAGTTATTGCGACTACAAATTCGCAAATGTACGTATCTTTGAAATTAAACAAAGCCGTTGGTACATGCCCGCACTGGGGATCGAACCTGGGAAAAAAATTGAAATTTGTAGGAAATATAAATAACCGCCGTCTCATGAAACCAATTTTTGATTCGAGTCAACTTTATTATATTTCTAGTACTTATAGTTAAATATGGTGCTGACTACCTTATTTTTAATATCAGTTGTATTGGGAAATGAAATGTTTTTATTTCATTATGCACTAATGTTAAATATTCTTCAGTGACATTTATATTAAACACATTCAAATAAAATTAATAATATCATTTAGGTATCTTAAAAGCAATTTAGGTATTTGAGTAGGTGTACAAACGTCAGGTGAAATTTAATAGAATGCATCAATAGAAGCAACTTTTATTATGAGAACTACTCATAAATATTAGCCGATATTCGATGTACAAATTCCGTACATAAATTATTAAACATTTGTATAAACCGCTGATATTTTTCGCGATATTTCGAAGTTGGTCTCATAATAAAAGTTGTTTGTGTTGAGGAATTTAATAACTCCAATATGTTTCACTTGACCCTTTTGAAACATCCGGCTTACAGTCTACTTAAATGCGCTAATATGGACAGTACTACTGGTTTAAAAGCTTCAAAATGTATGGACCAATCCACACAGCAGAGCTTTCAAGTGAACAGCTATAGTAAATTAGCAGGGATTGACGCGGCTCCATTGATTTGTGTTTCCCCACGGGATGCCACTATAAGCCTAAGTGTTTGGCTCCCGAGAAATGAGCTAATGTACACATTCAATATTGACCGACATGTCCTCTTGACGAGACGCCCCAAGGGCTGAGCCGTGACTCAGCAAATTACACGGCGTTTCTCCAAACTATATTTATATTAATTCTAGGTAAAGTCAACTATCGAGTACCTTCTTGAAATGAAACAAGATGGAACATAATTATATTCTTTTTAATGCACTAACCCGTGCTAAGGACAATTTTTAAAACCGTAATACAGAGAATATTGTAAAAAGGTTCGAAGTTTTCAGTGATGCCGGTGAGTCACCCATTAGCTCAGTTGGAAAGAGCGCTGGCACGGATAGCCAGAGGTCGCGGGTTCGAATCCCGGCATGGGTGGAATTTTTAGCCTTTAAATAGGTTTTTACGTTTTACCTAATAAATAATCGTGATTAGACCCGTTAAATATATAATCTTAGGATAACTTTCATAAAAATTCGACAACAAAAAAACCGAGCCTTAGAAAATTCTGGCCTTTATAAAAACCCGTTTTAAATGGGCTAGAACACAAGTAATTAACAGACGTCTTCTTATGAGCTCTCCATAATGTACAGAGTACAATCTCTTCACATGATTAGTAATCGTACACTTCCACAATCTCAAGTTACGACATACGTCAGTCCGCATAACTCTGTACGTAAAGACCATGAAATAACGTTGGATGTTCCCTTTGTAAATAAATGATGTAAAGCTTTTAAGATTATTTCATGTAACCCATTGTGTACTTACATAATAATGAAGTTAGATTCATTACAAACACAGCTGAAATTTAAGATTGGTGTCTCAGATAATCTGCATTCAAAGCGAACATCGCTGCGAATAACATACCTAGATGTGGATATGACAAAATTGGCAATCAGGAATATTCCTACTATGTTCTCATAATCATAGTGTTTAAGTACTTTCTCTACCCCTCGGCCTGCATCTCGTTTTCTTTCTATTTCTCGTCGAAAAACTTCATTTAAGTACTTAGTACAATCGATAGTTATCTTTGTTTTACTTAGCCTCTTCTGTGTCCCACTTCTCGGCTTCGAGCTGCAAAGGCCTCCGGCCTCTTACTCGTATATAATAAATAAATTATATATAGATAAAAATAAAAAAACTACACTGACTGGAAGGGCCAAATATCCACCAATAATAACTGACATTATCATGAAGTTACCAATAAATATTTTATGGAGGTACCTACTTCGGTAAGTATCAGTCGAGCTCCAACAATTTGATTTAAGGCTTTTAGTTACACAAACGTCGAAGAATGAAAAATTAAGACCTCCAGTAATTTCATTAGAGTTTCTAAGTTTTAAAAAAATAATTTTGTTGGTTTATATCACTAACATTATAAAAAGGATTAGTTTATATAATGGATGCAGGTCGACATCCTTGAAACAAGTCAAACTATTTAAAAAAAAAACACCCTTATTTAGAGCTGACCTTCAGGATGGACATAGGCTATACAGGTATTATTGCTAAAGTCATCGAGGGCAAAGCTGCGGGCACAGCTAGTTTATTATAAAAAGTTGATAAAAGGACATTTATCGTCATAATCAGCAGGCTATATTAGTCCACTGCTGGACATAGCTCTCCCCTAATGAGCGCAATAGCGCCCTGTCTTCGGCTTGCCGCATCCATCATCTGACAGCAGTTTTTCGCAGATCGTCATTGCCAAAAATAAAACTATCTAAAACTATATATTTTACAGAGTAACATTTGCTTAAATGTAAACAGAAAAAACTGAAATAAAAAGTTACCAACAACCCGGCTTCTGAGCGTTAACTACTCGTACTCACCAGCCCAGACTAACCTAGTTACATTGTTCAATATGGGTCCCGCCTGCTTAGTGGTTAATCGAGTCCCATGCGCTGATCAGCAAATCCTTTCACCACGATGGCTTTCCAACGACACGGTAAGAAGAAGAAGTACTCGTAGTTAATAGTCATCACTAAAGTTATTGGTTATTTTATACACCAGTTTTTTATGTATAATGTACAGTATTTTTTTATTTTCTTTTTGCATCTATGCCGATGCCGCAGTTAGATAATAAATATGTTCACAATATCCATTAAATAGCCAGATTTTTTGGTCAGCTTGGTAAATAGCTGGAAATGTACAAGGCAATTTCAGTGTTCCAGCGAGATAATTTGCACTGAAGAAAATTGCTTTGCATTTAAACATGGAAAAAGTTATGATTTTGTATTTACATATTTATGTCGGTTAGGAAGTCAAAGGTTGCTGCTTAAATTTAACTTTTTTAACAAGATATACATTTTTTCTTCGAAGAATGAAATTACAAGAAAAGTAAGGTTTGGGTAATAAAATAGCATTTTGAAAAGATGCATAGGATGAAGTTTTACGGTATATTTCTCTCAGCATAAAATACAAACAGAACGTGCTACGTCATCGGCATGCTTATGAACATCGTATTATCAATAAAGTAAAAAGGCATTTCATCTATTGACGTTTATACTGCGAATCCCGTACCAGCCGGACCTGTATCGTGAGATTCAATATCAACAGTATTAAGGCGCACAGAGTGATCCACGCCAAGTTCTCACCCGGCCTGTACTGTGCCCGCACTAATGCGCACAAAAATCGCGGTAATTTTTCATAGTAAAACTATTCAATAGTTTCCAAAACCTTGCAAAGTTTAACCGTGACTTTAAAATTCTCACAATGTTTCCTTGTGTACTTACATATGAATTAATTTATTACGAGAATATGGCCAGTTATTTTCACTATTTTTTTTTGGTAGGATATTTTCTTCAGTAGCTCGTACACTCTTACTGAAATATCCGGCGAACGTTTGCGTGCTTAAATTAGAACTAGTGCGTTATGAGAGCCAAACTTGACCCCGATACAGGCCTCCAGGCACTAGCGTGTCTCACTTCAGCATAAAACTGTAAAACATGTTTTTTCAACCGGTGGTGAAATGAACTTTTTCAATTACAGCTATAAAGTGAGTTGGCACGATTAACTAACCATGTTCTAAATACAAATAGCAATACATGCTATTCAAATTAATAATATATAAAAAGAGTTAATTGTATTTAACCTTTTTTGTAGGTTATCTAACTGAACACTTCAGCTCGTTTTTAAGGTTCTGTAGTCAAGAAAGATCCCTTACAGTTTCGCTATATTCTTCCTTCTGTCTTTCTTTTCGTCCGCGGCCTAACTCAAATACTATCAGATGCAGAAAGCCAAAGCTTGGTACATACATAGTACCTCTACCCCTAATAATCAAATTAAAATGAAATTAAATCAATTTTATATCAACGTAAAGACTTTACATTGTGTTCTTGTTCGAATAGAGCGCCCTTGTAAAAGCGTGAAATGATTCAGTAATATATGTAAAGAAGTTAAAGGTAAAACCATTAGGCTTTATAAGTAATGGTCGACCGTCTTAAAAAAGGGAAATTCCGAATTTATTCCTTTGATGAAGATTGTGTAAAGCAATTCAGAAACCCCTTCTTATACGGAAACGTACATTGCGAGTGACCCGACTCGCACTTTTTTTTTACGACAGTTTTTCTTTTTCAAAGTTAGTCGTTAAGCTTCACTTAACGTTCACCTAATGTTCGAGTTATATTAGTCCAGTGATGGTCATATCATTCGCACTATCAATAGTCTAGTAACTAATCGCATTGCAATGGTATAATCCATGCTACTTAACTTGGCGCCCCGCGCGATTCGATCTTCTTCGCGAGAGATGCCTATTTAATTTGCGCGGGTTATACCTCTGAAATGACATTGTTCTGCTATTGCTTTATAGACTACCAAATTGTAGCAAATAACAACCGTTATCGTGCGTATACCATTCTATCGAAAATCTATGTATGTATTAGACGCTAAGGCCAGGACAAGTGTGTGTGTTGAGTGGAAGTTACTTTATTTGACGATCCAGTAAGAGCAAGTATTTTACAAATTCCGCTGATTCATTCAGATATAAAAGGAGCAATCGCAAATATAAATTGAGGGAATACAATAAGTTATCCGAGCCCAAACCGGGACGTTCTTTACAATCTCATTCGGCCGAGCCTCCCATGAGTAATGTAGTTTAGACCCTTACCTGAAGATAAATCCTCCGATGGAAATAACTCACTGCTATAAATTACGATCATGTGGGTATGTAAAGGAATACAGAATATATCATAGATCTATAGACATATTTATGCCATGGAGGACAAGAAAAGAATTTAAAAATTACAAAAAAAAAATATTTTAAATTTAATTAAGTAGTAACATAAAGAAACATAGCCTAATAATTTCTAAGAGAAAAACGTATTAGATTAGAAAATTATTTTTTGCACAATAAGCATATTTGTAGAAAGGCTGTGTGGTGTCGGCCTAGAGAATAGCACCAACCCTCAGATCAATTCTTCCCGCGGGTGTCGTAAAAGGCGACTAAGGGACACAAGCCGGGGGGTGGGCAGCAGCGCCCCCTGCAGTACAATTCCACCGAACTGCGATCCCCAACCCGCATGCCTAGCGTGGGGATTATGGGCATTACTCCCTATGATAGCACAACGTGGCGCTCTTTAGGGGAGAGCTATGTCCAGCAGTGGACTAGTATAGCCTGACGACGACGACGACGAGCTTTATACCAATGAGCTCGCTTAGTTATATTATTTCTTAACTTAATACTTTCTTCCAGAAAACCTTGGATATTTATTAGATATTTCTTTCTTAATATTTTTTGAACTTCATATTTTCTTCCAGATAACCTTGGATATTTTGTTTCCATTGAATTCAAACATTTTTTAATAAACAATTTGTACATAACACTATTACTCGTCCTGGTCCTAAACTAGGATACCCTGTGCTATGGTAAACAGGCAAGGACATCAAATAGACCGAAACACACCCTAAGTCTAAGGTTACTTGTCAAATGTATAGCGGGCGCCAATGGGAATCAAATCCATGACTGAGGTCACTCGATATTATTTCATACTAGCTCTCCCACCGAACTTCGTACCGCCAAAGTTTTCGCAATATCTCCATATTTTCTCACCATTTAAACCTTCCCTGACTTAATAGTTGAGGAAAATGCGAGAGGAAATGAAGATAGAGTTTATTGGATACCAAGCTTATGATGACATGATGCAGCCAAGAAGACGGATGACATAAGTCTATAAAATAATTTTCAAATACAAAACAGTGATAGTTCTTATTAAAAAATAAGTAAACACGAAGGTTTAACACCCCCCTGTAATAAGAACCACCTGTATATAAGTGAAAAAAAATGTCACATATCAAAGTAAAACTATACACACAAAAAATATTAGCACTCAAAATAAAAACACCCTGTATATACATCAACCTATCACTAACTTTACACACCCTATACCTACTATGAACGCCTTAATCTAACCTAAACCTAAAGAACTTGTACACTTGCAATGTTTCAATTTTGCTAAGGGTTTGGTAAGAACGTCGTCGATCATATCATGAGTAGGTATGAATTTGACATGGAGGTCATGGTGTGAAAGTGCATCTCGTATGAAGTGGTGTTTGATGTCTATATGTTTCGTGCGAGCATGATATGTGCTATTATGTGCAAGTTTGATGGAGGTTTGATTGTCGGAATGGATGATCATGGGATGAGTAACATCAAACATTTCCGAGATTAGGGCTTTTAAGTATATGGCCTCCTTACAGGCAAGGGCCATATACTCTGCCTCGGTGGTAGAGAGCGCGACTGTTCGCTGCTTGCGCGCTTTCCAGGAGACAGGTGCACCGCTCATCATGAACACGTAACCCGTGAAGGATCTTCGGTCGATAATGCTATTGCCGAAGTCTGCGTCAGCATATCCCGTGGGAATAGGATGGCCATGACGGAATTGTAGTTTGAGTTCCTTAGTTCCTTTCAGGTATCGGAGAACTCGCTTTGCCGCTTTCCAGTGAACCCCCCCGTAATGTGCTGCGAATTGGGAGAGATACGACACAGTATGGGCAATATCGGGTCTCGTCCCAATGGCAAGGTACATTAAGGAGCCAATGAGTTCTCTATAGGGAACTTCAACTTCGTCATCTTTTTCGGGTAACGATAGTCTTAATCCAGGTTCCAAAGGTGTAGTGACAGAAATGGCATCAGTCATGTTGTATTTTTCCAACAGTTTTTTAATATAGTTGGTCTGTCAAGAGTTACGCGACCTTGGTTTTGAGTAACTCTCATGCCGAGACAATCTTTGACAGGTCCAAGATCTTTGACCGTAAATATTTCCTTGAGTTGATTTTTGAATTCGCATTTCAGTGTACTGCTGTTCGTCAAAACAAAAAAGTTGTCAACAAAAACCGCTACAACGAGTAAATAGTAAAGTTGTTACTCCTTTTGTAGTTAATGCAGTGCTCTGTCGAAGCTTGAGTCAAATCTAATGCGGCCATAGCTTCGCATACTTTCTTGTTCCACTGTCGTGGAGCTTGCTTCAAGCCATAAAGTGACTTGTATAGTATTTTCTAAGGTTAACACGAGCTGTAGACATAATTAAAACTGTTTTTATACGGATTTATGCTCGTTTATTACATTTTTACAATTTTCCAACGTTTCGGCACTTTTTCAGGTGCCGTGGTCCCGGATGACTGAGGTGACAGGTGTCTTTTAGAAATCATTAACGGTTAGTTTACTACCCTCGGCAAAAATTACAAAAGTTAATTATGAAGTTACGTTCCAAAATAGACAAACCAATTATTTTTTATATAAAGTCAACAATATTGATTATTAGTAATTGAAGTTAAAATTAAATTTATAAACTAATTACTTTATATGAACTTAAAGATACCGATTATTAATTGAAATTAAATTGATTTTTTATTATTTATTCTACAGTCACACTTCTAGCAAGGGGGTCTCATGCACTTAAGCACTGGTTCCCATGCTACCGGTATGTTCCAACCACGATCTCTATTAAAATTTGGATGCCGGCGGATCTCTATTGCCTCACGTATCATTCTAGGGAAGAAACGGTCTTCTCGGGCTAGAACTTTAACTTTATCGAAATGTATAAAGTGGTTGGTACCGCTAAGTGTATGCTCGCTGACTGCAGATCTAACATAGATCTGCTTAGAACATAAGCGCTCTGGTAGATCTGCAGTCAGCGAGCATACACTTAGCGGTACCAACCACTTTATACATTTCGATAAAGTTAAAGTTCTAGCCCGAGAAGACCGTTTCTTCCCTAGAATGATACGTGAGGCAATAGAGATCCGCCGGCATCCAAATTTTAATAGAGATCGTGGTTGGAACATACCGGTAGCATGGGAACCAGTGCTTAAGTGCATGAGACCCCCTTGCTAGAAGTGTGACTGTAGAATAAATAATAAAAAATCAATTTAATTTCAATTAATAATCGGTATCTTTAAGTTCATATAAAGTAATTAGTTTATAAATTTAATTTTAACTTCAATTACTAATAATCAATATTGTTGACTTTATATAAAAAATAATTGGTTTGTCTATTTTGGAACGTAACTTCATAATTAACTTTTGTAATTTTTGCCGAGGGTAGTAAACTAACCGTTAATGATTTCTAAAAGACACCTGTCACCTCAGTCATCCGGGACCACGGCACCTGAAAAAGTGCCGAAACGTTGGAAAATTGTAAAAATGTAATAAACGAGCATAAATCCGTATAAAAACAGTTTTAATCATAAAGTGACTTTTTCAGTAAGCACACTTTGTTTTTAGGATCAGTCGAGAATCCTTCCGGTTGCTCCATGTAAATCTCTTCTTCTAAATTTCCATTAAGAAAAGCTGTCTCCACGTCTAGGTGGTCAATTTGACAGTTCAGCTCTGCTGCAAATGCCATTAGGAGTCTGACAGATGATAATCTTGCCACTGGTGAGAAAGTTTCTCCATAATCAACTCCAGCCACTTGGGTAAATCCTTTCGCTACCAGTCTTGCTTTATATTTTACCACTTTTCCACTTGTGTCTCTTTTCAATTTAAATACCCATTTACATTTTGTAGTCTTTCGATCTTTGGGTCTATTAACGATGATCCATGTTCCGTGTTTCTGAAGTGAATCATATTCCGCCTGCATAGCTTTAAGCCATTCATCCTTTTCAGGATGGTCCGAAAGCTCCTTGAAGTTATCGGGTTCTCGATCTGATGTCATATGTACCGCACAGACATGGGCGAAACGTTCCGGAGGGCGTCTGTGTCTGCTGGGATACCGTCGTTGAGGTTCGGGAATGGGTTCTTGGATAACGTCAGGTTCCGCTTGTGGTTCTGCGACTGCAGGTATAGGTCGCTCTGACGATTCAGGTTGAATGTCTAGTCGCATTTCAAATTGCGGTAATGGGGCTGGTTCTTGTGGAATGGGTGGTGGGACTTGTGGTGGTGGTGGGACAGAATGAGGAAGAGGTCTTGGGGTGGAGTCTACCTGTGTTTTGTCTTCAATTAAGACGACGTCTCTTGCGACAATTATCGCGCGAGGATTCTGCGGATTAACAAGGCGATAGCCTTTGCTGTCAGTCGCGTAGCCTACGAAGATGCACTTCTCCGTCTTAGCGTCTAGTTTTGTACGCTTTTCTTTCGGTATGAGTACATGCGCTTCGCAACCAAACACTCGTAAGTGTGAGAGGTCAACCTTTTTTCCAGACCACACTTCCTCTGGAATTTGGTTCCTCAGTGCTTGAGTAGGCACGTGATTCTTCAGATAGATTGCTGTGTTGACGGCTTCTCCCCAATATGCTCTTGAAAGCTGCGAGTCTTGGAGCATTGATCGCGCTTTTTCAAAAATTGTGCGATTAGTACGCTCATAAACTCCGTTCTGTTCCGGCGTATACGGTATCGTAGTTTGGTGTACGATACCATTCTCTTTTAAAAAGGTTAACATGTTTCGGTTGACGTATTCGCCTCCGTTATCGGTTCTCAAAATTTTTATCTTTTTGTCCGTTTGATTTTCAACTAAGTGCTTAAACTCCACGAACTTTGTAAAAACTTCATCTTTTGATTTTAAAAGATATCCAAAAGTCTTGCGGCTGTAGTCGTCTGTAAAAGTAAGTAAATATAGAGCTCCGCCAAACGAGTGTGTGCTCATTGGACCGCACAGGTCAGAATGGATCAGTTGTAGCACGCAACTGGATCTACTCGTAGACTTCGGAAAAGGTTTTCGTGAAAGTTTTCCCTCCAGACAGGGAATGCACTTGACATTTAAACTTTTATCAAAGTTTATGCCTACGTTTTTATTTTTGAAAACGTTGAGTGACTGGGCATTTAAATGGCCAAGGCGTCTATGCCACAACATTGCAGACTCCTTGCTAGTTATACACATGGCTTGCGTATTTAAACTTACATCTAATCTATACATACTATTATGTACAGAGCTTGTGGCAATGACAGGTTTTGTCATTTGACATCCGCCGTTTGGCAAAATGCTCGCGCCTTCCGATGTAAACAAAACATCGCAACCATTATTGACTAATTTATGCACCGATAATAAATTAGTTGCTAGCCCGGGAATAAACAAAACATCACTAATTTTATTTACACGATCAGATACATACATATTTACATTACCTCTACCGTGGCTCAGCAGTTGTTCCTTGTTCGCAACAGTAATAGGCATCACATGGGGAACTATATGCGAGAACCAATCTCGTCTGTTGCTCATGTGTGATGTTGCGCCAGAATCAATGTACCAATCCTGTTTTTGACCTGTGGGGGGAAGATTAGCGAAACAAGATGAAAGTGTGAATTCGGATGTATTATGGGATTGTATGACCGCCGAGTTGTTCTTATTTCGCTTAATATTCCTACACTGTGATACTACATGCCCTAACTTTTTACAATATTTACAAAACATCTTAGTTTTAGAAGAACTGGCTTGTAGCACGTTGGGTCCAGGATGGTTGTTGAGTCCACGGTGTTGGGTAGACGTGGAGAAGACGAGGAGAGAGGAGGAGAGAATAAAAAACCAAATATCAGACTAATCATTCCAGCCGTTCTCGAGTTTTAGTGAGACTAACGAACAGCAATCCATTTTTATATATAAGAAGATGAAATGAACTGAAAAGGCTTTATTGAAAGTAGCGCAGAAACTGCGGCTTAATTAACGTTACAATTCAAACTAGGTGTCCATTTCAAAATCTAGATCATTTGATCATCATACTAACAAGTACAGACTGCTATGCAATTGAACCTCGAATTGTCATGACTCTCGAATTTATCGTAGTTTTGTTAAACTCGGCCCAGGCGTGTTCAGTAAACTAGTTTTTATCAACATAAGAAAGCCATTTTTGCTCAATGAGTAAACAAACCCGTCCAGTCCAATTTGTATGCATATAAGCAACTGCGGACCTAGGTGTATTTACATTCGCCACCCCAGCGGCCTACTTTCAAAATCACATCGAGTTCTTACACGAAACAAACACGATGGCGTAGCTGGGACGCTTTACTGCCCGTGATCCTCTATCTGAGCACATACGGCTAATAGATTCATTTGTATTCGGGCTGCAAGCAAGTGGATACTGCCTCCGTCTAACGAACATCGAGGGAGCTGACGTTCAGTGTACAATTACCACGGTTAATATTTACCAACCGACGCCCAGGACTAATTGCTACGACTGCCTGCGATGCCATTGATAAAGTATCGAAGGTCGCGTTACCTCGCCACCGACTTGCGGGTTGTTGTGTGCTGTATAAATGCTAAAACATTAGGCACTGTTCTACTTTTGTAAGAAGCGTCTAAGTTTTTACCACTGCAAGTTGTTCATTGCACTCATGGGTTCTTGTTACGTGAGAACTAGTTACTCTTTTATTTGAGAAAAGATGACCAGAATGGAATTATTGTCGCTACCTTTGTCTCTGCTACAACACGTTTATATTTCATATTTTTCATTATAATGATAATATAAATGTACATAACGTCCTACTGCAGGGAGCAGGCCTTCTCTCAGAGAGAGAGAGAGAGTATGGGCTTAGTTACATAATAGAAAACATGTGAGGTTTCCTCACGATGTTTTCGTTCACGCTTAAACTAAAAATATAACTAAGTAAATACTATACTATTTTTTATTTTTAATGCACTAACCCGTGCTAAGGAACAAATTTAAAAACCTATTTAGAGGCTAAAAATTTCACCCATGCGGATTCGAATGCGGGATTCGAACCCGCAACCTCTGGCATGGATAGCCAGAGGTTGCGGGTTCGAATCCCGGCATGGGTGAAATTTTTAGCCTCTAAATAGGTTTTTAAGTAAATACTGTTACAAATAAGTGTCATACACGAAAGTATGTAGTATGTATTTCAGCAAAGATATTTAACATAATAGTTTGGCAAAGCTCAGGTGGCCTTCAACTTGTACGAGAATCAAACTTTACAGCGCCATATACATACTATACTTTCTGTTGAACATTATTATTAGTTTTATACGATACAGCAAAATATTTGACACGGTCTCACGCTACTCTGACCATCAATTAATTATTATATTTTATTGCACACGAAACATTTAACAGTATACTACCTACCTAATAAATGACATGTACAAAGCCGAGCTCAATTAAACATAGAAAATGATAATTTCAGAGGTACCTATATAAATACAACAGTGTGTATTAACAGTGTGAATAAATAAAATTATCAACACACACATACAAGTAATTTACATAAATAAAAAAATAAAAATGAATCTTATATATAAATGATTAACTAAATATACACATTAAAGGATTTAAGTAGAACACAACAAAAGCAGAACAATAAAATAAAATTAAATAATAACAGTATTACAGTGTAGTAGTGAGATTGATTTGTAACCGGATCAACTTACTTGACCTTTTGTCGGTTTTGTTTTAGTTCGAAAATACGTTCACTACAAAATGAATAAGAAGTAATTGTATAGAGTATCGTGATTCCCTACTTTACCTCCTCTATAAAAATACAATCCCAGCGCGATGCTTGTTGTGCTGAGAATAAACGCACCAGATGTCAGCTGCATAACAGTGTAACTGAGGTCAATTCTCCAAACGGCCGACCTTCCCTCTGCTCCTAGTATTAACATTCAGCTGAGGAGCTTGGAATCCCAGTTGAAGGTAGAAAACAGGTGTGCTCGATGTGTCGGAGGTATGAAGCAACTTTAACCAGTTTAGGGCAGTCGTTAGGCTAATCACCGGCCCCAAGTTCGGTGTTTGTGTTTCGGTCACACAAACAGCAGTCACCATCGAAACCCTTCATGGTTAGTCTCTTGTTTTAAAGGCCGTTACACGCAACATGTTGGGCATAGTTGGTTTTCCCTGTTAAACTCCAGGTGAGCGCACGGAACGATGTTGCTGGGAAATCTTACTAAATACTTACATAATTGATCAGTACTTTGGTAATACCGAGTGAGCAGAGTTTGTCACTGAGATTATCACTGAAGATTCATCGCATCGTTCACTAATACTCCGTGAACGTAAGTTATGCCAGATAGCTTGATATTATCCTAGAGCGGTGGTAGCGGAGCGGTACAAAACCGGTTTTTCAATCGATAGGTCGTGGGTTCGAATGCTGGCATGTACCAATAACTTTGTTTGCGAAGTTATGTACATTTGTGAAGTTATAGTAGCAATACAACTCGCTAAACGTGAAGGAAAACATCGTGAGGAAACCCTAGGGCCTGAAGTATACGTACCTCGGCTCTTGCTACGCACTATGAGGGTAAGTGCTGAGATCTCAGGTCTAACTAGATATTATTGTCCTTTGTTTTAATTCCCCCTCCTTTGATTCAGGTCTCATTTAAGCTACTGCCGAAATAATTGGGTTGTTAAAAACGGTATTGTTGCCGGAGCCGGCGCTACGCGAGCGTGGATAATAACATTCTTAACTGCCATCACCCACAATTATTCATCTGCCGTGGTTATTCCGCTGAAAAGTTATCAAAGGAATTCCCTTGCAATAAAGACACCCAGCTCCTTATATTTATTGTATTCCGACGCTATCGCGGGCTGCTTAGCGCTCACCACAACAAGACCGGTCCGCGCAAAGGCAATATTTTTCGGTCGTCCGAACACTTTGTGAGTAATTACTGTGACAAAATTAACAAAGGCTACAATATCCACTTTAATTAAGAAGGAAAAACACGTTGTGGCGTTTTCCTCCCCGTGGGGAGTGCGGACAATTTTTACAATTTAAATTGTAATTTCAAGGGAAATCAGGTTGACACAAGTGCCGAGAAGTAATTTGTTGTGTCGTATTGTAAATAAGGCAATCGATCTTTTTAGGTAACAAAAACAGTATTTTATTAAATACAGGGCTCAAACAAACACAGTTAAAAGTCAGAGTTTGGAACTCGAGTGAGCACTTATATTTTGAATAGAATTCGTACATAATGAAGGTTTTTTTCTACTAAAACAAGGTTGTCTCTCATTCACTCTCTTAATTCTCTCGCTGTCCCTTTCGGTCTCTATTTGTATTTCAATCTCCATCTCTCCCTCTTTCACTCCAAAGCCCTTCGCTCGCTTTGTCTCTTTCATTCTCTATTTCACTCGCTTTCTCTTATCTTCTCTATTTACCTCCCTCTCTCTTTCCCCTTCTCCCGCTCTCTTTCTCTCGTCTGTCTGCCTCTCTTTCTCTGCCCTCCTCTATCCCTGTTCCCTCATTCTTACTCTTTCTCTTCACCGCAAATGACAACGTGTATGGTCTGATAGCTTTTAGAATATACCTCGGCTACTATCGGATATATTCGTGTAATAAAAATATCGGAACTAATATGACAATTAACTTTACATAACTTTTCAAAATAGTGAAGAAAAGTTTTACACAGAGCAGGAAGTAGTATTACACTCGTGTGCTTTCGGCGAAAACCGAAGCCTACTCTAGATCCGGAGGTATATTCTAAAAGCTAACAGAATGTACATTTGTTAATTATTATTGTATTATTCAGTTAGATGTGCGTGCAGAGCACGTGAATATGGAATGTTGAGTCGGAGCTCGGAAACGGAAATCATAATAACTAACCACTAACAATTTCCGGATCAGAATACTAACAGATTGGTATAGCGCAAAGGGACGTGTTACAGAAAGTGCCAACTCCGAATTAAATTACCTGCTCAAATTACTAATCGCACCTACCAAGACCAATAATTACGTTTACAGTACATTATGTTAATAAATCTAAGATAGGGATAAGATACGCCGCAACATTAAAGAAGCATTTATAGGTATATCCTAAAGAAACAGAAGATTAAGGCATAGATATTTTTTCGGGTGTTTACTAGACTATTATAAATATGAGAAAAATCTAACCAAACAAGAAAAAAATCAAGCCTTTAGCTTTTTAACTGAATTCTAAGCGTTTTTTATTAAGGGTTAAGTTTTAAGTTTTCGCGCAAACTGTATTTTAAGTGACTAGACTTAAAATACAGTTTGCGCGAAAACTTAAATATTAATAAATGCTTGCATAATATTTTTTATATCAAATAGAGAAATCCAATTAAATATGGCGGCAGTAGCAAGTGACGTCACAGTATTCGCCCGTTTCGTTCGGAGCTTTTTTGTGTCACGTTACGAGAGTTATTTATTCATAGGTTATATTTCGAAAAGTATTTGTCGTACAACTCAATTTTATATTTGCAAGTTCTCCATTAAATTGGAACAAAGAGGGGCTCAGTAAATTAATTAGCTTATGTTTTATCAGTAATTGGGTACAAATACAAAATATTTACTTTCGTTAGCTTTCTCATTTTACATAGTAATTGGAGTCACCTTTGGCATTATGATGCCTGTTCAAGATGACATCGCTATTAAATAGCAGTACAGTTTGATTTGAGTCTTAAGTAAAAAAAAGAAACAATAAATAAACAATTATAATGGATTTACCGAAATGGGTGTGTGTTTTTATTTGTATGTGGATGTATGTAGTGTGTGTTCATACGTGAGTGATAAAGCGAAGTGTAGCTATTAGTTCATTAATTTACGAGAGGAAAATAATTTAAAATAATCGTTGTAATTTAAGCTAATTAGACATCCTATTATACATTTTTTCATTTATAATAAGTTTAATAGTAAATTTTATTATTTTTATTGATCTTATGGCGCACTGTACTGTATGCTACCAAATGTTGATTATGCAAAAGGTGTTATTTTGTTACATTATAATTCTTTCTTTTATTTTGTATTAAAAGGTCGAACGGCAAATCTTGCTGTATATTGCGTCCTTAATTAGATATAATGAAGGCGTTGCCTATCACGCGCTAATATACGCATCAGTCTATTAGCATATTATCTCACTCGTATAGAGCTGCAGACATTATTATATAAAGGGAAGTACATCGTTAGTTACGAGATAATGCAGACTGAGTCAACAGTAGGTCCCCTCGACTGAATATTAATTTGTGTATATTGGCACCTGCAATATCGCCCACATTTGCTTTAGCGCTGCATCCTACCTATACCACATAAATAATATTTGTTATATTAGGTATTTTGGCTTGAATTAAATCCACTACCTGCGCTGCTTACACTTGAATACTATAAAAGCAAGCAAAGTCCAATTTACAATTAAAATTGCAACTAAATATGTAGAGACTACTGTGGAAGTGTAGATTTTGCAAAGAGGCTTTTCTCTCTTCTCCTATATACCATGTGGAATTGGTACCCAGGGTGCCAAGCGATTCTTCTTCTTCTTCAGGCTATATTAGTCCACTGCTGGACATATACCGCCCCTAATTAGCGCCATAGCGCAACGTTGTGCCATCAGTGGGGGGTAATTATTATTATTATACGTTTTATTTGGATAAACAAATCCATAGAGTTGTTAGTACGATCTTAGACTATGTTAGTAAGATACAATAATGCCCATAATCCCCACGCTGGGCATGCGGGTTGGGGATCGCAGTTTGGTGGAATTGAACTGCAGGGGGCGCTGCTGCCCACCCCCTGGTCGCCTTTTACGACACCCGCGGGAAGAATTTGGGTTGGTGCTATAAGCCCAGCGATTATAAGCTCATACTTTTAACATGTCTTTAATTTATCATGATAATTATATAGCGACTTGGACTATTTCAAAGAAAACTAGAACAGCTGAATATAATAGGATCTTCATAACATAATTATTATTAATACAACTAGATAATACGTGTATTATATAGCCTAATTTATCTGTCTAAACCATGAAATCAAACAAAGCTATTATTTAATGAGCAAACATTTATTGAATTTGTACAAAGAAACTAAATTTCATAACGTTACTTACTGGCTGTTTCTAAAACAAAGTATTCAAGAACGTCGCCATTTGTTACAAAAAAATAAAAATACTTTTTTCTTTTTATAATACTTTATTGTTATTTTGACAGATTAAAACTTTCAGCCAGTATGTATGGAAGCTTTATGTTTATGAGGTCTTTTTTGGTAGATCTACCTAAAAAGACCTGTATTATAAAAATATAATACCAGCATTTAAAAAAAAATATTGAGTACCTACTATTTTACCATGGCTACTAGATGGCGCACGTGACTTAGGTCTATGAGACTTCGGTAGAAGAGGTGAGCAAAAATTGTAATTTTTTTTAATTCCTCTAAAGCAAGCCAAGGTTTTTATCGCCCATCCATTACAGCGTTCTTTGACAAGAACGCTGTAATGGATGGGCGATAAAAACCAAAAAAAGGTTATTGTAAAATTTATTTGTAAAAGAAAACAGTCATGCTTGCTCCTGTCTCCAAATAAACCTTATAATTATCCTACATTGTTATCTATTAAAAAAAACCTATTCTCAAAAGCAGAGCTAACCAATTGAGAAGCCACATTGACAAAATTAAGAAACAATTGCCTTTTTCAATACAAAAATGTTTCATTACCGATGAATAGGAATTAAGTAAGAAACAACACTTCTGGGTGTTGTTTCTTACGTATTCAACGATTTACGTTTAAAAACGGAGCCTACGCTCACGATTAGTCTTCAGTAAAGATTCGCCGCCAATTAAATTAGCGCAAATTGTACGTACGTACGCTTTGATAAGGTCATTCTGTTCGTTGCCATGGCGACAGAAACATTGATTGGACTATATTGTGGTGGTGGATAGTGTTATTATACTGAATACTCTCCAATAGGCGTGACGACAGTATCAAATAATCAAATGTTTAACGATATAAGGGGAAAGTGCATATTAAAAGGATTTAAAACACAGATTTCATTTTATACAAAAAAATCAGATTACCAATATTTTCAGTAAAATAAAAGATTGCAATAGTGCTTTTAGTGCCAAAGGTTGTCTGGAAGAGATCGCTCTTAGCGATAAGACCACCAATTGTATGACATTACTTAGATTTAAGAATCATGGTTGTAATATTTTTCTGGTTGTGCAATAAAGTGTTCTCTATCTATCTATCTTTTAGCCATTTTGACTGAAACACCAATAACACGCGTGACGTCACGCTTAGGTAAACTGTTAACACAATTTTACATGTTTTTGTTTTTAAAGTGATCACAGTTAACTTTTAACCTTGGTTAAATTTTAAGATAAGATAAGAATATTCTTTATTGTACACCAGGAAAAAAAAATATTACAAAGATACAGTACAATTGGCGGCCTTATTGCTTAGAGCAATTTCTTTCAGACAACCTACGGTGGAGAGTTGCTGAAGGAGAAGTAAGACGGGTAGTTGGTGCAAATTATTTCTCTCTCTCTCTCTCTCTCTCTCTCTCTCTCAAATATGAATATTGATATGCATACATTTTAGTTTATTACTGAAATATAACCTTTTTTTGTAAATAATAAATGTGTCTCAACATTATGGAAGAGAATTTAAAATTCGCAATTAGTCCCGGCTAGTTTCTAGCTGCCGCGATATAGCCAGTTTCTTTACTAATATTGGTTATGACCTATCTCCAAATAGTAAATAATACAAAGTCGGCAAGCGTATATTAAAAAAATAAAAGCAAAGTCCCATCCCACTCTGACATTATGCGGCCAGATTGCGGACGGGTATACCCGTAAGTCCGTTTTTTGTGTTTTCGTTGAGCGAAATTACCGTAATTCCAGTTAATTAGCGGTTGTGCTCTTCACCGCAGCTGCTGAGAAATGAATGCAAGGCCACCCCAAGTTATGTCACTTGTACATTTTTAGGGTTCCCTATCCAAAGGGTCTATGTCTAAGCCATACAGTGGGACGAAAATAGGTTTTATTAGCGCTTAGGTAGGTTTATTAGGGGAGGGCTATGTCTAGCAGTGGACTAATATAGCCTGAAGAAGAAGAAGGTACTAAAATGTATATAAACGGCCTCGGTGGCGCAGCGGTTTAGCACGCTGACTGTAAAACGGAAGGTCTCGGGTTCGATCCCCGGCCGGGTCAAACTAGGAAACGAACTTTTCTAGTGTGTCTCGGGTCTTGGATGTTATCTATGTATTTATTGTATTAAATCTATCGTCTAGTTAGCGCCTATAACACAAGTCATTTAGTTGTACTTAGTATAGGGCTAACGAGATCTGTGTAATATGTCCGTAAATATTTATTATTATTATTTTGTTACTTTCGGAGGTGACGGGGTGAAAGAGGGCTTGACATTTTCTCCCTTACGTATTCCCTGTCCAGAGAATATATTTTTTTTGTGTTACGATTAATTTGTAAAATCAAAAATATTCTGTAGTAGGTATAGGTAATAAACATTTTTAGTAACCTAACTGCAAACAATTTTATTCTTCCAATGTAAGTAACCAAATCGGGGCTGATGTCTAATGTAAGAGGTCCCAAATCTAACCTAACCTAGCCTACAGGTTCTTAGCAGCAAAATCGATTGCCTTGATAAAAATTAAATGTGTGGTTACTCAATTTTAGCTGAACTTAAAAAAAACAGCTGCCATCGTTTCAAAACGTTACAGATTTAAAAAATACACAGTGGCTACAAAGGTGCAGGCAATTCCCCTTACTATCACTTCTCACATTGATAGGCAACCATTGACAATACGAAATCTATTAAAATTAATGTAATTAATAGAAATATAAATTATAATTAGTCGTACAAAAAATACTGCCACACGGTATCCAAAACAAACTTTTAATACATTCTTCATGGGGCATTGTATACGTTTCAGTAATAAAATAAGCTTGCCTGAAACTTGGTGAAAAAAATGTGTTAAGTACACTTTGTGCCAAAAGGGATACTATAACATAAAAGATTATTTAGATGACAATGATGTCTGGAATTAAAGGTACAATGCATGAGTTCTATGTTTAATAATAATTATCTAAGCTCTGTTAATAAAGGACTTTGAAAAGACTAAGTTTAGAGTTTTTTTTACCATTTCTTCTCCAAAATTATCTAGATTGTGAAATGGACGCCTAGTTTGACTTGCAACGTTCATTAAGTCGCAATTTCTGCGCTACTTTAAAAAAACCTTTTCGTTTCAGTGTAAATCGGAATCACCCGAGGAACAATAAAATTGTATCAAGCAGTGCTTCAGTCACGCAATGCAAGGTGCCCATACAAAAGGTGCCACTATTCCCGAACTAATTGGAAGAGGCCTAAACCCGGCAGTAGCCTCTATTAGTGGGCTGGTTAGACCAATGGAGATATTGAAAGACTAACGTATAGCTGGCACAGACTATGCGGTTTATTTCACAGCTAAGTACCTAGGAATGTTAAACCGAGGAAGACGAAGGTGCTTGCTCCTGACAGGCCCTTTCCGTTTCATCGACAAAAAGTTATAGCCAATCGGTGTACTGGTATCCAAATTGAACGTTTAAGGTCCTGTTGTAAATCAGAATCACCCAAGGAACAATTTTATCAAGCGACTTTCTTTACACACAATGCAAGGTGCCCATACAAGAGGTGCCACTTATTTCCGGAACTAATGGAAGATTCCTAAGCCCGGCAGTAGCCTCAATTAGTGGACTGGATGAACAAATAGAGATATTTAGAGGCAAACGTATAGTTGGCACAGACTTTGCAGTTTATAGCTGGCACAGAATATGCGGTTTATTTCACAGCTAAGTAGTTAGGAACATTAAACCAAGGAAGACGAAGGTGCTTGCTCCTGACACGCCCTTTCCGTTTCATCGACGTCAAATTGTCGCCAAACGGTACAAGCTCGCCGGTTAGGGTTTGTTTATTTCGTGCCATGTTATTTGCTTATTTCCGTAGCTTAACTGGAATTGTTCGTCGTTCATCGGTACAGCCGCTCGTAGTTAATGGCGCTCAATGTGAGATGTCTAAAGTGGGCCGGGCAACGGTGGTGCTCTCATTAAATTTTCACATGCACTTGACGGGCTAGCCTGGCTTACGTTAATTATAAAATCTCATTTACCCACCGCGTGCACGTAACGTATGACTGTTTCATTTATTAGAGCGACGAAGCCAGCCGGAACTTACGTAGGTTTTACAGGTTCATTTATGAGGACAGAGGGGTGTTCATTATTCATCCCGAACTACTGATCTTTAAGTGGTTAGATCTATGTCCTGTTGTACGTAATTAGGAGAGCGAGATTTTTTTTAGATGCGTTTAGTTTCAGTTTTAGTCCTATTTATAAAAACATGATTCCTTAAAATACTCTTAAAATAGAGTTAAAACCGTTTTTTCACTTTACGACACGTAATTAAAACTGCATCTTAGGGTTGTTTTACAAGAATCTTGTTTTTATAAAAACATTCTGATATAGCTATCCTATGTAATACCGCATGCCACAGAACGAAGTACCTACTTACAAAGAAAAACTGGAAATAAGCTTGGTTTACTGCCAAATTGGTTCGAATCAAAAGTTTCTCTAGATGCTTTTCCACGATTTTGCCTATAAAATAACAATGACTCTTTTTAATGTTACATTTAAAAAAATAGCTTTATTGTGCTGCCTTGGATTTCCTGGTTTCGAATTACATCTTTCGTCACCATAGAAAGATAGCTAAACTACTTCGCGAAGCGCCAAGGCCTATATGAACCTGATATGCATAGCACGTAGGCCCTTTGCGCGAATAGTACATACACACCTAGCAAATCGATTTGCTTAAAGATACTACAAGAAATTGTACGTACTGTGAGGAGAAGGGTTGCTTTGGCGCGTCAAACAGATAGCTTTCACTGGCTCTGGATCGCCCGGTATGATAGATGGGCTCTCCTAGCTGATTTTCTTTTATTCGCTAAGAGATTTTTCAACTTTCACGATAAGGACCCAGCTTCGTTTTTCCAAGCTGCTCGTTTTTCCGCACGTAACTGGAGCAATAAATACGGAAACATGATTTACAGGTAAGCCCCTCCGTAAGCCGATGTATAATATGCTAATAAATTAGATAAGATAAGAATATTCTTTATTGTACACTAGAAAAACAGCAAATACAAAATAATTATTATGTTAACAATTTTTCTACAGACATAACTCACATCGATTTGTAAATTATACTCAATATTAATCTATATTATAGAGTATGGCTAAACCTTCTTGCGAGGCAGGAAGAGACCCGGGCCCCAGCAGTGGGGACCTACAAGTTTGATATCGATTAACCTATATTAACAAAATTGCGTAAAACTGTCTTCTATCCCTAGATTTTTATTTATTTATTTGTATCACCACTTAACATCTATCATTACAGTTTTACCTAATGCGATAGAGTTATATAAAATTAAAATAAACTTAAACAAAAAGACAACACTTAATATCACACATTATATACACATTACAAAATAAAATAAGTCCTTAGCTTATAATCTTAACTATGGCCTTCTTGAACTCGCTCAGGGTACAGCAAAACATATCTATATGATCGGCCACCATGTTGAGCAAGCACAGCGCGCGCGTGAGAGGCGCCCGTTGCAGCAGGTTGGTGCGCGCGCGCGGCACCGCCAGCAGCGCGGGCCGCCGCCGCCGCGCCGCCAGCCCGGCCGGCACGTTCAGCCGCAGCTCCTGGAGGATGGCTGGGTGGTGCAGCTCCCCGCGGAATACGCGAAACAAATATGTGGCGAGTGCCGCTTCCCTACTCACTTCCAGTTTGCTGTATCCTACCATGCCTAGTACAAACAAGGTAGGATACAGCAAAGGATATCAATCAATCAGCCTGTACTCTCCACTGCTGGACATAGTACTACCCCAAGACACGCCATTTCCTTCTATCCTCGGCCATTCTCATCCAGCCCCTGCCAGCAATCCGCCTCAGATCGGTGGCCCAGGAAGCCGGTGGGCCTACGCTGCGTTTGTCAGTTCGTGGTCTCCACTTGAGTACCTTTGAACCCCATTAACTATCGCTTTTTCGGCATAATTCCCATCCGATATCAGGGCCTCGATTCTGTTAGTACTATAATTAGTACTATAATTGTACTATAATTAATAGCATGACAGATACATGGTCGGGTCACGAGGGGTATTTTTCATACTATTGACGCCTAGAAGGCTCGATGTATGTGCGCGCGTAGACTTGAAGAAGCAACGAAATTAAATCGCCATGATCATGCAGTGGTCATTGTACCACAATGCATTAGCAGAATCTAACCCCTGGATGAGCGAGCCGAGATTCGGCATCCGCGACATCGTTACCTGATGACTTTATGTAGGCAGCATGTATGAAAATGTGCCGTCTCTCGCACCATTGCCAGATGGATTTAGTGACTTTTGTGAGATTGGGAAACTGTACTCCACCCACGCGGTTAATATACGCGATAGCTGTGAAATTATCGATATATAGGAGTATTTGACAATTACAAGAATTTTTAATATGTTATCAGTGATAACATATTAAAAATTTTAATATGTTAAATTTTTTAATATGTTATCAGTGATAACATATTAAAAATTTCAGTACACTGATATCGCCTAAAGATGATAACTTATCATCTTTAGGCGGTATCAGTCACATAGATATTAAGCTCCAAAAATTTGAACGTTTAAGCAACTTCTTTGATTATTTATTGAAGGAGTATCTTCAAACTATTTAACAAGTAACCGGAAAATAGCATCTCTTAGTAGGATGCTTAATCTAGACCTCTCGAGAGTCGACAATAAACTTCGCTAAGAATAACTGAGAAAGCTCGAGCACTTTGAAAAGTTCGCCAGCAGCCACCTCGATCGCGTCAATATCACAAAGGGCACTTTACGATTAATAATTCAATGATTGATGATATCACAAAGGGCAGCTCCCGGCACAGTGGTTCCAGTATAAGGGTTAATTTGACAAATTAAATTAAATGCTCACCTCCTAAAAGTTAGATACCTATTTCGTTTCTTTGAAATTGATTGATATCGAAACCTTTTGTTGAAATAAACAAAGGTGTCAGACAACACAAAAACATGATAGATGATTAAATGAAATTTCTGCAAATTTTAAACAAATTTTGCAAATTTACGAGTCGCAATTTTCCTGTCCGCTTTTTTAAGTGCTTATTGGTTCCTTTTTTCCTCCGTGTTATTACTTTTCTTATACATAAGAATATTCATTTTATTAAAAAGCAATAAGATCAATTAAGTTTGCAGTACATAAATATTTATTACAGTGATTTACGGAAGCGAACGTCGTCAGATTGTGCCTATAAATATTTTGGTGTGCGAACCTTGCCTAAACGTCCACACGCAAATATATAGAGGTCGCGTCACATATATCTTCTTTCATAATGTAATTGGCTCTTTTGCAAACGGTACGTTTTTCCAATTTTTATGCGTAATCTTTTTATCGTAAATTAGATCAATTGATTGGAAACCCTACTCAACCAGAAATATCCGGCAACCTATGGGAATTCGCCTTCTAAATAAAGCGAACGTAACTTGTTTCAAAGTGTTTGCGTTTCGTCGTCTGCAAACTAACTTAACCCAACTAATCGTGAATCTTACGATGTATTTATTTCACAGAAATATGCAGTAAAACTGTCAGCACAGGAAATTTCACCAGAGAAAAATCGCGCGCAGCTGTACCGACTAATGAACTCGTTTCATGTTGAAAATATTTTGCAGCATACTCCGTATAGTGAATATTCAGCAAAGAGGTCAAATTTGACCTCTTCGTATACGTATTCAGTGGAACTTGGTACTGCTAACGCATTCAGATGCTTAGCTAGAGATTAAATAGGCTTCCTTATACACACTGCAACTTTACTAGTTTGAATACAATATAATATAGTACTTCAGTGGAATTTGGTAGATATTACTTGTAAATATTTCTAGCGTGTTGAGATGTTTAGCTGGACTTTAAATTAATAGACAGATAGAGATAGACAACACTTTGTTTAAACACTAAATATTGTTTAAATAGTCTTTTTTCCTCTACGCAATGTAACTTTAGTTTTGAAATCACGTGAACAGTAATAAGATACGATAAGAACTTGGCTGTTTTCATTGAAATGTCAACAGAGAGGCTGCGTTTTGCACTGAGCAGACTGCAAAACATTGTGTTAGTATTTTCGTGTCATCGTTGTTTGTTAGTGACTCAGTTCAGCAGAAGTCAAAAACAAAATTTTTTTTTACGTAGCCTAAAAACGTCCCACTTTAGGGCACAGGCCTTCTCTTAGACAGAGAGTTAGGCTAATTACCATGCGTGTCACCGCGGATTGGTAATTAATACGAAATATGAATAATTAACTTTTATCTATTTATCCGATAACGTTATATGTAATAAAACTAGCTGATTGCAGTAGCGTCGCCTGCGTGGAGGTTAGAAGTATAGCAATGAGGAATAATTAAACAATCTGGCTATTTGTTGAGCTAGGTACCGCATATGACCGCATATGTGCACTTTTTAGACTGCCGATCTAGCTTCTTATGTTGGTCGATGGAAATCGAACCAGTCGCAGCAAAACTCTTTAGCCATAATTCCTTATTTTTTCACGACTGCCCGAGAAGAGTATGATATTTTCAGGATTCATATCCGTATTCGCTTTTATTTTTTATGCCTCTATAACTTGTGTGTTATTGGAATCCTTATTTCATACTGAGTAACATAAGAACATAAATTATTGTAACATTTTTTTCCAGGATCAGGTCAGGATCGTGGCAGTCCCTGGTCTCTGCCTACCCCTCTGGGACTCAGGCGTGAGGTTATGTTATGTTTTTTTTATACCTAATTCGCAATTCCATACAAGCTATGCGAGTGTATCGTAATTTTCCTTACAGTGCCGACGGCGATAAATAACTCACCACATCAAATAGTTTTCGCAGTTTCAGGTTGTCATTCATATAAAATGCCGCTTTAAACGATGATAAAAATCCGTAACTCGGAAAATATTATGGTCTCTACAATATGGTTTTTGAGAAGTGCTCGTGACCTAGTGGAACTGAGTGATTGAAATTAATCACTTGGATTAAGAAACAACAGGTGCGGTCGCACCCCTCCAGTGGGATGGATGGACTAGCGGTAGTCACAGGATGGTCCTGTGACTACCGCTGGTCCTATGGCATTTTTTCCGCGCGCTTCGAAACTTCGCAAGGCAAGCTAAGCCGTTGGTGTCGGCTGTCATGTCATGTAACCCAATTCGAATAGAAATTCCCCTTTGCTAGTAAACCTTGTCAAATGTACGTAACTTAGAAAACAAAGTTATGGGTATATGCTGGGATTCGAACCCAAGACCTTCCGAATGTGAGTGCCTGCGTGTCCTAACACCTGCACTCAGGACGACCTAGATTGCGGTTGATAATGATAATACAGTCAGCGTTGCAAAGTTCTGGGCCGCAACTGCTGAAAACTAGTTATATGTGATACTAGGGCGGAAAGTTTGTTTACGAACGAGTACACGAATATGTAAGCCCGAGAAGAAGTCGAGGGCTTACCCTAGTCAAAGTGTTTATAAACATCAATCCGCACGTGTATCATACAATGTTTTTCAACACAAATGCGAGAAAACATTACGACAGGTAAATAAAATAAACTTTATCACTCGAATAGTCGCGTCGCAACCACTTTGACGGTTATAAATATGAAAATGGCGGGCACCGATTAATAACTGTGAAAATCAGGACTACGCTCAACTCTCAATTTAGCTTTAGTATTATGAGACAAACGTATTGAGTAAAATCGTGTAAGGAGGTTCGATCATTCAGCCTATTTATTCTCGTAATGTGACACTTCTTGGTGATTGTTTTTATGGAAATAAAGTAAACCGTAAAGATTACCCAACCGCCATACAACGGAAAATGTATCTGAGTGTACCTACTTTACAGCACGCTCCGTTGTATAGTGGATCATTTTAAACTTTCGAACGATGTGTACAGGCTTCGTAAATGCAGTTTCAAACTTAGAGTATACTTTATACTCTAAGGTTATAAAGCAATATTTTAAAAAATACTTTTAATTTGTTTAAAATGGTATACGATAGCACGTTTGGTGACTATGAGCTCGTACACAGAGAATGCCAATCTATGTCGGGCAGGCGTGGTGATTTTACGTAAGTATGTCACATAGAGTTTTAAGAAATTTCATGTAGTAGGTATTGGAAACTTATAGAGCAGTGGTAGCCTAGTAGGTAGAACAAGGGACTCGGGAGCGAGGCTCAGGTTCAAATCCCAGTGCGGGCATATATCAATGACTGTTTTCAGGGTTATGCACATTTGTGGATAGTAGCAATACCTCTCGCTAACTTTGAAGGAAAACATCATAAGGAAACCTGCGTGTCCGAGGTGTTCAAATACTTGAAATTGCCAATCCGCGTTGGGCACGCGTAGTATTTAGGCCAATTCCCTCTGAAAGAAGGCCTGTGCCCTTCAGTGGGATGTTTATAGGCTAAATAAAAAAATACGTATGAGAAAATTTGAAGGATAAATAAAAAATATATTAGAAAAGCAATATATTACTAAGAAGACGTGTTTGTCGCATCTGACAACGCGACTGTAGGTGAAAACGGAAGGGGCTCTCAAGGTGCGTTAATGATAGACGGTTGTTCCAAGTAGTGGATTCAGCCTTACGAGCGATTTTACTGTTTCGTCACAACTCACAACCTTTGAACGCAGCTGGATGCCGCACACAAAAGTAGCACCCGCTGTGATCCACAATGAGTTCGCGGAAAGATTAATCGTCGAAAGAAGCCCACTAAGCTGGAAGGAACAATTTTTCATCTTTATCAAAATGTTGACTAAGAACCGAATGCGGTTTATGCGGGCCATGATGAAAGAATACATTAGAAATAGTGCATCAATGGCTCTTTGAAGCTTTCCCGCGGACTTTCCACGTCATTATCAGCCTTTTCTACTGCACAGATATTTTATCAAAGACACATTTACTCGCCCACCATACGACTGCAATTTACAGTCATTATAATTGAGAACTTGCATTAAAAAATATTTAACATCATTGGAGATACCACGTTAAAAGATGAAATTATGATGAGTCGGATCGGTAGGGATTTGATACCTTCTAGCTCCTTTGTCCGTCCATGGCAGTCCGAGTACCATACTGCCACTCTTGAATCAAAATCTTCAGTCATTCAAAAAAACCGGCCAAGTGCGAGTCAGACTCGCGCACCGAGGGTTCCGTACAAACCTGCAAGGTTTACAAAGTTCGTTCATTACGACATGTTACAGCTTAAAGGTATTATAGACCTGAGTATTTGGTATGAATTTCAATTTAATACCTCTACGCGTTTATGAGGAAATGGGTAGTAAGTTTAAAATTATTAAAAAAATATATATTATGTGATGTAACTAAAAATTTATGGTTTTCCTTTATCTATGCTATAAGACGTTGCTTCGTACCAAATTTCAAGATTCTGAGTTCACGGGAAGCACCCTGTAGGTTTTGATTCCCTTGCAAGTGTCGAAAATTTGCGGCATAAACGGCTGTATCTTTTGATTGCGTTGGCTTAGAAGTTTGATTTTTTCACAGCTTCAAGGGACAGTAGACCTGAGTAATTGATATAAATTTCAGCTTCATACCTCCACGCGTTCCTGAGAAAAAGGGTCTTGACAGACGGACGGACGGACAGACGGACAACAAAGTGATCCTATAAGGGTTCCGTTTTTTCCTTTTGAGGCACGGAACCCTAAAAAGTGACAAACTCTGACGCATATGCCTCATAGACGTTACGGAAACGTCTATGAGGCATATGAGATATATTGTTTAAATAGAATGGAGTCGATATCAACCCTTGTATGTCCCCACTGGTGGGGCATGGGTCTCTTCCTGCATTGCAGGAAGGTTAGGCCGTACTCCACCATGGGGGCCAAGTCCGTGTTGGTGGAAGATTATAAGACAGGCGGGTCTTACTGGCAGAAGTTATCATGCCGCCCAAAGGCCTCTGAAAAAACCACTAGCTGTAACTACCACTAGTAGTATTTTTCCAGTAGCAACGGGACGGTCACCCATCCTGCACCTGACGGCGCCTGTTGTTGCTTTGACTCAAGTGATTGATTCCAATCTAGACTAGGCCACGAGCGGTTCGCTTCGGCGCTCAGTAGATTGGTGTGGCATTCTCTAATTTTGATGCAAGTTCCCCACTATATTAAGTTGTTTCTGTCGTTAATTAAGAAGGTAATTACTACATTTCGAAATTGCGTGCAAAAGTTGTTTCGCAAAAACATGTCACGGTATTTAAATTAAATTTAGCTGGCAGAAATTGCGCTACTTATTCGCAGGCTTATTAAACTAATAGCTCTGGAATGTTGCTGTCCAAAAACTTTTCAGACACGAGATAATTAGCGATAATACCTAGAATTCTAAAAATGAGTACCTACTTGACATAATAATTCAGACTTGACATTTTGCCGGTTGTTACATAATGTTGATTCGAGATATTTACAAGAAAAACCGAATAAATGCTTATGAAACTAGCACACCGAAGGTTTACTGTGTATAATTTTTTTTAGTAATTCAGGTTGACACTTCATCTCAGTCACGCCTGATGGTAAGCGCAGACGGGGTCTACGATATTAAATGCTTACCTTTAAATACCGGTTTAACAGGTAAGCACGTTACTCCCGACACCCACGTCATATCTCTCAGAAAAGACTTAGAAGAAGAACTTAAAAATGTGTTTTCTTTTGTTCTACTTAGCTTAGTCCAACTCACACTTGACCTTTTTCGAATAAAGTCTCGCTTTTACAATAATAACGCGAGAGGGAAATAGTGATTAAAGAAAAACATTAATTAAAATAATTAAATAGTTTAACTAAGAAACGTTTTTTACTGCTGCTCCGACTCTCCAAGGTTTGCTGGAAGAAATCTCTTACGGAGATGAGCTCGCCTTTGTACATATTATTTTTTATGTAATTTCCTGTTTAGTGTTTGTTTTCCAATAAAGTATAAAGTAGTAAATAATCGCTATCAGACCCGTTAAATGTGCAACTAAATAGTTATCCCTTTCTTACAATAATAGTTCTATGACAAATAGGAAGGCTCGGTTACGTAATGTAGTTATACCGAATTGCCGTACCTAATAAGCTATGAATTGTAGTTTTATGTAACGAGGCCCGGGACCTATAGTAATAAAGGTCTTACACATCTAGGTTACTTTATTTGTACTGTGTTTAGTAGCAACTCCTACGCTTAGTGCCTGGGACAGTAAAGAAAAACACCTGAACTAAGACAAGAGTATTAATTTTCCCAAAGATAAAGTGAACACTTGATGTCAGCTGCTGTAGGTTGATTTTCGTTTGCGAGTCACGCAGCGTCACCCAACCATCGGACTCGAATTTCTTTCCACGATTCGGGCCATTTATTTTACCAAGTGGACAATTTATTAAATTAGTGCCTTACATCAAACGTATTGCTAAACGATTGACGTAAATCTTTTTCTTGGAAATTGAACGTTCTTCTTAATTTTGTTACGATGTCCTTTATATTAGCTTACCGCTTTTGAAAGACAGAGTGATGAAAATTCACATGGAATGTTTCGAGATTGAACGCTCCTGGGGGCAATTTAATTCGTGAACAAGATGAACAAAAATCAAAGTTCTTTATGCTAATATACTGCTCAAAAGAACTAGGGGCTTAAAATTTCAAAGTAGAATAAAAACGTTCTTTCGTTTGTAATTATAACTGCCCACCAATAATTAAAGTGACATCATTGTTGACAATAAAAATAAACGAACGTCAACTTTTTGCAGTTCCATATATGGTGGCGGAGTCTATTATTATTATTATACTTTATACACACGAAACATTAAAAAGGAAATTACATAAGAAATAACATGTACAAAGGCGAGCTTATCTCTGAAAGAGATTTCTTCCAGTAAACCTTGGAGAGTCGGAGCCTATCTTGTATTTGATCACAGAATTTTCAAGTATTCTGAGCACTGTTACTTATTGAAGTGAGTGTTAATTTGGTTTGAAAGGCAAGATCTGACTGACATCCAAGTCTCCTGAGACGCTTCAAGAGGGTCGAACTAAGACATATGTAGGAGCTGACATAAGAGTCACCCGTTCGGTTCTGTCTACAGAATATGTAAGCAATACCTATTCGATGGCGTCACTTTGTTTTAGGGTGTACTTAATAAAAACAAGTAGCAAAAACGCTGATATTCTTTTGTTTTTATACTTTCGAGAAGAATTTCACTTTAATATTTCGTTGCCTTCCACTTTCATTAAAGCGGAAACTCGCCGATATGTATATCGTGCCTGTTTTCACCTATTTCTCCCAGACTTGGCTCCCAGACAGTTATAATTTAAACTGTAAGCAAAAAGTTTTAGTCCATTTTTTTATCTTATTGCCCTAATCGTTTCGAGTAGAATATTTGACCACATGGTAAATAAAGAACCTCTACACTTACAGCCCACATTTCGCTTAAAGAAGTTTTGTTAAACGTCCACTAAGCTACTGTAATGTCTCAAATTATGCTATAAAGCATCCTCTTACTTCTCATGAAGTTGATTGATGTTGAGCGAGGCACAGTGACATAATTTTTCAAACTGTTTTTAACCGTCTAAAAATGTATATAGGTAGGTAGGTATCAACCCTTGTTCACTGCGGGGGCACGGCTCTCTTCCGTGCCCTCGCACGAAGGTTAGGTTAGGTTAGGCCATACTCCACCACGGAGGCCAAGTCCGGGTGGAGTATGGCCTAACCTTCGTGCCGTTAGAAGTTATCAAACCTCTGACATGGCTTAACGACTGCCATGACATGACAACCGGGACCAACGGCTTAACGTTAAAATGTATGTACTTACACATAATATATTTTATGTGTTAGGTATATTATGTATAAATTACGGATTTCAACGGCAAATTAAACACTGAGCCTCACCAACATCGATCAACTTCGCTTGTAGTAAATGGACACGTTACTGAATAATATGTTGAGACATTACAACAGCTCCAAAGAAAACCTGGATTATTCCGCTTGTGGGAGTGTGGTGAAGTGGAGGCGACACATTGCCATGCGATCGGGGTCCGGGCTGGGCAGGGCGCGCTTCCACGTTTAATTCAATTTGGAGACCCGCCAGATTTCGAATTTGCTGGCACCGTGTCCTTTAAATAATAGAATAGCCGACTTGCATAAAAGCACAGAGCTGTTTAACATTTTAACGTTTTAAAAGCTTAATCGTCTCAAGCGACTGCAAGTGTAGTGTTGCGCGCCTCCGTTTTTGCTAGATTGCTTAGCCCGATCTGTCGCTGCGAAATTGGGCCAAAGAGAGGAGTTAATAAACTGCAACGTTTTTGTTTCCATTTTCTTTTTCTGTGCTCAAGATTGAGTGTGTACAACAAGAGTGGAATTTTTTCTACGCCTTTCTTTTTAACTGCTTCTTTTTAACGTGCTTACGGGTAACTAGCGCCACCAATGGAAATAAATCATAAAATGTGTTGTAATACCTTTTTATTTAAAAATAGTTACATCTGTTAAGATTTCTCATGTTCAGTATTATTTTTATTTTTTATTTAATTATTAAGGCACACCAACTGCACAAACACACTACTAGTAAAACCCTGGCGTTTGTGCTAATTACGCACAGCACTCTTAACATTAACGACTTATCCTAACAAATAAACTGATATAGTATTGCTATTAGGCTTACAAATATTTATACAGGTATCAGAAAGCTAGCTGAGATCGACATCTAGATCATACGCCTTCCAACATTCATTATAAGTTCTTAGCATTCTATTTATCGGAGAATTTTCTCCCATGTTAGTCCTACAGAATGACAGAGAAAAAAAGTCCTTATTAATTAGATAAATAAGTATTAGATTAAATAAATAAGATAAATAAAAAATAATCATAACTTGTTTTATAATACGTATTTACGTATTATAAAACAAGTTATGATTATTTTTTTCCATTGCTGGGGCTATTATAGTTGTTCCCCGAAACACCTTACCTAATGTGTAAAACCTCCATCTAACTTTCTTTGAGTACCTCGAAAAAATGAATAAGCTATACATAGGTAACCGATTTGACCGATGTTTTGACCATCGAGAAACTCAACTCGAGAAACTCGAGGCATGCGTGGTCCTAATGAACTATGGGTTATATTTCACACAAGCGTTGTATCAAAAGCAACAACTGAAATAGTTTCGGCGTGACAACATAGCTTGCTCAACGTTGAGATAAAGATGAAAAATCATACTTTCCGGCTTGGCGCACACGCCATTTATCTTACAGACGCAAACGCTGCACGCCCCACTTCACTCCAGGGATGTTAATAGGTTCAACATCAACATTCGACATTCTTTCTTATTATTTATTTTATTTTATTATTTCTTACGGATGTTTCAAAATCTTCTTGTTTTAAAGTTGGGCTTCTACAATACTTGTTTATAAATACAACCTAGTCGAACAGAGTGATTGAAATCAATCACTCGAGTTACGCAACAACAGGCGCGGTCAGGTACTGGATGGGTGACCGTCCCGTTACTACCGCTAGTGGCATTTTTCTGAGCGCTTTCGTGCTTCGCAAGGCACGTTAAGCCGTGGGTGTCGGCTGTCATGTAATGGCAGTCGTTTAGCCATGTCAGAGGCCTTATGGGCGGCTTGATAAGTTCTGACAGTAAGGCCCGCCACTGTCTTACAAACCTCCACCAACCCGGACTTGGCCCCCGTCGTGGAGCAAGGCCTAACCTTCCTGCAATACATGAAGAGACCCGTGCCCCAGCAGTGGGGACATACAGGATTGCAATCGCACAGTAATAATAGCGTAGACTATATACGCCGACTATATACTGCAAGCAAGGATGTTTTCTTGACTGCAAGGCACAGGCCATCTCTCTGAGAGGGAGTATGGACTCAATCATCACACGTAGTGGCGATTTCAAGTTTTATTTTTCAATTAACAAAGTTGTAGGTGCGTGACCTATAACTTTTTTAATTGAAAAATAAAATTACACAGCATAATTGTGTATCCTTTCACGTACAAGATAATAAGCATTATAATGGCATACAAAACACATGTTACAGTATTGCCGCTGTAACTTTGAAGAAGCCAGCCAACAATTTAATTTTGTCGCTATTTCCCGACCTTTGAGACACGGCGGCGGCGGTGTCGCGCGCCATTTTCAAAGTATGTAAGTGCCTACGTTTTCTTTTCTTTGCATGACATGTAAATATTTACAGCACGCACCAGAAGATTGCTCAATTAATAGTCTTTCAATCCGCTTTGCTTCTATGGCTAGTAATATTTTTTTATTTAATTATCCAGCTATCTAGCCAGTTCCATAAACTTTTGATCCCAAGATTTAGGCTGGCGAAGGTTAATACATCATGGGCATTGTTTCTATAATAAAATCCCTGAAGATATATTAAGTTTGACTGAAACGCGGTTCAAAAATGTGTTAAGTACACTTTGTGCTAAAAGGGCTACTATAATATTAAGGTTACGCTATATTATTTAGATAAGAATGATGTCTGGCATTAAAGCACGTAAAATGCAGGAGTTTAATAAAAATTGTGTAAACTGTTAATTAAGGAATTTGAAAAGACTAAGTTTGAATTTTTTTTGTCCCTTTTTTCTCCAAAATGATCTAGATTTTGAAATGGATACCTAGTTTGACTTGTAACGTTTATTAATCCGCAGTATCTGCGCTACTTTGAACAAAAACTTTTCATCATTCATTCATTTCATATCATATCATATCATTTTTAAGAGGATGTCGGCGACAATAATATCAGTCTCTTTACAAAATTAAGGCTTTTATTTTACACCAGCACACAACAGCAAATACAATGACAATGAGAAACAGTTTCCTATTCACCTGAGGTTATAGCGTCTCTTTATAACCAAAAATCCCACGAGCACGTCCTGCTGTCACAGACGTAGCGGAGAGAAGAACGATTGACCGAGTTACCGAGTGAATGATTGAATTGAATGAGTGAGCGGTCAATCGATGGAAATCCATCGTGCCCGTGAGTGAACGATAATTACAATGTTGCCACAACCACCCCCCTACGGAGAATGGTAAGTGGGATATACTATAAAGGTTACATTGCAAATGTTTACCTAGACTTATATGGTAAGTATACTGGCTGTATATGGCAAACTTAATATTACAGAGAACATAGCAATACATATTATTTAGAATGGCATAAAAGGTATGTATGACTATAATGTAGCGAGCTTAATATTACCTTAAACACAGCAAAATCAGGCATATAGCCTTGCTTAGACACAGTAGGGAGTTAAACAACATGACATGTTTAACTTACTATAACATATCCTAACTTAATATATGCAAGTCTATTATTAAGGACCTCTTGTGGATACAAAAACAAAATTATTAAATATTGTTCCAAAATTATACAAACTTTGTTTTATTTACCTTTGAATATTCACATAACTATACTCCTGCACAACATGTGTTACACCTTTGTGAAATGAAAAGAATACAAGATGCCTAATTACTGTATTTACCAATCTTTTATGTTTTTAAACCTAACCTGTCTCCCTGAACGGGTGCGTTTAATGGATGCAGGTAGGGTCGGTACAGGCGAATGGACCACAGGTAGAGGCGGCGCTACCTGGACCGGGGATGGGTCCATGGTAGGCTGCAAGAAAGGCGGGCCCACCTGGGTTGGTGGCACGAGTGACTGCTTGGCAGAAACCGGCTGCGGGGGAGGCTGGTCCCCATGACCTGACTGCGGAGTCCGTTCCAGGAACGCTGGCTTAACACGGTCTGCGCTAACTACTGTTGTTATACCTTTTAGACTGATAGTAATGGTTTTACCATCTCTGGAACGCCCTATAACCGAGCAAGGCCCTGTGTATGGAGGTTGCAGGGACCGGCGGACGGTGTCATCGCGTAAAAAGATGTATGTCGCCGTGGCCAGTTCCTTAAAAACGAATGGCGTTTTTGTGGTATGATGTACAGCAGGTACCGGACGAATGTCAGCCATTTTCCGCCGTAGCTGTACGACGAAATCAGCTGGGTTGTCGACGGAAGTTGGGTTAGTTTGTTGAACTAGTAGCTCACCAGGGCGGCGGATGGGTTCGCCATACAGCATCTCAGCTGCAGTGGCCTTCAGGTCTTCCTTGACGGCTGCACGCATACCCAGCAGTACCAAAGGTAGGGCCTTGGTCCATGCGCCTTCGTGGCACATAAGGGACGCTTTAAGTTGCCGGTGCACGCGCTCTATCATGCCATTGGCACAAGGATGATATGAAGTGGTTCTTACCGTGTCAAACTGGACCATGAGGCGGCGGAATAGGTCCGACTCAAACTGCGTACCTTGGTCTGTAGTTAGTATCACGGGGACGCCGAACCGAGAGACCCATTCCCGGGTGAATGTTTCAGCAACCTCCTCTGCTGTGATGGAGCGCATGGGCCATGCTTCCGGCCATCTGGACGCTCTGTCTATGGCAGTGAGGAGGTAGCGGAACTCGTTGCTAACTGGTAGGGGACCTACAATGTCTATATGAACCTGCATGAAACGCCCAGATGGTTGGTTAAAGCTGCCCATCGGCGTTGAGATATGTCTCGACACTTTGCTGCGTTGACATGCTAGGCAAGACCGGGCCCATTCTCTACAGTCCTTCCTAACTGATGGCCATACGTACCGCTCGGTAACCAGCTTGGTTGTTGCCCTTGCGCCGGGGTGGTAGTGCAACTTGTCGAACACCGCACGGCGAAACCGGGGAGTTAGGTACGGGCGAGCTTTTCCCGAGGATACGTCGCAAGTGACATAGACATTGGTTCCTGGAATATTTACCTTAGTCAGGCTCAGTCCAGAGGAACCAGTCAGTGTTGCGAGCTCGGTGTCAGTCTCCTGTGATTTCGCTAGGGCTTCGTAGTCCTGCTCGAGCGCGATGGCTTCTATTCGTGACATTGTATCAGCTACCACATTGTCCTCACCTTTTATATACTTGATGTCCATGGTAAATTGGCTGATAAAGGATAGCTGGTTAAGCTGTGGAGGGGGTAGCTTTTCTCGCCACTGGACGAAAGCGTTCAGCAGCGGTTTGTGGTCAGTGAAAATCGTGGCATGCTGGACCTGCAGTATATGCCGGAAATGTTGCACGATCTCGTAAACGGCGAGCAGCTCCCGGTAGTAGGCCGGCCACTCAATTTGCTTCGGTGTAAGCTTCTTGCTGAAGAAAGCTAGAGGGACGTACTGACCGTTAACCAACTGTTGTAGACAAGCACCAATGTGGATGCTCGACGCGTCAGTGAAAAGACCGAGCGGAGCGTCAAGCACGGGGTGCTGCAGCAAGGTAGCTTGAGCTAGGCTCTCCTAGCAGGCCGCAAAACTCTGAAGGAGGTCAGGTGTCCATATGAATGGCTTCGCACCTTTCCCTTGGAGCTCCGTGAGTGCGTTAATCAATGGTGCTTGATTCTTAGCAGCGTGAGGGATAAAACGACGGTAAAAGTTCATCATTCCTAGAAATCGACGCATGCCTTGAACAGTTTTGGGAGGGGCATAATCTACAAGGGCTTTAATGCGGTCTGGGGGAGGACGAGTATGTTCTGCGGTGATATGAAAACCTAAGAATAATACCTCACTAGCTCCTAAGATGCACTTAGCTGGATTTACTACGACCCCATAATCCTGCAAACGTTGAAAAAGAATTCGGAGATGCTCTATGTGTTGACTTTTGTCCTTTGAATAGACTAAAATGTCATCGACATAAGGAAAACAGAATTACAGTCCTCGAGTAACCTCATCAATAAAACAAAAAATCTCTGGAACGTCTGGCCGGCATTGCGCAGACCAAATGTCATAAAAGGAAATTCAAAAAGCCCAAAGGGGGTTGTGATAGCTGTTTTGGGAATATCAGGGTCGCTCACAGGGATTTGATGATAGGCTTTAACTAAATCTATCGTGCTGAATATCGTGGCTCCGGCTAAATTGTGAGAAAAATCATTAATGTGCCGTACCGGATAGCAGTCTGGGATGGTCCTGGCATTCAAGGCGCGGTAATCGCCGCATGGACGCCAGGCGTCTTCCTTCTTAGGGGCCATATGCAATGGAGAGGACCATGAACTCTTGGAGAGCCTCGCTGTCCCGGAACTCACCATGTCCTCGAACTTCTTCTTGGCCTCAGTAAGTTTCTGAGGAGCCAGGCGGCGGGGACGGCAGGAGACGGGTGGGCCGCTAGTAGTCTTAATGTGGTGTACAGTCTCATGTTTGATCACTCTTGGGAGGCCGTGCGGGCGAGTTATATCGGGGAACTCGGCTAGCAATTGTGTGAAACTCGAGTTTCCGGAGATTATGGACTTAATACTGGTCTGGTCAGTTGTAGCGCTGGTAGCAGGCGAGGAGAGTCCAGTAGAAGCGTCCACGAACCTCTTGGTATGGCAGTCCGGCAGAAGATGGTATTGAGCCAAGAAATCTGAGCCAATTATGGCAATGTCAACATCCGCTATGACAAACTGCCACACAAACTTGCGTCGAAGACCTAAATTGAGATGTAGGGAAACCAAACCATATGTTCTAATGCTGCTGCCATTCGCAGCTGTTAGGCCATAGTCCTGCGACTGCTTGCGACCTGGGAACCAGCTGCGAGGTGCGCAGCAGAGGTCCGATCCAGTATCAATGAGGTACCGACGTTTAGTGCGTTGTTCGGTAACGAAGATGCGGCGGCCAGCAGGAAGACAGTCAGTAGCCGCCACTACTGACTGCTCCCGGTGTTTTCCGTGAAACTGCAATTACCAGTGCACTTTGTGGCCTTTGTTCTAAAACGTTTGTGGTACCAACACCATCCATTTCGCGTTGGTGTAGCCCCTCTGGATCGGTTTGGAGTCGCTGATGGAGATCTGTTGCGCGACCTGCTTCTCTGCAGTGCTGCCACCTGGCGAGTCAGCTCACTTACCTGGCGGGCAAGGTCCTGAAGAGGGTCCGGAGCAGTGGTCGCGCAGATGACTCTGGTAGAGGGCGAAACCTCCGCGATTCGGTCTGCAAGCTCGGCCACCTTATCTAATGGTAGGTCTGCCTGAGCAGCCAGTATGGCCTGGATATGCTCCGGCAGGCGGCGGAGCCACAGCTGACGTACAATGGAGTCGTCCCCTATGCTAGTCCCTGCCAAGGTCCGAAGGTGTCTGAGAAACTGGGTAGGCCTCCGGTCACCCAATTCCTCATCTCCTAACAATTATGCTAATCTTTTTTCCTTAGATAATGAGAGCCTACTTATCTCTGCTGCCTACTTAACTTAGCTCTGACTTTAAATGAGTGTACTTGTTCTCGGCCGGTGGGTTGTTCACTACCTCTTCTACCACGTCTATCACGGACTCGGTGAGGCTGGCCACAATGTGGTTATATTTAGTGTCCTCCGCTGTGATACCAGCTAAGGCGAAACATGCCTCTGCCTGACTAAACCACGAGGTTGGCTTGCCTGACCAAAATGGTGGTAGCTTACATGCCACCTTGGCAACCTGTGGTCCCTCCGACCTATCCCGACCGTCCTGCACACTACTGTCAAGTGATTTCGTTACTGGCAACATTTTGATTGGTAAATACACTAACTGAATAACCTAAAAATAGGATAATCTAAGTATAAAGTTAGCGAAATACAGTGAGGGTTACCCCGCGTCCGTTGTAAACGAGGTTCACGTTGTCCCGTGGCAGCCGGCCATCGATCCGGGCGCGCGTGGCCGGATGGCAGGCAGGACGCGTCGCACGTCGCAGCAACGGGTGCCGGGTGCGCGTAGGCGGAGGATCAGTCGTCGACGGCGCCACTCAGCGCGGCGCGGCGTGAGGTGTAGGTGGGCGGGCGCGGTCTTAAGCAGCGTGGCACAAGGGCGCGCGCAACGTCGGCGCAGGCACGAGCAGCGCAAGCGGTGCGAGCGTCGCCGATGCGGCGGGCGCGGCGGGCACAAGCGGCGTGGCTCAAAGGGCGCGCGCCGCGTCGGCGCGGCAGGCACTCAGCGTGGGCTTAGCAGGGCGGGCAGCACGAAAGGTCGGGCGCGGCAGGCACGTGGCAGCGCGGTGGCGCGGGGCGGCGGCCGCGTGGCAGCGCGGTGGAGCAGGCGCCGCGTGGCAGCGCGGGCGCCGCGTGGCAGCGCGGGCGCCGCGTGGCAGCGCGGTGGTGCGGGGCGGCGGCTGCGTGGCAGCGCGGTGGAGCGGGCGCGGCGTGGCAGCGCGGGTGCCGCGTGGCAGCGCGGCGGAGCGGGCGCCGTGTGGCAGCGCGGTGGCGCGGGGCGGCGGCTGCGTGGCAGCGCGGTGGAGCGGGCGCCGAGCGGCGGGCGCGTGGCGGCGGCGCGATGGGCGGCGCGGTGCGGCGGCCGCGTGGCGGCACGCTGAAGTAAGCGCTTAGCGGCGCAGGGCGGCGCGGCGTGGCAGCGGAGCAGCAGCGGGGCAGGGCCGTTTAGCCCCATTTTCTGATGAGCGTCATCGTATGAACGCGGTGCAACGGAGCGGCGGCGTGACAAAAACCTCGCGTGACAGTGTTCTGTCAGGGGTCACCACTTAAGAGGATGTCGGTGACAATAATATCAGTCTCTTTACAAAATTAAGGCTTTTATTTTACACCAGCACACAACAGCAAATACAATGACAATGAGAAACAGTTTCCTATTCACCTGAGGTTATAGCGTCTCTTTATAACCAAAAATCCCACGAGCACGTCCTGCTGTCACAGACGTAGCGGAGAGAAGAACGATTGACCGTGTTACCGAGTGAATGATTGAATTGAATGAGTGAGCGGTCAATCGATGGAAATCCATCGTGCCCGTGAGTGAACGATAATTACAATGTTGCCACAATTTCATTTCGTTTCATTTCGTCCCGTCCCGTCCCGTCCCGTCCCGTCCCGTCCCGTCCCGTCCCGTCCCGTCCCGTCCCGTCCCGTCCCGTCCCGTCCCGTCCCGTCCCGTCCCGTCCCGTCCCGTCCCGTCCCGTCCCGTCCCGTCCCGTCCCGTCTCGTCCCGTCCCGTCCCGTCCCGTCCCGTCCCGTCCCGTCCCGTCCCGTCCCGTCCCGTCCCGTCCCGTCCCGTCCCGTCCCGTCCCGTCCCGTCCCGTCCCGTCCCGTCCCGTCCCGCCCCGTCCCGTCCCGCCCCGTCCCGTCCCGTCCCGTCCCGTCCCGTCCCGTCCCGTCCCGTCCCGTCCCGTCCCGTCCCGCCCCGCCCCGTCCCGCCCCGCCCCGTCCCGTCCCGTTTCGTTTTGCTTCTTTTCATTTCGCTCAGAACAGAACTAGTCAATTCCGACTCTCGAAACGCATTGGAACTGGTGACAAGACGTGGCTTTTCGAGTTTAACAGGTTAATAAGCTTTGGAGTGGCGCCTTCCAACTGAACTGAAACCGAAACAACCAAGCCAATGTCGATCAAAAGTCGAAGTCATGTTAACAGTTTTCTTTGACTACCGCCGTGTGTGCACCGGAATTCGTGAAGGTCAAACGCTAAATAAAAAAAATATTTGTTCCTTATGCGGCGTTTAATTTCTACAAAAAAGGCCAGATTTGTGGAAAGTAAATTCTTGGATTGTGTGTGCAAACATGATAATACGCCTTCACATAAGGTCATCATTATGAACTAATTTTTAACCAAAACGACAACAACCATCGTGCAACCCCCTTATTTCCGGATATGGCTCCAACCAACTTCTTTCTTTTTCCTAAACTTAAATTACCACTTCGTGGCAGCCGTTTTCATTCGGTAGAAGACATAAAGGAGAATTCGCAGCGAGAACTGAACTCAATTCCGGAAAAAGCGTTTGAAAAATGTTTTGTTGATTGTATTTTTCATTGGAGTAAGTGTATCGTTTCTGAAAGAGCATACTTTGAAGGCGATAAAATAAATAAGGATCAATAACTAGTACTATTTATAAGAGACACACAAGTAATGGTCAAACATAGGAAAATACTACTGCACAAATACTACTATAAATGTAAGTAGGTATTGTCAATTTGTTAGCATTTTTACATCCAACAATTCGCAGAAGATAAGAAAATGGTAACTCGAGTCATTTTACAAAATTCCAACTACGTTTTTCCCACCAAAATACGACATTATATAAAGAAAAAAAAATGCCTGGAGTTAACCAGGACATGATAGTACATGAGTTCTAGGTTTTAGAATAAAATTTAAACTTTGATATACCTAATTCAGTATATAGACATTGATAGTTAAGGATAAAAAATGAAAACACTAAGTTTGGAGTATTATGTCTATTTTGTAGACTTTTAGTCCGGATTTACTTACGGGTGTTATTATATCGGAAATGTCTATTATGTCTATTTTGTTCAAAATTATGTTGTATTTAGTATTTTTGTATTTTTATGTAGGTATTTATTGTTGCATTACAGTTGTATGTCACACCACTGTTTCTGTTATTTTGAATAAAATACTTTGATTTGATTTGTTTTTCCGCCATGTTTTAGTAACCCTATAACCACAGTAGCACGGCAAATAAATAAATATCATATCACACCGCGTGGGAATCGGAATAAAGGAGAATTTTATTAATCCATGGACATTCGGATCAGTGCAGACGAAACCCCAAAATCGTTAAGCTTGCAGCCATTGTGAACTGGAAAAAGCAGTTAATGGATCTGCGGAAATGCGTCTGTGGCTTTAAACACACTATTTCAGCTCTAGAAGATTTCAATTACTTTCACCCCAGTAAAAATAAGAATTAAACTTGTATTTCGAGCTAGAAGAGGTATTCTGAAGTACTTTTGTACAGCAAAATCAAGATTTTGCAGCTTCTGACTTACCGATGATATTTCACATGATTTTTTACACATACTTTTTATAGTGTTTTAAATATTTTAGGTGTTTTTTTTTTTTAACTTAGTTTACACGTATTAGGTAAGTAAGTGATTTTATATCTAAGTAAAATGTAACTTAGACCGGTGGTAGCGGGGCGGTAAAACGTCGGTTTCTCATTCGGGTCGAGGTTTGAATCCCTGTATATGTACGACTTTATTTTTTATGTTTCGTACATTTGTGAAGTTATAGTAGCAATACAACTCGTTAACTGTAAAGGAAAACGTCGTGAGGAGACCTAAGTGTCTGAGGTGTTTATATACTTCGGCCTTAGAAAGTGCGGTAAAAAACTGCCGTGGGCATGGGTAGTGATTAAGGCTATACTCTCTCTCAGAAGGCCCTGCAGTGGGACGTATGTAGACTGCCTTATTATTATAAATTTTAACTTAATTGTAAACGTTAACTTGCACATGCATGTAGTGCTTCCTACATGCTTTCGCGGGCCTCACGCGTGCTGGTCAGCAGAATACTCTCGCCGCCGCGCGACACTAGTAGTACAGACAGTAGTAGTAGTCATACAAACAGTCACGTAAAGTAACTCGTTTTTGCCGTCAAGAATTTTCTGGCGCACCCAATTATATTCCTGCTGAATCCTAACACCTTCTTATCATTTCTTTGTTGAGGAGAAATAGTATCCCTCCTCACATTCACGTACACGCGTGTTGTATCTTAAATATAAAAAAATACACAGGACGGCATAGCAAAATTTCAAACAAGTTTTACTTGAAATAGTAATAAAAATAAGAAAGAGTATTGCCGTGTGGAGAAGATGCAGGAAAATGATTGACGAAAGAGATCTATATATTGAGAGAATGTGGGTCAATAAGATGGTAAGGAAGTCCGACATGCTTCGACAAAATAGGGGATGTAACTATGGCCAAAGGGCAAGCCGTACAAATCGTACCCGTAACCAGCGTGCTTGCCTGTGTGAGATTGGAAGAAATAATAAAGAGCATTATGAAAGCTAACCTTACTTTTTTACTAGAGCATGTTAATTAGAAAGCCGACTTTAGTAATGTAATATGATAATCTTATGAAAGAGCAAATAGATACTGACAGTGAATTTGGAAAGCTAAGTATTTGCACTAAATGTTGAATAGTCAAATTTCTAGAAGTAAATACAATTGAAATTCTACTATGCATTTCTATTAGCCTACCTACATTATGTTGTGATCTGTAAATTTGTTAACTATTCTGAGGAAACAGCAAATTAAACAGCAAACAAATCAACTGTAACGGTATAATGGTTTCAAAAAGCGCAATTACACACCACACATAAAACAATAAATTAAAACACATTTAGAGGAGAAACACAATAGAGGAGAAACACAATAAGTAAACAATTTTGGAACGAAGTACATAACTTACATGGCTCACGATCAGGCTCCCAGGGAGAATACAATCAAAAATAATAATCCAGGCTACTAAATGTTATTTGCTTTTATATCCTGCCTGAGACCCCTCCTAGCTCAAAACAATATTACATCTTGGCAAATCACAAAATATATCCTATCAAACAGAAGTCTTTCTAAAAATATTATCAAGTAATCATATTATTTATCTTAGCTGTGTAATGCAGATTTAATTTCATTATTTATCGTAACCGATAAAGATATGATTGAATAAATAAATTTGTGAATAACTCTAAACATCACAAAGAATAACTTTTTGTTAATAGCGAAAGGATATAGGTATTGGCATCAGTTGGTATTGAATAATTAATTGAACTTCAATTACAAACTAAATGGTCGGTTCTCAATCTTAAATAATATTAACACGGTTTTATAAAATATACATTTAAAATTAAAGTAACTTTTATAGTTGGAAATATAAAAGATACTTTATTCAGTGATTTTATCGATATTCTGTCACCTGCAACGGATACACTATTAGATACTTTCGTATGGTGGATCACTAATGGTGTTAAAACCAACGTTTCTTGGCGTTCATACTGGCATGTCATACTAAAGCAACATGTTATGTTACTAAAGTGTGCAGATCTTTTAAAGCTGACTGTACCTCTATACCTACAGGGGCTAAGAAATATATTATATTTAGAGGGACAATGACAAGTATGACCACCAATACAAGCGATTCTCACTGGTCATATTAGTAGGACATGCCAGTATGACCACCAAGAAACGGGGGATGGAGCGAAAGGAATCTGTCAGAATCGCGGCAAGCAGCAGACCCTGGTCTCTGCCTTCCCCTCCAGCTTGCAGGCGTGGGTTTATGTTATGTTGTTATATTTAAAACCGTTATCTAATTGCTTACTTAATACGTGCATAGTAGCCATAGTTCCTAGTTTATATGTGGAAAGTACCCAAACAATAAAAATTGCTCATCTAATTTACTTTATAGTGGTTAGACGTTCACACGCATTTTGACATGAAGTTAAGTACTTTCTTACAATTGCGAAGGGCGTGCCCACCTGAGTACCTACGCAGTGCGTCGATTAAGACAGAATGGACGCAATTCATGGTATGTTCGATATCGATTTCGACACTTGTATGTCCCTACTGCGGGGGCACGGATCTCTTCTTGTATCGCAGGATCATTACGTCATAGTCCACCACGGGGCCAAGTCCGTGTTGATGGAGGATTGTAAGACAGTGGCGGGCCTTACTGTCAGAAGTTATCAAGCCGCCCATAAGGTCTCTGACATGGCTTAACGACTGCCATCATATGACAGCCGGCACCAACTGCTTAACGTACCTTGCGAAACACGGAAGCGCTTGCGAAAATGCCACAAGCGGTATTTACGGAAGGTCACATCCTCGACCTGACCGCGGCTATTGATTCCAATCACTCGGTTTGACTAGGCCACCAACGCATGTTCGGCAGACAACTTTCCAGACGAACGGATATGGTATGGAGCGTACCGAATCCGCTGTCCGAACCGTACCAAGTTTGTTCGTCTGTTAATACTATTAGTATATAATACTAATGATTGCAAAAAAAGGACACACAATTATGTACTGAGGTAGGAAGTATCCTCCATTAGGTATCGTCCTCATTGTATCAGGATGACGTTTAAATGTTCTATCGGTTCTGTGAGCTTAACGTTGCTTAACGTTGGTTTGCGTTTGGACACAATTTTGTTCCGTTAACATTTTATAAATACAACAGTATACGAGCATCTTCCCCGTGAACAAAGTCTTGTTAAATACATTGATTTTATCCAGCAACGAACGTGCAATTCTGATCGTTGGACGCAAAAGTAATAGGTATTATTTGAAGGTTTCCTGCCAGCCATAAGATTTGGGTGAGCAACAAATGTTTCAGTGTTTCGATACAAATGGAAGTGCTAAATCTTGGCCCGTAAATCAGGGCTGCAGCTCACAGCTAGTTGGCGAATAAATCCAAGCCTCCATTTCGTGTGCGCAATGTCATGAATTGTAGCAATGTGTTTGACTTGAATAATTTAAGCTTGTAGCTCCTTACAGTACTTTGTTTGCACTTGACATCGAGCTACGCTCTCCTTGCATGTTATTTTTTTATTGCCTGTCCTATAACTATTTATACATATCATTTACATACATGCATATACATTGCTTCTGGCCCCACACTAGTATACCCTATGTCGTGGGAACCAGAAACAACGACATCACAAACATGTAAACATCCAAGACCTGGTGTTTTTTGTCCCCAGCCGGGGTTCAATCCCGGGACCACTTGCATAAGAGGCAGATGCGTTACCGCTGCGCCACAGAGGCCGTCCATACACACAGGTATATGAAACTAATAAAGTATTTGTTCAACACCAGATTTCACCCATATTCTTGTGATGAAGCTTTGCCACTTCGCGTCTCCTGAAATTTTCTGGCCGCTGATTTCACACGTTAATGTAAATTCCACGCCAAGCGCAGTAAGCAAAATAGCAGAAAAAAAGCACAATCTAAATCCCAAAATCACATTGAAAAATGAAACGCGCAAGGAAATAGGGGTAAATAAAACACAAAGCCAGGTACGCAAAGGCCAGGTGCGAAAACGAGTTTGAATTTCAAAGCCGCTTTGATGGTAGGTACAGAATTGTCCGCAAACAAAATGCTGACGCCTCTTGAGCCTGATTTAATTCCCTTTACATCATTTCACTATTGATATAAACACTGAATTTTTCCAATGAAATCATAGTGTTTTTATTCAAAATAACTGCGACTTAATAAACGTTACAAGTTCAAACTTGGTGTTCGTTTCAAAATGTAAATACTTTTTGAGAATAGTAGACAAAATCCTTCCAAACTTAGTGTTTTAAAATTTTGTTGTTAATTAATAGAGTTTATGTTAGTAATTTGGAACAAATGCAATGAATTGTTTTTAATTCCAGACATCTTGGCTCATCTTTCAACCCTTTTCGAAAAAACCGTTGGTGCCGGCTGTCATGTAATCATCACATGACGAAGAAGTAAACGGTTGCTCTGTCTTATCTACCTATGCAATGAGCAAGTATAACCCTAATCTCTTCCCTAAGAAACCCTGTGTCGAGGAAACCAGAAAAAGAAACTGTTTTCAAGTTTTGCAAATTGAATAAAATAAAAATAAAATAACACTTTGTAAAAGCTTGTTATAAATTCTGCTATTACGACGTAACATGAGTATACATTTTTGATAAGGCAAAGTTGCGTTGAATTGTGTTTTGTGTAGCGATTATCACGGGATTTGCGTACCTACGTCTGAAAGTTTCTTGAAAGGATCGGGGGCCGCAAAGTTAGACGTTTCGGCGGAGCAAAAGATCGCAAGTAGGTCGTGTAGGTAAAACCAACTCACAAAAATGTTATTTTAAATTTAATTCTAAAGTAGTAAGTACATTATATAGGTATGCCAAAAATATGTTCTCTTTATAATACACACATACTTATATATTATTAAATATATAGATTAAGCATTAAAATGTAAAAATTACTTTGCTAATTTCCGCCAAAAATCCCACAAGCACCATGCGGTTATTTAATGCAGTTGTGAGCCTGAGGATGCCTCGTGTTAGAGGCGAAACGTATTTTCTCACACAAGTATTGCTGTCGGTGGTGGTGTGTTCGTGTCTTGCTTCTGATTGAAAAAGTGGGAGGGAGGGCGGTGCATTAACTAACCACATGGTGCTTGTGGGATTTTTGGCGGAATATAGCAAAGTAATTTTTACATTTGAATGCTATTATGGATTTCTGCAAAGTAACGCCTGATAAATAGGTAAAGAGCAACATACATCTTATAGAAGAATAAAAGCGCTCGTAGCCAAGTGGAACCGAGTGATTGGAAGCAATCGCTAGGGTTAAGCAATAACAGCTGCAGTCGAGTGCTAAATAGATGACCATCCCGTGACTACCGCTAGTGGCATTTTTTCTGAGCGCTTCCGTGCTTCGCTAGGCAGGTTAAACCGTTGGTGCCGGTTGTCATGTAATAGCAGTCGTTAAGCCATGTCAGAGGCCTTATGTGCGGCTTGATAACTTTTGACAGTAAGTCCCGCCACTCTCTTACCTTCACTAACCCGGATTTGGCCCACGTGGTGGAGTACGGCCTAACCTTGCTGCGATGCAGAAAGGGATCCGTGCCCCATTAGTGACAATAAACAAAGGGTTGATATCATATGATCTTATTTATTAAAATCTCGTGTCACTTTATCCTACTAATATTACAATAAATGTGAAAGTTTGTGAATATATTTATTTTTTAAGTAAGTAAGAAATGTTTATTCATAAACCATAACACCAAATAGACCATACAATATGAAAGCAAACTTAGAACGGATGATTTAAATACACTTAATTAACATAGACTGTAATAATATACTAGACTAACATGCAGACACAAACAGTATTTGGTTCTTTACTCAATAACGGCTGCAGGAATTTACATGAAACTTGGCGTAGAGATAGACAAAGATCTGCATTGAGACATAGGATACTTGATATCTCGTAATGCGTTCGTGGGAATATTTGTAACGTAGTCGGAGACGCGGCTTAAAGCTAGTATATTATAGAAAGCGACATACAATATATATTACCTGCATACTAGCATACCGACAGCTGTCATTTCTTAATAATCGGTAAAGCCGTTTCGGAGAAGTTTAATAACAATCACTGTGACACGAGATTTTTATGATATTACTAACTGACCTAACTCTTAGTTGGGCCAGCAAGACCAGCGAGTAAGCGCTAAGGCTACTAGGGTACACTAGGGTTCTCTTACGACGTTATCCTTCAATGTTAGCGAGTGTTAGGTATTGCTACAACTATAACTTCACAAAAACTTAGAAAACAAAGACATTGCACACGCAGGGATTCGAACACACAACCTCCCGAATGTTAGGCCGGCGTTCTACCGCTAAGCTACCACCGCCCCCTTGCAACATAATTCCAAATATTAGTTCAAAGCAACTTACACGGAATCTTTGTAATATCTTCCAAAGTGTACATGTAGTTTTGTGCTTTTTCACGGCAGAACTATTGTGTTTTTCTTTATTGTCATTTTTCAATTCAGTGTCAGTAGGTGGTTCTAATCTATTTCTTTATCTTTGGGGAACTTGCAACTTACATAAAAATGGATTAGATCTTACCGTAATAAGCTAGCTGTTAGCTAGGTAACAAACATCTGCAAGTTAATGTAAAATAAGTTTAAACTACACTACACTGGAAGACCGTCCAAGACGTTGAAAAGATCCGTTCTCTCTGAGACGAAGGAGAAGGGAAAAACTTGACTGGAGCTACCATTCCTAACCATGAACAGACATAAATGGAAAGCCCTTGTGTCAGCTCCGTAAAGGGACCAAAGAAGAAGAAGATAATATACCGGAGATGCATCCCTATGAGCCCATAAATTGAAAAAACAAAATTTGAATGTTATCCTTCACCAACCCGGACTTGGCCCCTGTGGTGGAGTATGTATGTCAGAGGTGTTCAAATACCTCAGCGCTTGGGCACGCGTGGTAATTAAGACCATTCTCTTCTTGATAACAATGATTTATTTATCAAACATACGTCAAATAACTGTCACTGTACTGATGTTCAATAAGAAACTTCAGGATTATGAAATATTTAGGACATTCCGCATTCCAAATTGCAAATTTGAGTTTAATTTTAATAATAAAATGTGAAACTGTATTATTTTGGGTATAACAGTCACCTTATAATGGTGTAAGGGTCAGTTTCAACTCAGACAATTAGTATTCAGAAATAACATTAATATTCGGTTATTTCGTCACCTTTAAATATTTGCTGAACAAATATTGCTTGCAGTACATTAGCTGCTTATTTTTATAATTTTTTTAAGTAAAAAGTGCCTATGTGTAAGAAATTACCGTGTTATGTGCGCTTTTTTTCTGGGTGTTCTAAATATATGAAATAAAACAATTAAAAAATACACACTACGTTGTACAGTGTCCTACATAGCGTATAACCTGGCGGAATTGTCTACTTCGCAGCTCGAAATACGGCTATTCTATGAATATTTATACTTTGTGGTCATAAAAATGTCCTAATGTTTAAGAATTTTAAACCAATTTCTGTTTAATAATTAAGTTAAATCTTCTAAGATCCCACCACTGTTCTAAACAAATCATATTATAATTTGGCTTCCAAGTCTTAACCAAAGATTTTCGAATCATAGCGTACCCCGCTAAAGAGTTATGGATTTCCAACTTCTTTAATAACATCGCAAGTAAATCAAACTTGTTTTAATTATACTTCCATTAGAAGTCGTAACGTGCCAGCGGCGCCCACAGAGCCATGTTGCTTATAATATATGGGGTGATGACACAATATCATTGTTCGTTAGCAAAACCCCAAGAATCCATGTTCCGTTTGTAAGCAAATTGCCGTTAAAGGAAATAGTTTACGTAAACTTTCCCAGTGAAACACGCGGTACAATGGACTCCAATCCGTTTTAATGAATTCCAACCAATGTGCATTTGACTATTCCGAGTAGCTGAATGAATTCACGAGCATCAGAGGAGGGTCACTTGCTTAACATAAAGTAATCCTGATTAGCTTGAGCGCTAAGAGATCAGCTGAATAAAGAATAGTCTGTGGAAAAACGAGGAATAGATACTATTTTTAAAAAAAGTCACGTCGGGCTACTACGGTGGAGCTGTCTGCTGGCTCTATAAAACTTGCTTCTGCCGCAGACGAGCCACTTTTTGTCGTCAGTGAGACCACGGCTAAAGTTGCTTCATAGAGCTTTGCAAATAAAAGCGTTTTTATTCCAGCGCGTTATTATGTATCTTTCAACGTAGGTATACATGTACGGAATGTTTAGTTAGCTTTGCCGTATGATGTGTGCGGTGTAAAATGTATCATATATAGTGAATATCGCATTTCAGTAGATATCTGAGACGTGACAGTGATATTGAGACGAATGATTGTACACAAAATTCGGTAGATATTCCGCTTTTGCGCGGGTAAAGAGTTACATAATCACAGCACTGGAAAGGATAAAAATATAAGATAGAGATTACGGTTACTCGTCTAAGGTTAAGTAAATGGAATATACACCAATGTTGAAATAAATAATAATAAATAACTTCCACATAATAGCATAACCTGTATTATGGTAACCAGACAAGGACGTCATAAACATGGAACCTTATACAGACTCAGGCCATTTGTCAAAAGAGATAATAATAAGAAGAACAAGGCAAAAACGCTCGCCTCAAATTCAAGAGGTCATGTGTTCAAACCCCGGCGCGTGTACCAGATATACAAGCATTAACTTTGTTTTCGAAGTTACGAACATTTATGAATTTGTAGTAGCAATCGTGAGGAAACCTAAGTGCATAAGGTGCTTACATGTCTCAACTCTTGAAAATGCCAATTTGCGATGTGCACGCGCTGTGGTTAAGCCCATCCTCTCTCTCTTTGAGGGAAGATCTGTTCTCAGTACTACAAGTCATTGTCATACATACGTCAATAGCACAGTCACCGTGGATCGTGACGCATGAAGAGAGGAAGTTGGGCAGGGCAGCAAGACCTGCGATGAAGGACGATGCTTGGAAATGGCGGACAAGAGAGCCAGGAGGCACGAAATTCATACGGACCCGACTTCGGGCTCTTCCTTTATCTGTCCTACATGAAGTAGGGCCTGCCGCTCTCAGAATGAACTTTTTAGTCACTCAAAAAAGTATCAAACTCTCAGGCACTGTTTAAATCGTACGTAATGGACGCCAAGGCCTCTGTTTGATTGAGCACAGTCAACGACACATTTATTGCACTGTATTCGGTTTCGATATGGGTGATTTTGCAACTATATTGTAAAGTTTGATGTGCTAACGAGAGTCTCGAACTGAGAAGGACTATCTAATCTACCTCTACACCAAATACCAGACTTTTGGCCGCTCTACAGACCGTCGTTTTGAAGGTTCCGTACCATAAAAGGAAAAATGGAACCCTTATAGGATCACCTGTTGTTCGTCGTGTAGAGCTATCGAGTTGAAACTAAAACTGGGCTACAGTTGTAATAAATCATTCCTATATTATATTGTTTACTGGCGCTACCAATTCCTTTGTCCGCATCACTGTGGGTTAGCTGGAAGAAAATACTATCTAGTATTAAGCTCGCCTTTGTACAAATTATATTTTTAGTGCAATAAAGAATTTTTCATTCATTTATTTAGTCCCTTGAAGTTGTAAAAAAATCAAACTTTTAGCAACAAAAATTACGCCAACTGGGAAAAAAGTGAAGTAAATGCCGCAATGCCTCCACTAACCCGGACTTCGCCCCCGTGGTGGAGTGTGGCCTAGCCTTCCTGCGATGTAGGAAGAGATCCGTGCCCCAGCAGTGGGGACATACAAGGGTTGATAACGAAATGCCGCAAAAAAAAGATCTGCCGCAAAATCAAGACTCAAGGGATCAATATTCATATGGTACTTTCCATTGACCTAAAACTATTAAATTTACCAAGTACTGTCGTCTTGGATATCTGCAACAATCGCGCGATAAAATTTTGCCCGTCTGCCACGTACCTCAGGCCGCACTCGAAGTTTCTTTACTGAAGTGACCAAATAACTCGCTCGCTCGTGGAAAGCACCTGAAAGCGGAACTTGGAACATTCTGTATTGGACTTAGCACACCCCGTGTGGGAACGAAGCCGCAAAAGTAATACCTACAAACGTATTTGGCGTTCACTAACTTGCTTCCACTATTACCTTTGTAAATCCTTTCCGCTACTTTCTTCCTGACCGTGGCCACACTGTTGTGGATCGCGTCGACGTTAACAGAAGGTACTGCAATGCAATGGGCATTGTCCTAAATAGTGACAATAACTATTGTGTAGCGTGTCCTCAAAACGGCGTATCATTTGTAACAATTATTTTTTTTCATTTCACATCATTTTAATAACAAATGATACACCATTTGGAGGACACGCTGGAAACCAGCGCCGCTAGTGTTTATTTTAAAGTCTAGTGACATGGCTGAGCGCGTTTCATATTGCTAAAATTTTTCGTCCTTCTCTTACTCTGGTGTACACTAAACTCGTATACTCGTAAAATCGCCCCATACTGCGCTCACATAGCCGATGAGAGCGGGATAACACGAGTTTTCTCTAGCGTGGGATTTAGGAGGACTAGGACCTATGACCAGGCTACCGGGGCTGAGCCCAGACTAGAATACCTTTTACCGTTTAACTTAAAAACTCAATGTTTCCTAAGGAAACAATACAAGCACAGTAAAACCCAGATTGTGGTTCCAAAACTAGGCATTGAACTAAACTGAACACTAAACACTGCAGACTTAGGACGCATTTTATTTTAGTGTTAATTAGTACTTGTAGCAAATGAAGCTTGTTAAACTAACACGGCATTTACTCGCAAACTGCTCTGCGATACCGGATTACCCGTAAGTATGGAGATAAAACATATATTTTTTATACGATATCCAAAAAGTTATTATTAATCATAACATTGGTGATAGAAAGAAAGAAATGTATTTATTTGACGACACAATACTCGAAACAAAACAAAAAACACATACACAAAACCATTACAAAAAAATTTACACAGAAAGCATAGAAAACAGGAAAAAAAAATAAACTCTACAACACGAAAACAGTTTATTTACTTTTTACCAGTTTTTTTTTAAAATATTTTACCTATTTTGATAGCTAATTTAGAACCTATGATTTCAAAGTATTTTTGACAAAAAGCGTGTCTCAGCGGAAATCAAATAGGTTATTGGCCCTAAATCCTAAAGTGTAGGTTCTAATAATAGCTATTACCATTATTGAGATTTTTTGTGTTAACTTTTGCCAAATTGTAATGTAAAAGAATATACGTATAGTGAGATACAAAAGTATTTCATTGACGGCGCGCTAGTAAGCTCCGGATCGGCCCTTAGTGTTGGAGTGACAGAATCGTTTTACATTTCAGTGAAACAGTTACCATCTGATCTGGGACGGATGGTCGTTTGATTATCTTTTGATGTCTTTTGTCATTGACGACGATTGCCTAACCCTAATAAAGTACGTCAACAAATGTCTTCTAGGAAAGATTAAGATGTCCCAAAATCACTCTAAACCTAGCAGAAATACATAAATACTTAGATAACGCTGGCTTGTTAGCTAGATAGATAATTATGATGCCTACCTGCCAAATAACTGTACCAAACGGCGTTTACTTCACCTGGACTTATTTCGGATGTTATTGGCAGGACGCCTGACTTAGAATTCTGCCACTCAAATTTAAAAAAAATGCTTTGACTTTTTATCCCATGTCATCCCAACTGCCCAAAATTTTGTTCAATTTATCTATCGGATTGCGGAGTTGTGTTTTGTGTAAATAAAGCTGGTCTATTAGCTTTTAGAATATACCTCGGGTTCTTTCGGATAGACTTGGATATATTCGTGTAATAGAAATATCGGAACTAATATGACACTTAATTTTGAAAACTTTTCAAAATAGTGAAGAAAAGCTTTATACAGAGCAGGAACTAGTATCAGGTACAGGCCTACTTTAGGGCCCGAGGTATATTCTAGAATTATTATTCTATAACAGAATGTAAAGAGGTTTTCCAGGATCGTGGCAAGTGGCACACCCTGGTCCTTGCCAACCCCTCTGGGATACGGTATGAGTTTATGCTATGACGCTAAAGACGATACTTTTTTTTATTGGAATTCTGGATTCATTCCGTATTTACCATCGATATTTTCGCAACCTCCTAAACATGTTACATCTAAAGTGACGCGGAATAGGAAAGCTCAGGTTATGCCGCTGTCAAAAGAACATTGCACGGTTAACCATTGCAGTAGCTCACCAAGTTTCAAAGTCTCCTTGCGAACATCCAATAATGTTTTATAGTAACTATATACTAATAGAACTAACTAGACATTAAAGTAATAGAACTAACTAGACATTAAAGTAATAGAACTAACTAGACATACAACCAAACTGCTAACTGTTGGCATTGAACTTAGTTACATTTTTCTGCATTAATGTTTCTGTCCGTTCATGAATGTTTTCCCGATTGTTTTTTTTTGCGTATTTTTCTATTTATATTTTTCTATCTTCACAATAAACAAACATTAATCCTACGAAGTTTGTGAAAAATTTGGATGCTTGTTACTCAATCACGCAATAACGACTGAACGGAGTTACATGAAACTTAGCAAACAGTTTAACTAAGCTCTGAATTGGGACATAAAACATTTGATATCCCTGTAATGCGTTCCTGTGATATAGTATTTTATTGTTACCGTACCCTTTTTCAAGCCAAACTCTAAGATATTTATTTATCGCGTTCTCAACCACATACCTCTGTGAAAAGGCATTCTCTGCTCTGGTGTACACTAAACAAATACAGAAACAATAACAAGTGGAATCCGATTTGAGTTTACAACTCAGTAGTAATATCATTAATTTTCTTGCAAAAAAGTAGCACCAACCTTCACAACGCACATAACCTAATAGAGGATATGAAAAAATATATTTTATTGTAATTTTTTCTACTAAAACACTCGTAAATGGTCGGTAATTTATAGCTGCTTCTTTTATTTAAGAGGTTCTTAAAATTAGGTTTGATTTTACAAGGGGTCCGTGGACAAAAATGGTTTAGAAACGCTGTATTAGTCCCGGCAAACTTAATATCGCCACAGAATCCGTTTATACGATTCTTGTTACCAGGAGAACGCGATAAATAAATATCTTAGAGTTTGGCTTGAAAAAGGGTACGGTAACAATAAAATACTATGTCACAGGAACGCATTACAGGGATATCAAATGTTTTATGTCCCAATTCAGAGCTTAGTTAAACTGTTTGCTAAGTTTCATGTAACTCCGTTCAGTCGTTATTGCGTGATTGAGTAACAAGCATCCAAATTTTTCGCAAACTTCGTAGGATTAATGTTTGTTTATTATGAAGATAGAAAAATATAAATAGAAAAATACGCAAAAAAAACAATCGGGAAAACATTCATGAACGGACAGAAACATTAATGCAGAAAAATGTAACTAAGTTCAATGCCAACAGTTAGCAGTTTGGTTGTATGTCTAGTTAGTTCTATTACTTTATTCTAATACTTTGAGCCTGATAACCAGGCAAGGACATCATTAACACATGAAACCACACCCAGTATGTGGTCCCTTCTACCGTAGTCCTCCAGTGGGAATCGGACTCATGACCTCTTTCTCATATTATTATGGATACCACCCCCTACAGACAAATTTTAATATCTCAGCTTGTGATCTAACTGAGCGGCACTTTCCGCCCTGACTCGAACTCTAGCGGAAGTTCGCAATCGATAGTTTGGATATTGCTGATCTGAGGAACGGTCCAAGTATGATTTTGTGCCACATGTTTCATACTTATATTAATTAAATAAACGTTGGCTTTTTCGAAGTAAGACTTTTGTAAGCACTCATTATTAACTTTACTTGGGATTCACTTACTTTATGTTTAACATTTAACATTTACATGCCGGAAGAGTCTAACCAGGTTTAAATTGACTTAATCCTAACCAAATTAAGTTGATGAAGCAAAAAAGGATTGCCCTGGGTCTCTGCCTACCGCTCCGAAATGTAGGCTTGAGCTTATGCATGTGTATATGTAAGCGTCCTAATGATTAAAAGGTACATTTATTATTGTACCAAACGGCGCGCGTGCATGCAACGACTTATGAACGTTGATGAAGCGAATGTGATCTGTCAGGATCGTGGCAAGTGGCAGTCCCTGTTCTCTGCCTACCTCTCTGGGATACAGGCGTGAGGTTATGTATGTATATATTTATTATTGTACCATCTCTTCGGTGCACAAAACTACGTAACTTACGCTAACTTTGAAGGACAACATCGTGAGGAGCCCTGCTGCTTGGTTAACTCCGCACGTATTGATTTGTCTTTCTTGTGGGCTGTGTCGTAAAAGGCGACTAAGGGACATAAACCGGGGGGTGGGCAGCAGCGCCCTCTACAGTACATTTCCACCAAACTGCGATCCCCAACCCGCATGCCTAGCGTGGGCATGGCACAACCTTGCGCTATGGCGCTCATTAGGGGAGGGCTATGTCCAGCAGTGGACTAATATAGCCTGAAGAAGAAGAAGAAGAAGTGGGCTAGACCGACTAAATGGTTAGGATGTTATAGGTGCTCGATAAGCCTACTCTATCTAAAACATTATGACAGGCACTGTAGCGTCAGAGTGTTCCTTTCACCTATCAAGTGTGAGTGAAGATGCCACTGGACGCTGTATAAATAATCTCATTACGTAGATGCAGAAGCCAAAGTTTTTTTTCTTCCGTAACTGCGACCTCTGCAATAGTTTTCTGTTATCTAACAAAAAGATCTTTCTAGCAACGCAGTAGTACAAGGATAGCCAATAACACAATTACTTAGTCCGCGTGAACTCTACAAAGGAATTTTATTGATAAACGGTGGGACTGCTGTTCGGTACCTAGAAGGATAAATCAATAGGTCATTTTAATCCACGTTCCCGTAATATGATGGTCGAGGGATTTTAATATGCAGCATACTTTAAATAGCACGTTCGGGCCACATTCCTCGCCGAGGTAGGTGTCTAAAGGCGGCTCGCGCCAAGTCAATGGATAAGGACAAGTTTATTATTTGTCGTTAGAATAATATATAATAATACTTACAATCACGCCAACTTCGACTGTACATATTCACGTTTTTACGATAGAGCATAAACAAAAAACGGCGAAAGAACATCTTTGTTATGTTCAGTTCCACCTTACTTCTTTTATTTAATTATTTGTTAAGTAATCCCTTTAAAAGTCGGACGGACAGAGAGCGGCAGAGTAATAGAGTCCCGTTCGCCACCCTTCGTGTGCACAACCCTAAAAATTATGGATATTACAAACGGCTGTTCTTTTTCTACTTATGATGACTCTCCGACTGGTGAAGGTTGGTAATCAGCTCCGCATATTAAAGGTCTCTTACAAGGCCCGTGTCAATAATAATTTATTTATTGACTTACATAATATTGCATCAATATACCAGGTACCGCAGCGTCCGAGTGGTCCCTTCACCCATTTAGTGTGAGTGAAGGTGCCATTGGACACTGGATGAATCTCACTACGCAGATGCATAGGCCAAAGTCTTTATTGAATCATTTTAGAAGTAGAATGCTGTCTCACATTCGGGAGGTCCTAGGTTCGAATCCCGGCCAATGGCTACGAATTGTAGTTTCATGACACGCTACCCTGGATGCCCTAGCAATACGGCAATATCGAGACTTGCGGCATCCTGGCCGAGATACCGGTTCGTCAACTGCTCATACATCCCCATAGCGTCTCGATAAAACAGGCTTCAAGACTGTGTTTGCCATCGTGGCGAAAGGATTTAATTAGTTTATATCTTGTATGAGAGTGTCATGTATTCTATACTACTATACCTAGTAACCCTGATTACCCCCAGGGTTACCTGAAGCACCTAAAATACGTCAATTTGAGTTTGTAATTAACAACTCTTTAATTCTTTGTAAGATTTTTCTACTTTGTAAAAATTCTTAAAAAATTGCGGAACAAAAGTTGTTGAAAAACACAAACACATTTGTTTATTTTAAGATTAACTCATTTTAGACAGAACCATTAATAAGTAAGTTAAAATTTCTGTTTTGTGAATACAATGACAACAATCTACCTCAGCGAACACAAGTATCCGATGAGAAACAAATTAAACATTCTCAAGAAACCATCAAAACAACAACATTTGCTAATTGCCACGCGAGACATCGAAAACATTTGCCTTGTGGACAGACATAGATTAACAAGGTATTGTTAAGAGAAAATAAGATATCCGGTGAAAAATACAGCATCGCCTTGTCGGGCTGATGAGCAAGATTAATGAACCAGAAAGACTTTGATCGATCGCGGTTTTACCTAATAAATGTCCCGAGATTGCCCCAACAACAAATCTGACTCAGATGCCCCCATAATGGACTATGCGGCTTACAGGGTAGAAACGGAAAGTAATAAGTCTGCCGATATAACTGCGGCTCGGAGTACCCTAACACAAAAAATAATTTTCGAAATTGAACCTGAATAGAGATACTGCAATCGGATTACTGTGATGAAATTCAACGCACCCCAACCAAGATACCTTGACAAGTGTTTACAAAATTCATGACAATCCATTTAAATATCCTAAACGCGTGCATCTGTCGGGCCTAAGTTAAAATTAAATGCTTACTTTTAGCAACAAAGAACTCCCCCACAGCGTAAGTATTTCGTGTTAAAATTTTCCGGCCGAAGTCATGTTTTCGTAATGCGTTTTTAATGTTCGCGTATTGCTATAAATCACAAGTCCCCGCTTGTCCAGATAGCTATAATGGCTTATTAAATTTTATACAGCGCCAACTTACAATAGAACTTTCAATATGCCGCACCGACTATCATTTTTATGGCTTCCATTTGAAACATAATCTCCACCCACCTGAAACTTTTCTCAGTACTTACATTCAAGAATACAAGGCGTATTTTCCAGGCTGCTTTACCCACTGAAAATGCAACGAGTTTACCTAGCAGATGGCTTAGGCAAAACATTCTTTTTGATATATTTGAGATATGTAACAAAAGTTGAATGGATTTCAGCGACAGTTTTCAAGCTCGCTGCGCTGTGCGACACAACTTCTAAATTGAATCACGTATTCGGTTTAAAAGTTAAGCGGTTTGGTGTCGTATTGAGACCACTTTTTACATAACTGCGGAACGTGTTTCTCTTTAAAAAGGCAAATCTTGTCCGATGTCTTTGTTAGATTAGTAACTTTGCGGGAGACATCACAAGCTTAATAGAATTTGTTATACATCTCCAGAATACTTACTCGTTTTCATTTGTACAGATTAAATAGGAGGCTCGTGCCCTGCTATGGGACGCACAGTCTGTTATTACTGGCACTACACAAAATATAAACAGGCTATGTGCAATTATGTATCCCTACGTGTGTAGGTACTTAATGGCAAACGTAGGTCCTGTAAGCCACTCAAATGGTAGAGATTGCATAACATTAACCGTCGACGCTGACGAACTTTTTATGCAGGATCATTATGCAACTAATAGTAAAAACACAAGATTAAAAAGTTTGCTCTGATTAAATCCGGCAAATGAACGCTACGTATTATGCAACGAGGCAGCGGTGGCACGGCTGCACGGTCAACATGGGAGTTGCATCATAGAATACTAAATTATTGTACACTTTACTTCCTTACACTGTGTCCGCTACCTTACGGGTGTCTCTGCGACTAAAACTTAAAGCTTGATGCGCTGTTCCAATCTACTACTGAGTTTGCGATATAACATACATAAGGTTACACTATTTTTATTTTTAATGCACTAACCCGTGCTAAGGAACAAATTTAAAAACCTATTTAGAGGCTAAAAATTGTACGTAATACAGAGAATATTGTAAAGAGGTTCGAAATTTCACTGATGCCGTGAGTCGCCCATTGGCTCAATTGGTAGAGCGCTGGTACGGATAGCCAGAGGTTGCGGGTTCGAATCCCGGCATGGGTGAAATTTTTAGCCTCTAAATAGGTTTTTAAATACATAAGGTTGCCGACATTGTATTGGACAATCATCAATCTTACAAACTTCTTCCTTCAAGTCTAGTGACAGTTTTTCCAGTTTCATAAAACTTAGATCTACACGAATAAAATAAAATGTGTTGTCTTAGAAAAAATCAATTCGCTTTGTATTCACAATCATAATAAACTTTTCATAAAGAACTAACAGATTATCAGAAATTCATTTTGTAATCCAACGACACGAACTTGCTTAAATGTTGCACATTAATTTGCCTGAAATTAAATTACCATGAAAAGTCATACAATTATGTCGCACAACGTGTTCATGTCATTCGTAATATTACGATTTATCATATAATTATTACAAAACAGCAAGCAATAACGGCAGGGCAACTGCCAATTTTGCATTCTCCGCTTAACTTTCCTTGCGTTTTTTATCTATTATATAAACATTACATAGCATAAACTCACGGCTACATCCCAGAGGAGTCGCTTCATCAACGTTCATTAGCCCTTGCAAGCAGACACGCCGGTTTCGGGTACTTTTTATCTTGCCCTTTGCCGATGTATATCCCTTACATCCCTTACTTGGCCGATGTATATCCGCCCACGATGTCCCTTACCGACCCTTCCTACTCACATTCACTCGATATGTTTGTTTCATCAGTTTTTCTTCCTTAATTCATTCTGAAACCTTGGAACGTGTTTAGGAAAACCTATTTCTATTGCAGAAATAAATTTGGGGATTTCATCAGATTAATTGTACTGCAGTACAATTCCACTAAACTGCGATCCCTAACCCGCATGCCCAGCGTGGGGATAATGGGCATTACCCCCCAATGATGGCACAACCTTGCGCTATGGCGCTCATTAGAGGAGGGCTATGTCCAGCAGTGGACTAATATAGCCTGAAGAAGAAGAAGATCAGATTGATCCTCACTTTTGAAAAATAGAGCTAAAAGTTAAGTCGGACTCATTCACAGTTCCGTACCACACAGTACAGGGTGTCTCTTTCAAATCGGTCAGTATGGGAAAGTCTGAAACTATAAGACATACGAAGATCTGTTCTGAGGAACCATGTCACGATTTTAATAACAAGAAAAACTGCATTCATACATTTTAAAAAACATCTGTACTCCGTTCGGGAATCGAACCCGGTTGTTTTGAAAAAAAAAACCTACACTATTTCTATTTAGATATCGATTGCGTAGGTCTTAAGCAGTAAATGTCTGTATAAAACATGATGTCTAAAATGAATAAAATGCACTGTTTTCACATACTTTAATTTATTTTAGTAGGTGCTCGAAGTGACCGCCGCCTTTTTCAATACAATATTCAACACGTTTAGGTAACGATCTTAATCTTTAAATAAGTATCTACATACTTATTTTAAGTGGGATTTTGAATTGATTGTTAGTGATTGATTAATAGAAGTTTTTTTTTTTTTCAAAACAACCGGGTTCGATTCCCGAACGGAGTACAGATGTTTTTTAAAATGTATGAATGCAGTTTTTCTTGTCATTAAAATCGATGACATAGTTCCTCAGAACAGATCTTCGTATGTCTTATGGTTTAGACTTTCCCATACTGACCGATTTGAATGAGACACCCTGTATGTTGTGCTTCGTATTTAGAAAAATAAAATTTTATCCTAAGCACGATCTCGACTACCATTTAGCCGGTTTCTTGTTTTTATTTCTTCGTAACATAAGTAAAAGTAAAAAATATTTGATTCTAAACTTAATAGCCCGTCCTTAGTATGTACCAATCTCGGTCGATTGCACTATAATGAATGGCCATTGTCTTATTTTCATAAAAAACGGTTTCTTTATCGAGAAATAGATAATTTTTTGACCTGTGGCATATATTTCACTTTAGGCTGCCTTAATCATTTTCAGACTATGACATTGTAAGTACGACATCAAAACGATCAACACTAAAAACTCTTTGTCCACATAATACCGCTTAGTCAATATCTCGGCGTTCTATAATTGGTGATTGAGCCTATTTCATTGCTTTTACTGCTATACTACCAAAACGCCTTACGAGGTAAAAGACTTTACCCAACGTATTACATTTTGTTATTCTGCAAATTGCAATAAAACCGAGATTTTTCTCCGAATAATTAAATTTGGAACGGCTCCAGTCTCTACGGACAAATAATTTAAACGGCACGGAAGTTTAAGCTGAAATAAAGTATCAAAACGAGTTTTATGGAGACCACTTTGTTTGAATGATGGTTGGGTTTGGCCACTTTTAAAATTTCCGAACTCCAATTTCGAATGTCTACTTACTTTTAATGGTTCCTTTAAGCCGTTGATATTTGACTTTTTAATAGCGTGACGTCGTAAAATCAATCCTCGTTCCTCGGGCAACAACAAAACGGAAAGAAGCGCTTACTCGGTCTGAAAGCAAACCGCCCTGTCCGCATTCAGACAAAGCAAACATTGAAGGGAAGTAAACGAAAAGCGAGCGTTGAATTGCAAACCACTGTGTACCGAACTGTGTAAAAATAGTAACTGAAAGTAAAAAAGCTGGCGGGTTCCGCGGACGGAAACTCCACGGGCGCCAATCGCGATGTCAGCACTTCTTGCTTGACACATTGCTTGCTACAACTGCGCCGGTTCTACTCTCTGACAAACAAACTGCTGGGGATTTTTATCATACGCCGCGCGCCGTCGTGCCGGGTGTGGACATTTCACTATTATTCATTTTTGAGCCACTGGCTCCTAACATGAATAACGTGTGTAAAAAATAAACTAGGTACGTCCGAGCAAGGTCCGGCAGCAAAATCCTATTTTGCTATTAAAGAGCTGCGCGGTTAGAACGTTAGTACGAGCTAGTTCGGAGGGTGAATAGAGTGTACTCTTTTCTTCTTCTTCAGCATTTATTTGTCCACTGTTGGACGTATGCCTCTTCATAGGTCCTCCATCGCGAGAGAGCACTCGAAGCTTAGGAATTGTGCTTACGCCAGACTTGTGGTCGGCCCTCAGATATCAAAAGTTGGTCTTCATTTTGGGGATAAAAATGTGTTAGGTAAATCAAGCGAATTGATTGACATAACATAAATAGTCCATTTGAGCCGAGTGACGTGAAGGGTCGTCTCTGTACGTAGGCGGCACTGAACGCGTTAGACCATCAACTTGTCTCTCAGTTGATCGTCGTCGCTTGTGGTGCGACACCATGAAGACAATTTGTCTATATGCATTAATGTCTAACAGAGTAAAGAGCACAGCAATAACTGTTGAATTTACACTGTTTGTAATCTACTACGAAATCGCATTTCAATCACGAAATAATGAAATCCAATCTGCGAAACTTAGTTCGGCACGGCACACGATGTTTCCTATTTCGCACGAGATGGATACTTAGTTCAGACCTATATACCATGTGAATGACTTTGTAATGCGATTGTTTAGTAAACTAGAAAATAACAGCCATTGCCGGGTTAATATTCTGTTCCGTGATCACTCTATTTAACAACTTTGCGTTTAGCCGACTCTGAGCCCTATGCGTCGTAAGTAAGACTGACAATCCTTTGCAAATGCTGATCAAGTGAGGGCCGTATTAAGCTGGCAGGCGTTGCGGGCTGCTCACAACTCGTATATCATTTTTACGTGGTCTAAGTGAATTTGTTATCTGATTACACTTGAAGAGAAGTACACGTATCAAACTAAGGGGCGCTTTTTTGGAGCAAGTCCCTGATACTGGAATATTCTGATGTGATCTGAATATTGAATTTTTTATAAAATAATATCTAATCTTTATTTATAAATAACTTCCACGCAAGACAATCACTTTTCCTGATCCCAAACTAGGATATCTAGTGATATGGTAACAAACAAGCACATATATATCCAGACTGAGCCCATGTTTACAATGTACATTATGATACTACCCATACTGTCCACTATTGTACACTCCTAAAGAAATTAATTACAATGTTTGTACGAAATCATCACTGCATATGAGAGAGCTCAGACCATAGGATCCATAACAGCCAGCAAAAGTCGATTCCAAGATAATACGGGCTAGACTAAAGTCAATTGTGTCTGTCTGTATGTATAAAAGAGTACTTTAGCAGAAAATCGGTGTAACCAGCACATATATTTGCAAGGCGAAACTGAATTGGTCAGAGGTCGCGGCATGTGCCAGCGGCAGTTGAAACCTAATTTTCAGGCTGTCCGAAGGTTGTACGAGGCTGCACTGATTTCTGCACTGCTGAACTCACCGATATCGAATTTTCCACTAAGTTCACTACGGAAATTGATTTCGAGACTTTGTCACTCAAATAGTAACGAGGCGATTCAGTGACTTATCGCTACTATGTTCTACTTGAGCGACCCGATTTACTACCAATGGTTGCATCGAATCCACGTTCTGTGACAATGTTGCCAACTACACAAAACGAAAATGAAATTAAACTAATAGTAGGTACATTAAATAAATATAGTTTTAGTAAAATAAATGAAATCAAATTCTTCTCATTCATTGTAGTGCAAACACTTTATTGAGAAGTTCAAAATAGAGTCAAAATGAGCAAAAAATATTCCTTAACCTTTTTGAATTAATTTAAAGGAAATGGTTTAGCAAGAACCCACAAAATCAGCATCGCTACAGCTGTGCAGTGTGTTTTTATACTCGAAAGTATAAAAATCTCAATATTCGACTTTTACGGACACGAAAATACGAGGAGGAACGGGATATCAAACGAATGAAAAAAGCAATATGTCCCCGGGCGGCATATGTATGCGGAGCGAGTGTCAAAAAAGCGCTATTTCGAAGAGACAATTGTTGCTGTAAGAATCAATTCCTACTCTAACGCGCACTAAAGATGGAAGAGTTCTTACTACTACCTTCAGAGGTATTTAAAAACTGATTCGAGTGTATATTTTTGGTGCAGCCTGCCTGGGTGAATTTTTGGCCAAACTTTTCGCTTGGACAAATTGGAATTACGAACCGAAACATACATACATACATACATACATACATACATACATACATACATACATACATACATACATACATACATACATACATACATACATACATACATACATACATACATACATACATACATACATACATACATACATACATACATACATACATACATACATACATACATACATACATACATACATACATACATACATACATACATACATACATACATACATACATACATACATACATACATACGTACATAACCTCACGCCCGTATCCCAGAGGGGTAGGCAGAGAACAGGGACTGCCACTTGCCACGATCCTGACAGATCACCTTCGCTTCATCAACGTTCATAAGTCGCTGCATGCACGCACGCCGGTTCCGGGTACTTTTTATCTTTCCCTTTGCTAATACATCCCCTACCTGGTCGATGTATGTCCGCCTGGGACGACCCTTACCAACCCTTCCACTCACATTCGCAATATATATTTGTTTCGTCAATCTTTCTTCCTTCATCCTCTCCACATGTACAAACCAACGCAACATTCCTTTCTCAATTCTAGTCACTACATCCTCTTTCAGTCCACAACCCTCTCTAATCAGACTATTGCGTAACCTGTCATTCAAAGTAACACTACACATACTTCTCAAGGACCTCATTTCTACGAACCGAAACTTATCGGTATATTCTACCCGACCAATTAAATTAGATATAACGACACTAATTTATTGTTTCGTAGTACCAACTTAAAAATATCTATCTAGTGTTAACCACAACTTCGTTTTGCTCGCTAATATTAGCGCACTCAGCTCGAAAATCCGGTTAATGGACCACAAATTATGTTTTCCGATATCCATATGACAATCTAACCATTATGTACGTTAAAACTATGATTTAAATGTCGTACATAGACTATTTTGTGGCTTAGCAAGGCTCGCCCGAAAACAATCGGCATTAAATCAACATTACTATAATTATAATGTGTCTCCTACTCGTGCAAACGATCCATAATATGTCACTTTTATATGTTGATCTGATCGTATCGACTAAACATCTATATGAAACTAATCTATACCAGTGCCGTGTCAGAAGTTGGTAGGTAAGGCAAGACAGTTGAATAGGTACGAGTATAAGAGGCGCGACGCGCCATTTAAAAAGTCAACAGAAAAGTCGTGGAAAGTACTTTTGTTACATTGTTTTCCGGCGTGAGAAGGGCCCTCAAGGCTAGAGGAAATTGACAATGAAGGTAAAGTTTATCTTTCACAGTCAGCAGTTTGAGAGACCGGGACGTGACTCGGCTCCCTGATTCTATTAAGCCCTCGTCGCACTTAATGCGTTTTGTATGGCAAATACAGACACAGACGTGTCTTGCTGCCTTCGTATTAAATGCTCTCAGGAACATTAACAAACAAAAGCCAACATTGAGCCAATCTATGTATTGAGCCCATCGATAGAAGCCACTGCTGGTCCTCTTTTTGTCATGCCAAGCTTGTCAGTTTACTGCCAATCTCGTTCATTGTCTTTCGTAATTTAATCGACTCTTTCTTTAGGACTCCTTATCCCACCTCGGCAACCACTCTCTCTGTGGCCGAATCAGTCCACGGATACGCCGCCTAATAGGACGCCTTGCCCATCTCTATGGTAAGTTAATTAATCGCATGCCGACGTCTTCGACTTTGGTCTGTTAACGAATTAAGGCGTTGCACACAAAATCGATGTGTGTTTGAAATATCTAGCACGCCCCCCCTCCCATGTGTTTTCTCAATCTTGATGAATTGTCATCGTATGGTGACAGTTCGGCAAAAGCGGATTAATATAATCATGCTAACTTATCTGTCTTGAACATACAGTTATTGTATGATCATAATCATATGAGTCATATACAACGGGCTCGAGTTCCGATGGACTCACACCTAGGACCAACATCGAGTGTGGACGAAATATGTTTGGCTTTGATTTTTTAATGGCCAGCCCTACTATTAAGTCGCTCTTGTCTCTAAGGGCGAGATAAATAGTCGCTTCTAAGAACGAGTCTTAGCGAAAGCACTTGCTTAAGAATCGATTTGTCTATCACAGACAGTACTTTGGCACTCTCTAAGTCGCGAAACCCGGACTAATTCTTAGGGCGAGATAAATAGTCGCTTCTAAGAACGAGTCTTAGCGAAAGCACTTGCTTAAGAATCGATTTGTCTATCATAGACAGTACTTTAGCACTCTTTTAGTCGCGAAACCCGGACTAATTCTTAGCATTGGCCTAAGAACGTAGTTAGCTAAGCAAACGTCTACTTTGATACTTAGCTAAGTTAGCCTGAAGTAATGCTTAGGGAAGCTTGAGTGCGGACTTGGGCTAAGCAACGACTATTTATCTCGCCCTTAGATCGCTCTTGCAAGCGTTATCACGTTGCTTATCTTTGCTTCTTGAAATGTGACATCGATTTATTGATACGGCGTTGAGTAACGTCATTATCATCATTATTTCACTGCTGCCCACTGCATTTTCCAATGTTTTATATTTTTTATGGAATATAATTATTACATAATGAAACAACATTGATTTAATATGTTGAAGAAGGTATAGGACTTTTGCCGAGAGTTAGGCTTCTTAAACCCGAGACAAAGTCAGCAGTGTAGACGTGGTGGAGGGACGATTGTCGTGTAATCGGTGTAATAGAAAGATTTGCCTGAGCGCTATAGGGTTCTTCCTCCCAACCGCCCGCCCTTACGCATGCGCGGGTGCGAGGCTGTGCTCTCGGGGCCTGGGCACTACCATAAATAGTAATTTTACTATAAAACTTATAGGCGCCTTAGCCTGCCGAGTTACTATAACATTTGTGATCGTATGTACTAAACTGTGTTTAGTTAACCTACATTATGTAATGTTTATGAAAAATAAAGTAAAAAAAATAAATTATAAAAAGTAAAAAAAAAAATAATAAAAAGTTTACTTTTTAAACAATCAAACTGCCTTTTCCCCCAAAGGCCATCTCTCGCGGACCCTTACCATCCGCGTCCACAGATCCAATTTAACGACCGACCGTGGGACTGCTGATCTGTCCAGTGTCCACTGGCTCGTCCTGATTAAGTGGCGCATATCGGTTAATTTTATCAGAAACAGGAAAAAAGATAAAATTAAAATACGTGCAAACGTATAAGTTGTGACTTACATATATTGCCTTTGAATATTGTGCTGAACCGCTGTTAGCTCATAAAACCCACTTGGGATTTAATTTACAAATGGCACTCCTAATGGGAATAAAACTTTAAAAAATTGAGCAGAAAACATATCAAGGTTACACTTTAATTATATTGTGATAACATCGAAAACTCTGTTTATTTTATTCCTGCTTAGTTGAACTGAAACCAATCTTTTTCAAACTTTAATTTTGGAATTAGAAACAAATCATATTTGTATTGGTTTTCAACACTTCATTATTTCGAGTGGAAAACTCGTGAGACCAGGAAAAAATACTTAAATGACTCACCAGACATTACATCACGAATGTCTTAAATTTGTTTTCGAAGAAAACCTGATTTTAGTATACGTAGTCTTTAAAATGGCATATACGGGTATGATAAATTGACCTTTGTTGGGGATGATGGAATCCGTATATCCGCATATCTGTAAACTGTGGTGATTGAAATAACGCAAAACATGAAAAACGTTGATTTTAGGGTTCCGTACTACAAAAGGAGAAAACGAGATCATTATAGGATAATTTTGTTGTCTGTGCGCCTGTCTGTGAAGACCGATCTTAGGAGGATTCCCTGTGCTATGGTGACATGGAAATGCGCCTAGACTGATGAAATTTATACAAATGTACGGCGGCCTCTAATGGCAATCAAACCTACGACCATGGTAATCAGACGTGATACCTATAGACTAAGGACTCAAAGTTCACATAATTTTATCCATCTTCTACTCTATTGTTATTATTATCAAATTCTATAATGCACAAATCTTAAATCTTAGCATTATGTACGCCTTTGTACCACATTACGATAAGATTTAAGATTACTTAGATTTAAGAATCATGGTTGTAATTTTTCTGGCTGTGCAATAAAGTGTTCTCTATCCATCCATCCACCCGTCCGTCCGTCCGTCCGTCCGTCCATCCGTCCGTCCGTCCGTCCGTCCGTCCGTCCGTCCGTCCGTCCGTCCGTCCGTCCGTCCGTCCATCCATCCATCCATCCATCCATCCATCCATCTCACGCTCTTTTCTGAGAAACTCGAACAGCACTACATTTAACTAATTACTTAGCAAAAATCTCAATTCAGAAAGTAGCCCATAGTCACGCGAATGTTGTTTTCCATGTTTTCTTGTGATTTCAAATTTTTTGGCTTGTTGGTCTTACTGATATACGTGATTTTGTTTACTTGGACTTCATTCTCTGCTCACCAGTTTGCGGCTTTGTTGTAGGCTTGTTGCTGGCTTTGACACAATACCAATCCAATCCTGAATCTGTACGTAACGTTTACGTTTTCAGATCGTTTTATAACTAATGTTCAAGATGAAAGAGACTACGGCGATGGTGAGAAAAATGTATCCACTGAATCCATATAAAATACAACATGGGAAAGGGATTTTATTGCATAAATAAAGTATCCTTATGCTTTTGTTGTGATAATAGTTTTTTACTGGAATATTTATGGTATGACCGTCACTGACGACGTCGTTAATATTATGCGTTAACATTTTTGCACACATAACTGTCCACAGACGTATGCAGTCGGTTTAGTAAATAACAGGACCTTTAAAAAGAAACTTGTTCCCACATAGAGTATATCAACAAATATTATGGATTGTGATGGTTTACGACCCCGGCACATGTGAGTGACAGTTTTTTTTAAATGAAATTAAAACCAAACCTTAGTTCGTCGTAATTTATTGTCATTTATTGTCAAGAACACAATGGTAGAAATCCATTGATTTCAAGAGTAATTTTAATAAAGGAAGGCTCATTTCTGATTCGGGATTAACTATGGTAAGTTGGATGCGTTTTCAGTTTTGGCATAATAACGTTTGCTAGTCCACGTTGTTAGAAATTGTAATATTTCTCTGACCCCATCCATCCCCTCCCTATGCGAACTAACGTGATTAAAGACGATCCTTAACGTTGATGACCGTTCTTTACGGGTGTTTGTTATCTACGTAGATCTAAGCGAGTAGATAAAACACGAAGTGAAGATGATAAAGTTTATTTCGATCTGTATTCAGTTACGCCCGGCGGTGGGTCGTATACAATTTATTGGCTTATCTTGTCTGCTCATCCACCCCCGTACTTAAAGAACATTTGACGCTCTTTCTTATGCAAATCATGTGAGTGAGCGCGTCTGCCGAGCTCCCAATCCTTTGCGCACTTCCCTCCTCGAGCGAATGACATGAAACACGTTTCACATAATGCATACGATTACCTACATTCTATTTAAATATATCTCCTTGCTTCGTCCCCCGTGGCGTGGCGCGGGCAGGCATTACCCAGCAACGTATTCAAGCAAGTCTATCACTGTCGGGCGGGGCTCGTTGGAAAAACGGAATCCACCCTCACCAGAGCTTCACATGCCTCTAAACACCTTAACAGCAAGTCAAATTGAATATTCAGAGGTATTTACCTCCTACGAATTGAATCAACAAGTCTTAAATGAAACTCCTTCTTAAGAGTCCATAATTATTATAATTAAGATGTTTTCGAACTTGCGAACTCGAACTTGATACAAAGCGGCCGAGAGTAACTTTTAGAGCCATCCCGCTCGACTTCCATACGCGCTTGTAATCGCGTTTTATGTATAACTCTTTGATTCAGTAATTGACAGAGGTAAGGTACTTAATTTCTCGTTCTTAATAGTGTACAATCGGCGGTCTTATCGCTCAATGCGATCCATTAATGGCATTCAAGCTATGCAAACGCGCTGCAGCATAGCATTTTCTTCTATTTTTACGGAAGCGGCGCGGGTACGGCGCATTCCAATCGCGCTTGTTTTGAGTGACCGTGTGCGAAGACGGCTCTTAGAAAATCAATTATTGTCATTGTTATTTCTTGCGTTAACAGAGTTGTGTATTGTTCTTGGAGATCCAAAAGTTGCCTGTAGTCGGGTATATGGACAGCACATGTTCCGTGCCGCTTCGATAGGTTAATTTAATTAACGAGACTACGCGCGGCCCGTCAATATGGAGGAATAAAGTTAGCTGCCTACGAGTTGGGCAGGCTTCAAACTTCGTCATTACCTGCTTCATTCCGCATGAGGTATTATATGGTGCTAAGCTTGAGACGTTGAAAGAAGACAAAGTTACCTACGGTAATGCAGGGATAAGTGAATAGTTTATTCAATTCATTAGTTTCCAATTTAAATTGCTCATAAAGTTGATGGCGATCTTATTCTAGCTTTAGTACATATTCTATACAATTTACAACTTACATTTATTATTTTATTATTATGTTGCAGTTATTTGAATTTCTGCAAATAACCACCATCTTTTAATAAAGACGAAACCCCTCTGTCAATGTTTAATTTGTCCTTGACTCGGTTTTCATTCTGTGCGACAAATTTTAATAAAAAGGCAGAGAGATGTAAAAGGAATAAAATAAAATATGATGTCGGATGTAATAAAAGCCTATAATTACACATACAGGGTGTTATTATACAGACTAACGACAAGACTACTATGCTTAGCTACTAGACATCATAGCAAACTTCTTTATTCATAACATTTTGCTGAGATTTTTATTTATTATTAAAATATCAAAATGTCTGCACGCAAAAGACTTGGAAGGGAATTTAGAAACTGAAGCGTTTTTGGTCGCTGTAGCGGTGGCCGGTCACTAACTGCAGTAGTATGGACGTATTCATACCAACACGTTGGATGCAACGCAGTCTGACCGCGATTGATTGATAAAATTTCTGCAGAACATCAGTAAAAAAGTGAGACCTTATCCCTTAATCCTACGCATATTATAAATGTGAAAGTTTGTGAAGATGTTTGGATGATTGTTAGTCAATCACACAGTGACGGCTTAACGGATTTATATGAATCTAGGACAAAGATCTGATTGAGACATAAGATACTAATATCTTGAGCGTTCCTCTGGGCTAAAGCTAGTATCTCCTAAGCTATTGTTTTCCCAGATGGAGTTGAAATAAAACCCGGCCAAGTGATAGAAACATAGTTTTTTAACTTACAATTTATAGTTTTAAACGATTATTCTAAAGATATATATACTATGGTCAATATCACAATTTTGTCAAGCATGGTGAAGCAGCAATGGTGAAGGCAGAAACAGCAATGGTGAAGGCAAAAACATATTGGAATCTTAATTTAGGTGGAGTTGATGTAAAAAGAGACCTTATGGGCGGTTTGATAACTTCTGACAGTAAGGCCCGCTGTCTTACACTCCTCCACCAACCCGACTTGGCCCCGGTGGTGGAGTATGTCCTAACCTTACTGCGATGCAGGAAGAGCCCCGTGCCCCAGCAGTGGAGACATACAAAGGGATGATACCAGTTACAATATAACCGTGCTGTGTGGTGTCGGCCTAGAGAATAGCACCAACCCAATTCTTCCCGCGGGTGTCGTAAAAGGCGACTAAGGGACACAAACCGGGGGTGGGCAGCAGAGCCCCTTGCAGTACAATTCCACCGAACTGCGATCCCCAACCCGCATGCCCAGCGTGGGGATTATGGGCATTACCCCCTATGATAGCACAACGTGGCGCTCTTTAGGGGAGGGCTATGTCCAGCAGTGGACTAGTATAGCCTGACGACGAAAATATAACCATATACTTACATAAAACCTAAAAAATGCTTTTGCCGCGTTTCATTTTAAATTATTATTTTCATTGCGAATTATTAATAAATATTTTGTCATTCACATGTTAACAAGCGATATTGTATTAATTTTACCTGGCTGCTCGTATAGAACGTAAACGGAACACTTACCCCACATTTGCGTACCATCCATCACGAAATTGTTTATGATATATCCGACTTGTCAAAAAAGTGACACGCTCCATTGCTTTTTACAAAAGATAAGTAGGTACACTGAGATGGGAACAGAGACAAGACAACGAAACGAGATAAAATTCACCCTCATTGGTAATTTCCGCCGAGTACTGCCAACATCCGTAGGCCGCGAACAAAAACACAACGAAATAGATGGAGCTCTTTGAAGCTGCTTTTTACAATTTTCCTTTGGATTTGCACTAGAAAATGCCTTGCCGCGCTCTGCAGATACTTCCGACAACACAAACAACTCACCGGTCAATTAAGTGAGACATTTACGTTCTTTCAGCGCCTTCACTGTTAACGTCTTTGGTTCGTACATACGCATGAAAAATAATACATACAATGTAAAAACCTATTTAGAGGCTAAAAATTCCACCCATGCCGGGATTCGAACCCGCGACCTCTGGCTATCCTTGCTAGCGCCCTTTTCATTTGAGCTAATGGGCGACTCACCGGCATCAGTAAAATTTTGAACCTCTTTACAATATTTTTTGAACTAATATTTTTTGAACTAACTCTTTACAATATTCTCTGTATTACGTACAGGCAGGCAGCAACATCTGGCTGAAGTAATGGGCATCACTTGCAGCCCCGAGTACCTACTTTGCAGTTAGATTTTTACATCGGAATGATATCGCTGTACCCACATGATTATATTATTTTTAATGCACTGGACAAGGACAATACAATGTAAAGTTTTTATCTACATCTCTCTACCAGAAATGCCGAAAAAAACAGCACCCTGTATCGTAGATACTTTGAATGCTTTTACATACTTGTTACTGTAAAATACTCACTACTAAGAGGCCTGTGATTTACAGTATATATACCTATGTATGTAACATATTTTAAGCTTTCGCGACTTATACACATCGAGAAAACGAGAATTCGAAACGTCGAGGTAAAATAGCAATAAATTACTACGCGATTAAGCCCCGAAAATATTCTAACTATATGTATGTAGCCTTCCAACCCTGGAGGTAAAATTTACTACGAATCTTAGAATCTTGGTTGAACGGTTTGCTGGAAGAGAATGCTCCTTGCATTAAGCACGCCCATGTAATTAATGCAATAAAGAACTAAAATAATAATAAATAATCTTTTAAACCTGCGGATATTTACAAAAAAAACTTTGTAGGATGTCCTATGTATAGGACGTCAGGGGTTAGGAGGATAGGCTGTGTCATATAGGTAAAAAATTTTTTTTTTTAAATTACTTAATACTTACACTATTTTTTTTTTATTTTTAATGCACTAATCCGTGCTAAGGAACAAATTTAAAAACCTATTTAGAGGCTAAAAATTTCACCCATGCCGGGATTCGAACCCGCAACCTCTGGCTATCCGTACCAGCGCTCTACCAATTGAGCCAATGGGCGACTCACGGCATCAATGAAATTTCATTTACAAATACAATACAGAGAATATTGTAAAGAGGTTCGAAATTTCATTGATGCCGTGAGTCGCCCATTGGCTCAATTGGTAGAGCGCTGGTACGGATAGCCAGAGGTTGCGGGTTCGAATCCCGGCATGGGTGAAATTTTTAGCCTCTAAATAGGTTTTTATACTTAATACTTTTAAAGAATATTCTAAAGTGCAGCAGTGAAATAGTCATAATCAGATATTATAATTTATTATTTCATGTTTCGAGTACAATAAAGCATAAATAACAAGTATAATATAATTACGAATGTTATTTATATAGATCATTCTTTAGGCATAATAACACCAACACCCTGTCAAAATTATTTCGAACAGATATAATGGGGGTTTCCTTAGCAACGACAAAAATATGCAAAAGTATTAATGACGTCACGTAAGGGTTATTCAACTTCTACCAAGCTTGACCTTTACAAGTAGTATCGAATATTCACTTTAGGAAATGACGGGTCTCTTCGACACTCGATCTCGCAAGTCCTTTTTTTGCGAATACCTTTAAAGTTTTGACGAAATTCCCTTTTCACCTCATAAGTTGTGGCGCCTATCTCATTAAAGTTAACAGTAACCTCGTATAAATACGTAATATGAATTTTTGGCATGAACAAATGAATTGCGTAAACTACATTACCTGTGACATAACTGTTAAGGCCCTGGGCGGTGCTAACTAGAGCTAACAACGGAATAAACATCGTAACTTATTTCATAATAGTTTTTTTTTAAAATAAATATAAAAAATCTTAATAATATAATCAATGAAATCCCTAGGTTTTTGATTCTAATATCCAGAGTTGTAAAAAATTTTGATCTTCCTTTTTTGTAAAAAACGTATTATAAAACCAGTTATTATGCATTTTATTCCTTTGCTGGCGCTAGTTAACACCGCCCAGCCCCTTAAGTAAAGCTGCGTAGCATTTTGAAGTGTTAGTAGAGAAATAAAAATCGTTAAGGCAGTCGTCGCCATTAAAAAGAAAAGCGCTGCGTGTAGGCCTTGCTACACATAGAAGCGACACCGTGGTAGACACATACTGGCGTAATTTGCTTGCTCGTGTGCTCCTTCCAACAGGGCAAATAATTTGTTTGCTCGTGCTATCAAATTAGAGTTTCTGTCGGCTTGGAGCTGCCTACACGAGAACGCGACGTTTCGCTTAATTTGCGCAAGCTATTCGATCACAGTAACTTTCACATTATAACTGAATACTCACTCTCCTCCTCTTCCTCCAATAGCATACATACATACATACATACATACATACATACATACATACATACATACATACATACATACATACATACATACATACATACATACATACATACATACATACATACATACATACATACATACATACATACATACATACATACATACATACATACATACATACATACATACATACATACATACATACATACATACATACATACATACATACATACATACATACATACATACATACATACATACATACATACATACATACATACATACATACATACATACATACATACATACATACATACATACATAACCTCATGCCTGTATCCCAGAGGGGTAGGCAGAGACCAGGGGCTGCCACTTGCCACGATCCTGGCACATCCCCTTCGCTTCATCAACGTTCATAAGTCGTTGCATGCACGCACGCCCGATCCGGGTACTTTTTATCTCTCCCTTTGCTAATACATCCCCTATTTGGTCGATGTATGTCCGTCTGAGACGTCCCTTACCAGCCCTTCCACTCACATTCGCAATATATATTTGTTTCGTCAATCTTTCTTCCTTTATCCTCTCCACATGGCCAAACCAACGCAACATTTCTTTCTCAATTCTAGTCACTACATCCTCTTTCAGTCCACAACGTTCTCTAATCAGACTATTGCGTATCCTGTCATTCAAAGTTACACTACACATACTTCTCAAGGACCTCATTTCTACTGCATTAATTCTACTTTCTTGCTTCTTTTGCCACACCCAAGTCTCGCTACCATACATAAGTGTATTTGTGTATTTGCTCCAATACCGTATTTGAAAAAAAGATGTAATTGCTTTGCAAATGACTGAGAGAATTCGCCAGTGTGCGAATGTCTAAGTTTGGCTAAGTTCGTGTGCTCCCGTCGCAGCATGGTTTTTCTTTGCGTGCGCTGGTAAAGTCGCGTGTACAGCGGCAGGCCCTCCAATTAGAAGGCGGGTAAAGTACCGCGACAGGTCGCTGGCCTTCCAGACTCCAATTTTGGACCCCGAAAGTTTGCAGCTACGGAAATGTGCAAATTCAGCCTCTTATTAAATATATTAAATCAATTGTAAGCCGAAAGAAGGCCAAATAAATAATAAATAAATAAATGTTCATGGACATATTACACAGACCTCGTTAGCCCTATACTAAGTACAACTAAATGACTTATGTTATAGGTGCTAACTCGACGATAGATTATGTTATTTATGACGATAGTCATAAATAACAATAAATACGTACGAACTGTGTTATTCATAATATTATAAAAAGATGATTAAACACTCGTACAATGTAGCTTACTGCGGCGATAGCCTAGTGGGTAGAACGGACTGGGAAGCGGGAGACCCAGATTCAATTCCCAGTGCAGGCATGTACCAATGACTGTTTTCTAAGTTAGGTATATACGTTTGTGAAGTTATAAGCAATACCATTTGCTAACCGTGACGGAAAATATCCTGAGGAAACCTGAGTGTCTGAGGTTTCAAATATCTCAGCGCCAATCCGCTGTGGGCACGCGTGGTAATTAAGCCCGTACTCTCTCTTTGAGAGAAGGTCTGTGCCCTACGGGACGTTTATAGATTACATAAAAAATGTAGTATGAATAGTGTAGCGTAAAAGGATTGACGATTTCGTCTGAGGGGTGTTTTAAGGAATCTTGTTTTTACAAATAAGACTGGAAAAGTTTACATCCGCATAAAGTTGTTTCTGTCCGGCACTCACAAGAATGCTGATGAGGTTTCCTTTAACATTTGTTTGTCGTCAAAGGAATAACGTCAGCGCCATCTAGCGAACGAAACGCAATATTTTTGTAATGTAGCCTTTGTTACTCTAGTGTTCCACTGTAGGGCGAAGGCCTCGACTTTATGTTAAGCATAATAGGCTATAGGGATTGGAGTTGGGAATACTGGATATTCGTAGTTCATTGGTGCAAGCCAAAAAGTCAAGTTTTGGGGCCAATTTCTTGGAGAACTTTTGTTCCTACTTTTTCCGTTGTATAGAGAAACGTTCTAGGTCCTGTAATATTTGCCCTACACTAAAACTGCCTATTTCCATGGAATGCATATGAGTTATTAATTCTAATGAATGTTGGAATGAACTGTGTTTTATTCATATTTATATAAGAGAAATAAGGTATTCTTTGGCCATGCACTGGGATATCCATAGGATATCCCAGTGCATGGCCAAAGAATCCCTTGATTTCCAGTTGATTCTATATTTAGAAACAACTTAGAAAAAACGTCCCTTTAAAAATTTTGTGTGCTATCAAGCTCGATGGCAACTATTCATCATCAACCCATTATGTCCCCACCAAGGGGCACGGGTCTCTTCCCTAAGGAAGGTATAAGCCATACTCTACCACGGGGGCCAAGTCCGGAATGGTGGAGGCTTGCAAGACTAGTGGCTGGTCTTACTGGTTTTCAAGCCGCCCAAAGGCCTTTGACTTGGCTTAACGACTGCCATCTATCGACGGCAGCCGGCACCAACTGCTTAGCGTGCCTTGCGAAGCACGGAACCGCCCGGAGAAATGATACTAACGTTAGTCATAGACGGTTATCCATATATGCACTGAACGCGCCGTATATTGTTTTATCTTCGAAATCGTTGAATATCATTCAGGCAGCCGGGGCTACGAGCAATTCCTAACAACTATATTAACTTATTAATTTTTAATAGTCACAACCCTAACTATTACAAATCTTCAATAGTGAGAGTGTATTATGGTTAAAAAACATAAAACCAACTAATAGGAAGAGTTTGTAAGTCGCACAATACGTTTATGAATTGAGAATTTCATTAAATTAATACTTAAGTAAAGTTCTGTCACGCTCTTTTCTGAGAATTTCAAAGAGACAGCACTACTGTTAACTTTACTTAGTAAATTCAGCAACTGGCCCATTCTTTTACTGTTCACAATGCTTTGAATGCATTAAGTGCCACAAATTTGTACACTCAAGAACAAAAATTACAACATTTCATAATTATATTCTTTTTAATGCACTAACCCGTGCTGGCACGGCTAGCCAGAGGTCGCGGGTTCGAATCCCGGCATGGGTGGAATTTTTAGCCTCTAAATAGGTTTTTAAACATTTTATAATTAAAGTGGGCATGGTGCGAACTAATTTGTGTGCTACCGATTGTACCTAATACGATTGTATTGAGAGAAAGAAAAGTGGCAACGTGCTATAGTGAGTATCGTGCTAGCAAACGATATAAAGTGAATAAGTAATTGTAGAGAGGCAAAATTTAAAGAAGCTTATTTGAATTTTATGCACGAATATGAAGACTTAGGCCTCATGACCAGTGTGAAGGTACCTACTTAGGTACGGGATAATAGTGGACTTTAGCAAAAAACAAAAATATCAAATAATCAGCAAACGTATATATATTTTCATTGACGTAGGAAACAAAGTAAAGTCAGTGACATCCGTCACTCATCCATAGACGGTAATAAAAGGCTCCAAAAGGGAAGGTCGGACGGATTCTTTGCCGAAGCACGGCGTAAGCAGGTCGGGCGATATCAGGCAGCGTTTATAGTCGGCTTTGAACGAGACTGCCTCGGTTTATGAACTTTTCCTTTTAATTTAAACTTAACACCGTCACCCGTGAATGACGTTGATTATGTGTATTTTCAAAAGGATTTGCTTGAGTGCGAGTGGGTAAAGCGATTCGGCGGATTACACTGCCTCACGAAAACTTAAAAGTAAAAGTGACTAAGCAGAGAAGTTTATAATATTTAGCGTATTGTATCTTAATATCGTAGCTTTTTAACACTTATTTAGCAGAATTTAGCACAATAATTAGGTAAATTACTCAACATACGTATTATTATTATTTTGTCTATAATTGATTGACCTGACAGATTGCACAATTATTATGATATTGACATGTAATATTTTCTTTTTGACATTTGTAAATTTGATTGTTATTTCTACATTGGATTGTTATTATGTACGGAGTCTTGACTTGTAATGAATATTACCAATAAATGATGTCTATGTCTTACCACTATTCCTACGTATATCATTCGCTGTAAAAGTGCAACATTACAGCAGAGCAATTTGAATTGAAATGTTGTCAAGAAAGAGAATACTTATTAGGAAATTTTTGTAAGATCAATTAAAGGGCTATTTAAGACGCAGTGACAATTTTTTACTTTTTCGTTCCAATAAGTAGTGTGAATCCATTCATACCTACCTACGTACCCACGTTTCGAGATATTTCAAAAAACACACCAATATATTATACATTTGGTAGTTTTCTTGGTTCCTAAAAGCTAGAATTTCATTGAATGTGGTAAATTTAATGGTGTTTTGGGCTCTCGTTGACATTTTAATTATTAAACACTCTCGGAATTGGTAGTTTCGATAAAAACTATATAAAACTATAATTCTGTTACAGTTTCGAAATATGCCATGAATTATCTTTGTCAAGTGACACTACCACATATAACGATGTTTATCATTTCACAAAATTCGATACGAACTAATTCCACTGTTAATATTGAAAAATATGGTTAATACTAAGAAACACTTTTCGCAACTTTACTGACTATTTGTTCCTAAGTGCAATAAAACGAGAATTACGTTTTTTGTAGATACCTACAATGATTTACATTGCGGCCGTCGTATACGCAAACAAACTCCTCTTGCAATAGCTTTTTAGTCGTCAGACTCATTTGTAGCCGAAGATTCTCATAGCTGGTTACTATTTACAATGTGGTAATTCAATAACGGAACATCCCTGAAATTTTACTAAATATGCCTATTATTTTTTCAAGTTCTATTTTATTTAAACTTGAAAAAATAATATTGCACAAAAGCAATCTTCGTGCTAGTTAGTATTCTTTTCAGCTAATCTTCGGTTATGTGGACAGTAGAACAGTGGCTAGTGCCAGAAAAAAATAGAGGTTATTTTGAGGCAATAACAGTTACTGCCTTGTAATAAATCACTCCCATTTTCTTTTTTCCCATTTAAGTTACTTACGTGATTCATACAGTGGACATTATTTATTTATAGTAGGTATTTATAAACTACTTACAGACTAATGATTCGTGGTAGTAATAAAAGAGAGATGATAATGAAAACCACAAATGATTCTTGAGATAAAACTTTCTTACGAACTACACATTATCAACTTCATTCCCGACAGAAAATCTAGTAATTTTATTCGGAAATAAGTTGTTAAAAAGATTATTTGTATTGCAAACAGACTCTTAAGTTTGAACCGTGGACGTTTGGATTAGAGATTAAAGAAGATAAATAAATGAGTCCATTAAAAGCAGAACATAGGAGCTTAATTATACAAGGGAGGCTTCAGCTAGAATCACGGAATACCAGATTAGGGGTAATTAAGCCTTGTGGGAGTGCAGCCCTGGGTGGTCCATTATATGGGATAATGAGCTGTCGGGCAGTCTGCCCATGTGCCCAACATTATATTGAATCAACCTAATACTTTTGCAGAATATGATAGATATACAACTCGTCTACTTATTTTCTTATTGATATTATAGTTATTACATCTGGTATTTCATAATTAGAAATAAGATTCGTTTTTATTAATAAAATAGGTACAGTTATGGTACCACAAAATAAGTAGACGAGTTGTTACATCTACCATGTTCTATAAATGTATAAGGTTGATTTAATTTAATATTAATGGTTACTTAGACAAGTAGCGTGCATGAGGACTTTGGAGACTAGCTTGTAGTTTTATATGGGGTATGAGATAATTATAATATACTAAAACTAAAGTTTTCAGACACAGGGTATCCTAGTGTGGGGCCAGAGGCAATGTATGTGGCTGTGTCTTAAAAAAAGTTTTACTTGATAATTGTAAAAACCTATTTAGAGGCTAAAAATTCCACCCATGCCGGGATTCGTACCCGCGACCTCTGGCTATCCGTGCCAGCGCTCTTTCCAACTGAGCTAATGGGCGACTCACCGGCCGGCATCAGTGAAATTTCGAACCTCTTTACAATATTCTCTGTATTACGCACAGATAATTGATAATTGTATTATGATTACTTGACTATTAAGTATGTTTTAAAATTAAGTAATATAGGGGTGTGTTATAGATAGTGCAGTTTAGCGAGAAGCATTTCGGTTAGTGGTGTGTGTGATGCATAGAGCATTATTGGTGCATGGGTGCACTTTAAAAATGGAAGACCAACTAAGATCAGTTTTTGGTAAAGTAGTGGCTTTTTTATTCCATTTACAAATTTCCTTTTTATCCTAAATCGTTTCTTTCCAAACCTAGCGCAGCATAGAATACGCAAATAGTAGTGACAAAATTCTAATACATAGTCCTATATGTCGAGCCTCGCGTGCGGCCCGTTTTCGGGTCACACGAACACCGCTACTGGAGGGAAAAAAATGAAATATTCAACCTCGTCTACACATGAAACGGCCGGGTCCCTCCACTGTTTTTCATAAAAAAGTGCGAACTATGCAACGCCGGCATTTTTTGGCAAAATTCAACGGACCACAAGTTAGTGCTCAGCATAATACGCTTTTTGTCATTAGTCAAGCTACTTTGCTTACGTTTTCGGTGACATAAAAATAATTAATTGTTTAACCGTATACAACCAAATTAAAGACATGCGTACCTTGTAAGTTTTTGAAAAACTTGCGACTGGTTTCAGAGTTTCCGATGATTGATGTATTTGAAACTCTGTAACTGCCTGGGAAGTCAGATTTTTACAGTATCTAACTAGTGATATTGGTAAGACAAGCCTCTAGATTATGTTAATGCAAATGTGCAATCTGGTGTTAGCGTAGAATGGGGAGTAAAGCCAGACTGAAAAGCTAACAAAGGTAACAAACAAGTTCTGGAAATAAAAATCACAGAAGTGGATTTGAGGACGTTAATGGAAGTTAAAGTTATTGATGGCAATCATGTAATCTTATCGTACGTAGCAACTATAGCAACTGATGAATTAAATTTAACATGACTTGAGAAAATAACAAGACTTTTTATTCTGCTGCCTTTCTCTCCTACACTACGGGCCGAATGGCTTACATTTTACATTGTATATAGATACTCAGAAATCAGAATATAGTTTCTTTACTTTAAAATAAAACAAAAAAATATTTGATTTGATGGAGTGTAAAAGAATAAGGTAATTTACTTTATTCTCTTAAAGTTTTCGTGGCTTAGTATGTGGCTTATCAACTGTTGATCGGCTCCTTTCTACACCACAACTTTATAAAAACATCATAGAAAGAAATGTGGGAGCAAAAGGATTTAAAAGAGAGCTTGGAGTTGCTATTTTGACCTAAATAAAAGGAAGGTGGATTTTTAAGTGTTATAACTTATAAGTGTTTGCGTGTGGTATCAGGCTGTGAAAAAACTGGGCCTCTGCATGAAAGCGTCGAATTCATTACATTGACGGTTCAAGTCTACACGCGCACTACTATCAAATAATTTAGGAGTCAATGGTATGAAAACACTTAACCTGCATCTACATAATGAGATAATTTATTCAGCATCCAGTTGAAATGCTGTATATCCTTTACAAATAATAAGAACTGGAACTTGTTTTATTTGAAGATTATTAGTATAATAAAACAGAAAAACTTGATAAAAACGGATAAGCAGGTAAAATAGTTAGATCTGGTCGAAAGGTATAGTTGTAATGATTGAAATGAGGTAAATTTCGAAATGTGTCACATAATTTAAATATTTGAAAATGATAGATAGAAAAAGAAATAAAAATGGTGTAAAGAGGTTTGCACCGTTACACAGTGGCACTTTCACTACTAGATGGGTGAAATTACCACTCATTGATAATGCAATGTCTCGCTTTACTGGCGCTTTACGCTTAAAATAATTTGACAATAAAATTATTATTAATATTATTTTATTTTAAACCGACATTTGAAACGAGTGATCAGCGTTGTCGTACTACCCATACTGAAACCGCTTATAACATAACATTTACATACAAGCACATACATTGCTTCTGGCCCCACACTGGGATACCCTGTGTCCTTTCAACCAGAAACAACGCCATCACAAACATGTAAACATCCAAGACCTGGGCTTTTTTTTCCCCAGCCGGGATTCGAACCCGGGACCGTATCAATAGTGAGCCGTTTCAATAATGAGCCGTTTTCAACATAAATTCACAAATCTTTTTGACCAGGCAAAGGATGTCTGGAAGAGATCACTTTTAGTGATAAGGCCGCCGTTTGTACTCTTAGGTTAAGAAATATCGGTGTAATTTCCATTTTTATGTACAATAAAGTATTCTCTATCTCTATCTATCTTTTCATAGATGGCGCTTATAGTTTTTTTATAAAAGGTTTAACGGCCCAGAGGCAATATTATGTAAGTGTCCACTGAGTCGAGTGACGTTGATTTTTACTTATTTTAAGCTACTTCGGCTGTCAAATACACATTTTTTGACACTTAGGAGTCGTCTAAATGCTTCACGCGATAGAGTGGAATGCTACGTAATAGGAGAACTGGAAGCTAGTACTTCCTTTTGAGCCTTAGCGCTTATAAACGTGCAGATATACAAGAGCAGGGGTTTTCCGGTTCTTTTATGGCCACGCCCGTAAGCTCCATCTATGAATTGCTTTTTGAATATGAGCTGAAAATGGTTCATTGAACAATTATTAACTTTGTAGACTTTTAGTCTTTTAGTCCGGATCTACTTACGGGTGTTGTTATATCGGAAGACGACGACGACGACGTGAGACGAGCAACCGACGACGCGAGCTCCGTCTCTGCTCACCATGATTAAGCTCTGCGAATCGGAGCGAAACCTGGTCAGACTCTTCCGATATAACAACACCCGTAAGTAGATCCGGACTAAAAGTCTACAATGTGTTGTGCTTACGAATGTTTTAGTTAAAAAAATATTAACTTCTGTTTTTCATACAAATTGACTGCGTCAAGTCTCAAGGTTTTAAAAAAAAAAAATTAAGGCGTTTGCTTGTGTTGAAGTTCTTGAATTATCGATGCTGAAGAAATTGTTTCAGAATTTGCGTTATTTTAATAACAGGTTCTATTATACCACTATAATTATCTTACAACGAATGAAGATCCCATTCCAGCCTCAAAACGAAGTCCCTTTTTATCATTCTTTAGAAGATCTCGGTCCGTAATTTCAGTAATCGCATTAAGGAAAACGAGAGAAATCTATTATTCACAAGCACTTAATAAAAACCATCGAAAAGAAGCTAAACGCAATATTTGTTTGTAATTTCGCTATAGTAATCAAGAGACTCTGTTTTTGCGTAATTGCCCATCGAGATATTAAGTAATTCATTAAACGGAACGAGGGGTGTGCAAATTAATTATAGACCTGCAGCCTTGTGACGGCTAATACGTAGTAATCCTTATATGTTGTATCGTAATTATAACATCGAAATCGAAAGATACCTAAGCTTCCGTTCAAAACATTACAATCAAGCCGAAGAAAATATTCAGATTATTTCTTGAGCATTTAAATTACAATTCATACTTTATTACGACAATTCGATGTATGTACGTATGTACGTACATACAACGCATAGCAGAGTTTTCCTACCTGTTAATTTGTGTTACTCGGCTGTAATATATCGAAATATCACAGTAAGCCATCATTGTAGCATGCCATAAAATTGGGCTCCGGTAGACTCAGGAGCAGCTACTGAACAAATATACGTTTGAGAAACTAGCCCCACCTACTACGGATTAGTCCGGTCCATCCAAAGGTTGTCTGAAAGAGATCACTTTTAGTGATAACGCCGCCGTCTGTACTCTTAGGTTAAGAAATATCTGTGTAATTTTATGTACAATCAAGTGTTCTCTATGTGTCTCTATCTATCTATCTGTGTACGGCACAGGTCAGTGGCCGCACTTGTTATATTAAATCCCTGACTATACAGAGAATAAACTTTTATTCCGTCAGATACCTGTGATCCGGATTTGTTGACGCTTTCTTTTGAAAACACATGTTTGGTGTTTTTCTTGTCCTTCTTAGAGTTTCGTACCGGAAGAGTACCAAACGGGACCCTAATACTCTACTTCCGCTGTCCGTCAGTCTGTCCGTCCATTTGTCGTCCTTTAAAGGGCTCACCAAGCCTAGCCAGTTGAAAATTTCACAGAAGAATGATTATTACGGGGGATTACCTGACAATAATAAAATTTTAAAAGTAATTCGATAAACGTTTGGGTCACGCGTTTTTTTCGCCGTTTCTCGCGAGATGGCGTTACCTGCATTTAACTGGTTCTAATAATAAAGTTCCACTTTTAAGGCGTTTTGAGGCGCCATCTAGCGCCACCAATGGAAAAAAAATCATAACTTGTTTTATAATACGTTATTATCTAAAAGTGAACATGAGAAATCTTAACAACTGTGAAAACTATTTTTAGAAGTCACTGTCTAGAACATATGATCAATAGATTAGAAGTTTAATATATTTCCGCCAAAAACGGTCGTTTTTGGTGGAAAGTGATTAAAGTCCTTGGTTGTTGATTCTAGAATCTAGACTGTCGGTTCTAAAAGTAGTTGTTACAGTTGTTAAGATTTCTCATGTCATGCAAGTTAGCACTCCGAAGCACCTTATTTTTTTTCATCAAAACGATCTAGATATTTACAAATAGACACCCATGTCTAACTTCTTACGTTCATTAAATTGTTGTTTCTCTGCTAACTTGAATAAAAACATTTTAACTTCGATCTTTTTTTTGAACCTCGATTAGCAAAGCGTAAATTATTTATTTATTTAATATTGTGAAGACTAACAGCACATAACAAAGAGTAACAAAATCATTAAACATACAGAAGGCCAATCATAAGTCTCTACTTATAGAAAAAAATTTTTAGCACTTAAGCTCTTAAAGCAAAAATCTAGTGACTAAAGCACTACATTAATATTTAAAAGAAAAAAAAACAGTCCATAAATCGTTTTAACCAACAGAGAAATCTGCACTAAGTCTATCCCTCAAGCTTTGGACTGAAGAATTAAACATATCGTGATAGCCTATTTTCGCTAGTCTATTAAAGAGGTTGCAAGCCCGCCATAGATATGAGTTTTGCCTATACCTAGTTGACACTTTTAAATAATAATAAAGCAACCTATGTTATTGCACTCAGTCTTGACGGCGCGAGGCGCGTTAGGCATTAGTCTAATTCCGTCGCTGAGTTTAAATCTGGATTTAAATAAGGGAAATTAGTGTTTAGCCCTGGAGCCGGGAACGCTGACGTGTTCACGGAACACCGTAAAGGGGCTACATTTCGGCGCCGCTTGTGGTCACCATCCAATTTACTTTTGAGCTTCAGGCACAAAGGGTAGACATTAAAGAAAATCAGCCTCAACGCAAAGTCGATTAGGTGAAGCGGCTTTGGGAATCTGTTACAGTGTTAAGTCTGTGATGTTGTTCTGCTTAACATCCAGTTACACTTTCAAGGCCAACTGCCTGCCTCAGTCTCCTGGTGATCTCTGGGTTAATTGATTTTGCAATAGTCACCGGAACCGAATTATCATACTACGAGTACACCATAAACCCTGGGATCTGTGTCCCAGGGTCCTGTTCCATAAAACTACAATTCATGGTTTAATATGACAATTTGATGTACATTGCAAAGCCGATTAAACCACAGATTCAGAAATAAATAAATATTCATGGACACATTACACAGATCTCGTTAGCCCTATCCTACTACAACTAAATGACTTGTGTTATAGGTGCTAACTCGACGATGTAATACAATAAATACGTAGATAACATCCAAGACCCGAGACAAACTAGAAAAGTCCGTTTCCTAGTTTGACCCGGCCGGGGATCGAACCCGAGACCTTAGGTTTTATGGTCAGCGTGCCAAACCGCTGCACCACCCCGGCCGTCAATGTCAAAGCAATGCACCTCGAATTGTCATTATAAACTCCGAATTGTAATTTTACGAAACTTGGCTCAGGTCGGCGGCGCCGCCGGTTGTCCGGATCCTGTTCCGCTGCTATCGGTTCCGTTCGGTTCACCCCCGCTCCGGTGGCTATCGCCGAGAGGCAACGCAGTCGGATGCTATCGGCCCTACTATTGGCCGAATTCACATTTGACGATAAATAATTAACTGCACGCCATCGTTGGAGTAGTTTCACATTTTCCGACCTGAATTTCTTTTTACTATCATTCATCATTACTGTTATTAAGGGCGTTTTTTTTTATTACGCATAAGTAAAAAAATACATTGGCAATGTGGTTGACTTAATTCTTTGATCATTTTCTACCAGTCAATCTTAGGTAGTGCAAGAAACTAACGGGTAGTCATACGACCTCAACTGACACATTACTAAATAAAAGATAAGTTTTATATGCACTATAAGCTCATAATATAAACTTAGATCATAATTTAAATTCTTAGGTTAGGAAATATCTGTGTAACTTCCTTTTTTATGTACAATAAAGTGAACCCTATCTCTGTCTATCTATCTCTTTATTTAGAGATCTATATACATATACTTATAAACTGCAACAACATAAGTAGATAACATTTTGTATTGTATTAAGGACATTCTTTATGTAATATTGTTTAGCTATGACGATACGATTGTGGATTTGCTTAGTTTAAGTTAACTTTATAATTGTGCATGTGACATTTTTCTTTATTGTATTATTATTACTTAATAAATACTTATAATTTATAATTTTATGATAAATATATAAAGAGAAAAGATAGTAGTCAGATATTATTGCAATAACATTATCATCGAAGGCCTTCGCGTCAGTTACGGACGATTTGGGTTTGACACTTTCACGAATTGACATATTTTCGTAAAATAGAAGACAAAAGGTAAAAACCGGCCAAGTGCGAGTCAGACTCGCGCACCGAGGGTTCCGTACAAACCTGTATTATAGACCTGAGTATTTGGTATGAATTTCAATTTAATACCTCTACGCGTTTATGAGGAAATGGGTAGTAAGTTTAAAATTATTAAAAAAATATATATTATGTGATGTAACTAAAAATTTATGGTTTTCGTAATTTTTCCTTTATCTATGCTATAAGACGTTGCTTCGTACCAAATTTCAAGATTCTGAGTTCACGGGAAGCACCCTGTAGGTTTTGATTCCCTTGCAAGTGTCGAAAATTTGCGGCATAAACGGCTGTATCTTTTGATTGCGTTGGCTTAGAAGTTTGATTTTTTCACAGCTTCAAGGGACAGTAGACCTGAGTAATTGATATAAATTTCAGCTTCATACCTCCACGCGTTCCTGAGAAAAAGGGTCTTGACAGACGGACGGACGGACGGACAGACGGACAACAAAGTGATCCTATAAGGGTTCCGTTTTTTCCTTTTGAGGTACGGAACCCTAAAAACTTAGAGAAATACTAGTAATAATCTAATTTTAGTTTTACTACTAATAATGCGCAAGCGCAGGCCACAACAACCGTCCACACCTCCCACTGTAACGGCCCAGTGTGTTGGGTTAGATTAGGTTCTATTTTAACGTTTCCGGAGTTTGAATCCATGCACTCGGTTGAGTGGATACTTACATAATGAATCCATGGCTATGCTCGCTGACAAGATAGATTGTGCCTACGTCAATCATTGTTCTCATCTTGAAGTGGCAAGCAATGACAGTGCCCTGTAATTACTAGAATAGGAATAATTTACTAACACTACAATAAGGCTACTAACAACTATAACTTATATGAGTTTTTATATTTGAAATAAACCAATTGATTTGAATTGATTCGCAAGGTTGTCTGTAAGAAATTGCTTTTAGCAATAAGGCCCCTAATTGTACTAAGTATCTTTATAACTATTTTGGATTTGTTGTTTTCCCAGTGTACAATAAAGAATATTCTTATCTTGTCGTGAATAAAAAGTCAAGAGATGTGAGGTGGTTAACAACGAACATAGTAATTTCCTTTTATTGACTCTAGACTCAGCTAAGCTAGATAGTGGATCGAGCTCAAAGAGTAAAAGGTAAAAATTCAAAGAACGTTTTTAATAACGCTTGCCCTAATATCTAAGAAAAGGCAGGCAGAAATCGCGGGGTGAAAATTAAATTCCAATCCACTCCTCCCACCCTCGAGGTATTGTGTAAATTGGAGACGCCAACCTCCGTTCATATTGGCCAGTGGGAAATCTCCGGTGACCCGCTAGCTAAACCTTAAAACACTACAAATTTCACCTAACCTTCTTTTGTTCTCGTAATCGGTTGAAAGGATACCAAAATACCTGACTTACCTAGCAATTTTATTGAACCAAACAGCCATATCGCGCTCGTTTTCCATCCACTGAAAACTGATGCGTCCACTACCGACTCATTTGATGAAATTCGCCATTCTTCCGGGACGAATAAAAATAAAAATTAATTTGGAGAACGGCGAGTTTTATCAATCTCCCTGCGGACCAGTTAACCCGTTTTGGCCGACTCTCCTCTATCGCAATAGTAAAAGCCAGTGAAAATGACCTCTGTGTAATTTTGAACATTCGCCGGTTCACGCAAGGTTGCCCATTAAATATTTTATTTCGGCCTTTGGCAGCCATGTGACCGGAAAGAGTCGGGCCGAGCACGCGGCGGGTCAAACGAAACGTATCAATCCAAAACGTGCCCTCACTGAACCCAGACTAATTGAGACAATCAATAATAAAACAAAGCCTGTCGTAAGTTCTCTGTCACATTGTAATTAGAAAACCAAACCATTCAGGGAACCCTAAAACAATGCAAACGTACAATTCATTTCATTCATCTACGGTCTACGGCACTTGTAAACAAGTCATTGATAGAAATCGTTTAAATACGGGAAACAATAATAATTATATCAATCCCTGTTAGCAATTTCTTGACTTTGATAGTATTTAAATAAAATTTTGTACACCAGCTGAATAAGACGAAATATACATAATGGTCGTACTTAATTTCCTCTGCTCCTAAATATGAATAATGGTTTTCATGTCGTGAAGCCGTCGTCGTAGGCGATATACTCGACAGATTTTATTACAGATGCTGCCCATAGAAATTAATCCAGTATTACATAATGTTTGTTTGGAGTTCCAAGAAGGAGCGATTATTCAATCGCGTCACTTGTTTATACTAACAACTACTAAGAAACACGCTGATGTTCTTTTGTTTATTATTTAGTGGCCAATTAAAGCAATGGATTATAAAAATCACTATTAACATGTTTGAGATATAGATGCAAAAATAATCTGAACAAAAGATATTATTTTTTCCAATGGTGGCGCTAGTTTTACGTGCATGTATTACCTGCATGCATTATGGGTTCTGCTGTCATACACAGGCAGAGTCGGAAAACAGCAATTATGCTGAGTTTCTGTCCTTTTCATTACGCACCTATTTGTTTATGTAGGTATATTGCTATTTATATAAGTAGTGTGTGTATATATATTTATATATATTTTTTTGCACCGATATATATATATATAAATATATATACACACACTACTTATATAAATAGCAATATACCTACATAAACAAATAGGTGCGGATAGGAAATAAGAGACGGGTAGTCGGTGCGAATATGAATATATTGCTATTTATATAAGTAGTGTGTGTAAGAAGAGACTACCCGTCTCTTATTTCCTTCAGCAACTTTCCGTCATAAGGTTGTCTGGAAGAAACTGCTTTTAGCAATAAGGCCGCCAATTGTACTTTGTATCTTTACATGTTTTATAATATGTGCTCTGGTGTACAATAAAGAATATTCTTATATTATATTATCTATTTTATGCGTACTTGAGTACCCATTTATATAGAAACTTCTGTATTTTAAGCTTGAGTGATGAATGAAGTCCAATTTATTTATTTTAGTTTTATATTTCTATTACTGCACTATATTCTTAAAGCAAAATGAAATAGAAATTCCTTCTCTGGAACTTTGCTTTCTAATAATTGACTATACAAAACGGTAGAAAACATCGCTCCAGAGAAGGAGTCAAGCGGTGAAATTAGGGCTAATTTACCCCACTACGTTTTTACTGCAACATTTTCTTCTTCAGCTAACACTGCCTTAATTAAACTACGAGATTGTCTGGGGACCACCTATAACCCTCTTAATATTTTTTCTAGAATCCAGACACTGCCCCACTACTACGATAGTAGCTTGATAATTTGGACCATGTTTTATATATTATATTAGGGTCGGTGGACTAAAGCACTTAACCTCCTAGCCTCTGAAGGTGAAAAAATACTTCAATCTCTTAGAACAATGTAGATTTTTTTTTAAATTTACAATTGTCCAAACATATTATGAAAAAAATGTTAGAAATAGACCAGTAACTATCCATCGCGACGCCGAAAATAGACGCGCAAAAATGTCTATGACATTATTGAATGTGAAAGCTGCGAATTGTCGCAGCTTTCTACAATAGCCATTGGAATTTGGTTGAAGGTGAGCGATATTTTATTTTAAAATTAATTTCGAAATACCTACGTTTTCTGAACAAATTCTATGGTGCTACGGATGTAAATTTACATCCCTGTATGGTGCCAACAAAGTTTAACTTCCTAACCCCTGAAGGTAATACTTAATTCTGCTAAAAGTGCAAAGATTTTGAAAAATATACAAGAAAGTGATATTGGTATGATGTCCAATGTATAGGACGCTAGGGCTTAGGAGGTTAAGTCCAAAACACAAATTTTTGAAGCTGTGAAAAAACCCTGTTATACAATTAAGGTAGTATTTATAAAAACACCATTCCAATAAAACACTCCTAGAGATGTGTTTTCTTTGTAAAATCTTCACTACAGACTTTTTAGTCAGCGATTTTGGACTGTTTTGATAAATAAGGACGTTCTCTACAACATTTCTTTTATCTTTTTTACACTAACCGAGAGCTGTCATGAAAAAAGGAATTGAAAATACATGTTTGTTTACAAGAATTATGCAATCTGCTATATTTAATGATTTACGTTTTATAGAACAACAATTTTTGACTTAGTATGTGCTTCAGTCCGTAGACTCTAGACAATAATTCACAAGTCTTAACCTGGCGGTGTTTTCCAGACCAAGAAATAAGGAGTTGAACGTATTTCCATGTATTTTTACAAGAAATTAAGCGAACCGCTATTTTAACTACTTACGTTTTATAGAAGAATAATTTAATGACAATTGAATAACTGAATGATATAAATTAATGACTGAAGATGCTTAAGTCCTCTTCCGTAATGTCTAAAATTAATTCAAGTCTGTAGGAAAACAGCTCGCATCATCTAACGTCACGCCTAGGTAAACAAACATTTTAATCACTAGCAGTCACAACAAAGCACGGATGAAGTTTAGCAATGTTAAGCTAAGCGTGACGTCATGCGGTTTGATGGCTGTTTCAGTCAAAATGGCTGAAAGCAGAACTATAAAATATTGGTATTTTATTTTATTCAAAATATTGGTTTTCTCTTTTTTTTATAAAACTAAATCAGAGATTTAAATCCTTTCAATATGCACTTTCTCCTAATATCGTTAAATCTTTGATAATGCTGCTCTTACACCTAGCTATCATCTGTCTAGCTCGCCGGACATTTTTATTATTGTCAGAAAATAGAATGCTATGTCAAAAACCTATTTAAAGGCTAAAAATTCCACCCATGCCGGGATTCGAACCCACGACCTCTGGCTATCCGTGCCAGCGCTCTTTCCAACTGAGCTAATCGGTGACTCACCGACCCAGTACTTTACTACCAGAATAGTTTGTACTAACAGAATAAAAAGATACCTACAATAGAGGCTGACATTAGGACAAGCAAACAACTAGATGGACATTATAGCTTTGAATATTTTAACGCTTTCTATTAAGGGTTTGAGAGGGAGTAAGAGAAAGAAAGAGTATGAGCTTAATATCTTAATAAGGACGTATGCCCACTACGGATTGGCAATTTCAAGCACGTGTGTAAGAGGTAGTTGAACATCTCAGACAAATGAATGAATGAATGAAACGTTTTCTCTTCTTTGTCGCTTCCTTATGGCTGAGAGACGTGACTATAGGGCAGCTTCCGCCACTAGCTCTCTCCATTTGATTGTAATATGCGCCAGATGTATGGCAGATGTATGGAATGAAATAATGAAAAGGTTTTATTCAAAGTAGCGCAGAAACTGCGGATTAATGAACGATACAATTCAAACTAGGTGTCCATTTCAAAATCTAGATAATTTTGAAGAAAAACTGGACAAAAAACTCCAAACTTAGTGCTTTCAATTATGACACTCAGGTTTCCTCACGATGTTTTCCTTCACAGTTAGCAAGTGGTGTTGCTACTATTACTTCAAAAAATTACGTCAATTAGAAAAATAAATAAACTTGTTCTAGCTACATACGGATTTAGTCAGCGGAGTTAATTCGGGTTAAACCTTCTGTTTTGACGAGATTGGTTGCTAGGATTACGTCTCTATGTAAATTGTAACGTTCTTCTTAGCGTGTCAATGGCAAAACAATTTTTATTATAACAGTTGTTCCCCGAAATTTTGCGACGCCGACTGCTTGTAACAATTGTAACGTTATTATTTATAAAAATACGATTCCTCTAAAACACTTCTCAAAGGCAGTTTATATAATATGTGGTTACGTTTTTCTGTAGCACGGAATATTTAAACTGCCTCTGAGGAGCGTTGTAAGTTTTAGTGGGTTTATAAATAGGACAAAGGCGAAGGAGGTGCTGTTTTTTTATTTGTAAAGGTTTATTTCATGTACTGTAAAAATTAGAATTAAATATACCGAGTGCACGGATGCAAAATACATCCGTGACCGAGTGAATGTACTTAGTAAGGGTCGTTCTAGGCGGACAAACTCCGACCAAATAGGGGATGTGCCTAGCAAGAGTCGTCCCAGGCGGACATACACCGACCAAATAGGAGATGTATTAGCAAAGAAAGGGCAACATAAAAAGTACCCGATAAGGTTTACTGGAAGAGAATGTTTCTTACATTAAGCACGCCCAAGTGCATTTATTTTTGTCATTAGTGCATAACGAATTCAAATAAATAAGAGCAATTGTTAGTTAAGCCATGACAGAGGCCTTATGGGCGGCTTGATAACTTCTGATAGTAAGGCCCGCCACTGTCTTACAATCCTCCACCAACCCGGTCTTGGCTCCCGTGGTGGAGTAGGTATGGCCTAACCTTCCTGCGATGCAGGAAGATACCCGTGCCCCAGCAGTGGAAACATACAAGGGTTGATATTGATATCGTAATTATTAGTAGGTGTCATCTAGTTACATTTGAAGTTGCCCCACTTAGCCTCATCGGGAAAGCGTCCGCCATGTACCTTCATGGAAACCCTAAAAAGTAAATGAAACATTCGAAATTCGAACGAGCGAACGAGGGAATGTACGGAAGGGGAATGACGTCACGATACGCGATCGCGGACATCCGGCTTGTCCGCGTATATCGGACATATCCGTAAAATATTGGAAATCCACTGCAGTGTACCAGCGCGCCACTCATTCAGGCTTGTTTTGAACAATCGGCGGTATCCAGGATTATCTACACATTCAAAAGAATCTATGTCAGTATATTTGACATGCACACAAAACAATGCTGGAAAAGCCTTTCAACTAAATCAGTGGTTCTTAACTTTTTAGGGCCAGTTTATGAATTGAGAATTTCGCTAAGTAAATTCTTAACTGTAGTGCTGTCTCTCCAAATTTCTCAGCAAATAGCGTTACAGAACGTTACTTACGTATTTACTTAGTGAAATTCTCAATTCAAAAACTGGCCCTAAGTCATGACAGAACATTTTACCAAACTTCACCAATTTACCAGTTGGTCAATAGGTAATATACGGTAACTAAATGTAAATAAATATAAATGTAAATCCTCCACCAACCCGGACTTGGCCCCCGTGATGGAGTATGGCCTTACCTTCTTGCAATGCAGTAAGAGTCCCGTGCCCCAGCAGTGGGAACACACAAGGGTTGATCGATATCGAAATGTAAATAAATGTAAATTATTTAACCTAGGTATATATAAATAAAATCGCTCTAGCCCCGGCTGCCTGAGTGATCTTAAACGATCACGATGGTTAAACAACACAGGGCGCGTTCAAAGCATGGATGGGTAAGCCGTCTACGACCAACGCTAGTGGCATTTTTCCGAGCGGTTTCGTGCTTCGCAAGGCACGTTAAGCAGTTGGTGCCAAGTTAGAGGCCTTAGGGGGCTCGAAAACTTCTGACAGTAAGACCAGCTAGTGTTGCAAGCCTCCACCAATCCGTACTTAGCCCCCGTGGTAGAGTGTGGCCTACAACATCCTCAGGAAAGAGACCCGTGCCCCTTGGTGGGGACATAATGGGTTGATGATGATGATATAAATAAAACATGCTTAATCTTACGACTAACACTTATTTAATTATTTGTTCGCAATAATGGATTTTTGGACCACTTGGAATGTCTGCAGTGGATCACTTGGAATGAAAGCATTACATAATTACATAAATGCTTACCACTACAAATAGTAACCAAAAAAACCTCCAAAAAACAATACACGATTTATTTTCGTGTCTATGTAAGACATGTCTTGCGTTAATTATCAACTGAAGCAATTTAATCCCTGAATTTATTGTTACCTATACTAGGTCAGTCCAGCCAGCAATTATTGTACTTCTATGACTATTATGTTCTAGATAATAATACGATCTGAAACATTTGCTTTGAATCAAACACCTGGAATACGCTGCCCGAGTAGTTGATTCACCAGACTATGTCTTATCGTGATTATTTACTAGGAAAAATGTACCTAATTATCTTAATTCCGAAAACCGAATTACGTTTTACCTAATAAATAAATGCGATTAAACTTTATAATATTTAAAGATGAATGAGCATCGCAAGAATATAAATACTTAATTCATAATTCTTTCCTTAAACCGTATTTTAAAGAATTGTTAATTACCTACTTTCGTTTGGCTCAACACATAATAAATCGTTTGTACGCTTGGAAAGAACCAAACCAACGAGTTTTTCAAAATACTTGTAAGATGTTCAGAATCACCGAAGTTTTCCGAACCTAGTACTAAAGTCGCGTCCCCTTTTCAAAAGGCAAACGCTATATTTTCAGACGCCGGTAGCGGAAAAAAGGGGGGAATTTTCAGGGGAATATGCTAATCCCGTTAATTAGCGGTGTCTGCTGTCCTTCCGGTTCCAGTGGCGGGAAAAATACGCGGCTGCTGCTGAGTTATGGCCGACATTAATATTGTCTACACTTCCCACGGTCGTGTGCGGCAGGCGCAGTCGGTGAGAAGGTTTAATTCGCCGATAGATCAAGGGCTTAATTATGCGCGCCAAATCCTGAGCGATCCCAATCGCCTAACTGTCAAATTCCATACTAATTTGACAGTTAGACGATTTGAATCGCTCAGGATTTAGTACGCATAGTACAGTGGCATTAATTTCGGTTTAAACCTATATAAATTTGTCGATGCATGCATACAATTTAAATAGATCTTATTGTAAGAAACCTAATTGGATTTTGATAAATGCAGGAAGTGTAATTTTATTTATAGAAACGAAAATTAACTTACTGTGATTTCTTCCAAATTATTATAATAATGTTTAAATTATGCACGTAAATAGAAGATTAAGGCCTTTAGAGATATTTTATGAAATGTTAAATAATTTGTGAAATAAAAGGCTATATTATTATTTTTATTATATTATTAGTACAGAGGTGCTTGAAGCGCTCGTGGCCCAGTCGAACCGAGTGATTGGAATCAATCATTTGAGTTAAGCAAAAACAGGCGCGGTCAGGTACTGGATGGGTGACCGTCCCGTAACCACCGCTAGTGGCATACTCCGAGCGCTTCCGTGCTTCGGAAAGCACGTTAAGCCGTTGGTGCCGGCTGTCATGGAATGCCAGTCGCTAAGTCATGGCCTTATGCGCCACTGGCCGCATCTGTCTTCTTGTCTTGTCGGCACCCTGGTAGAGTATGGCCTAACCTTAATGCGATGCAGAAAGAGACCCGTGACCCAGCAGCGATCGTATACAAAGCATTGATATCATCAATAATATAGAGTCAAAAGTGAGACCGATATTAGTAGAAAAAGAATGTTACATGCTCCAACGTAGAAACTCTTTTTTTACTTTTAAAATCGAAAACGATTTCTGTATAAAACATAATATATTGACTGCACAGTCAATACAATGTTACATGAACAAATCGTTCTAAATTTTTGACATTATCAGAAATAAAAATAACTATTCGTGGATTAAATACCCACAGATTATGTAGGCTTCACACCTGCAGGTGTCACACCTGCACAATCTGAGCTTATTGGACCAGCTAACATTATCAGTGATACCTGATACCCACGTAGGTACTGATGAGTAGGTAATATTATCTACCTCTATAGATAAGCTGAAATACCGTCTGGTAATTTCATGTCCATATATGAAAAGTAAGAGGGTCAATCAAGAATGGAGGTGAGGAATTGATTGTTAGACATGAGCACCTGCCTTATCAGGTACAAACATCTTTTGACTAGATGGTATATCAATCTTTACATTAGTGCATACTACTTAGTTACATTACGGGTAACTATAACTAAATTGTAAAAGTAAATAACGTTTAATCCTCTTAATTCTTCAATCTTTACACTGGCCTAGAGTGTTACGTTAAGGCTTAGCGCGCATTGCGAATAAAATCCCTGCGATTTTTTCTGACGAATGTTAAATCGCGTAGGTACAGGGAACTATTAACGCGCGTTTTTTGCGCGCAAATTCGTGCTCCTTCATTCATTTTCCTCCATCACACAGATTTTTAGAAAAAAATTCACGGTGAAAAATCGTTATGCGTGCTAAGCCTAAAACTGTGCAAGATCCAATACGTTAATGTATTAGATAAACTTAAGTACCTAAGCAAGGTCAAATTATGTATAAGATTTAAGTTGATTTGAGAAAAAATTGTCAGAGTGAAGTTTTTGTCGCGGTCTTTTTCTCCACTGCAACTCGACCAGAAGACAGCGGATAATATTGTACATTGAGATTCAACATAAGTTGTCACAAATTTAAAATTTCTCAAAATGTTTTTTTTAACACAAAATAATTGATAAAAACTGTATTCGTTTAATTTTACTTTTTTACAATTTACAAGATGTTTGGGCACTTTTTCAAGTACCGTGGCCTCGGAAAATGAAGTGACAGGCGTCTTTTTGAAATCATTAACTGTCAGTTTACTAAAAAAAACTATTTAGAGGCTGTTAGTTTACTACCCTCGGCAAAAATTACAAAAGAAATCCTGAAGTTACGTTCCAAAATTGGCAAACCAATTATTTTATATAAGCGCTCTGGTAGATCTGCAGTCAGTGAACATACACTCAGCGGTTCCAACCATTTCATTCATTTCGATAAAGTTAAAGTTCTAACCCTAGAAGACAGTTTCATCCCTAGAATGATACGCGAGGTAATAGAGATCGTGGTTGGAACATACCGGCAGCATGGGAACCAGTGCTTAAGTGCATGAGACCCCCTTGCTAGAAGTGTGACTGTAGAGTTAATATTAATTTCAATTAATTAATAATCAATATTTTTGAGTTCATGTAAAATAATTGATTTATAGATTTAATTTTAACTTCAATTACTAATAATCAATAGTGTTAAATTTTATATAAAATAATTGGTTTGCCTATTGCGGAACTCAGGATTTATTTTGTAATTTTTGCCGAGGGTAATTAATAAACTAACAGTTAATGATTTGAAAAAGACGCCTGTCATTTCATTCACCCGAGGAGACCACGGTACTTGAAAAAGTGCCGAAACGTCGGAAAATTGTAAAAAATTAAAATTAAACGAATAAAATCCGTGTAAATACAGATTTTATTATGTCTAGTGCTCGTGTTAACCTTATAAAATACTATACAAAATAATTACTTTGTTTAGTATTCGGAGAAGCTCGACCTTGGTACCTTTCGTTACTAAAATGCTGTGAAAGTACCCAGATGAGTGTTTTACTACGCCTCAAAATACCTAAGCGAGTGTTTTACTATGCCAACCGACTTTTCCGTCAAATGTCTTCAAGTACAGCGGCAGTTCCTCGTAAAAGTAGGCTGTTAAATTGTCTGAGGCCCCCGTCTCGGTACAAATTAGACATCCGGCAAAGTGGTACGATGTAGCACGACCTACTTCATTATGAATCGCGGGGCTCAACGACCACGGCGATAATTCACGAATTAGTAGAGTATGGGAGCATTTTTCACTTGACCTAAATCGTGTAGAGCAGCGACGGCAAACCAGTAACCCGTGTGCCATTAATGATACGGGGCATAATTATTCAGGTGCACCAGCAACTAAGGAACGTAATTCATATTTTTGCAGTATAAAATAAACAGGAATATGTTGTATTTTTGGAGGAAGTCTGGTTTTCATTATAATAACACTCAAGCGCAAGCGCAAAGAAGCGCTCGTGGCCTAGTCGAACCGAGTGATCGGAATCAATCACTTCATAAAAACTGTATTTACACGGATTTTACTCGTTTAACTTTACATTTTTACAAAATCCGACGTTTCGGCACTTTTGCAAGTACCGTGGTCTCGGAAGACTGTAAATACAGTTTTTATTATATCTCGTGCTCATGTTAACTTTATAAAATATCAATCACTTCAGTTAAACAGCAACGGGCGGCGTCAGGTGCAGGATAGGTGATCGTTCCGTGACTACCGCTACTGACATTTTTCCAAACGCTTCCTTGCTTCGCAAGGCAGGTTAAGCTGTATGTGCCGTTTGTCATGTAATGACAGTCGTTAACTTGTTAAGAGGCCTCATGGGCGGCTTGATAACTTCTAGCACTAATCCCCGCCACTGTCTTATTAACTCTAACAGCCCAGACTTGACCCTCGTGATGGAATATGGCCTAACCTTCCTGCGATACAGGAAGAGACATACAAATTCTTCACATCCAAACGACTGACGCAATTTTAATAAAATTTGGCAAGGTGGCAAAATATGGCACATAGGATACGTTTTACTGTGAGAAAATATCTTTTACTGTTTATACACAATTTATTTTTCCTAAAAAAAACCGCGGGACACAGCTAGTTCAAGTTGAAATTAATGCCATGACTGCCAAAATCATAATACATTTAAGGATTTTGTATACTGTGCCCCAATTCGCAAAAATAGGCGAGTCCCGTCCCTTGGATTGGGAAGGTGGTGTAGGCTTGCCCAGCACCTATGCCATCCTTAGTTGGCGTAGCCCACATGAAAGACTAGGCATTATGTGCGGAGCCAACCAAGCCGCGGGTTTCCTCACGATTTTCCCCAGTGCGGATATGTACCAAAGACTTGGTGTAATTTCAAAGTTACGTACATATGCGAATATGCAGTCGTTATACCACACGCTTACAGTCAAGGAAAACAATGGGGTACATGCTTCAAAATTTGATTAAAGCGAGATGGAATTTTCACTAAATAACGGACAGGAGTTTTATAAAACTGGAATTGGTAGTTTATTGGGATAATTTGAAGTAGTCTATATGTTAATCTGTGGGTTAGTTGACTTTGCAATGTACATCGAATAATTATAGAATAACCACGAATTGCAGTTATATTAAACAGACCTCCGGAGAAAAACTCACAAAAATCAAAATTAATGCCAAAATTACTATTTTTGGGATCAAGCATGTCTCAAAAAATGCGTGCATAAAATCTCTTGCTTTAACAATAAAACACTTGTTATATTTAATTTCAGTATCCAATTCTAAACGTATTAAAAGTTTAGACACTTATACTTGGGTAATGGGAAGAATGCCTACCTTCATCATCATCATCAGTCATTTGACGTCCACTGCAGGACATAGGCATCCCTCAGGGTTTTCCAAGCTTCACGGTCTGGTGCCGTTCGCATCCAGCATCCATAACTCTTTAGTGCTTTCATAAGTGCTTTCATAATTTCATACTTGCATGACGCTTGTCTAATAATAAGGACCAAATATCTTTTGCAAGTTCTCCATAATGAAGATAAATCCATTACCAAATAAAAGCCCGTCCACAATAAATCAATTCAGACAAATTTGCAACAGAAATTGTCAATTTCTGTAACCAAATCTATGTACTCGAGGTCCGATTACAAAGCAGATTTAATTGCAATGAAATGGTTTTATTTTAAAAAGGACAATGAGAATGAATTGACATGACTGTACAACCGCAGAGACTGGTAAACAAAGCAGCCAGCGCGAAAGCAGTCCTGTAAATCAGGTCTACCGCGGCGAGAGATTTATGTGCAAATAAAATGGCCACACGACGCCCGGCAACACATGAAATTATTTCAATTTCACGCTCCCTACCGACTGACTGAGCAAATGATGTAAAACTGTAAATACGAATTGCACATTAGCTCAATTAACTACTCGTTAGCGGACGGGCTGATTAACAAACAATAATATTTCGATGATATACACCGACCGTCTTTAATTTATAATTTCACTAAAAATTGGTTATTTTACATTTAACTACCGTAGACCATCTACTTTACAGAGAGTATTATAACTTGGGTAAATAATATTTCACTAGCCTTTCTGATTCATTAAAAAGTCTTTTAGCGGATTCTTCGTCAAGTGCCAATGATGACGGTTTTGTTTCGTGACAGCTACTAAAGTAGCGGCCACTCAAATCTTTCACTTCAGGAGACACTGCTAAGTAAATCGACGTCTGGGAAGCCTCTTTCGGGCTTTGGAACATAAAACCTAAGCTGTATTCCACCATTTTCCTAACAACACTGTTCGGAATATTTCTAAATATATTCGTCGCTGACACTCCTGGATGTAGAGCATTCACCGTGACTCCAGTTCCTTTTAGCCTTTTGCTCAGCTCGACCGTCATCAGATTAAGGAATAGCTTTGTGTTAGCGTAAACTAAATAGTCGCTCCAATACTTCTCCATGTTGAGGTTATCGAACTCGAGCACGCCATACTTGTGTATCATCGAGGACACGTTGACGATCCGACTAGGAGCCGATGACTTGAGTAGCGGTAGCAGAAGGCAGGTCAAAAGGAACGGACCGAAGTAGTTGACTTGCATTCCGACGTGGAGGCCGTCGACGGTCTTGATGTTGCCGAGGCCGCCGGCGCCTGCGTTGTTGACGAGCACATCCAGTCGCTTCTCAGTCTTGATGATGAGGTCGGCGAATTCTCGCACGGAGCGCAGGGAGGCGAGGTCAATTTGCCGGTAGTGTACGTCACCGTTCCCCGTCTCTCGGATGATCTCGTCCCGGGCGGTCGAGGCGCGCTTCACGCTCCGGCAGGCTATGATAACTCGCGCCCCTCGCTCAGCCAAGTTCTTCGCCGTCTCCAGACCGATCCCGCTGTTCCCTCCTGTCACGATCACCGTCTTGCCCACCATGTGGGCGCTCGTCCTACACACGCCACATGTCAGCTTCTGGTACACTTTCACTGACACAATAAACACTAGAACAACTAGTATGAAGTACAGTAATAACATGTTTCTATGTATGCACGCGTGCGTCTCGCATGAAATAAATACAGCTATGTTGTATCTACTATCAGGTGCGTAGGTATAGAGGTCAGTGATAAACAGCACACGCGATAAGGTGCTAAGTACGATATGTTGCTTTACCGGAATATTTTGATTTGACAACGACTTTAACGCTAGAAATAAACACTTTGGACTCTACGGCGCGTATGCTTGCGACACGCTTGGTTACGTAATAAGCATGACATTGAATACCGTCCAACTCTAAACCGGTCGTTTCTTTCTTGCTTCAAAAAAGACCTGTCATCATCACTTGTACCGACTTAAGAGCTGAAACACGTATGTTAATTCTCTATTTTAAATATTTTTTCACTCTTCGCACAAAACCTTGAAGCTTACCTGCATTGTAAGTAAGTCTACTTATCACAATTACCTACTGTGAATTATTATCGTCGCTGATTTTAAGATTTGCTATGTATAGATAAATACCTACAAAGCAGTCTCTGTCACTCACTGTCACTCACTCATAGCCCATAACGGAAGTAACTACTGACGACTTTGAGTGTATATAGATACTACCTAAGTTTGATACGCTCTCTGTCAACAAGATCTCATCTCACTCGCAGCGCTCCCGCGTCATCACGAAGGAGCGCCTACTATTTAAATCTGAGCAATTTGTCGCATCAGAACACATCAAACGATCTTATTACGACGGCGCTAGGGGAATAGCGAATAGCGCATTGAGTCCCACTCATTTTCGTTTTTGAATAATAGAACAAAAATAGTATGCATAATATTTTCGGCATAATCAAACTGAGATTTGACGAAATCGGTATTGAGGCAGTATAATTTTTATCATCTTTGGTTTGTTTACATATTACCTAAGTCAAGGTTGTGCGTCAGCCCAAGTTCTCATCCGGTCTGCGCTATACACATACCACGGATCCATTCGAGTCATACCTGACCTGGACCATCGGGAATGACTCGAATGGCTCCGTTGCCAAAAAATTGTCAAGTTCTTTAGTGTAGTATTTTTAATGACTCGCGATGTCCGATGCGATGATTCTTTAATGTAAGTATTTTTGAGACGAAAAGTTGGCCAATTTTTTTCAATCAATCATACATATATGATTTTGTGGGATTTATTATAACGCGTTGCTTAAGACTCTAATTTATTTTCTTTCTAAGACCAACGCTAATTTATTTCCAATTAGCCACTATCTAGGTAATCGTTCTGCCGAACGCTAAACTGTGAACGAGGAGGACCTCATTTCACGAGGCTGTTAAAGCCTTATTATTGTTCAACTTCAGTGCTCGTAACTTCTGAAAGCAACAATTACGAAGTCACTAAAGAAGGTACCTACGCTTCATTTAGTTACCTTCCAGGTACTCGACTCAGCAAGACTCAACTAAGGGTAATTAATTAACGTTTGTTCTAAGTATGAAAGTTATTTCAATTAGATCAATTAATCAGCAAAAACAGCCAGTCACTCGCACAGCCTTTCCCTTTAATTATATTAAAAAAATTACATTCGTGTGTTGCAGTTTAAGTTTTCCCCGTTTCATTAAAAAAAACAAAGGAATTTAATTTTATTATAACAAAAAGACACATCACAGAAACTAAATAAAGATAAAATTGACATAACATGAGCACAATAGAAATAAACGTAATACAAACTAACAAAAAAAACATAGATTTATCCTTACACTATTTTTATTTTTAATGCACTAACCCGTGCTAAGGAACAAATTTAAAAACCTATTTAGAGGCTAAAAATTTCACCCGTGCCGGGATTCGAACCTGCAACCTCTGGCTATCCGTACCAGCGCTCTACCAATTGAGCCAATGGGCGACTCACGGCATCAGTGAAATTTCGAACCTCTTTACAATATTCTCTGTATTACGTACAGGCAGCGACATCTGACTTAAGCAAATTGCATTACTTACAGCCCCGACTACCTACTTTGCAGTTAGGTTTAACATCGGAACGATATCACTGTACTCACATGATTACACTATTTTTATTTTTAATGCACTAACCCGTGCTAAGGAACAAATTTAAAAACCTATTTAGAGGCTAAAAATTTTCACCCGTGCCGGGATTCGAACCTGCAACCTCTGGCTATCCGTACCAGCGCTCTACCAATTGAGCCAATGGGCGACTCACGGCATCAGTGAAATTTCGAACCTCTTTACAATATTCTCTGTATTACGTACAGGCAGCGACATCTGACTTAAGCAAATTGCATTACTTACAGCCCCGACTACCTACTTTGCAGTTAGGTTTAACATCGGAACGATATCACTGTACTCACATGATTACACTATTTTTATTTTTAATGCACTAACCCGTGCTAAGGAACAAATTTAAAAACCTATTTAGAGGCTAAAAATTTCACCCGTGCCGGGATTCGAACCTGCAACCTCTGGCTATCCGTACCAGCGCTCTACCAATTGAGCCAATGGGCGACTCACGGCATCAGTGAAATTTCGAACCTCTTTACAATATTCTCTGTATTACGTACAGGCAGCGACATCTGACTTAAGCAAATTGCATTACTTACAGCCCCGACTACCTACTTTGCAGTTAGGTTTAACATCGGAACGATATCACTGTACTCACATGATTACACTATTTTTATTTTTAATGCACTAACCCGTGCTAAGGAACAAATTTAAAAACCTATTTAGAGGCTAAAAATTTCACAGAATTTACAGAGAATTTACAAATTTACAGAGAATATTGTAAAGAGGTTCGAAATTTCACTGATGCCGTGAGTCGCCCATTGGCTCAATTGGTAGAGCGCTGGTACGGATAGCCAGAGGTTGCAGGTTCGAATCCCGGCACGGGTGAAATTTTTAGCCTCTAAATAGGTTTTTAAATTTGTTCCTTAGCACGGGTTAGTGCATTAAAAATAAAAATAGTGTAATCATGTGAGTACAGTGATATCGTTCCGATGTTAAACCTAACTGCAAAGTAGGTAGTCGGGGCTGTAAGTAATGCAATTTGCTTAAGTCAGATGTCGCTGCCTGTACGTAATACAGAGAATATTGTAAAGAGGTTCGAAATTTCACTGATGCCGTGAGTCGCCCATTGGCTCAATTGGTAGAGCGCTGGTACGGATAGCCAGAGGTTGCAGGTTCGAATCCCGGCACGGGTGAAATTTTTAGCCTCTAAATAGGTTTTTAAATTTGTTCCTTAGCACGGGTTAGTGCATTAAAAATAAAAATAGTGTAATCATGTGAGTACAGTGATATCGTTCCGATGTTAAACCTAACTGCAAAGTAGGTAGTCGGGGCTGTAAGTAATGCAATTTGCTTAAGTCAGATGTCGCTGCCTGTACGTAATACAGAGAATATTGTAAAGAGGTTCGAAATTTCACTGATGCCGTGAGTCGCCCATTGGCTCAATTGGTAGAGCGCTGGTACGGATAGCCAGAGGTTGCAGGTTCGAATCCCGGCACGGGTGAAATTTTTAGCCTCTAAATAGGTTTTTAAATAGATTTATCCTGTGGTGTGTCTAACTTGCCACAAAAGGCAGCTGACTCAGCATTGTTCTCAGGGAATGAGCCCTTAGCGCTGATTTTCAGTCAGTGACCGCAGTTTTGACGGCCTCTGTAGTGCGCATCCATCTGCCTAGCATGTACAACTCGCATGACTCGAACCCCAGTTGGAGACAAAAAAAATCTCAGGTCTTAGATGTTTACACGTTTGTGATGTTGCTGTTTCTGGCTCCCACGACACAGTTCACAGGTATCCTAGCGTGGGGTCAAAAGCAAAGTACAGACTGTTAGCTTTTAGAATATTCCTCGGGCTCTAGAGTAGGCTTTGTAATACTAGTTCCTGCCCTGTATAAAACTTTTCTTCACTATTTTAAAAAGTTATGTCTCATATTAGTTCCGATATTTCTATTTCACGAATATATCCGATTTTATCCGGTAGTAGCCGAGACATAATAAAAGCTAACAGACTGTATATGACTGTATGTAAGTGTTATGTTATATTCTTAAATGTTGACTTAAACAAGCACAATTCGCCATGCGCAGTTCCATCAAGTACCTTTCAAACACATTAATCACGTCATTAACCCTAAACATCGTAAACATTCTCGGCCACTGCAAACATGTGCAGTAAGGGATAATTACCGGCCGGACCGGTAGTTGTTGTCTCGTACAGCATAAGTGTGGAAGTCGAACAAAGTGAGAGGTAACTGTGTATGCTCGTGCGGTGCACTGTACTAAGTGGTACTAAGCTGATGGGCCCAATGACAGACGGCGGCGCTTATTACAGAGTGGGTACTGTAAGTACCTAACTAATGAAAAACACATTACTGAAGAGAAAGACATCGATTACCTATAAAGACAATAAAAACGCCACGCTATCTGACGGAAAATATTGTGACGACACCCACGTCTTAGGTGGCTCCGCACGTACTGACTTATCTTTTCTATGGACTTGGCCGAATTTGCTGTCTGGATGGTATAGATTCTGGGTAAGTATACTCCAGCTACAAACAATGTTCCAGGCACATCAGTATTCGAGTGGTCCCAATCATGCAAAGGCCAAGATTATCAACACGCCAAAATGACACGACAAAACCAATAATAAATACTATAAATATCTTCTTCTTCTTCAGGCTATTTTAGTCCACTGCTGGACATAGCCCTCCCCTAATGAGCGGAGGGCTATGTTTTAAATACTATACAAAACTTAATCTTAAAATAAAAAAAACTAAGGCCCTGGCGTATAATGACTATTTCTTGGACTTCGAGTATTTGTTTTATTGGAATATTCGTTTGTTTAATATTTTGGTCTTTAGTATTCAAATATTGAATAAATTTGCGTCCTATTTTCAACGCTACCGACCTAAATTTTAGAATTCTGCCAAAAAATTGTCAATTACTTATTTTCTGACACTTTTTCGTCAAATTCAAGTCTAATATTAAATATTGAAGCAGAAGGTTCTTTGTCAGTCAACCTAATAATAAAAAAAACCGGTCAAGTGCCTGTATCAAGTCTCGCAGTTTTTCCGAGCTTTTGACGAACTTCAAAAACTACTTTTTTAAAGATTTGTTGACAAATGTATAGTTTTCTATTTTTTTTCTTGTATTGGTAGTAATAGACGATAATATTTGCAAGATTTTTTGGTTCTAGTTAGGTACTATGTTCATAAATTTAAAATTTTAGGAATATCCTAGAAATAAAAATCTTCGAAATAAAAAGACTTTATCATAAGGTAGCAAATATCCAAAAAATAAAATTATTGTAATATTTGGGTTAAGTACTATTCGATATTTCTACTAGTAATAATGAACATTTTGTATTACTAACTGCGTGAGCGTGGGCAGACCCTCCACCAGGTGGACTGACAACCTAGTAACGACGGCGGGGAGTCGCTGAATGCGGACGGCACAAGACTGTGAAGCTTGGGAAACCAAGAGCGACGCCTATGACCTGCAGTGGGCGTGAAATGGCTTCTTCTTCTTCTATTCGCGTCAGCAATTCGACCAGTTTTTATTTTTCCTGCCCAATAGTTGGCTACTGCAATTGCAGCAGTCAAATGGCTGATGATGATGATGCCTACAAACTAGCCATGACTCATGCATGACGTTATAAAAGGTTATTACGACCTACCTATACTGATGGGTTAACCACGGCGCTGATTATGGTGCAAATTATATTTACGGGTTAAAGATTAATTAATTGTACTTCAATTAGAATATTGCACAAGAAATATTGAACAGGACGTACGAATGAAATAATATGTACATAGGCAAGATTTTCTCTGTAAGATATTAACAAAAAGAAGTCACATAACAAAACAGACTGTCTTTGATATTATATGAGTACATGCACGTAGTCGGTACTGTACTGAACGGGATGTTAAACTAGAACTCTATGCTTTGCAAAAACCAGAGAGCCATTTCTCGCCCATGCGAATTTAAAGCGTAGACGTAAAATATTCGAAGGATTAGACATTTGTCGCATAAAAATAAGATAAGATAAAATAAAAACTGTATTCACACGGATTTCACTCGTTTAATTTTAAATTTTTACAATTTTCCGATGTTTCGGCACTTTTTTAAGTACCGTGGTCTCGGAAGACTGAGGTGACAGGCGTCTTTTTGTTCTAAGATAAGACAACTTTATTTTCTCGTTCGAATTCAATGTAACGTTGCGTTCAGAATAGAGATATTGGCTTTCGTTCGACTTTTTATGCAGAATTCAAGCCTTAAAGTCGTATACGAATTATTTGCTTATGAAGTGAGTTTGCTATGGAGAGAGCTATGCTCGGAGTTTCTCCCCGAGCATAGCTCTCTCCATGTCCGGATCTTGATCTGCGAAAAACTGCCGGCAGATGCTGGATGCGGCAAGCTGAAGACAAGGCGCTATGTCGCTCATTAGGGGAGGGCTATCTCCAGCAGTGGACTACATAATATAGCCTGAAGAAGAAGAAGTGAGAACTGGCTCCCTGGAACCAAAGTCTAAAATGTAGAAATACACCCAGACTGACGCCATTTGTACAAATCAAGAACGGCGGCTTCCAGTAGGTCGGAGGTTCGATTCCTACTGTTAACCGCTAAACCGATAAGGCATTCAAAGATCTCTTCTTGTATTTAACACTAAGCACTTGTTTAAAAAAAATCCCAATTTTATTGAAATTAAATGAAAAGGTTTCATTCAAAGTAGCGCAGAAACTGCGGCTTAATGAACGTTACAATTCAAACAAGGTGTCCATTTCAAAATCTAGATAATTGTGGAGAAAAAATGGACAAAAAAACTCCAAACTTAGTCTTTTTAAAGTCCTTAATTAACATAATTTACATAATTATTATAAAACATAGAACTTTGTGCATTGTACTGGCTTTAATTCCATACATCATTGTCATCTAAATAATCCTTTATGTTATAGTAGCCCTTTTGGCACAATGTGTGCTTAACATATTTTTTGAACCGCGTTTCAGGCAAGCTTAATATATCTTCAGAGATTTTATTATAGAAGCGTATACAATGCCGCTTGAAGGATGTATTAACCTTTGCCAGCCTAAATAGTGGGAACAAAAGTTAATGTTTATTTCTAGTAGGTATTTACATTGTGTTGGCTACCTAAAGTTTTACAGTTACTGCCATTTTTCCTGACGTACATAATGTTTTCATATTCATTCATAAAATACAAAGAAAACTAATATCTACCTTGGTACAATAATCATCACCCCCACTAAGGGGCACCACCGGTCTCTTCTCTGAGGAAGGTAAAAGGTAGGTTTTAACAATAGTTCTGGATAATATTGGTAAGCAAGGTTTCGTTAATATAGAGGTAAAATAAGCGATAGCTGGTGCTAATTAACTTAACTAAACTTAACATTTGCATACAGGCACATACATTGCTTCTGACCCCACACTAGGATACCCTAGCTGTGTCTTGGGACCAGAAACAGCGATATCACAAATATGTAAACATCCAAAACCTTTTTGTTCCCTGCCGGGGTTCGAACCCGGGACCTCTCTCATGGTAGGTAGATTGTCAACCACCGTTGCGCCTTAAAGGTCGTCTTTGAGCGACTAAATGCCAATATGGAATAAATTATTTAATAATAAATTGCGGTACAGACTGTTCTGTCACACAGCTCATCAACTTTTACATACGTGCATTCTAATTAGTCACGTTAAATGGGAATTTGCGACAAAAATTTTGACCTTCTGTCGGCAGTACTAACCTATATTTGGTACAAAGCAAAGTCCACGTCATCATGATTACCTCACGTTATTTATCTCTCACGTATTTCATGCAGGGACGATAACATCAGTTGTTCGCGGACAGCCACACGGCCAATATGTTTTTGTCGCTGCTGCTTATCAATATTGCACTAGGACTTTTATTCAAACTATATCTCAAATTAACATGTGGAATCTGTGAATGCAGTAGGCATTTAGTGGGTAAAGTGGTTATAGTGACCGGCGGCAATGCCGGTATAGGATATGAGACAGCTAAAAATTTGGCGGAGCGCGGCGCAAAGGTGATACTGGCCAGCAGGGACGAGGAGCGAGGAAACAAAGCCAGAGACACAATTATCGCAGAAACCGGAAACAGTGACGTTCACTTTAAGAAACTTGACCTCGGCTCATTCAGATCTGTACGAGAATTCGCTAAAGATGTACTAGAGACGGAAAGGCGACTCGACATTCTCATCAATAACGCCGGAGCATTCGGTCTCGGTAACAAAAAGACAGAAGATGGCCTTTTAGTCGGCATGCAAATCAATCACTTTGGCCCGTTCCTGTTGACGAACCTCCTTTTGCCTCTGCTGAAGTCCTCGGCCCCGAGTCGCATAATCAACGTATCTTCTATGGCACACACACAAGGAGAAATCGATTTCCAGAACCTCAACATGGAGAAGGAGACTGAGAAATCATACAGTGACTTAAAGGTGTACTCTAACAATAAACTGTGTAATGTGCTCATGACTGTTGAGCTTAGCCGGCGGCTGGAAAACACCGGCGTGACGACGAACTCGCTACATCCGGGAGCGGTTTCAACGGAGATCGGCAAGCACATTACGAACCCATTCTACAAATACATGCTGCGGATTGTCATGAAGTTGTTCTACAAAACGGCGTGGGAGGGTGCACAAACCACGATTTACCTGGCCACGTCACCGGAAGGGGGCGCCGTGACTGGTTGCTACTTCAGCGACTGTATGCCGAAAAACACCTCGCGCCAGGCGCGGGATGCGGAACTCGCTCGTAAACTCTGGGAGGAGTCCGAGCGACTTGTCGAGCTAAATAAATAAGAACATTGTACTTTACACTACAGACCAAGTTAATTTGTTTCTCTTAAGCCCTTGTGTTGTTGTACTGCTGTGCAATAACTAAACAGTGGTTAAGCCCGAAAAGTGATTATTGAGAAACGTGAAACGGCGAAATGGCGAAAGGGAATTAATGGGCATTGTTCTAAAAGAAGATCCATACGTGCCCCAGCAGTGGGGACTTACAAGGGTTGATAACGATGATAACGGTCTAAAAAAATATTTTGTGAAAATAGAGAGTGGGCTAAAAAATTAAATAAGATATTCTTTATTGTACACCAGAGCATATGATTACAAGGAAACCAACATATAACGATAAAAAGTACAATTAACGGCCTTATTGCTAAAGGCAATTAAATATTTCGATTTATGCTGCTTTAATTAATTTTTAAAGCGAGAAAAAAATTACCAGAGACTACGAAACCGGAATCACGTTATGCACGGAAGTACGCCATCATCTAAGATCCTACGAGCTGTCAGTTGCAAGTGATATCACGACTCGATACAAGAACTTTTTAAATAAACAAAACTAAAATAAACCCAAAACGTATACTATACTTGGTTTTTTTACGGCATACTGATATATGAGCGGTTTTTTATTGAAACATTTTTAAAGTAATTTTACTCTCGAAACTAACGCCAAGTACAATTTGTACACTTATTTACAAAAGACAAGTCAATACGTGCGGAGCCAACAAAGCCGCGGGTTTGCTCACGACGTTTTCCATCTCAGTAAGCGTGTGGTATTGCAACTATACATTTCCAGATGTACGTAAACTTGACAATCAACAAATTCATTAGTACATGCCCGCACTGGAAATCAAACTGGTTTCTATTGCTTCCAAGCCGACTAAGCTATCAGGATGGTATGGGTGCTGGGCAAGATTTGTGACCTAGATAAACAATTCCATCTAGTATGAGTGAAAGTGCCTCTGTACTGAATATATCGTCTTATTACGGAGATAAGTTCTTTGTGAAAGTTCACAAAAAAATAGTACATCATCATGATCATCATCAGCATTGCTGTGTGGTGTCGGCCTAAAGAATAGCACCAACCCAATTCTTCCCGCGGGTGTCGTAAAAGGCGACTAAAGGACACAAACCGGGGGGTGGGCAGCAGTGCCCCCTACAGTACAATTCCACCGAACTGCGATCCCCAACCCGCATTATGGGCATTTCCACCTATGATAGCAAAACGTGGCGCTCTTTAGGGGAGGGCTATGTCCAGCAGTGGACTAGTATAGCCTGACGACGATCGTCAGCAGCTCACCTCCGCCGACTGCTGGACCTTTTCCCCATCACGTCATTCTTCGCGGTCTCTCACCATTCGCATCCACGCTTCCTGCCGACCTAATCACATCGACCGACCATCGGGCAGCCGGTCTACCCGGTATCAGTAAATATTATTGATTCTTCTTCTTCTTTGGTTCTTTAACTCCTAGCGGAGCATAGGGCCTCAACCACAGATTTCCACTTCTGACAGTGGTCCGCGGCATCCTCCAATTCAGGCCAGCTAGTGCCGATCGACTTGGCCTCTTGGTCTATAATATTATTGATTAATAATATTTACTCATTTTTAACTTCAATTACTAATAATCAATATTTATAATAATAATAATTAATGATAAAAATTTAACTAAACCTAAAACATTCTAATTTAATAAAATATTTGAGCCAGATCGCTGTTGGGCGGCAGAGTACCAAGAAGGCTGGCGGCATTGCCTCGCTGTATGGCTAGGCTTATTCTTTGGCCAAAGTAAGCACCAGCCCTCGGATCTCCTGAAGCGTCGACTAGGCGCGACGAGATCTCCTTAAAGAGGAGTTTCGCCTCCGGACCCCATGGCCCCAGAGTCTCGACTCGGAAAGGCACAAATATATAGCCCTACCCTATGGCTGCATATTTGTGCCTCTTATTCGACTTTGCGTTGGACGCCGCCGCCCCTGCATGGCAGGCGGTCGCATGGATATGGGACTGTGCCAGCGTATCAACACAAGTTGCGTCCCAGGCCAGCGAACGCCATTAATAATTGTAAAACATTGTGTGTACCTAAGCGCTAGTGGCCTAGTCGAACCGAGTGATTGGAATCAATCACTTGAGTTAAGCAACAACAGGCGCGGTCAGGTGCGGAATGGGTGACCGTCCCGTAACTACCGCTAGTGGCATTTTTTTGAGCGCTTTCGTACTTTGCAAGGTACGTTAAGCCGCTGGTGTCATGTAATGGCAGTCGTTAAGCCATCTCAGAGGCTATAGTGGCGTTATAACTTCTGACAGTAAGGCCTGCCAGAGCCTTGCCCCAGCATTGGGGACATACAAAGGTTGATATAGATGTTTACATACCTTACAATCTGAAGTATTATTTGTGAGTATTTCGATATTTCATAATGTCTCATAGCCTGACATAGAAAAACCAAACGGGCTTAGGGCGATTGTTTCTAATATCTCCAACCTTGAATGATTAATGTTTCTAATATCTCCAACCTTATCGGTTTGCATCGACCTTTGTCATTTAATATTCGAGACTTATTTATTCTTCAGCAAGTACTCTTAAGTAATTGTTTTGTGTCTTTGTAATTATTTTATATTTGTTTTTTCCTGGTGTACAATAAAATATATTGTTATCTTGTATTGCTCAAGATAATCTTGTTCGACATGTCTCATCTTAGAGACACTAAATTATTTTACACTGTAAAGAAAGTACACTAACTCAATATTTTTTGTATTATTTTTAATGCACTAACCCGTGCTAAGGACAAATTTAAAAACCTATTTAGAGGCTAAAATTCCACCCATGCCGGGATTCGATCTCTGGCTATCCGCGCCAGCGCTCTTTCCAACTAAGCTAATGGGCGACTCACCGGCATCAGTGAAATTTTGAACCTCTTAAAAATATTCTCTGTATTACGTACAGGCAGCGACATCTGGCTGAAGTAATTTGCATCACTTGCAGAGTTGCAGCCCCGAGTACCCGCTTTGCAGTTAGGTTTTTTTACATCGGAATGATATCGCTGTACCCACATGATTATATTATTTTTAATGCACTAACCCGTGCTAAGGACAAATTTAAAAACCTACTTAGAGGCTAAAAATTCCACCCATGCCGGGATTCGAACCCGCGACCTCTGACTATCCGTGCCAGCGCTCTTTCCAACTGAGCTAATGGGTGACTCACCGGCATCAGTGAAATTTCGAACCTCTTTACTATATTCTATGTATTACGTACAGGCAGCGACATCTGGCTGAAGTAATTTGCATCACTCGCAGCCCCGAGTACCCACTTTGCAGTTAAGTTTAGGTTAGGAATCCCGGCATTGGTGAAATTTTTAGCCTCTAAATAGGTTTTTATATTAGTCCTTAGCACGGGTTAGTGATTGATTGATTGAAAACATTTATTCAAATAAAAATACAAAAAAATACAGAAGTTGGTTTCTGCCAAACTGCATAACAGTTTGTTGGCAGTTTGTTGCATTAAATTAATATAATCTTGTGGGTACAGCGATATCATTTCGATGTAAAAAAAAACTAACTGCAAAGTTACTCGAGGCTGCAAGTGATGCAAATTACTTCAGCCAGATGTCGCTGCCTGTACGTAATACAGAGAATATTGTAAAGAGGTTCGAGACACTGATGCCGGTGAGTCACCCATTAGCTCAGTTGGAAAGAGCGCTGGCACGGATAGCCAGAGGCCGCGGGTTTGAATCCCGGCATGGGTGGAATTTTTAGCCTCTAAATAGGTTTTCAATATATTTTTTTTGCTGAATTATTCCGGTCCGTTTTTCATAACGTATCTTGCACTGTCTTTCAGATTCGAAGTCCATAATCACTGAACATAATTCCAGTCTCAGTGAACTAAAAGCTTTTTTGATTTCAGGCAAAGCCCCGAAATATATCTTGTCACTAGGTAGACATGGAACTTTAAATTCCATCATCCCAAGTATTGTCGTATACTTTTAAACGAAGGAAGTCACATAAAATTGTGGCTTGACTGCAAACCTACTATTATTTACCTCCAATTCTAAAAATGTTAGAAACATGGTTCTTAGACCAAAAGATGGAGGAATGTAGAGTTTAAGTAAAAAGTACTAAGTGCTTTTTAGCCGCTTTTTAGTTTCTGGAAGGCAGCTGAAAAGTAATGTTTCTACCTTTAAGTCTTACCAGGACAAAACGTCCCAAACTGCAAAAGTTGTAAATAGCACTCAAAGAGTCCCTGCATTGAAAATATGACATATGGGGCTCGCGTCGAACTTTATAGCGAAAACTTTGGCCGCAGACATCTTCTAGGCGAAGTTTTAAAATTCAGCAGAACGAACGACTTTATAGATCGCCTTTCATCAATGTAGAGTGTACGGGCTAAATAAATCTCCATAAAAATGGTTCCACGTATATGCGTCTGCTTACTCTATATTTCCCTATTTTCATAAGTCAGTGTATTGTAATATATTCACATACATAAGACGCAAATTGCGGTCAAGATCGCGCGCCTCTCCCTCGTAACAAGATCACAAACGCTCCAAAAATACTCCACTGCTCCACAGTCCTATAAAAGCAGATTTTAATAATGCACAGCAATATCCAGTATCCACTCGCCCTTGTTCGCGGTTGTTTACAGAGGCAGAAAGATTTCGAGGCAAACTTTGGGGGCTCTTTTTCGGGATGGCCTTATTTCTTTGTTGGGCCAGCAGAGGAGACGTATATACCCGCAGACGTCGGCGGTCGACGGTCCAGGGAATTCGATATTGCCTCAAGTGAAGCGTTCTGGAAGCATTGTGCACTTTTATTCGCTATTGTCAGTCTGAGCGATACCACTCTAGCTCGCTCCAGCGAGCCGCGGCGCACTGGTATCGTATCCTTTGGTAATGCGACCTACTGAGGTAAGTGTAGATTGAAACCAATTCCAATAGATGTAATAAGTATATATTGTATTCTAAGACTGGGTCCTCGCCGCTGGTTGCTGCGCTGTGAATTTCACTAAATACTTAAGTGTTTACGTGTAAAGGACGCCTTATGAGGCGATTCCTATACAAGCGTCGTATGGTTTTAGTATACAAACGACATCGCCGACGACGTAGGATGGCAATAAAACTTTATCAATATGCGAAGAAAACACAAATCGAGGTTTGATTTTGTTTTGGATAATGAAAAAGGAATTAGAGCTTACAAGCATTTTCAGGAAAACGTCAAAGAAGACCCAAATATCTTTTCGATTGGTTTGTTGGCAAGTCTAAGCCCGAATAAACCGCTATTTGCGTTTTGTAAACATAATGGTAATGTTGCGATGCGATCCGTGATGTCTTTCGATAAGAGGGTTTGATAGAGAATTGAATACTTATAACACATATTTACATATCGTTTACTTAGGTTTTGATTGAGAAAATTTGATTCCAAAATTAATAATTTTGGAAACACTTTTTTTTATTAAAACATAGGTACGGTTAAGAAAACGAAGAAATATTTGAAATGTCCGTAATTGAGTTATACATCAAACCATCAGACCACATGACAACAAAATAAGTAAACTTTTGATACATTGTATCAAAAGTTTACTCATTTTGTTACATTAATTAAATACGTTAAATTGAGCGAACGAGACAATATGCTCCTCGTAAGAACAGCATAAGCCTTTCATGTTAGTTATAGCTTCCCTTTGATGATTGATTCCCTTTAAAAAAAAGTTAAATTGAATTAGGCTGTACGGACCTCAAATTAATCTGAGCTACTACGGACGTCATTGGTCTTTATATTTTTTTTATATATTAGGTCTAACGGCCCTGGAAACTAGTCCTTTTGAGCCTGACGTCATTAGTCTCTAGCGTACCACAGACTAAATAGAGATAGAGATAATACTTCAGGGAAAACCTAGAAGTCAAATGTTAATATTGTAATATGTTTATTTTTCCTAGGGATGCCATAAAAGAATTAAAATTTATTAATTCAGTTCCTTCGTCACCTGTAAATTATTCTTCTTCTGCATTTGTTCGTCCACGGTTGGACGTACCTAAGCCTCTTCACGAGTCCTCAGTCGCGATCGACCTTCAAATTATTGTTGTATGTATTTACTTACATTCCACTAGCAGATTATTTTTATTCAGTAAATCAATTAAAAGATACTAAAAGGTACCATAGAGATTAATCAATTTCACATACTTCTGCAGCAAGGTGGGCAAAATCAGAACTTTTATCGGGTAAAACCAAAAATCCTACAAGCAGCATACTAGCCTCACGGATGTCAATGACATCCGTGACTAGCCTTGAGTTTATGACAGAAAATGTTTTATTTCTATATGTAGTCTATGTTAATATTTTGACAAAAGTTTTATTTTTATACTTAGACACAAAAAAAATCATGATAAAAAAATGTATCCGCGTGGAAACAGAAGCTTTTTAGGAAAGTTGTTGCTCTTCAACCTGATTGGGAACACGGCTGCTAGTGAGAACTCTTTCTGGAACTGCCTTGTTCTCAGTGATGAGTGTCTATTTTTCTCTGGCACGGATCCCTATCTAATCTACTTTGGATTAAGCATTATTGGACTCTACTCCTTATTTATGACGCTGTTCTTGGCCGACCTTAAGTTCTGGTGGAAAATCGATAACTTACAAAGGCAAATTGACCAGTTAATCGTGAAGGCAAAGATGAAGATTAAAAAGGTAAAACTATGCTTAGGATCTTTTCTGCTTAATCCTTAGCACATCCTTTGTTCCTTCATCCTTCGAAACGCTATCCTACTGTAGAGCACACAGCAAGATAGCAATATATTAAGAACAAGAATGTTTTGTTCTCGATAACGAGTTAATGAGAAAGGAATAGTTAGTTTTAGCTAGGTCGTTTTTTTTTAAATAGTACACTCTCCGTAGTCACTTAAAGAGCGGTCTTTATTCTCTGCATCCAGCACCTTGGAAGGTCTTTCTCAACGGTTGCCTGGCAAAGTTTCAATTTCGTAGACCATAAGGAAAATATCTAATCAAAAATTAACCAAATCAAAGGTGATGCAACGCCGAGAACAGCCGAGCATAAAGGAGCTGGCGGGGCGGCTGCTGAAGAAGAGTCAACACTCCCAACGTGTGGTGGCTGCTTTGCGTTATATGGTGGCCAACGACCTGCCTCTGGAGGTAGCGCCGTCGCAGCATTCTTTCACCAAGTGGAGGGAAGCTGCGCTCTATGGTAGGAATTTAGGACGCGGGGGAAATGCGATCATAATCGCATTTCCCCCGCCGCACCAAAAGACTAAGATTACTCCGATGGTTAATGCGTAGTGGTAGCCTATAGTGGCCAATAATTGGCTTAGATTTTGTTAACGCAAAAATGCAAGAAACCATTGTTAAGTCACAGTCTAGACAGGTATTTTATTGTAATGCCGCTGCATCGGCAATATCGTTGAAGTAAGTAGTTTTCCACTGACTTCCGCAACAGGGCCACTAACTGCGTGCCTATGACAATTATTTCGCTTTGGATAGTCTCCAGTATTTCCAGCTTGCGCTTATCGGCACTGCATCACTCTAATGAACATCGCACAAAGAGTTGTAGATGTATTGAGGCGCTGCTCTACAATGGTTAATTTCATAGACATGACAAAGAATAATATCCGTCTCAATATGATAGATAGACTTTACTAGCAGTTGGAAAGAGTAATCTATATTATTATTTTATGCTGCAACTTGGCAACGTTACGAGGTGGGACTGCCAACTACATTACCGACCGTTAGGGTGTTGTTTACCCTTCATGCAATAATTCAGTACAATTTTTAAGAACTTGAACTCAACAGCTTATAGTTGCGTTTCTGATGGATTTTTGGCTGTCTACATTGGTAATATAAGTCTAAGTATAAGTAACACCGTGTGAGTAAACCAGGTTGAGATCACCGTATAAAGCTGGGTTCAATAGCTTTCAAGCTTCTACATAGTTGCATTTCTGAGTGACACTGGCAATAGTGGTCAATAGCTTACTATGTGTAAGGAAACTTGGTTCACGTTACTAGCCAAAGATTGGCTTGATCTATGACTTACATCAGCTAATAGTCCAGTCGAGTATCCTTGTATCGTGTACTTACTTTACAGATCAGCCCAGCAAGTCACCAAAGCAAGTCCAGGACTAAATCTAAGTGACACAATCAGCCAGTCGTTTCAATAAGCCGTGCTCTACAGAACACTGACTTGGAAATAAAGTGTAAGGGCGAGATAAATAGTCGCTTCTAAGAACGAGTCTTAGCGAAAGCACTTGCTTAAGAATCGATTTGTCTATCATAGACAGTACTTTGGCACTCTCTAAGTCGCGAAACCAAAGCTAAGAACATGCTTAGCTAAGCAAACGTATATTTTAGTAACGCATTGATACGTAGCTAAGTTAGCCTGAAGGGAAGCATGAGTACGGACTTGGGCTAAGCAACGACTATTTATCTCGCCCTAAGAAATAAGCAATATTCTAAGCGCGCGACTCAATCCCTGTGCTATTTCGCTCGCATCGATGCCTTCAACTTCCAGCGAGCGAGCTTGCATTTGTTTGGCCAACTGTTAAGGACCTTCACATCATTGCATTCAGGTATAGCTTTTAATATCGGAAAGGTAAAGCTGATATTGTTTTGTTTCTTGATTGTCAATATCGAAATAACACAAAAATATGTAAGCTCTTCGATACGAAAGCGGCATTAAAATATGTGAAACAGCTTGAATTTTTTTCGTGATTTTATTTTCACATGGATATAGATAGATTTTGATACGCCCTGTATATATGTAGATTTGAAAGAAGTACCTATCTGCGAAAAATACGATAGCAATCAATTGTCATCATAATAAACCAAATACTTAGGAAACTTAACTGGGAGTTTAGTTTCGTAGTACGCTTGTGATGTCCCGTAAGAACCTTGGCAATTAAAACTACTGGAATTAATGGCGTGAACGGCACAACACCACACTTACATTTAGTCCGAAAATTTAAGGAAACGGGCACTCACTTCACGAAGGTAACGAAAAGATGTGAAAAGTCGGTAGGTTTGTAAGTTAGTGCTCGATTGCTCGCGGCATGCAACGACTGCAATTTTATTAAATTAGGTTACTTGGTTACATCCACAGAATTGAAAAATGATAAAGGTACGTTGTTACGTTCTGAGTGCTTAGTGCGAGTTTGACAGATCCAATCGAATAACTTTACTACCACGTTAATCGAGCATTGAGTAGTGAGTATGAGTAAGTTAAAAGTTCGAACTGGCAAAACGCTGTCACAGTACAACTCGCACTCGCGTTTATTCGTGTTTTGGCTGGTAAACGTGTTCACTTCTCAACGTAAACCATTACAACTCGCACTCAGCAATTTTAATTTCCATACTTGTCGCTTTCTATGGCATCCTCGATGCCATAGAAATATGAGTTTACGTTAACGCGATCGAGTAGTTAAAAACTCGCACTAAGCACTCAGCTATGTAAGTCTCTACTGGGTTGAAGGCCGATTTTCACTTTTTTTAACCCACTCCAACTGTCAAATACAATTACGTGAAGGAAACAACTCACATAAAGGGACAGTCACGGTGAGCTAGAGGCGAGGGTTCGAATCCCTCTTCGGCATTATTTTTTTCTTCCTATGTGAAATTTGTTCTACGTACCGGCTTTAACCGAAATTGCATATCCAAACCACAGGTTTCGGAATTGAGAAATCGGATTTTTCAAAGAAGAACGAGACTTCAGTGTTTTTTTAGTGAAATTCCCAATTCTACAATTGGTGGTTACTCACATAGTTGGATAGAAATTACATCGGAAATTTGCCGTATGCTTACAGTTAAATAAATATTACCAACAGTTAGCTTTCCTTTAGAAACGAAAGCTCCTTTTCCTAACACTAACCTAGCTAGCTGTCTAGGCGGAGTTGAATTTATGCATCCAACTATTGAGTGCACTGTAACTGGATCAGATTAGCGTAAAAGCGATTTCAGTAGGATTTACGGATTCACTCCCCACAAATTAAGCCGTTCATCTCGACGCTACTAATGAAAATAAAGAGAATCACCGAGTGTTGTGTTGGGATTGGAATTGTTAGATACGCAGTAATTTTACAGGTAATTCGACAGTCACCTCAAATTAGTTGTGTATCACCAGATAATTTAACTATCTGGTGATAAATAAATTATCAGTAAATTATTGTACAGTCATCTCAAATTACGTATGTACTAAGTTTACCAGAGAGGCTAGTGATATTATTCTCTTGGAAGTTCGCTTCTGGGAAATTCGAAGAGATAACACTAGAGTAGACTAATATCAGTACTAATACAGTAGACTAATATCTGTGTGATTTTATGTACAATAAAGTGTTCTCGATCTGTCTATCTACAGTTAAGTGTTTACTTAATGAAAATCTCAATTCAAAAATTGGCCCTATCTCAATTCAAAAATTGGCCCTAAGACTATCTTCATTAAGGATTCTACACAAAGTTCACTCAGAATCGGTGCACCACTCGCGTACACACGTCTTGTATTTGCGTCTTTCCAAGCAGCAGTACGTATGGATGCTTACTTTAAAGAGTTGGACATAAGCCAACTGTTTCAGCGGAGATTGAGTTTATATTCGATTTTGTCGGGGACTGACCAAGTGACCACTTCCTATCTTGAAACGAAATTCAAGGAAAGTTTGTTATGAGTACAAAGCCGGCGAGATAACCGAGTTATTCTAAAATGGAAGGTATTGAACGGAGGGCAGACTGTTGTTTCAGATGAAAGGGTGCTGATATACAAAGCCGCGGTTCTGTGTTAGGTAAAAGTTTTGGGTCACTGTTTTATTTTTATAATTTTGCAGAAACTTTTAAAGGTAGGTACATTGGTGGGCAGTAGACTGTATGAGCTGATGAAATCGATCGCCGTGGGTTTAAGTAGGCTTAAAAGAGCTTACAAACGTAATTTAGCACCGTCAAGCAATGCGGAAGCAGGCAAGCAAAGAGAGAGAAAACAAGAATCGTTCATTCACTCATTCATTCGTGGTTCACTCAGCCATCTTCATTCATATAATGTTACAGTATAGGCTATTTGACAGGTTTCTGAAAATCAACTCAGATTTTTTATGGTGTTTATACGGGCCCATAAAGTGACATGTGTTATATTTTTCTAAAAAAGCAATTAATTTTATTTAAATTTTATTTTTTATAATTTTATTTTGGTGGCCCAAAACGCTCTTGAGCAATATGGCGTCGCACATTCGGGTTCTCGAATCGCTATATTTACTGAGCTGTGACGTCATTATCGATTCGACCAATCTTGGCCGTTTTCGATAAAATTGCTACAGATACAAAATTATCAAGACCTGTTTTTTTTTTGCAAAAATCCATTGATTTAGGCCTTTTATTGGTTTTATAAGTCATAATTGATACAAATGTATATTTTCTTTTTTCTCACACTGTCAAGTAACCTATTGCCAACAACTTTACTAAATTAATTGCAGAATTTCATTCTAGGATGTAAAGAAACTAGGTATGAAGGATGATAATAAATAAAACATAATGTTGTTGAAGTTGCTTTACTTTATTTTCCACACGAGCACACGACACTTTCACACATGTCTTAAAACTCATTAATATATTACTATCCTATTTGTTAATTTTACACAAAGCTTTAGTTTTAACTATCTTAACATAAAAAGACAAGTACTAAATAATAATACACAAACAGTTAAACTACTTAACTAATTGAAGTCAACAGGTTTTCATCAAGCTATCGGGGCCTTAATGTCGGCAGTGAACACTGAACAGTTAAAACGAAAACTTAACATAAAATTAACAAACAAACACAGCCTTCGAGCAATTAACAATTATATCACGATTCAAACTTAACAACAATTCAACGCTTACAACGAGGCAACATGAACAATCGAATAATAACAATAACAACGGCTCAGCAACCAATAGGTACGTGATCACTGTTTTAACCCTATTGAGTGTTACTGACTGATCGGAAAGGATTTGCGGCTCCAGTTGAGATTAGTACTTAGAGACACATGACATCAATTTACAATTACTATTGCGTAGATTTGGAGAACAAGCACACCAGACGTGAGGGGAAACCACAGTGACCAAGCTTAACATTAACAAATAATAAATCGTGTATATGAACTCGCACGTCTCCGTCTGGAATGAATAAGCGACATAACAATTGCCCATGCAACCACAAGGAAACAAACAAGAGCACCGAATTGAATATTCAATTCGCAGAAAGGAAACAAAAGTTTTAATACACGATTTTAACGAGGCGTCATGAAAAGGCTCTAAAGAGCCCCGACACGAGGCGAAACAAGCAACTAGAAATGATACAAATGAAAAGAAACAACTCGAGGCACTTCATTAAGGCACGTTATGGCGGTTCCAGTAGGCACGCGGGATAAACGAGAGTCAACAGCCCGCCCCGGCTCGCCCTTGATGCGTCCACCCGATGGCCCACCGTAAAAACCAATTTAAAGAAACATTGCCGGAATTGCCATTTTTGCATCCGCTGTATGAAATGGATACGCTGAATTTCGATCACCCGTCTGATCCGATTCTGACAATGAGTTGCGAATATGCAAACAAAAACGTAACATACCTACATTATGTAACAGACAAATCAATATGTGCTAGTCGGTATTCAAACAATAACTGCAACGCCTACCCAAGTAGGTAAAACAAAAACGAAAAAAATTAATTAACAGCATTGTTGAGCAAACTAATTTACTCATGTACAAACAAACGCATAGGCACTCTCCAGTCCAGCTGGCTTTTTGTAGATGGTTGATATTATATTTAACAAAACTTAAGGTTAATACCAAAATAAAACAAAAACTCAACTTTACACAGAAAGGGATACTAAACCTTATGGAAAGGAAAACAATTTTGTTATTTTGAGAAAGAAATAATTTTTAAAAACCTATTTATCATTAATATAGTAATTTTTAGTAATTTCAAGAATGAACTAAGCAGTTAGTGAGTAGGCTAAAATGGTTAAAATTGCTAAAAGGCTAAAATTTTAAAAAATTCGAGCGGATCTCCGTTTGGACAAAATTTCACAGATTTATTAGTTATCTATATTAACTGTCTTTCAGTAGTAATTAGCTGTTATCTACTTCAAACAAACAAAAACATAACAATTATATTAACAAAATTGGCCCCAACTATAATATGTCTGAGAAATATTTTAAAACATCTATTATGGACAATATTTCAATTAATAGGTAAATGTGACACACCTCGTTTAGGACAATAGTTTTGGATGAAATAAAAGATTAAACCTGGTTTTTAACAAATTGAATTAATTAGGTAACTGAAAATATCAAGCACTTTTTTTCAAGTTATCTTTTTGAAAAAATTGTTAGTATAAACTATCTATAGTGTTTTTAAGTATGTTGTGTTGTTTTAAAACTGACATAACAAAACAGTATTTCTTGAGCAATCTTTAGAATAACTACCAACATAAAAAAACTTAACATTGTGAATCGATGCAACAATAATGTTAACAGGATCCAACGAAAATAACAATAACTTAACTGAAATAACTGTTAACAGCTTTTATTCTTCGTGTTAAACAGAGCAATGATTTTGCAATTCGCTATCGATACAAAATCGAGATGTATCCGAACGAGTACACAGAACAAACTTAAACAAAACAAAACAACAAGTCAACAATAAACAGGGAAAGTTAAACAAACAGAAACTCAAATAATATCTCGATAACTGAGTGCGAGATAGAGGTAACTTGTGCAACACTTTTAACAACAAATGCCGAACATTAAGGCACTCGACACTGGAAATCGATATGAGGACGATTTGTGCCGAGAAGTTAGTCCTGACTGCAACCGGGTGTGAGTCTAGCAGCAGTTCATATCTTTTACACGAAACTCTATTTAAGGAACCATTACTATAGTTATTGGTGTTCCAATTAAGGGTTAATAAAATTTATAACTAATGTTGGTTGTCATTTAAGTTCATTAAAAATAATATAATTACGCAACTTATGTCTATGTAAAACCGTACACAAGTAAATTAATAAGAAACCTAAGCCCGGAGTAACCTATGCTATCTTTGGACATCTAGTGAATACTTTGATGATAAGTAGTTGGTGCCGGCTGACGTCGATAGACGACTGTCGTTGAACCAAGTCAGAGGCCTTAGGGCGGCTTGAAAACTTCTGACAGTAAGACCCGCCACTGGTCTTGCAAGCCTCCACCGATCCGGACTTGGCCCCCGTGGCGGAGTATGGCTATACCTTCCTCAGGGAAGACACCCGAGCCCCTCGGTGGGGACATAATGGGTTCATGATGAAGGTGGGAATGGTGATTACCTTATCGCAGTGTAGGTAGCTGGTAGTTATTGGTAGCTGCTGATGGTAGTATATCACAATGTCTTCGCATCTTTGTTTCTTTTTTCATACCCCCAGATCAAACGTGGTGAGTATAAATCCTGTTTGCTCGATAAAATTTTATTTCCATCTGAAAAAAAGCAAAACCAACTATTAACTATAAATATTCTTAAGTTAATAAATATACCTATATTCACTGCCTCGTTGGTCTAGCCTTTAGGGCGCTTGGGTACCAATATAGAGGTCGTGGGCTCGATTCCCCTCAGTCTGGGTGTACGAGTATTTCATGTTTGTGACGTCCGTGCCTGGTTACTTTAGTACAGGGCAGGTATCCTAGTTTGGGACCAGGTCAAGTAATTTTGTTGTGTGGAAGGTATTAATATATCATAATTGGAAATTAATGTCGATATTTGCTACTTACATAGAGACATTAATTAAATAATTACAAAATAATTCATAAAAATACCTACGTGCAACGCAACTGTAAAATCAATTATTTTACTAGGCATTTTAAATTAACTCAAAATATTTTCAATTCATTATAGCGCAAAAACTGCACATTAAACATATACATATTTCCAGAAAATCCTAGATTTTTATGAAGAAAAAAAAGGACAAATAAATCCCGAAACTTAGTCTTAGTGATTACCCAGATGAAACTGAACCGAGGCAAGTAGATTAAATGAACGGCAAATAGAGAACTTACCAGAAGTGAAAACAGGCGCCAAAGCATTTTACGCTTCGAAGACTCCATTTCATAAAGGAATATTTCCCGGAAACGGGTCAGTTCAATGATGAACTGCCTTCGTTAATTAAGAAACGGCAATGAACTTTTAGTTTCTGAACTTCAATAAACAAACTTGATTACTTTGAAGCGACAGGAGTCGGTTGTATTCAGTGTCCGCCGGGGGCCTTTGGGGACCCCCGGGGATGTTGCCGGTAGCTGATAGAATTCGGAAGTGGTCCGTTACTCTGCCAGCCGCCCTTATATATGGCTCCCAAAATCCCTCCCTTGTACACCGTGGGACTCGTGCGCACGTGGGACTCCTTGCGTAAGCGCACACAATAGCCCCCTTTTTCTTTATGCGCATTGATTTCGAACCCCCGAGACTTCTTGCCTTCTATCTGTGTTTACCTGCAAGGAGGGTGCGGACTGGCCCGGTGGGAAACGACGCAATAGCAACTCAAATTGAATTACTGTACACGATAATCACGGGGATTTTATAAGAGGGTCTGCGACTAGTTTTTATTTTCACACGGTAAAGTTGATTGTTATTCAGATGGCTATAACGGGCAATCTCGTGTAATACTTACTTACTGAAAACAGAAACTTAAATCTAAGGAAAGGTATGAAAATAGAATAAAAACTAAATTAACTCTAATTGTCTTCTTCGGCGCGTCAGATCTGTCAGATTCATACCCAGTTTCGATACCGAAAATGCTTTTCAAATTACATCTCGTATACGTGTTTCTTTAAATGCCAACCAATATTCTCAACTTCATGACCTGAATAGCGCAAAAATCAAGAAGGGGTTCTTGAAACAAGAGGCGGGCGGGCTCAAGCTGGCTGACTCATTAATTTGCGAATTCACACAAAGCCTAACGGCGATTGACTTGGCCTGGCCCAAGTGTTTTGCAGTGGAACAAAAGGCCCATTCAAAGGTCTTGTGTGCCTGCGCCAAGCCTACGGTCTATTCCGATGTGGTTTCAATTTAGTTATTTGCAGAGGAAATTAAACAGCCAGCTGTCAATATTGTAGCAGTTTAAGGGACTAGCGGGCACTTACCCGCCCACAACCTCATTCCATTCATAAAAAACAAAAAAGCTCGACATCAACCTCTGTATGTCCCCACTGCTGAGACACGGGTATTATCCTGCATCGCAGGAAGATTACGCTGTACTCCTCCACTGGGGCCAAGTCCGGATTGGTGGAGGATTGTAAAACAGTGGCGGGCGTTACTGTCAGAAGTTATCAAGCCGCCCGTAAGGCCTCTGACATGGCTTAACGACTGTCATTACATGACAGCCGGCACCAACGGCTTAACGTATCTTGCGAAGCACGGAAGCGCTGAGAAAAATTGCCACTAGGTAGTCACGGGACAGTCACCCATTATACACCTGACCGCGCCAGTTGTTACTTAACTCAAGTGATTGATTCCAATCATTCAAGTGGACTAGGCCACCAGCGGTACATTTTTATTCAATACATTTTCTATTCATTTTCATGCAAATGCGGGCATTTGACCGCATGCTAAGTAAAATTATGTGCGGTTTGACTCTTTGCGTAGAACAAGACTTGCAAATTGGTGTTGACATGAAGACGTTAACGATGATGAACGTTCTTTTAGATAATTCCTCATTTATGGGTTTGAGTTGACGCACAATATAGCAACTATTCTTGTACATAGTCACGTGACTCGTGAACACGTGACCTTGAACAGACATTCGGAATTCATTACGATTAATTGCTAACATTACGCAAGTTTTGTTTGCCCGAACACTAGACTGGAATATACCTCATATAAAGGGAAAAACAATCCATTCAGTCTAAATAAACCCTATTCGCGAGTACAAAGTTGTGTGTTAATCAAAAGCTTGCGAAAGTGCTCCTTGACTATATTGTAAATTTAACTTACTTTGAGGGTTGGTATCGCGTTTCACGTTTCGTACTTAGGAGTGTTATGCTTGTTTTTGTGATATATATTAAAAGTTAAAGAGTCCTATTTATAAAAAAACACGATTCCTTAAAACTGGATTCCTTAGAAGTTGCTGGATGCGGCGAGCTGAAGAAATGGCGCTATGGCGCTCATTAGGGAAGGGCTATATCCAGCAGTGGACTAATATAGCCTGAAGAAAAAGAAGATGATTCCTTAAAGCACTCGTTAAAACCCAAATAAAATAGTCTGTGGTGGAGATTTTACAAGTAAAAAACGTAACCACAGATTTAATAAACTGCCTCTGAGGGGTGCCTTAAGGAAATCGTGTTTTATAAATAAGGCAGTAAATCAATAAATTATAAAACTGGGTTTTCACGATCTTAGTACACTTGGACATAGCAACCTATTTTAAGAACTCAGATGCATCACTACAAGTATACAGCGGCGATCTCAGTAGGTACAGGTGACAGCACATAAACCTTTACATACGTACACTAATCAGTGACAATTAAATGTTGTAAAAATACAAAGGTTGACCTGCTGTTGCCTGTACACTCTGATGAAAACGGCCGAATTTAATCCACTCTGACAATGCTATATTTGACTAGCTGACTGAGATGATATCCCAAAAATAAAATGTCGCCAATCGCTAAAACATTTTTTTTGATGATGTGGAAGTGTTGAGAACTGTATAGTTGCCATTTCCGTAAAAAAACTGTTCAAATTCTCTTTATTTCCTTATTATATTTCGATTATTGAGAGTCTGCTGTCTTTTGTGGTGATTTTGACTTAAATATACCTGTAGATAAAAACATTTATCACAAAGGAACAATTTGGATTTAGTATTACAGTAAATATACAGTAATACTGAATCCCTCAAAACCATAAATTAAAAAACTAGCCATTCATAAAAAAATTAACCAATAAATAAAATACGAACCGCCTTAGTGTAAGTCATCCTTAGAAGGAAAGAATTTTGAAAAATTGTGTTGAAATTTTGACATCTCGCACTAACATTTTTATAAAAATGTCTTTGTATGACAAACGTGCATAGACCAACCCTGTACTCGGCATGATAAGATAAGATAAAGTTTCTTCGTCCTAAACACAAGTCTAAGTCACTTACGTTACGAGTATATGGTGCATTGATTTTGATATTCGAAGTAATAGTTACTTAGTATTCATAGTACCAACCCTCACAAACCTGTGTTATTACAACAATTTCATAACAATTTTAACATAACACAACCGCACGCCAGAGACCAAGGACTTGCCATTTGCCACGATCCGTTCGACACGACAGATCTCCTTCGCTTCATCAACGTTCATAAGTCGTTGCATGCACGCACGCCGGTTCCGGGTACTTTTTATCTTCCCTTTTTGCTGATACGTCTCCTATCTGATCGAAGCATGTCCTGTATAATTTAACAACACCTAGTATTCCTGAGTCGAAGCCACGTGTGCAAAGAAGCAGAGGACGAGCACCAATGCGTCGGACAGACCCTATTACTAAAGTTTCAGAGGGGACCCTACAAGCAGCTATAAATCTGGCGCGTAAACGGAACGACGATAGTGACGTCTTCAGCCATGACGACACGACGAAAAAGAGTATCCCAGTCTTACAAGTTTTCGTGGTGCTAGATAGAGTACGATATTAAATGTCGAAATAAAGCGACGGGCGATCACCAGGTGGTTGTAATCTGCCGCCCCGGTATGTTTTCGAGACTGCAGTTCTCACGGATAATTGCGGACTCGTGTGTCTGAAACGTATTATGTGTGAAATTATCAGGGAATTTGTAAGGTGAAAAGCTGTAACTGACCTTTAACATAGGTGCCACTCTTGGGCGCAGTCCACCTAAATTGACTGGGTTTCTCTGAATCATAACTTCACTCTTTACTCGGAGTATTAATTTATATCAATGGCTACAGCTTTTTAATAAAGGTGTGGTAGCGGCAGAGAATTGGTAAACTGCTGGCCGGTTCGGACCCTATTTTACGTCCTCCCTGCGACAAACATAACCCTCCCTTCTAACTGTTTAGTTTTGAATTTCCAATTAGGTATGTAGTTTTTCTCGATTCTTGTAAAGTCAAACCAAGAAACACCAACAGCAGTCATTTCCCCGAGTATAACCACTATAATTGAACGCGAGGAGGTAAATTTATACTCGTATATAGGCAGCTAGGTGGCCTGTTAAAATATCGGTCGGTCGTTGGCAGCAATTTGCCTACGTCACCAACAATTTCAGTCAGCGGTGGCGCCCCGGGCAGTAGGGGACGCCCTAACCAACGCACGTGTGCTGAACGGAACAATGGCGACTCGCTTCACAAACTGCTTTGTGCCTAGACGCTTTATTTTTCTCGCAACAGCGCGATCTTAAGTCCTGCTTCACCTGCATGATGCATTCTGTTATTGCATCTCACGAAAAGGTCTACACAGAAACGGCGCAAGCCAGTGGTACTTGACGAACGAGTCGTGCATTCACTTGATACATTTTTAATCTCTGGTTTATTACAGCTACAGTTTGAAAGAATCAGTTCGCAAAGCACGTGCATAGAGTGAGCAACGTGCAGTGAGTCACTGTCAAAAGCTACTACCGGGTGGCTCTTATTGCTTATGACATAGATGGGAGTATCGAGCAAAACTTTGTACCTCTGCGTCTTCACTTTCGTCAAAGCGCACTTATCTCTGTGAGTTTCGTTAAGATTTCTCCCACCGAGACGTTGTTCAGGAAGTAAAGCTAAGTAAAGCGATGCCGTTCAATTATTCACGCACACATTCGCTCCTGGCCCGGTTCTTTTCATAAGGGACAAAAGGGGATTCAGGTCGTGGCAACAACGGAAAGATTGCTAAGGACGCGCGGAGCATGCAAGGTGGGCTTTAATATTAAACGTCCTGAAACCAGCAGGGCCTACTTTATTACGCGGAACCGCCCGACCGCGATGCCTAACATACCGCGCCGAATACCTACCCACGCCAGGCACCCAATATTAAACATAATACTTATTTTAATTAAAAATTCAACACAATCCTGTTCATCATCAGCCCACGGAAGTACTTAGTTAAACATATAACTCATTAAATTATTTATAAAAACAGAATAACTAGGTAACTATAAAACACTATTCAGAAACTGCCTCTGAGGACTCTTTTACAGAAATCGTGCTTAAAATAAATAAGAAAAACACGAGTCTTTTAATCATCAGAAAGTAACTTAGAAAAGGAACTGTACCCTTTATCTTCAGGAAACTCGGAAGGCATAGTACTTGACACACGAGTAAAGTAAGTACGCGGATAATATTGACACTCAGAAAGATTCTGACCAATGCAACAATGCTTTCTTTTGTCCGACAATGCTAACTCTACTCTGAATTGTGAGCTAGTGAGAGCAGCAGATGTCAGCAAATTACATAGCCTTGCCGACGATGGACATTTAGTAGCGGCCAGACGAGTAGATGGTAGCCTAGTTCCGTTACATCTGAGTGAAATTGATATGCAAGGTGAAAAATTCAATTTCCTGCGTCAATAATCTGAGTTAGGGCTCAGCCAGCAAAAAAGGAGCAAATACACAGCGCCCAGCGGTAGCGATATACCACTTCCATGATCCACATTCCGATAATACTTTCTGTGGAAAGTTATTGCTGTTACGTAGGTATTTCCGAGAAATTTCATAATACGCTTTGAATGCATCTCTAACATAACATTGGCTAGAAACGAATTGGGTACTGAAATATGGAATAAATTATTCTAGGTGCACGGAATTATGCACTTACCGCTTCGTATTCCATTCACAATGCTTTCTGTCAGACAGTCAGGCAGACCTACTATTAGATCCTCCAACCTGCAGATATTGTTTCCACAACCTTCTGACGGCTGGTTCAGACTCTCGTTAGAGTTATTGTGTTCCAAATAGCGCCACAATGAAGTGTATTATTATGTGAGAAATAACGATGACTCTAATAATCACCAAGAATCATTTAAAGGAACGCCTGGGAAATCCAGAGTGATTCTCAGATCAGAATGACAAAATAAAGTAAGATAATATATCGTTTATTGAACCAGAAGAGGTGTGATCGCAGTCCCTGGTGTCTGCCGACCCCTCTGGGATACAGGTGTGAGGTTGTGTAATGTAATTAATGTAAGAGGTGTGGACATCAAAACGAAATAAAATTGGACTTATACAATATCCAGAGCTAAAACTTAGACTTACATAATATTACCCTTTTTTTGGCAACTGCGGCTGTCCTGGGTTTATCTTCTTCTTCTTTTTCAGGCTATATTAGTCCACTGCTGGACTTAGCCTTGCCCTAATGAGCGACATAGCGCCCGTACTAGGTTAATATTAATATAGCGCCTCTTGCCTCTTTTTTTAATACAATTGTCACACAAGTTGGTCAAATTAACGCCTACCGCACAGAAAGGACACTGAAGGTGGTGCCATATCACAGATATATTGTTATAATAGGTCTTTGTGCCATAAATTCACAGAGAGTTTCTCTTAGAATGAACAATACAATCTACACGGTGATTTTAAAATTGTTATCTATTGCTGAAATATGCTTTTATTGGACTTTTTGCATCTACTTAATGAGATGATATATATAGCCTCCAGTGGTATCTTCACTCACACTAGATGGGTGAAGGGACCACTCCGACGCTGTAGTGCCTGGGACATGGTTTTATAGATGGTGTAGGCTTGCCCAGCACCTATACCATTCTGACAGCTTAGTCGGCCTAGCCCTCAGGAAAGACTAGTCAATACGTGCGGAGCTAGTCACACGCACGCAATCGAGTATTTTTGACTTCCTATCTACAAGAAAAGTAAATCGAGCCATAAATAAATTATGGAAGACGATGAGGGTAGCCGACGCATAACAGAACAGAACACTTGCATATTTGAGACCTGCGAAAATACTAAAACAAAATTTAAAAACCTATTTAGAGGCTAAAAATTTCACCCATGCCGGGATTCGAACCAGCGCTCTACCAATTGAGCCAATGGGCGACTCACGGCATCAATGAAATTTCGAACCTCTTTACAATATACTCTGTATTACGTACAGGCAGCGACATCTGACTTAAGCAAATTGCATTACTTACAGCCCCGACTACCTACTTTGCAGTTAGGTTTAACATCGGAACGATATCACTGTACCCACATGATTACTTACATGATTAAATTTCACTGATGCCGTGAGTCGCCCATTGGCTCAATTGGTAGAGCGCTGGTACAGATAGCCAGAGGTTGCGGGTTCGAATCCCGGCATGGGTGAAATTTTTAGCCTCTAAATAGGTTTTTAAATTTGTTCCTTAGCACGGGTTGTAATCATGTGGGTACAGTGATATCGTTCCGATGTTAAACCTAACTGCAAAGTAGGTAGTCGGGGCTGTAAGTAATGCAATTTGCTTAAGTCAGATGTCGCTGCCTGTACGTAATACAGAGAATATTGTAAAGAGGTTCGAAATTTCACTGATGCCGTGAGTCGCCCATTGGCTCAATTGGTAGAGCGCTGGTACGGATAGCCAGAGGTTGCGGGTTCGAATCCCGGCATGGGTGAAATTTTTAGCCTCTAAATAGGTTTTTAAATTTGTTCCTTAGCACGGGTTAGTGCATTAAAAATAAAAATAGTGTAACTAAAACAAAATGTCAAACGTCAAAGCAAAAATCTGCCAGAGCAGTGACAGTTTTTTTACAAGCAACAATGTTTACGATGATATGATGATGATTGGCCTTTTTGCATCTACGTAATGAGATGATTTTTACAGCGTCCAGTGGCATCTTCACTCACACTAGATGGGTGAAGGGACCACTCCGACGCTGTAGTGCCTGGGACATGGTTTTATAGATGGTGTAGGCTTGCCCAGCACCTATACCATTGTGACAGCTTAGTCGGCCTAGCCCTCAGGAAAGACTAGTCAATACGTGCGGAGCCAACCAAGCCGCGGGTTTCCTCACGATGTTTTCCTTCACGTTAGCGTGTGGTATTGCGACTACAAATTCGCAAATGTACGTAACTTTGAAATTAAACAAAGTCATTGGTACATGCCCGCACTCAGGATCGAACCTGGGGCTCTCGCTTGCCAGTCCATGGTTCTACCCACTGAGCAACCACCGCTTCGAAATATGTTTAGGTTGTTAAATATTGTTGTTTTTCCTTTCATGGCGGCCAATAGTATTAATGATTTAAGGGTTGATGATATATTTTTGCTGTAAATATTCATGATTTGTTACATTTGGTTTTGCAAATGAACTATTCTTTTTTTTTTTTTTATGTAGCCTCGATTGTGTCCCACTGCTGGGCAAAGGCCTCCTCTTTTGTCGTCCATTCCAGTCTCCGAACTATTCTCAATTTTTTTTTTTACTTTTGTTGTGCTTTGATTTCCTTATGACTAAGCGAAATGTGTTGTACTTGTAACAAAAAATTTTCGCTAACGTTTTTTTACAAGTGGGAATAACTAAAAAAGCTAAACATGAGTTTTTTTCCTTATATCTTCTTAAAATGTGTCTAACGAATTCGTTGTTGTTGTATTACGCTACTATTATTAAAGACCAGTGCTTGGGTTTGTACATGCGCGTCAAGGTAGAGCGTTTACACACATACATAAACTCACGCCTTTTCCTGAATGGGTAATTAGAGACCATATTCAATATAACGAAAGATCATTTGGTTAACATTAACATTTACATACAAGCACATACATTGCTTCTGGCCTTACACTAGGATACCCTGTGTCGTGGGAACCAGAAACAACGACATCACAAACATGTAAACATCCAAGACCTGGACTTTTTTTTCCCCAGCCAGGATTCTAAGCCGGGACCTCTTGCATGGTAGGCAGAAGCGCTACTGCTACGCCACAGAGGTCGTTATTTAATATTTATATTCGTGTTTATACCATCTACGAGTAGATTACATAGACGAGACGGAATATCCATCTGTTGGGATTGTTCGAGAAATTTATTTAGACAATTGCCTTAATTTATTTAATAAAGGCTTGGCTTAGGTTAGCGAAAAACCGTGACCTCCTTGAAACCGTGAGCTCCAAGCTTTCAAGCTTTATTCTTTGGGCGCCATGGAATAGATAGATATTTAGATAGAATATTCTTTATTGCATGAATATTTTTTATTTATAGAACCAGCCATATCAAAGTAAATAATTTTCTCTTAGGTGAAAAACCTCGGATATTATTGGGCCTATCTATCACCAAATCCTAAGCGGTTCCAATCTAACTGTCAAATTCCATTCTAAATTGTCAGTTAGATAGATTGTGAATAAAGTAACTACGTTGCAGTGCTCATGTTGAGAACTACTATTTATAATAAGACCAAAATGTACCACATGTAGCAATAAACGATTAAACTTTGAACTTAGTAATCGTGGCCGTCCAAGGCGTAATAGCGGAACGACCTAACAAACTTACCTACTGCCGGGGTGGTAGGAAATGGCCGAGGACAGAGGAGTGTAGAGCTAAAAGGGCAGGCATTTGCCCACCAGTGGGACACTAAAGTAACCACATTTGTTCCAAGTCACTAGTAGGAATGTCGATTTTTCGTACACACAACTAGTCTATAACATAATAATAAGTATGCCGATACCTGCTCTCGCTTAACATCGTGTACTTCGGTGCTTATGGAACAGACGGCATCCTGGAACATATTTTTCCTATCCGATCCTATATTCAGGCGATTCTCAGTAAGAGGCAATATATCAGGCTCATTATTCTCCATAGTGCGAACCAATTCGTCGATTGACAGTCTTATTTACAAAGAAAAAGATATATTTATAATTATAAAAGTCGATGCCGCTAATGCACTCTTACGAAGAAGTTAAATGCGGTTTATCAGAGGAATTCATGGCAACCGTCTTTAACTTCATTGTAAGAGGGTTTTAGTGAAATTGACTTATTATAAATAAGACTGTGACTGTGTTAAGGGAATCCAATGGACTAACTAGCCCCACTAAATAAAAAAAACATATTTTCTCCAATGTATTGCACCAGTCCATCTAAAGGTTGTCTGGAAATGATCTCTTTTAGAGACCTTTCCAATTCAATATGTAAAAAAGAATATTTTTTTTAGGTGGCATCAGTGTTAATCCTTGGAGCCCCTTAGGAAGAGACATTGTGAGATTACCTTGGTATGCTGAGATTACCTTGATAACTTATTTGAAAACAAATACTTATTGAGGAAAATTCTTATACTAAAGGGTACAAACAAATACTATAGCAGATTTCTGTATAGAAATACAATTCATAGTTAACGACATTGCGTAATCAATTGGTATGTAATTAAGTGGGTTAATCGGCGATGCAATGTATGTCAAATTGTCAAAGTAAACCACGAATTGTAGTTCTACGAAACGGGGCCTTGGAAGCCTGTTCACGTAATATAGGGCACAGCGAGCGGGCTCTGTAGTAGCTCTAGGTATGTTAGAGCCTTGAGCTTTTACACACGTCGTTTTTGAACGCGCTGATGACGCACGAAAAACGCAATCAGGACGCACAGCAAACGCAAGGCCGCCGTCACGTTGTAACTTTGCATACGATCCTTGCGTTGCTATGTCAACCCTTTTATGTTGTCTCCACTGCTGGGGAGCGGGTCTCTACCTGCATCGCAGTAAGGCTAGACCATACTCCACCATGGGGGCCAAGTCCGGGTTGGTGGAGGATTGTAAGACTGTGGCGCACCTTACTGTCAGAAGTTATCAAGCCGCCCATAAGGCCTCTGACATAGCTTGCGTTTGTAATCTCATACGCGTAGATGACGCACTCATCAAAGACGTGTTCAGCGCAAATAAAAAACGTTGTGTGCAAAATCCCTTAGGTTATCACTGCCAGTTCTTATAGTCATTTGTTAGTGCCGTCTATTGCAAACGTCGATTTACGGTCCGCCCGTGAATAGAGGGTTGGTACTCGTACAACGCCTTCGTCGAACATATACTCGTACCGTGTTATATATAGGTACTTACTAACGAAACACATGTATTTTCTGCGTATTACCATCACAAAATTTTCAAAGTAACCATGCCTGTAAATTTAATGACTTAACCAACTGCTCTCATGCTAAAGATTAATTATAAGATAGGTACCTACCTACTTCTACCTAGTCTGAGAGAAAGTGTAAGGAGTGATCAAATCCGGAAAACCACACTGACTTTCAAAACCAGAATGGATTCTGTTTCAGCTGCGACCGCAAAGTAGAAATGGAACTGACCGGGCCACGAAAGTCGTATTTTCCCTCACCATTGGGCAAAAATTGACTAGGTCACACGCTACGCATACCGCAAATGTAGCTCAGTAAGGCGTGGGCCCAACAGAGAGAACGTGAGGCGAGGGCGCGGAAAAGATGCGTCTTAGTTATGGGGGGGACCAAATTTACCAACTCTATCATCGTCACCATTATCATCAGCCATTCGACGCCCACTGCAGGAAATAGACCTACCTCAGGGTTTTCCAAGCTTCCCGGTTTTGTGCCGGCCTCATCCAGCGACTTACCGCCACTGTAGCCACGTCGGCAGACCCTCAAGCCACGCTGCATCGTCCGCTTTGCGGTCGTCGTAGCCTTTGTAGGTGTACAGCTGGGGCACGGGTCTCTTCCTGCATCGCATGAAGGTTAGGGCATACTCCACCACGGGGGCCAAGTCTATGTTGGTGGAGGATTGTAAGACTGTGGTGGGCCTTACTGTCAGAAGTTATCAAGCCATAAGTCCATAAGGCCTCTGATATGACTTAACGACTGCCATTACATGACAGCTGGCACCAACGGCTTAGCGTCCCTTGCGAAGCACGGAAGCGCTCGGTAAAAATGCCAGTAGCGTTATCACGGGACGGTCATTCATCCTGTTGTGGCTTAACTCAAGTGATAGATTCCAATCACTCGTTTCGGCAAGGCTACTCGCCTACGGGAGCCAAGCATTGATCTGTTCAATCGCTACGAATATTTTCACGGTCATTCTAGCACACGCTCTAGTTTTCGTTGTAATTCATCAGAACATAACATTGTATCAACTATAAAATAATATGTTGTCAAATATTGTTTAGTTGCGCCGACTACTCGTATTTCAGTTTCCGTTTCTTCTTTTCCGTCAATGGTTGTCTGGAAGAAATTACTTTTAGTAATAAGGCCGCCACTTGTACTGTACTGTTATTTTATAAGTCTCTTATGTAATCCCTGGTGTACATGCAATAAAGAAAATTCTTTCTATCTATCTATCATAATTCAGAGGTCATCAGACGGTGGGGCAGCACGAAATTGCTCGGCTCGGCAAAGAGCTCTATCAAATTTACTGGCGTTTTGTTAGAGTCCTCGCTAAAACGCTCCCGTTCATTTTGTTATCTGTAATGAACATTTGCTCCAATGCTTATTAGTGAATGCTCTGGTCTGTAAGCAGCTTTATTGGTACTGTTTATTTTGTTTTTCCATTCAGTGATTTGTATATTACGGTGGCAGTCCGATATTACCATTATCACTCAATAGTGATTAAGTTAATAGCGGAACGGAATAGACCAAGAGAAAACAAGTAGCCTGAACCAAAGCATACAATGAAGAAGAATTTGACACAAACATCGTGTTATTAAAATAGCGTATCACCTGAACACCGTCTCAGTAACAATAATAAATTATTTTGTGATAATACTGAAGTTTGAAATTCTCATTTTATTTTTATCATCCATACAGATTGACTGCATCTTTCAAAATAATTTGTCATTCTATTTTATAACACTGCATATTGCATTCACTATCGACAAATAGACTGAATGATACCTACATAATAACTGCAATTAAGTTTCTGATGTTCTCTATATTCCTGATGATATTAACAATAGTGTAAAAGTTGGTGTGACGATGTGTCAACATTAGGCTTCAAAACTTATCTTCTATAGCACGCATAATAATGTCGATTTACTAACGGTTCAGCTATTGATTTTCCTACTTTACCCACCTACTTAGTTAAATATTAATCCGATCCTATTAGATGGGCCCAGCGGACAGGCAGGTACGATTCGATTTGTCTATTAATCCCACCATAAAACGGGATTTAAACGGGTCCAGCTATTACGCAGTTATACGGCGTGTTGCGAAAACCTCCGATAGAACTTAGTTCCTTACTAGCCAATATGAAGATTTTTTTTGTGATCCAACCCTCCAACATTATTTTGTAAGAAGTATCAGCTGCTCCATAGACATGTTATGCAAAGACAGAGTGAACCAAATTACGCCCAAAGCGAATTCGTACGCAACCGTCCAAACAATAAGTGCAGGTAAATAGAAGCGGCTTACGCACGCGGCGCTTGTATTTACCGACTGCGGCGCAGCCCAAAAGGAGAGTGATGTGTTTGTGAGTGTATGTACAATGTATGTATGTATGTATGTATGTATGTATGTATGTATGTATGTATGTATGTATGTATGTATGTATGTATGTGTGTGTGTGTGTGTGTGTGTGTGTGTGTGTGTGTGTGTGTATGTATGTATGTATGTATGTATGTATGTATGTGTGTGTGTGTGTGTGTATGTATGTATGTATGTATGTATGTATGAATGTATGTATGTATGTACGTATGTATGTATGTATCTATGTATGTATGTACAGGTTTTACGCCTAGTGTGGAGACCACTAATGGTTGTATGTATTTTTCTATTCTAAATATACAATTTCTCTACTAAATTTTAATTTCATGTATAAACCATTCTATGTTCCGTCATAACTATTATATTTAACTATTGATCAGAGATTTTGACGGATAATATCACAATCGATTCCTTGTGTTTGCGCGAGTGTCACAGTCTCTTTTAAAATCAGCATAAATTATACGAAAAATGTCAAAAAATTTAAATAACCATCAACGCGACTGCTGCCCAGTTATTTATTTTTTATATCAGTGTTTTTGTGAGTGACTTTTGCAAATACGCAAAACTTGCGCATTATTAGTGAAACACTTGTAAGTCGGCTTAATGACGCCGGCCTTGGAATGCCAGATTTTTCATTTTATAGCTTCTCTTTGAGAGATCAGATCATAGTGCTGTGCCTTCAGTTCTATCAGCTACTTCACACATGCGCCAGAGCAAACATCAACTTTTAATATCTAATAGAGAATATTAATAAGTAATTATCACGTTTACCCCAGTGGTTGTCGGTTTTTCGCGAGATATGGTCAGCCCACTGCCAGCTTGCTAATTTAGTCGATAACTTTGGTTTTCTATCGGATGTACCTATTCGTTACTTATCCTATCCTTCAGACAAACTCCGAGCATAGCTTTCTCCATAGCTCGCTGAGCGTCTTTGCACTGGTGGACCAATCGAGACCAAACCTATCGTGAGTGCCCATGTCTCGGCTCCGTAGGTCATGACAGGTAGGACACACTGATTGAAAACTTTAGTTTTCAAACATTGCGGTACTTTGCGTAGTTTCCCAAATGCTGCCCAGCCCAGCTGGGTCCTCCTCTTGGCTTCCTTCTCGAAATTGTTTATAGTGATCTGCAGAATTTGAACGAGGTAAGTTAATTCAGAAACGATTTCGAGAAGGTGACTATGTACGCCTACCGGTGTATTGGATCAATTGGGCCATTGAACCAGAAGATTTGGTTTTATTCAAATTTATACCTAGACCGATGCATCGCGAGGCTGAAACTAGGCCGGCTAGCATCTAGTTCAGCTCCTCTAGCGACTCCGCCATTAAGACTAAGTCATCTGCGAATCGCAGGTTTGAGTGGCAACGTCTAAATCACGTTTTATGGTGGTTTTAGAAATAAAGTCGCCAATTGTACTGTAATCTATTATTCATAAGCTTTAAATTTAATTTCTGGCATACAAAAAAGTATATTGTATCCATCTATCTATGGTGGAATTCAAAGAAATTAATTATACTTACCTGCTGAGTCTAGGCGAATCGAGTTTAAGGTTAACTATGTAGTTAGGAATATTTTTTGATACATGGTTGAGCTCACGCAACCGTGTATCAAAAAATAAAAGTTGTTATGATTGATGAGTCCAATAATAGTTCTACCGCGACATTTTGCATCACCCTATAGTTATGGGCTATTTCAACTGCAGACCCTTTTATTAGATTAGGCTCTATTTTGATTAATTCATGTTTTGACACTATTGTCTTAGCGCCGCGTTTTGCAAAGCTTAGGCCGCGAGTACATTTCACAGCACAGCAACCTTTACAAACGAGCACTTAAATCATTTACATTAAAGACGACTTTGCAACAAAAATGGAAAGGTTGAACTGCTGTCGGTTGTACCAAGGGGTTAATCCCTTTGGTTCAATCGACAGTAGGCAGGCTAAGCATAAATGTAGAGCTTTACTTCGTTGGAATAAAAAATAACAATAAACCCTTTAACTGGCACTTCTTAATTTTCTGATAGCTTCGTATTGGTACTATAACTTCACAATTAATGTACATAACTTAGATAACAATGTCATCGGTACATGCCAGAATTCGAGCCCAAGGCATCTAAATGGAGAACCCGGCGTTTTACCGCACTCCGAGCCGCTGCCACCGCGTCTTACCAGCTCGCTAAAATGGGAAGAAAATCAAACAAGTTGGTGAGAATTTTTCTCTACCCTAAGTTTTACAATCATTTTAAGCGTCTCGTGGAATAAACTTTATACTAGGCATGACGCTCCGCGCGTCTACTTCGTTCTTGCTTCGGGGTGAGTCTCTAAAATGCATAGTTGTTCAATAGAGTCATATTAGTCCGGTAATGGTCGTTTCATTAACACTATCGGTAGTCTAGTAACCAATGGCGTTGCAATGGCATAGCCCATGCTACTTCTATATTCTATATTAAAATTAATGTATAAAAAACCAAGACGATACCCAACATCAGCCTTGTATTAAGAATGCGGTTTTCTTACAATCAGGAAACTATTTATGCTGAAAGTGGTACTTACACAACACCGAAAAGTTATCTATTCACCCCCCAACCACAAGCTTATAAGTAATAGAGTTTACCGAATTCCCCAACAACAAACAAAAACAGCATTTGCGCAAAGATTCCCCCCTTTTCTACACCCTTACATCTACAATAAAATTGTCAAATCGTACAACATAAAACTAAGCACCCTTATAGAAGCAAAACAAAAAGTTGAGGATCGGTTGAACACTTTAGATTATAATGATACCGAAGTGATACAAATACGTAAATAAATATCATAGAGTCAAATTAACAAGCTAAAACTATCCAGTAAAACGTCGAAATTAAAATACAGCCATAACACATATATACATACATCACACACAGACACACACACACACACACATTATTGCACACACTTACACTGACAAATAAACACAAATTTCTATAAAAACAATCGCGCAGCAACACTTACAACACACACACACTAATTACAAATTGAGTCCAAATTAGGCTAAGTTTAAGTGTAGTGTTAAAAATAAGTACCGAAGCTTAGAATTTATTATGAAAATAAGTACTAAAGAACGTATGTAATTATACCTCAAATTAAATTTGTCAAATAGCAAAGAGTTTTTCACGTTACAGGCAAGGCCTAGTATGGAAACCATGAACATCACAGAAATATTACTATCCATAATATATTTATTAATAAGTAGGTACTTAATAACATTTCGGATTACACTATTTTTATTTTTAATGCACTAACCCGTGCTAAGGAACAAATTTAAAAACCTATTTAGAGGCTAAAAATTTCACCCATGCCGGGATTCGAACCCGCAACCTCTGGCTATCCGTACCAGCGCTCTTATTAAAAATTAAAAATAAAAATAGTGTAATCATGTGGGTACAGTGATATCGTTCCGATGTTAAACCTAACTGCAAAGTAGGTAGTCGGGGCCGTAAGTAATGCAATTTGCTTAAGTCAGATGTCGCTGCCTGTACGTAATACAGAGAATATTGTAAAGAGGTTCGAAATTTCACTGATGCCGTGAGTCGCCCATTGGCTCAATTGGTAGAGCGCTGGTACGGATAGCCAGAGGTTGCGGGTTCTAATCCCGGCATGGGTGAAATTTTTAGCCTCTAAATAGGTTTTTAAACATTTCAGATACTTATTTGGCTACACTCTCTTTCTATTTAAATTCTTTATGTAAGCTATTATTAAGTAAAGCGGCATCCACAACACAGGCTAAGCCTAGTGTGGGAGCCAACGAACTAACAATTTGTAATTTATTTTCTATTAATAAATACTTTTTACTTTACTTTACTTGACTCGGCACCTCGCGCGATTCTATCTTCTTCGCGTGAGATGCCTATTTAATTTGCGCGGGCTTTGTAGACTACCAAATTGAGACAAATAACAACCATTGTCGTGCTTATATCATTCTGTTGAAAAACTATAAGTAAGTTGTATCAGACTCTACTGGCCCTTAATCTACTTCCTCGATCATAAGCATCGCAGCTGACCCACCGGTGCGCAATGGCATATCGTTTCTCTACCCGACCGAGCGGAGAGAGCAAAGATCTGTGAGAAACTGTTTATGTAAATCAGAACGAAAATCTCGTTCGTCCGCCACCGAGCGAAATAACAGAGGAGGGTCCTTTTCAAGCCCACCCTTCGGCGTAACTTGATTGAACGTGGGGGTTTTATAGTTCGGATACAGTAATCTAGTACAGGTGGGCTCAGATCTCGCGGAACTCTGAGGTCGCAGCTCTCCACATTTTATTGCATATTGAGACGTGCTATACGCCTGATTTATTCCGCAGGCGCCCGAATTATATAGAGGTCTGCGACAGTAAAACCTATTCGACACACACTTTATAGCCGAACTCTCTATTTCCAGTTTAACCCTGCTGTATAATAAATGAAGATAAGTAGGTACCGATAAGCTTTGCTTCGAACTATTTTTACGAGCAATATTTCTTTAAGTGTTGGCATTCTTAAACTAATGAACTTCAGGCTTTATTTGTTTTTCAGTCGCCTTAAATACAGCCGGGGGGAAGTATTTTGCTAAGCACCTCCACTTTACGAAGGTCAGGTCAAAGTTCGTAACGAGGTTTTATTTTAATTTGAATTCCTTAACAAAGGGTTGAAGAGAAGTATATAATTCGATTTGGATTAATTACATAATTACTTAATTAATCTTCCTAATTGTTTCCTCAAAAGCTTAAATCTCTTACAAGATAGTAATTTAACAAATATGAAACATTTAAGTATTTGTTATGAATAACATTTGGCTCTCTCTCCACAGATCTGTAAACCTCTTACACAACTACTGCTTTATGGGAGAAAGCAGACGGTTGTACACTGTGCACTGAGCGTGGGAAAGCAGCGGCGCAACGCAAGGTGTGCAATTTGCTTTTGTAAAGCATCTGCCGTTTTGGAAGGAGCGCAGAGAACCGCGCGATTTTAACGCTGCACTGCGGGGAAAAAAGTGAATTATCCCCGTGAAAGGTGAGGCTGCAATAGTGCGCAAAGGGTAGACGGGTAGTGCCGGATTGCCGTAGTGGATTGAGATTTCGATAAATAATCAAACCAGACATAATACAGAGAATATTGTAAAGAGGTTGGAAATTTCACTGATGCCGGTGAGTCGCCCATTAGCTCAGTTGGAAAGAGTGCTGGCACGGATAGCCAGAGGTCGCGGGTTCGAATCCCGACATGCGTGGAATTTTAAGCCTCTAAATAGGTTTTTAGAATTGTCCTTAGCACGGGTTAGTGCATTAAAAAAAAAAGAGTATAATAATCAAACCACTTAAATCAAAAGTATTGTGGATTAACCGGTACTGCACTACACCTAAAAAAAGCTAAGGTAGGTAGCTAAAATAATTATGACTTCCACACACATAACAATCTCTTGCCCTAGTCACTGTTCTATGGTAACCAGGAAAATACATTATGGAAGTTATCTTATAACTTAAATCAAGTAAGTACCGCTGCCTCGAGTAGAACGACCCACAATCTTTCTTTTAGTAGTCAAGTTAACAGCTTTACCAACTAGCAAAAAAACAATTGTGCTAAAAGATTTAATAGACAAGTAGCAATTCCCTTTCATTCGGTTGTACAAAAATCTGTATTTAAACAGATCTGATATAAAAATAATTAATATACGGGAAGCAATAATGTCTAGCGAGTTGTTTGGTCGCCCTATGTCATTGATTCATCCGATATCAACCATATATCAAAGATATTGTCAATTTCTTGGTATTGATAGTATTTCAAAAGATTTTTTTTATTACTCTAACCAAAGCCGAATGAAACGAAATATTAGAAGAGCTTGATCGGGCTATTATGAAATGTGTGACGCCCTATAACAAACAAAAGAACATGGAAAATTAAAATTCGTCTAGTTTCGTAATTAACCAAATAATAAAACGAACCCTATTAGAACCTTGGAGGATCAGTGCTCTGCTTCATAATTAACTAGGTCGCGACGCGAGTCAGTCGTTCCACGATCGATATCTAAGTATCAAGGCGCCGTTTCAAATGTAAATGAATCCACAATTTTTCGGAAACAAAATTAGCATAAGAATACAAAAAATAAAATGTTTACATACTACAACAGGAACTCCGGGGTCGCGAGGCTCCTTATTGAAATCGAATTCGTCGTCATCGTGAGATCGTTATTGTAAAAGCATTATCAGGGATCGCGGCAGTCGGGTCCAGAATATAAATGCGCGGGCTGGGCGGCCGCTTAAGGGCAATATGTCAGAATTTCGCGAGAATCGCTGGTTAGGAGCGTTTTGTGACGCTTTGCCGCCGCGTGCCACCCCTATGTCGGGCGACAAGCGCCCGCACAGTCGTGGCTGCGGACAAATCACAGTGCTAAGTGCTTTCACACGATTGTTGATACAGCATCTATTGTGGTCGTACACATTTGAATGATAAATGAGTGGCCCGGGAGTGGATTTGGCACTGACATACAGGCGTCTGATTCTATTATGCGGCATCTTTTAATGCTAATAAAACTGGCCCAACTTGATGGATTGGTGTCTGTAACGTCTAGCAAATTCCTGTTAAGAAGGACACACTGCTCAATACATATTAGCAAGTTTGCGGTTTCTCGCACATTTATAGTAGAGTCTTACCGACTAGTATAAGATAACCTTAATTGAATCGACTTTAAAGTACAGATTTCTTACTACAACCATTGAATTAATTCAATGCTACAACTTATGATCTTTTCACCTATAATGAAGTGTCTCTAGAATTGCTACTTTCGAGTCAAAATGTTCTTTTAATAACTTTAATATTAGTTGCTAACTTTAAAATCGTTGTGGACCAAACCAGATCCCTCCGTATGAGATACAATATCATTTAGCTATTATTGACTTCGGTGAAATTAAATAAACCATTTAAGGGCATTTTCTCTTGTAAAAATTTACAAAAGTAATGTAAATATTTTTTATCTTACATAGTTTATTTATTTACAGTGACGGTAGTTTTGTGTAGTTTTAAAAACCTATTTAGAGGCTAAAAATTTCACCCATGCCGGGATTCGAACCCGCGACCTCGAGCTATCCGTGCCAGCGCTCTTTCCAACTGAGCTAATGGGCGACTGAGTTTTGTAGTTGTAAAAATAATTTCAAAATAATAATAGGTAGTTTAATTTATTGCAGGCGTAATATTTTTTAAATTGCACTTGGTTATCAACCCTTGTTTGTCCCCACTTTTGGGGCACGGGTCTCTTCCTGCATCGCACTTATGTTAGAGCAATTACTTTGAAAGCCCTTTTAAATGGATCCTAGAAGATAATGACATCCTAGGTACTCATAACCCTTAGAGTATAAAACTCTCCAAAACCTATTGTCAAGTCCTCTACGAGTATCTTCACCTCCTAAGTTGTAACTTCACTACAACACAGAATGCGAATGCTCCCGACATGTCTATGCAAAATAAGCAAACTAGGCCTATATTCTAGGCACATTACGTATTCAAAGTCATGTAAACCGAGCTACATGGATACGACGACATAGCTTTGATTTTAGCACGCCCGGAAGCGAAAATTAGTAGGGAGGTTTCCACATGGCCTACGGCAGGCACAGCTACTCTGATCGTACAAGAGATGCCTTTAAGGCGCTGGGTATGTTTACTGTCACCACCAATGGAATAAAAATCATAACTTGTTGTATAATACGTTTTTTTTTCAGAAAGTAAACTCTCTGCATCTCTCTGCAAACACGAGATGTTTTTACAAGGTTCCACGTACACGTGAAACCAGTTATAACCAGATTCGACAACTGACGCTGTCGCTCTGTGGCGACGACTGAGGCCAAGTAGATCGTGGGTTCCTCCATGACATTGGCCATAAGAAGTGACAACCCGCCACGATGTTGTATCAGTACTCTGTAAAAAAATTCGGCGGAAATTCTAAGACATGAGAAGCTGTCATAAAGTTGGTAAGTTATCTACTGTAGCTGCGCCCATGTGGTTTGGGTGGCATAACGCAAACACGCGTGACGTCACTCCCATGCGGGCGGCACGCGATAAAGTGCGCCACTTTTGTTAATTGTTTTTCTAACATAAAATGACTGACGCGCTCCCGTCCCTGACGTGTTAATGGTGTTATTTCTGGATGAGGACTTCGCGTCGCACGGTGTACTCATGCAGGTACCTCATTTCATGTCGAGGGTTTCAGTAAAAAAGTTGATGTAAACGTCAATCCCACATCCACTTGTCGTATACAGCGTGTAAAAATATTCCAATAAAAATAAGAAAATGCATACCTTGTACTACTTTGGAGAACACTAGGAAGTCGCGAAATAAATCATGCTGGCTCCTCCATACAGTTTAATGCCGCAAGTTATAACTTCAGTACGAAAAGGCCGATATAAAAGTTGTTCATATTGACGATTGACGATTCTTGACTAATCGTCAAGTCAAACTTCTACAATGCTTCATGCAGTAACAGTAGCGCCACAACAACATGATTGGAAGATTGATCTGACTTTTGGCAAAAAATATTTGTAACAAATATTTATTTACTTTCCATTGGCAACGTTTTACTGCATGTCGTGTGAAAGTTAGATATTTAATTTTTTCAAATGACTATGGGGCTTTTGTGACACCCTGTATAATAGATAGCCCATAAACATATGCCGCCTCGCGACTTCATCAGAATCGGAGTCTCTACAGACTCCGAACCTGATGAGTTTCTTCCACGGAAATACACCAGTCCGCCAGTAGATAGTGTACATTTATAATGGCTTCGTAGTCACCTATTATTATTAGAAAGTGAAAAGTGAAAGTGAAAAACATTTATTACATTTGTAACACAAATAAACAGTACTGTCGAATATGGTTGGTATACTTAAAAGACACATACTCGTAAATAGTTATATATCAAATTATAGTGATTGTTGCAACTTCTAGCTGTAAATTTGGAGTTGAAATCTCCTATTCAGTAAGCAGTCAGTCAAAGATAAAATTTAAAAGTAACAGTGTCTGAACTCCATTTGCTCAATGGGTAACGGGCATAAATACTGTCGTGGTATATAAAAAATGCATTACCAAAGAGAGAACGGCAAAAGTAATGAGGCCCTTGCTGTAATCTGAACTTAGACCCAGTAAACTAGAAATACAAACGTTGCAGGACCCGTTAGTCCTACAGTCTAGACCTACACTACAACGCTGCTTTAGAATTTTAAGATCGAAGCCGTTAAATAAATCCGGCTAATCGCCGCCGGCCCCGCGATCTTCCTCTTATTGTCCAGAACATTCAATGGCTCCATTGTCTACAGAAGAAAACTCACAATCCGCCTCCAAAACGCTCCATCCACCGCTACCATTCCACTTGAATTTCCACCCTATTATGAATGTCGTAGGGTTGCCATTCGTATCGAGGTCATTTAAGGGTAAATTAGCTCAAGGTAGGCAGCGGTAGATAAGATTGATGTAACGGTCGTGGACTCCGCGCACGTGCTATGCCAGCTGCAGTAGTAGAGGTGATCACAAAAAAATATACACGTTAAATCGCCGATTTTATTACGGAGACTTGAGTATTGAAAGATACAGTCGAGAATAGAAGTGAAGTATTCTTTTGTTTATATTTTAAACGGCCGTATGTCTGTTGGGTGCCCCTTATTTATTAAGTACTAGCTGACCCGGCGAACTTCGTACCGCCTAACAGTCGATTCTTTATTTTTTTTTTAATTTTTCTCTCCGTAAGAAGCTTCCTCGTACTTTAATGAAAATTCTAAAAAACGGATTAGCAAAATCGATTTAGCTACTCTCGAAATTTGCGCTTACCAACACATTCAGCGATTCATTTTTATATTATAGAAGAAGAAGATTAAGGGAGGGAGAGGGTTCATGTCTTATTTTTTTGTTCCGAAAGGGCGAGAGGAAGTCTTGTCAGTTCTTACAAAAGTGCAGAAAATTATTGTTTGGCTTACTATCGATTTTACGCTAGCGATTACCTTTAGTTCGTCGACACAATTGCCAGTTGATATGCAGTTTCTTCTCATCTAATTACTGCCATCTCCATAATTATCAGTACCTACCAAAATTGAGGCCGTAAGGAGATATGCACGCGACTGTACCAGTAGCCTGTAGCTGTACTGTAAGAAAGACGCCGAAGACGACACGGCGCATTGTTTGATTTTTTATAGCTCCAGTAAAGTTCGTTTGCTCAATGATAAAGACAGTTTGAAAAGAGTCTTTTGCACAAAACGAGTTTAGCTGCTGATATTGGGAGCGGGACGGTTTGTGATTTATGATTCGACATTATTATTGCGTGTGCAATGAATTTTCTTGTCGAAAAAAATTTAAAAACTGTTGAAAAAAATCGTCTTTCTCTTTGAACGTTTAGACAAGATAGGGAGATAAGGTTTCAAAATTAAAATATGTGGTGCTTAGAGTATAAAGTAGAGAGTATAAGTAGTATAAACTTTATACTCTAAGACACGGTGACGCAAATGTAATGTCATAAATTGATTTAGCTGGCATTTTGTTATAAATGAAAAGAAGACCTCTGATTACATCAAAAGTTTCTTTCTTAGTTGAAAAAAACAATATCACTCAAACGGTGGTTATTCCTGAGTTGATGCATGTTACTCGCAAAACATCTAACTCCAAATTGACTCCAAAAAACCGCGAAGAAGCGACAACCGTTGGAGTAATCGTGTTCTTGAGTGGAGACAGAGACTCGGCAAACGTAGTGTAGGGCGCCCTTCGACTAGGTGGGATGACGATCTGCGAAAAACTGCCTGCAGATGCTGGATGCGGCAAGCTGAAGACAGGGCGCTATGGCGCTCATTAGGAGAGAGCTATGTCCAGCAGTGGACCAACATATAGCTTGAAGAAGAAGAAGAAGATGCCAGAGACGTCAATATTTATAGTATAATTGAAAATGGATTATGTAATTGTGAAAATACATTTATTACGATACAGGTATGGACAACAGTAGCATAATATAACTTTTTAATCATAACGATCCTACACCTATACAACCTCCAGCTGGACCAAGACGGTTTACTATAACCTCTAATTTAAAAAAAAGGCTTCAATGAACGAGTCCGTGGCGACGCAACACGCATGCGCAATCGATGTACCTAAGTTTGCGCCTTGGCGTTGGCGGCGTTGGCGCCAACATTAAACATTTAAAAAACTTTTCAATACTTAACCAAGTTTGGTTCTGTTAATTATTTTATGTGTTATAGTATGAAAGTACCTAGATAAAGTAGTGTATGACACTGTACATAACTTGGTCTTATAACACTCGTGTGATACTATAAAAAAACTCACTCGTGTTATAAGAACGCTTATTATGCAAACAGTACTCAAACAGTATCATAAATTACAGGTGACAATAGCTCAAATGACGAAATGAAATGCTCAAATTCGCAGGATCGTCAGCGCCACGTGAGCGGAAAGCTGCTTTAAATGTGACTCAGACGCTAACAAAGCCCGAATCTTACCAGAAAGCACATACGGTATACCTTCCGGAAAAATTGGTGCTCCCAAAAGAGTAAAGTCTGTCTTGTTCAACAACTTAACCCCAGGTACTACAGAATGTACTTGCGATAAAACATCCGGAGCAATTCGTCCAGAGCAAGGAAATATCTCGCACTTTTGGGTGTTTAACCGTAGACCCATATCAGCGAACCCTCTTTCCAGGCTTTTCAGGTCTTCTGTTACAACATCCGGAACCCCTCCAATTGTGCCGTCGTCCAAGTACCAGACATTCAGAGGAGATTGTAGGCCAGCAATGACATCCTGAATAGCCAAACTAAAAATTAGAGGACCCAATGGATCTCCCTGCTGTGCTCCCACCCGTGACTCCAACACGCTACCACCAAAAAACAAATTGCTCGGTCTCGAGTAGCATTGATGTAGAAACGGGTAGAGAGATGGAACCCGGTTGCTAACCTTACTCAAAATAACGTCACGCTCGACACTGTTAAAAGCGTTTTGGATATCGACCTTAACAATAACATGATCGGAACTGCTCCCCTCCAAAGCAAACGACCGGGTGGCATGTATCGCAGCTTCACAGCCCAAAGGTATCCCGAAACCCAACTGCTGCGGCTGCAATTCTATTCTGCCGCGCTTACGAAGAACGCACTAAGTGCGATTTTTTGCGAAATTGAGTTAGATACATATTTGAAATCAGAAAAATGAGCTCTATATCTTTCCCATAGAGACCATTACAATATTTTTGTAAATACCCCCTTTTTTAGTTTTTATAATCGCATTAACTTCGAAATCGATTTATATTTTACTAACCAAAACCGCATCATCTACAGTTAGTGCAAGCTCGACTTCTAGCATGAAGTATCGCGCTAGTTATAATTGCATTAAATTCCAGTTAGTGCGTTTATTGTAAGCAATTAAGTAAAGTGTTATTTAGTACGGTGTTAAGAATGATAGCACCAACATTACATGATGCACTGATGATAAGCAAATAATTACTTCTTTTTCTTGACAAAGAAATTAAACGCATTAAGTATCCGAGATAATGTGTTTATACTAAGCAAGAGGTGGCTTGAAGGGGGCAAAGCGGGGCAGGGGAGGTGAAACGCCCTGAGTCACGACGTTTTCATGGAGCTGGACTCAAGAGCGTAGAATCAGGATGTGCGCGGTAAGTTTAATTGGAATATTTAAGTTTACTTGGTACATATTTTTCAACTATTTACATCCCCGGCTACTTTAGGGTAACTAAGTAGCCGGTACAATGAGACCAAAATAGGTACTTGTTCTGAATAACCTAACATAATAATGAGTAAGAGCAATATCTATTTATGCAGTATTAGATCAGTTACATCGTTTCTTGGTTGGCAGGTGGGCAATCATGTGATAATAACCTACTTTTGGACTGGGCTCCTTGTTACGAAATGCAATTTATCCTTAGTCCTAGTTTTATTTGCGTCTTAACACTTTCGGATGACACAAATCGGTATGAGAGTTTAAGCTAGAACAAAAGATAGTAATTTTGTATTATGGGGGATAACATTAACTGCTGTACTGACTCAAATTATGATCTATTGGCAGTAGTGTGGACCAACTGTGAGCCATGACGTATGTCATGACGGGTAGGACGCACTGGTTGTAGAATTTCGTCTTTAGAATCTGTGGGATTGGCGATGTGAAGACTCGACGTAGTTTCCCATACGCTGCTCAGCCCAGCTTTATTCTTCTATTGGCCTCTTCCTCGAAGTTTTTTTTACCTAATTGCATGGTTTATCCAAGGTAAACTACTCCTTAACAACCTGGAGAATACTGCCTTGAACTGCAAATGGCTCCAGATTTACGTGTTCATTGAACATAATCTTGGTTTTATCCAAGTTCATTAGGAGACCAATGCGTTGGGAATCATCAGCTAGGCTACTCAACATATGTTGCAGATCTTTCAGCGTTTCCGCCATGATGACGATATCGTCTGCAAATCGCAAGTGTGAAAGGTACTCACCGCTAATACTAACGCCGTACCCTAGTCAAGCGTTTTAAACATATTCTCCATAGCAGTTGTGAATAATAACATCTAAAACATAACATCGAAAAATAACATCCCCTTGTCTCACACCACGATGTATGGGAATAGGTTCAGACCGCCGGTTCTGGATTTGGACGGCAATAGTAGCGGCGTTGTATAGACCTTTTAACACTTGGATGTATCGCCAGTCAACTTGGCATCGCTGCAAAGATTCCAGAACAGACCAGGTTTTCACCGAATCAAAGACCTTTTCAAAGTCCACAAACGCTAAGCACAGGGGCCGATTATACTCTTCGGTCTTCTGTATAATCTGCCGCACTGTGTGAATGTGGTCTATGGTACCGTAACCCGATCGAAAGCTGGCCTGCTCAGGTGGCTTAAAACTCGTCGAGTCGACGTGGCTTAAGAGTGAAATGGGTCGGTAGTTCTTCAAAAGGGTTTTATCACCCTTTTTGAAGAACAAAACGACAACACACTTACTCCACGCCTCCGGAGTTCTCCTATCAAAGAGGACAGCATTAAAAATCTTCTGGAGCGCCTTCATTACGGGTTTACCGGACTTCAAGAGCTCAGTTGTAATACCTCTCTAGGAGTTTTTCCATTTTTAAACGGTTTAACAACCATCGCGATTTCGTCTAGACTGACTTCTGGCAAGTCTTCAGTGTAGTAGCATGTCAATGTAGCTCTGGAATCCTCATTTTCGGGATCAGGCCGAGATGCATGCGCAGCGTACAGCTGGCCGTAGAAGTATTCAACTTTCGAAAGAACCTCTGGTATGAAGGAAACAACCACTCCGTCCGTGGTGGTCAACTTTGTCAGATGGCTTCTGCCAAGAGATTGAACAAACACTTACGATCCCTGATTTTGGTCGTTCTATTGAACGAGTGTTGGAGCATCGGAGATCGCATCGAACTAGTTTGCCAATTCTTGGTGTGTGGCGTTATTATTTTTATTTATGACGGCTAGCCAGTTCCCTATGGTTTTCGCTACTGTAAGAGCCTCATCATTACAACCCCAGGGCAGATCGGATTTTACTTGAGACAGTCACAGTATAACAATATTGTATTTCATAATTCAGGTCAACATGAGCAGGAAAGACCACATCATAGATTTGACTTTAGGATGCAATAATGACGTTAAAATACCTCATTCAGCAGTTACAGTACCAGAAAACTAGTACTAAGAAATATTTCAGACTGATTATGCTAACGGTAATTTTGATCTCAATATGTGCCATAGATATTAATTAGGTTTAACCTGTAATTAAACAAAAATGGTTGTGTTTAATGGTTTAACCTGACAATAAATAAAAATAATTGTGTTGTTTTGTGTCTTTTTTAGTGTCTTAAAGAAATAAAAACTTAGTATGAATATTTTTTTGGTTTTAGTAGACTAAAGTTGAATAATCTTCCCATTATTTTGCTTTCTTAGACTTTTACTTGCGTAAATTTTGAGATTTTGCTAAACATAAACGCATTAATCGAAGTAGTTGATGCACTTAATATTAGCATAACTAAACTTACCTGTTAAAAGCATTCTATTGAAAAATGCAATAAAATTATTTGCTAAGCATAATTGCATTATGTAGTATAGTTGATGCATTTATGATTAGGTTGAATAGAATTAAACCATAATAATTTGCTAACAAAAAGTAGTTTTTAAAAATTATAAATATAACTATAATATTTGCACAACTGCAATAAAAAGCATAGTGTACCTTATACTTAGCTGCTTCTCTAAGTCCAATCTGCACTTCAATAGCTTGCTTAGTTCCAGAGATACAAGTAAAATAAAAAAAAAAAACTTTAAACGCGTATTTCTCATAATTTGTTAAAACATAGTTAGTGCGGTATTCGTAAGCGCGGCAGTATTGCCATAACGTCCCTCGCAGCCCGACAGCAAAGCTTGGCGACGAGACGCCGTATGATGCTACCGACAGCAATGGGACGGATACCACCATCTTTCTTTTTTAGGGCACAAAGAGACGCACCATACAGGAACGGACAGACCTCCCGATTAACCATCCCTTTCAACATGTAATTTACTATACTACAGATAGAGTGCAAAAGATGTACCCCGCTGTCGCCAGCCCCAACAGAAGTCAATTCTTTAAGATGTTCCGGACGTAACCCGTCCAATCCTCCTGCTGAGCCATTATTAAAAGAAGCTATGGCCTCCGCGACGTCCGACACCTCCACCGAAAGAAACTCGCTTGAAAGATTTGGCTCTGGGGGGAAAACTAAATCACGACTTGGAGACGGATGTTTCAGACGCAAAGCCTCTAGAGTCTCGTTACTATTATGACGATTTTGGCTCATCATCTGAAGAAAATTATGGGAGTATATACGCATATAAAAAAACAATTTTTGTATCCAAAAATAATCCAAATTCTTATCAAACTTACTGATTGGACAGCAAAATACTTAACTCAAAATAATACTAAATAAACTACAATTTATATTCGTGGTGTACCGCTATTTATCTTAAAGTAAAGCTTTTATATTAACGCACATCTAATACATAATTACAATCGCACATTATACCTAGTAATTCATTTTTTTTTAATAAAACTACTATTTTTATATGACCCACGCCGGTATTCGAACACACGACCTCTGGCTAACCGTGCCAGCGCTCTCCCAACTGAGCTAACAATGTCGAGTTGGTTTTCGGTCTTCCATGTTCAACCTAACACGCTCCTTCGCGCTCCGCTACGCTAAGCGCTTCGTCGCACCGATATTTTTGCAATGAGAATGAGTATTATCAAGGCACGCTCTGGGTAATTTGCTGTGCAGTCAGTATTTATGATGAGATTGTCGTATTTTTGTACCTTCAGGAATTTATATGTTTCGCATTAGAGAAAAAAAGTAATGTCGTGCTGATGTATATTTTTGTATTACCTGCTGTACCTACTAGCTTTGTTCAACATTTATTTTAATTGTAGTGAAATAATTTTGATGTAAAAAAAAATATAGAAAGAAATTGATAGGTGATTATTTATCTGATGTGCAATTTTTAATATCCCAAGAAATCCCGAAAGTTATTAGATTTGTGTTATTGTAAAGTGAATGTCCTATTAAAAATATCAAATTTACCTTTTGTGCCATTGTTAATAAGTACATAGGTACAATAATAGTAAAGTTAAATTTTCTAATCAGTACGTTAATCCAATGCAGTTTGCAATGCACAACCAAATACTCGTAGGTATAAAGCTAAATCGATTTATGGTGAGTATCGAGTTGTGGTACCTATCCAGTTCCGAGTCGTAAGGATACATCAATAGTTATGTCGCAATGACAAAGTTCAAAACATGCCGAACGACATTAATGGCCAAATTTCTGTATCCACAGGTGTAGTATCAAACTTATCTTAATGTCAGTTAACAAGCTGGTTATGTCACTTTTACTGCCGCCAACATTTTAATATATTATTTTTAAACAATAAAAAAGATCTGATCCATTAACGCCCGAACCCAATAACCAATCCTGATCCATTTTTAGCTATCCCAGATTAAGGATTCAGTCTATTTTCGTAGTTGTGTGTTCCAATAATCTAGCTAGAAGGATAGAAATCGCCATCTGTGAAAACAATCCATCGACGGGAGGTCGGATCACAGATTATGGATAGACCTCTGTTCTTACATGACAGATTCTGCGCATCAATAACCTCAGAATAAGAACTAAAGTACCCTCCAATACCACCCTCAATTGTCAGTTGGTTACCTTTGGTTACCATTATCCTCCCGAAATAGAGAGGTCTAATTCGGCTTGAAAATCGCAGCTCTTAGTGGGCTGACAAGTATCTTCGATTTGGCAGTGTGTTAGACAAGAGGTATTGAGTTGCGTCGTCTCCGAAATGCTTGTGTTTTTTGGGTTGTTTTAAGACAATTTGAAGTGGAATTTAGTGGGGTTTTATAGTATGGAGTATACGTAATACATCGGAATGGCGTGTGTGATATTGGGATGTAAAACCCATTCGGTAGAAGAGAAAACAAAACCACCTTCATCAGCTTTCATCGGTAAGACTCAATTTTGTGTACTTTGTAGTGGTTTTTTCGCTTGCATTGCAACATAGCTTTAATATCATTTGAGAATAGTGTTTCAAAGTTAATAAATCATGATTATAATCAATTTAATCATAGTAACAAGTTTGTTGTTTATTTTAGGGCGATAGGGATGGGAGTTTCGCACTACCTCAGTGAAAAAGTTATCGATATTTAGTAAAGAAGTTTATTTTATTTCTTGTGTTTATTTCACTTTATCTCAATTAACTTTTGAAAGCTCGATCCAGTAACGTTTTATGAAGTTATCGATTCGATTGTTTATGATTATCGATAAATATTTTTCCTGTTTGAATCTATTGATTGCATTGATATTTTTATAGTTTTAGCGTGATAAATTAAAAATTACCAAAAGAGGTTTTGATATTATGTTAACTTCTAATATTTCCACCTTCTTTCAAAAAAAATAGAACTTTTCACTTTTCAAACTATTCTATACGATATATGAACGGTTCATATATCGTATAGAATAGTTTTCGCTACATAATCTACGTGTCGTAATATAATTATAATGTAGCGAACAAATCGCACCACCAGTGTGAAAAAAAGGAGTCCAGCAGTTCTGGTTTTTATATCTACGGTTTGCTACCGAATTAATAAAGAACTTCAAGGGTATCCATCTGCCATAAAAAAGTTTGAATTGATTATAGTGGTTTTTAATTAATAATTATTTATTTTAGGTTACCCGAAGATAGCTCAATGCAACAAATGTGGATAGACGGTATGGCTTCACGGTCAAATTGGTAATGAACAAAATCACGTTTGCAGCAGACATTTTGCAAAAGACTGTTTCATTTACATGATTAGGTTAGGACATTATTTTTTCATATACAAGAATAGGTTAGGACATAATTTTTTAACAAAGACTGTCATTAAATTTCATATTAACAAATTAATTTGTATAAATACCCAGAATTTTTGTGTTTATATTTCTATACCCTCTCCTAGTAGTGCTGACCAAGACTGTCGCTAGGTTAAAAGGACAAACATTAAATGGTTTTTAATTTTACCTATTATTTTACTTTACGTGTTCTTCTTGCTTTTTGTAATTTTCTGTGTAATTTGAAGGTACTGCTCTGATTCCTGATACACAGGTTACCTGTCTTCAGGAACCAGGAATTTTAAACAATTTGGATGTGACGCTGGTTGTGCAATAAATTATTTAATAAATGAATTAAATAATTTATAGCATAACCAGCCATTTCCGTAAAAACATCTACTACATCAACATTAGATGATACAGTTTTTTTTAAATATTCATAACTTTTGTCAAACATGAAACTTAGGGATAAAAAATAATCTCAAATTCTTTTTACTTTGAGCTGCGGTCTAAAATTTTAAATGCATAAAGCTCGCTATGTAGGTATAGTCAGATTGATGAAATTTTATGTATTGAATGCAAATTGAACTTGTACAAATAAATAGTTAACTGTATTTTTTTCTATTTAACTTGGGCTTATGCTGTATATACATACAAACTTACATTACATACCAGATTTAGCACTTACAAGTTACAACCTAAGTAAATTTATTACATAACAATCTCATGTTATCGAACTCTTCACCGTTCACCGATTTTGATGAGTTTCTGTATTTGCAACATAGGTATAAGTGTGAACAAGAGTTTGGAGAGCTGATAATATATCGTAGGTTAAATAAATATGGCACACCAAGGTTTGCGGCGCCAGCAAATACCATAATAATATTAATATAAACTGCTATATTTACAGAATATTTAGTTAAGGAATAAATAATATCGACGTTTTCGTGTTGTTTGTCCCATCCTTATGGATTTCTACTTTTGTCTATGACTCCCAACATAACTATGTCTTTCTAAGCAACCTAGTACGATTGTAAAACTTCGAGTGTACCAGTACACTGCAGTTGTCCCTTTCTGGCACAAAGAATCGTTGTAAGAGTAACAAGGACAGCTTTTCACTACTCACTTTTTATTTTACGGCTCCTTCTATGCTTTAGTTCTTATTCTGAGGTCATGTTTAAGTTACCTACTCTATATGATGTCTGTCAACATCTCACAACAATAACTAGGTTGAGGTCAACATCTGTGCCCAACATGTCAGTAACGTTCCTTTCCGTTCAGACAAACAAATTACGTTTTTCAAATATTCGGAATAAAACGTTTGTGCCGTTTTTATAAAAGGTGGTTAATCATTTTATATTTGAAAACATTATAAAATATTCATCTTAATTTAAATAACATCTTACTACTGATATAAATTTTTCGTAGAAAGGAACCTACGGGAGGAAAAAGATTTCCGTGCAATCCATGCCCGAAGAAAGATTGCGTCTACCTTTTTTGTCATTGGGATGCAGATCGGAGATCGATCTTCGGATAGGAAACAATCTGACCGATCAATCTTGGATTCGGGATACGTTACTAGGTTTGGGCGTTAGTCACAAAGCAGCCAATCTTTATTTATTACACAAACTATGCATGATACCAATCAGTCATCAGACAACTAAGATTATCACTTTCCGTTCGCATCTATATGAGTTTTCGGCATTATCACAAATTAAGGAGACAAGCATTCAATGAGCCGTTTTCGGCACAAATTCACAAAAGCAGCCATAGATGGCGCCTATAGGTGTGTACATTGTTCTGTGGTGTGCACATACAAGAACACGGACCCGTCTGTCTTTTACATGTCTTTTACTTAGCACCTGATATTTTTTGACAGCCGTTATCGTTATCAACCCTTGTATGTCCCCACTGTTGGGGCACGGGTCTCTTCCTGCATCTCAGGAAGGTTAGGCCATACTCCACCACGGGGGCCAAGTCCGGGTTGGTGGAGGACAGTGGCGGGCCTTACCGTCAGAAGTTATGAAGCCGCCCATAAGGCCTCTGACATGGCTTAGCGACTGCCATTAAATGACAGCCGGCACCAACGGCTTAACGTGCCTTGCGAACCACGGAAGCGATCGGAAAAATGCCACTGGCGGTAGTCATGGGACGCTCACCCATCCCGTACCTGACCGCGCCTGTTGTTGCTTAACCAAGTGGTTGATTCCAATCACTCGGTTCGACTAGGCGACGAGCGCTTCCGTATTCCGGTTCTTCTATGGCCACGCTTTTTCTGTGGGCAGTGTGGGCCACGCACGCCTGTAAGCGCCATCTATGAATTGCTTTGAGAATTTGTGCGGAAAACGGTTCCTTAGAGTTTTAATTCATTGTTTGGCAACAATTGCCAAAGGCCGCGATCACTTGCTGTTTACACAATGGCGCGTGGCTCATTGCTGTCTGGAAAACCACTTGCGATGGACGTGGAAGTAATTGCGGCCGCAGTCATTTATTTATTTACTATTTATTTATTTTATTTATTTACAAGTATTACAGAAGTATGCACAACAACAAAGTTATTAAAAAAATTATGGCGCAAAATTACGGGCTCAGATTGATATAAATCATAAACTTGAAGGTCTATTGATTTATCTTCATTGTTCCGCCGTACGGACATTTTGGGCGATTTATAATTCAAGTAGTTCTCCAAAAATCATCGCAACAAAAAAAGTACTCTGTCTATCCCGGTCAGCGGTCGGTGACGAACTGAATCCAATGGGCCACTGTGTAAACAGGGATGGGCCACGCTACGCCACGATTCCTTTGAAGTGTGCCCAAAAAAACCGACAACTTTCCGATAGCGCGCCACGATAGGCAATCCGCTATTTGAGTCTCTTTTCAAGTAACGGTAAATAACTCTTCCATTAGACCTATAGATATTAGAATATAATTTAAAACTTTATTTTCTTGAACAGCCAAAAACGCGGTCAGCCATTTTTGTCTATGGTTTGAAGTCCAAAAAATTGTAAAGAAAGTTTGACATTCAAATTTCTGTAAGTGATCTCTGAGCATAGTGAAATAACAACAACGCTCATGTCATGATTTCATCGAATCATGATTTCATCGAATTTACATCCATAATAAACTAATTATCATTATCGCATTGTTCGAGAATGAAAAAACACGTCAATAAAGACCCCCGGGAAGTTGTGGGTTCGTTAGTGAAATTAACATTCGAAAAACTTTGCTCAAACTTGCCAAAAGAGACCCCGACTCTTTATCAATTGAAACTCGGTTGTATTTATGTGAAGATCACTTTGATGTAAGTCCTATAATAATCAATGTTCACTGGCTCTGGCTGAAAGATGTTTGTTTACATACATTTTAGAGATGGTTTCAAGATGGCGGATAGCGTTTTCGCCGTTACGAATTAAACTAGGAATTTTTTTTTACTTTGCAAATTTTGCAGCCATTCTGCATACTTAGCAAAATCAATATATTTCGGTATCTTAGGTTAAATACTATGAAATATTCATTTATCGCGTCAAATCTGGTTCGTGTCAAATAGCGGATTGTCCGCCACTGCACACCATTGCCCCGTGTACTCAATGGTAATGGTGAGCAGTTAGAGAGTCCTCTCGCGGCCTTTTTCTGCCAACACGATCGAACTTGGTAAAAGCGCCATCTGGAAATCGTCCCCGAATCTCGAAACATTCTTTAGCTATAGATAGGTGTACATAGCTATGCGTATTGTAATAGATACGTATACATAGCTATGCGTATTGCTATAGTTACTCTGAAATAGTTTTGCTGAGTATTTTTAACATATTTTAGGTACGTACCTAGGTACGTACCTACCTTAACAACTGCACATACAAAAAGAAAATAATGCGAATTATTGGATATTGTACAAAATAAAATGAGTTTGGTTTACAGATAAAACTTTTACTTTATTATAAAATGGTTGATATATAACATTTATTTCTAACTTTTAAGGTGTTTATGTTTGTTTTAATACTTTTGAGCTGCTTCCTTACACAGTTACACTCGTCACCTTCATTAATTTTCATTGTATGTCGGTTTTCCATCCAAAATCCGGTTTATGTCTGCCAGTGTTGCCAGACTGGCCTTGTAAAAATTCACCTCGAAATAGGCAAAAAAGTAACCTTTTGGTGTAAAAAGTCACCTCACCAATAAAAAAGGTACTAAAACATAATCGGGATACATACCTAATACTTGTGAATACTCACAGGCCAATTTCAGTATTTTATCGTACCTTTTATCTACATGTACCTATCTGCTAAGTCGGTTTACATTTTTTGTTTAATTTTTTTTTCTATAGCTTCGCTTGCTTTCCCGTGCACCTAAAATATGTCATGTCATACATAAAACTACTTAAGTCAGCCGTCAGTTTCAATACTTGGTTTAACCTGTTAGATACAGTATCTAGTGGCACTGTCATCTACCTACACTAGATAGATGGGTAAACACTGCAGCGTCTTGTGGTTACAAGACGCTGCAGTGCCCGGGACAGTAGAATTTTAATTATTATCTGGTTGCGTGATCAGGAAAATAATATATATATTACATAAATACTAAATGAAATTATAAAAAAATAAAATAATCAATAAATTATACCTTTAAAAAACCTATTTACAGGATAAAAAATTCACCCATGCCGGTATTCGAGCCCGCGACCTCTGGCTATCCGTGCCAGCGCTCTTTCCAACTGAGCTAATGGACGACTCACCGGCATCAGTGAAATTTCGAACCCCTTTACAATATTCTCTGTATTACGTACAGGCAGCGACATCTGGCTGAAGCAATTTGCATCACCTGCAGCCCCGAGTACCTACTTTGCTTTACTTAAAATTGTCTTTAGCACGGGTTAGTGCATTAAAAATAATATAATTATACCTTTGTCTTCATAAAATTTAATCGATATTTAACTTTAGTCTTTAGCATCAATTTTGAAGGCTCAAATGTTATCGCATTGTTGCATTGCTTCTTTTAGTAGCTATAGGTAAGTGCAGATATTGCGTCAATACCAAGCAGAGTGCTGTGATCGGATTGTATCAGTTTAGCTGGCTAAAACGTCTTTTCAATTTATTTACACTTTTTCTTTAACTACTCGCTTGCTTTCCCGTGCACTTGAAATAAGGACATATCATAAATATATCATCCAAAATTTATGTTAAGGCCTTAAAAATACAGATCATTATTCAATTCAGCCAAATTGTTTTAAATAAGTAGGTATTTAATGTACTATTTTTTTTCGGTTTACAAAAATTGCTTAAATATCTATTAAAATTAAATTAATACTAAATGAAATATAAAAAAAAATATACCTTTGTCTTCATAATAGTTATCCTAATTATGAAGGACCCACGTAAATTAGTTTATGCTTAGCTTCTTGATCACAAAATAATATAATATTTTTCAATGCAAAGCAAAGTTTAGTTTAGCAGAGACCTGACCTGGAGCAAGCAGACCGAAACAAAGAGAGAGAGAGACATGAAGGGAGTAAGTGAGTGAGTTGAACGAAGAAACGAAAGAATGCTGCCAACAAGCAAAAGATCTTTGCGTTCCGTTTTTCAAAATAAGTAAAAAAACCTTCACAAAAAAGTAACCAAAAGTAACCTTTTGTGTCTTGTAACCTCAAAGTAACCTGACTTAGTTAAAAATTACCTAAAAGGTTACAAAAGTAACCTTCTGGCAACGCTGATGTCTGCACCAACTATAAACGCACTTTCTGGAGGTTTCCACAGTTCAAATTTAACAAAAAAGGACACTCAGACGAAATGATGTAACTGCAACAAACCAAACAACGTTGCGAATTCGAAATTCAAGTTTGATTGTAAAACAATGATGTTGCCATTAACAAGTTTAAGTCATTGAATTATATTTTTGACACATTTACCTTACCTTATTAAATTGACTTATATGGAAGCATTATAATCTTGTATGAAAGATTTTTAGCCTCCAGAACAAGAAAACTTTTGTATACTTTTTTTTCTATGAAATAAACAGTTAAAAATTTTTTTTTTTATATATCTTACTGCCATAAAATAAAATATTAAAAACTAAATTATTAAAGTAAAATAACAACTTTTTGTAGTGACATCTATAGACAAAATAATGAAACTTTCTATCACAAAAATTATTCTAAGCGACATCTAGTGTAACTGGTGGGTTTCAGGGAAAACTAGGAGATGGCGCCAGCCAAAAGTCATTTAGTACAAAGTGTCCCTCCCCTGGCAGTGGGTCAGAATAGGCCATTCTGTACTGGGCGCATCAAGGTGAGTGAATCTTTATCAGTGTTCTCATTTTGTGACTTTTGTCACAAATTTTCTAACTTTCGAACCCCCTTTGTAACTTTTTGTGTCATGGCTTAATGTGAATCTTTTTTGACTTTTTGAAGTTTGGGCCTGTCTGTAACAGATTGTAGAGAAATAACTCAATGAAGAATGTTACTAGGTATGCCAAATCGCTTGAAATGCTTGTCTCAGTAAAGCTTGTATGTATACAAATACACTAGTTTTTGTTGTAGTCAAAAATATTTAGTAGTTCTGATTTTATAGGCATTCAAAGTTACGAAAAATATCGAGTTCCGCTAACAGTCACGTGACAGTCACATGACCGCTTGTGACGTGATGTCACAACGCGCCGCGCTGACAACTACTAATTTTTATCTGAAGATTTTCTGATTTTAAGCGCTGTCTCCTGATCTACTGTTTTATTTGTAGAATTGAAAAAAAATCTCCTGAATTTTGACAATTAGCCACTACATTTCTGCCACGGATGTATTTACATCCGTGATTTCTAAGTATTCCACCTTTGTTAGGTTATTGAACGAACGTAATGAAAGGGAACGTTTTCATTCATCGACTCGATATGCGAATATTTCTTATCTGTGTTGTGCTACGAATGCTATCAAAACATATCAAAAGAGGAAAAATAGAAAATTTTTAAAAAAGGATGTCATAAATAAAGGAAGGACCATATTCCACTATCTTTATAAAGTGTATCCTCTTTATAAAGATAGTGGAATATGGTCTTTTTTTAAAGAATGAGTGGTCTGATAGGTGCCTCGCCTGACGGGCTTACTGATGACTGCGTTATAGAAGTAAAGTGTCCAACCAAGGCAAACACTTTTATTACGTATAGTAAAGGTACATAAACTAGGCCAAAAATATTATGCTCAGATACAAACACAAATGGAAATCACCGGAAAAAGAAAAGCCCTATTTTGTATTGCACACATTGACTTTGAAACTTCAAAGATTGTTGATGTGCATGAAGTAGTTTATATTAAAGAATATTGTGATGATCTTTTTGAAAAATGTGTAAAGTTTTGGAAGGAAAATATTATAGACACAAATAATAAAATATCATTATCCTAATGTAATATACTTTTATTAAACATTATAAATATCCACATTTTTCGCATTTTAACGTCTTTTGGAACTTAAAAAATAACTTTTCCGGCGAATTAGTAGTTGTATTTTTATATTTAGGCACAACACATGATTTCCTAGTATTTGGATTGGACATTTTAAAAGTATTTATGTACAATTTCGACGGCACGGGCGCACGACTACGAGCGGACTGAGTGAGCCAGACTGACTGAGCGTGTTGTGCGATGACGTCACAGCGTAACCGGCGGGCCGCGTCGTACGGTTACAACTTGTTTTACTTCTTAATCGGAAACTAATTAACGTATCGAAGTAATTCTTTCAGTAGTATTTTTTTATTTTTGACAGAGCATATGAAGTGCTAATAATCAAAATTAGTTAACATTCTTCATTTGTATGATTTTTTACATTATCTTTTTTTATTTTTTATTCATATTTTATATTTTTATTATATATTTTTATTCAAGTTTTAATCAAAACTGAAGATTCGAAATTAATTTAAAGTAACTATCAAGTGGTTGCATGACAAGAAAAATATTTGGAAAGGAATAATTTTAACTTTTGGATAACTTTGTGATTTTTTACTTTGGTCGTGTTACATGACTCGTGTAACTTTTGTCGTCCGGGCTCTGGCAACACTGATTTTTGACAGATGAGATGACAGCAGCCAAGCCCAGGGATGTTATACGTGTCATAATTATGGTACATGTACCATAATTCAGTTGTTCGTACCATGTACCATGATACATCCATTATGGTACGCGAAAGTACCATAATTTTGCCATTTTTTTTGATCACAAGCACTTTTGCATCACATATTTTCATCTTTCGCTTTTGCTGTTGACGAGTTTTTTTATATACCGATATCTAGCAACACTAAAAAATCATTGATTCATTTCGTTCAGTGAGTTGATAAGAACGTTCATATCTGTGATAGTTTTTGTAGTCTGTGGATTGTAAGTGAACTTTACAACAGGTGAATCTTCGTAAGTTGAACTTATAGTCTGTAAAATATAGCTTGAGCTCCGCGACAGCTGTCATCGAAATTGAGTCCATGAAGTTTTGAATTATTTCATAGAATATTTGTACTGCGAAAACTCCGTACTTACTGCACAGTTAGTGATGTCTAACCATTGTAGTATGCAAGTTTCAAACTTGCGATTATTTGGTGATGGATGATCCAAACTGCAGGTTTACTATTGAACTTTATTTGTTTGAAAACGATTATCAAATTTCATTAGAATTAAAATAATGAATATTGTTTTAATTAATACCTATCTAACAAAATACTGGTGTTTGCTCCGAACCTCCATGCTTCTGGGTTCTGGTCAGCTGCGTGCTCTATGGACAAGTTTTGTTTTTTATTGAGTGACGTTCTTGTTTATCCTGACGACCAAATGTTTGTTGGTATTCGATGAATTTTTCAAATGATTTTCTATTAAAGTATTTCATGCTTTAAAGATGTAGTTGCTATGGTGAAGTTGATTTATTGAGTTAAAGTTGTTCCGTTTAGTTTCCATGATGCCAAAAATATCAAAGAAAACAGTTTGAACAGTGAATGCCGTAAGTTTGTAATTCGTTTGCGCGAATATTTCAGGCGCGAAAACCAAAACCGTGGTCCGCTTCTGCCATTAGAGCGAGTGTGTGACAGAGTTGCGGATGCTCTTGGTATTGGACGATCTACGGTGGTCCGTATTAGCAAAGAAAAGTACGGAGAGAAAGAGATTAAAAACTTCTTCCGTCACAGAGGTTGAGTAGTGTTTGTTTTAAGAATTTATGAAAATCGAAGAAATTTTAATACTTTAATTAATGGTACCTACCTAATTTATTAAATCCATAAGAGTTTTCCTACCCGTACCTTATTTTTTTCAAAAATACCATAATTTTGAGCGTCTGGTGCCATAATTAAAAAGTTGGCATCTAACATCCCTGGCCAAGCCAGCTGTTGACAGTTTTTGTTTTTAATTTTTCCTTTGTGACCTTTGTTGTGTGTTGCTCATGTTGCTTTCTGTTTGTGTTTGTGAGTGGTGTGGTTTTAAAATTCGCCCGGCGCCGGCTAAATCCATCTCATTAGAATTGAAGGTAGTTTGGTTTTGATATGCTTCTTTGCTGCATACGTAGTTTGTCATATAGTATCTGCATTTTTTGGGTTTTCTTGTATATCCTTTAGTCTTTAGTTAGTCCCAAAATTTAGGAAGTGGCTAAATTACCTAACCTAACTTTTTCAAGGTAAACATGCCACAAAAGAAAAAAGTTAAGAAGTTAGCCGACGTGCTGAAGCAATGCCGCATCGCGGAGCCCGATCTCGTGTCTCCGCAAGGTACCGTCCTGCACAAGGTGGCTGATCCCGCCCTAATTGCTAAGTGGCCCAAACTAAACGTGAAAGTTCCGCCATTGTTCCTCCATAAGCCTGCTGAATTCAAAGACCACGCGCGGACGCTCCTGGAACTGGGCATCAAATTTTACCAGCCGTATCGCGGGCGCCACCATACGAAAATTGTCAGCCCAACCTTTTCCGATCACAGGTCCATGGCGTCCTATTTTGAGAAGAACCATTTACCATATCACACTTACGGCCATCCCAACAAAAGAAAAATGAAAGTTATCATCAGAGGTCTCCCCAATAATACTGATTTGAATGTTGTAAAGCAGGAACTACTGAAGGTGGCTGTGCCGGTCATTCGTGTGCATAAAATGCGCACTAAAGAATCAGCTAAACAACCACCTTTACTGGTTTTAGCCGTGGTGCCTTTTAATGATGATGGAAAGAAGATATTTGTAGTGAAAAAGATACTTGGACATGATGTAAAGCTGGAACCTCCAAAGCAGAAGCTGAAGCAGTGCCATCGCTGTCAAAAATGGGGCCATTCCCAGAGATACTGTCACGGTCCAGTTAAATGTGTGAAATGTGCTGGTGATCACTTTTATAAGAAATGTCCTAGAGATGCAAGTAAAGAGCCGCCAAAGTGTGCTAACTGTGGCAAAGCTCATGTGGCAAGCTTCAGGATGTGTGCCCACTGCCCTCAATCTATAGCATACAGTACGGCTGAAGCAATTAAGGTTTCTGCTAGTGAAAATCATTCTCCAGAAAAAGTAGAAAAGCAGCTAGTAACTTGGGAAAATATTGATAATCTTTACAGGAGTACCAAGAAAAAGGTAAATCATGTGCGGGCCTTTAATTTCCGCATTGCCAATGATGCCTGTGAAAGTGATCCTGAAGACTATGAATATGATGATATTGACTTTCAGGTTGCCATTGATGAAGATGGTGAAGTGATTTATATGTAGCGAGAGTGACACCACACCATGTAAGGGTCTTATTCTCTCCTTATATTTTATAAACTTAAAGGATATCTTATATTGCAATGTTAATTCATTACAAGCATTAACTCAGCGTTAATTTTTATATAACACAATCTGGGACTGTACCTCTTTTTTTCATATGGGGTAGATATCAGGCATATTTTATCTTACATAGGGTAGGTTGGGTTGGAAAGAGGTTTGAATAATATCGATTATAAATTAATTGCCTACATGGACATTGCTGAAAATGCATAATTTTTACCAACAATGTGATTTGCAGTCAAACCATGATGTTAGTCTCATATTCCACTTTATTTGTAAGAGATTGTTTTCTGAGCAGTTGCTTCCATCTTGATCACTACTATAACCACTCAAAGTGAAACATTAGTGTTATTGTTAAGTTTCTTGTGGCACTGTGCTGCAGAGCTATTGTTACTCTATTTAATTAATAAAGATATTAAAAATAAAAATCCAGACAATTTATTTGTTCTTAAATATCATAAATCAGGTACTTAGCCTAAAATCACTTATAGATTATTATGTACAAATACTAACTTACACAGCTTAAAGACAAACCTTAAAAAATTATATATCACATAGATTTGATTGACTTCTGTATAGAACTTTTCACAACAGATTCATTGCTCTTCTCCATGGTATCGCTGATTGGAGTAACAGATACCTGCAAAAGTTAAAATTATGTCAGTATTCCATCAAATAATTAAACACATCTTTCGTGTCATCAGACAATAAGGGTGATTTAGGTACGTGATACAAAATACAAGCAGCATTAGCATTATTCATTCGGGGACATAATGGGATGATGATGATGAAGAGCATTAAAATGGGTCCCATTAGGAAACACCTATATAATAGGTTTACATACAATGATTATAATCTTTTTGTTGCACTAACCCATGGTGAGGACAATTTTTAAAAACCTATTTATAGGCTAAAAATTCCGCCCATGCTGGGACTCGAATCCGCGACCTCTGGCTGACCGTACCAGAGGTCGCGGGTTTGAGTCCCGGCATGGACAGAAATTTTGGCCACACAAGACAATCACTAGTCCGGGCTGGGTAGTATGATGGTACGAGTAAGCGGTTTATGCCAATAAAATGTAAGTATTTGACAATGAATTTACTGGAAAGTCGCGGCTTTTAACATTTAAAACGCGCGAGTAAACGTCATCGTACTACCCTGGCTGGTCTCAAACTAGTATACACCGAATCAGGAACAGACATCAGAAACATGCCATAGAAATTAAGGCTCTCTTTTAAGATATAATGTTGAAAAACAATAAGGCTTAACATAAAAATGCTACCAACTAAAATGCCTGCCACTGACTTACAATCCTCCCTGAACAGGCCTCCGTGGGGGAATATGGCCTAACCTAACCATCCTACAATGCAGGAAGAGACCCGTGCCCCAGCAGCGAGGACATACAAAGGGTTGATATTATTGTTACGGGCTAGGGTTCTGGATTTGAATGTAAAACGCCAATGACAACTTCTTAGGATTTATTCACGCAGGGTCTGGTCTGCAGGTCTTCACGACACAAAGTCCACACGTAGATTCCAATCGCAGGTTCAATCGAAGTCCAGTAGTATCGCTGAGGTCGTAGGTTATCGCTCGTATCGCAGGTATGTTCACTTGAAGTTCACTCTTCGCTATTCCAAATGGAACTGATTGCGCGCCGCGGCGGCCGCTATTTATATCCGCCGGCCAGGGTTCTAGAACATTCCCGTAACTACGTACCTACACTCGGTACACGCGGCAAGGTCGCTCGAACAGTTACTCATTTAAAGAGTTTTGCACCTTACGCTAGTGGACATACGAGTCATTATTGCTTGCAGCGTTTATTGTTTACTAAAACGCAGCATGCGGCGACTACTCTAGATGGTTCGGGATAGGACCGCGACACTGCTTCCCTCTTAGAGATGCTCGTCCCGAGCATCTTCATAACTGCCGTGATAAGGAGCTAAGCGGTCGATGTGAACCACTTTTTGTGCACCTCTTGGCTGCCGTTGAATTCGGTACGTCACGTCATTTAACCGAGTTACCACTTTGTACGGTCCCTCCAATCTTGTCTGCAATTTCGGAGATTTTCCTTTTCGTCGAGTTACATTGTGAAGCCAGACTAGTGCTCCTTCTTCGAAGCCGCTTGTATTTGCTCGGCGGTCATACCTAGTCTTCATCTTTTCACTCGACTCCAATCCGTTTTCCCGTACTATGGCATGAATCTCTCGAATTTTCTCACGTAACTCGGAAATGTAGTCGTGTAGAGAACGTGAGTCGTCAGGAGGGCCTCCAGTCAGCAGATCTACTGGTATTCTCAGTTCTCGGCCAAAATTTACACGCGCCGGGGTTACCTTCGTGCTTTCATGTTCTGCCGTTCTGTAGGCCAGAAGAAATGGCGGTATGTATTTGTCCCAGTCTCTCTGGTGCCTGTCAACGACTTTTGCTAAATGTCTCTCAAGTGTTTGGTTAAATCTTTCTACCATGCCGTCAGATTGAGGATGATATGGGGTGGTCCTTGTCTTATGCATTCCCAATATTTTGCAGAGTTCTTGAAATACTTGAGACTCAAAGTTCCTGCCTTGGTCGGAGTGTATTTTCAAGGGCACACCAAACCGGCAAACTACTTCCTCAAACAACTTGGAGGCAACAGTCGTGGCTTCTTGATTGGGTATGGCGAATACCTCTGGCCATTTAGTGAAGTAATCCATAACTACCATGAAATACTTATTTCCTGATTCCGTTACTGGGAACGGTCCAGCCACATCAACTGCAATGCGTTCCCATGGCGCACCAACGTTATAAAGTTGCAGATTTCCTCGGCTTCTAGTTGGTGGACCTTTCACCGCGGCGCAAGTAGCACACTTGCGGCACCAATCTTGCACATCTTCTCGACAATGGAGCCAGTAAAACCTTTCTCGAATCTTTGTTAAAGTCCTTTTTACGCCCAAATGTCCACCTGACACGCCGTCATGTACTTCACGGAGGACATCTTGTACCTTATCTCTTGGGACAACTATCTGAAGATGGAACTCTCTGCCGTTAGGTTTCTCCCATTTTCGGTAAAGTATTCCGTTCCGAAGAATAAAACTGTCCCATTGAGCCCAGTATGCCTTGGTGACAGCACTAGTAGGAGCGACTTCGCACCATCTTGGCTTGTCCTCGCCTCGTTTCTTCCACGCGACAATGAGCCGTACATCTTCGTCATCTTCCTGTGCTTCTTTCATCGCCTCGTCTTCCCAAGATCTCGATGGACTCATTCTTGTCAACCTCAATGGCAGTTCCTTTGTCTCTTGTTTGCAGTCTTCCGGACACGGCCTTCTTGACAGATTGTTCCCATTGCATACTTGTGAGATTCTGGTTACTTGGGCTTTCCCCGCTCCAGCCAGTACTCGCCTCGGAATCCTAGCTTCGTTTCCGTGATTCACAGTGGAGGCCGGAGCGTCATGCTTCTTTACGAACTCTTCAAAACGCTGCTCCATTTTGTTGAGACGCGCACCCAGTCTGTCATCTGTTTTGGTCGGTTGCCTCTCCTTCTTAGGACACGTGAACTGCATATGCCCTCTTTCTCCACACTTGTAACACATGGGCCTGGAGTTCCTCTTGGGTGGTGTCTTGATCTCTTTGACCTCCTCCTTAGCTTCTCGAAGTTTATGCCCTTGCCGGATATCATGACGCACAGCTTCAACTTCCAGGGCGTGTGCCAGAGCTTCTTTTAATGAAGAATGGAGCCGCTGGGCAAGTATGCTGTGTCTCCTCTACGGGCGTGGCCTGGTGGGCGGGGTCAGAGGGCGTGGCTTGGTCGGTGGGCGTGGCCTGGTGGGCGGGGCCAGTGGGCGTATCCCTATAGCCAGTGGGCGTGGCCTGAGGGGCAGTGGGCGTGGTCTCCGCAGCACCTCTGGACCTGGTCCTCACTCCAGAAGTATCCTCTCTCGGAGTTAGTGGCATTTCCAAATCCCCAATTCTGACACCAAATGTTACGGGCTAGGGTTCTGGATTTGAATGTAAAACGCCAATGACAACTTCTTAGGATTTATTCACGCAGGGTCTGGTCTGCAGGTCTTCACGACACAAAGTCCACACGTAGATTCCAATCGCAGGTTCAATCGAAGTCCAGTAGTATCGCTGAGGTCGTAGGTTATCGCTCGTATCGCAGGTATGTTCACTTGAAGTTCACTCTTCGCTATTCCAAATGGAACTGATTGCGCGCCGCGGCGGCCGCTATTTATATCCGCCGGCCAGGGTTCTAGAACATTCCCGTAACTACGTACCTACACTCGGTACACGCGGCAAGGTCGCTCGAACAGTTACTCATTTAAAGAGTTTTGCACCTTACGCTAGTGGACATAAGAGTCATTATTGCTTGCAGCGTTTATTGTTTACTAAAACGCAGCATGCGGCGACTACTCTAGATGGTTCGGGATAGGACCGCGACATTATCATAAAAAATATACGATTTATTTATAGGTACTGCCTTGCATTATGTTCCGTTCCTATGAAGCCATCCTAAGCTAAGCTAATGCCTAATCATACTTAGTAATATTTTAAATCGCAATGCTCTTGTGTCAAGATATGGAGGATGTATTAAGGTCCCCTCGTTTCGTACTTTCGGAATTGAGATTCTACGTGTGCTGTAGTAGTGCGGCGTTGATGCGCCAACGTTAGCGTCAGAATGACTGCTCGCTAGGCGTATAGACGAATAATTGCTGTCGTCTGCTACCTCCAAGTAGAATTTGCTGCCATCATATTTTAGAAGATATTTAAGGGCGATCGATCAGTCATCCTAATTTCTTGTTGGCCGGTCACCTAGCCATGGTACCTAATTTGCCTAATTACCTAACTATTGAAATTCCGCTAGCCTAGCTATCGTGTAAATAAATATATCGATCGAGTTTAATTTATAAGCCTCCAGTGCCTGACGGAATGAAAAGAGCAAAAATCCCAACGGCTATAACCAGAAAAAAATGGCGCCTAAGTCTATATACTCGTTCAGGGGCGCAAATATGTACTCCAGTCAGCTCACCTCAAGTTTGATGTTGGTGACGGGCAGGCTTCCGTCCAGCTCGCCTAGCACTCGGTCCAGTGTGTCGATGAGGCGATCCGCGTCCTGAGTGGAGAACACCATTGGTGGCTTAAACTTTATAACGTTGCTGTCGGGGCCGTCGCTGCTGATGAGAATCTTCTCCTCGCGCATTCTGCAATGAGGAGAATCGAATCAAATTATGTTCACATTACTCAGTTACTTCATCTCGCCCCATATGCGCTAGTGACGGCAGTCTCATAAGCAGGGTTCGAACTTACGAGCTCTCGGATCTGAGGCCAGCGTTCTACCAAAGCGTCACCACCGCCCTGATGTTGGCAATACTGGTCTAAAATTCAAAACTCAAAGTACTCGAACATCCTCTAACAAAAGCACAAAAATCGAAGGCGTCAGTGGGCGTATATGGGCGTCAGCCCATATACGCCCACTGCCACTTCGCCCAAGGCACGCGATTGTTTTCTGTATTCGCCCATCCTCATCAAACCAGCAATCTGCCTCAGATCATCAATCTAGCGAGGTCATAGGCGGCCTATACAAACCGCCTAGACCAAAACCCACAGACAGACTTTATGAAAAACAGACAAAGTCCTAATATTCATCCAACTTGACCACGTCATGCGACTGTCACCACTGCTTCGTTACTGCTATAGTGCGCTGCCGTCAACCCAACTCTCCAGGGTGTAATTTTTGTCGACGTTAAGTGACCACTGAGTCTTAGCAGGAATACCGAATAACACGTACCGATTAACGACATGTTTAGCCTCAACCGTAGCCGGAGTCCTAGCCTCGCGATCAGTCACCAGCTCGATTCCAACGAACAGGCCGCGGCCTCTGACGTCACCGACGAGCCGGTGCTTTTGTTTCAGGGACTCGCTGCGCTGTAGTAAATGCGCCCCAACGCGGCGCGCACGCTCCAACAAACGCTCGTCCTCGATCACGTCGAGGACCGCGTTGGCGATTGCGCAGGAGACCGGATTGCCGCCGTACTGCGGGTCAAAGGAAGTTGTTATATTTAGGCAGGAGATGTGGTGTGGTAGGAGGTTATATATAGTCACGGAAACATTAACCCTTACACTATTGTGGAAAAGTTGCCCGTAGCGTAACTAAATAGATGCCCGTAGGTGGATACGACCGGTAAGAGATTGGTTTATTTATTTATATATATTTATTCACTAAAAACAATGCAAAATTACAACAACATTAGTTTGCCAAACTGCTAATGCAGTTTATCAGCAAGCTCTTGGTAACTTACTCAACTAACATAACAATATCGATAATATTTTATGTCTACAAACTACTTAACACAAAGCGCTTAAGCATACCTACTTTTAAATTGTGCTTTTCTGAGGTGCTTATAACATAATTCCTCTGGGAGGTTTTTGTAAATTGCAGGTACCAAACAATTACTTAGCTTAAATCCATAATAATTTGAGTATTTAGGTATTGCAAATTTGACCTGTTTTCGTTTAGTGCTAGGCGTTGGAATTAAAAAATGGTGCGGAGGAAGAAAAGCAAGAAGTGATTAGTGATGATAAATTGGAATACACTCAACTATTAAAATAAAAGAAACCAAGATAGACAAGCATAGACTATATCTCTAGCTGTTCGGTTCCTGATGTAGGTACCATCATTGTGTCTGAAAATGGCAGGACTATCCCATAGTTTTTCATACAATAAGAATGTGTTAATCTACTTTTAACATCTGTAGGTTTTTTTGTTATGTAGTTTGGCCAACAGACAACTGTTATCTATGGAATAACAGCTTAGCGTATGAGAAACAGGGAATTCGAAAGCGTCGCTCAAAATCGCAGCATTCGAGATCTATTCGGCTCTGTCTTAACGACAGATCCCCGCTATCTCGTACCTTATAAATCCGTTAAGGCTGTTCTTACGTGAAGCATACTGTCTCGCTCGCACAATTTAACATTTTCAGTAAAATATTCTCCGACAAAAAATCAAGTAAATTAATGGGGTATTACGTTTTAATAAACTAATACTTTTAATGAATATGTTAAATTGTTCGAGCGTGTCAGGCTGCTTCACGTACGAACAGCCTTAAAGTAGTAAGCTGCATTGCTGAGATATTGACCGAGCTACACTATGCTATCACCAGGCATTGGACACAAATGCATGTCTCAAACCTATTAGAATTTTAATGTCGCAATTATTTGTTTGTTATTTGTTTACTAACATAAGCTAAGCTTATGCTAATAACTATGGATCATTAGTCTAAGATAAAACTTTTATTATTATTAAAGACTAGTTGACCCAGCGAACTTCGTACCGCCTTCCATCGATTCTTTATTATTATTTTTTCTCTCCGTAAGAACAAACAGCCTTAAAGTAGTAAGCCGCATTGCTGAAATATTGACCGAGCTACACTATCCTATCACGAGACATTGGACACAAATGCATGTCTCAAATCCATTATAATTTTAATATCTTAATTATTTGTTTACTAACATAGGCTAAGCTTCTACTAATAACTATGGATCATTAGTCTAAGATATAAAACTTATATTATTATTAAGCACTAGCAGATCCAGCGAATTTCGTATCGCCTGCCTTCTTTAATTTTTTTTTCTCTTTGTAAGAACCATCCTGGTACTTCAAGGAATATTCTAAAAAAAGAATTAGCAAAATCGGTTCAGCTGCTGTCGAGATTTGCGCTTAACTTACACATTCACGATTAAATTTTATTCTATAGATTTTAAATTAAAAGAGTCTTCGAAATTCCTAGAGAAAGAGTGTAGCCGAAATTCCGTAAAGAAAGCAACGAACCGTATTGAAATACTCGACGCCAGTGTCGCAGAAGCTCTTGGCTATCTCGGGCGTGGTGACGACGGCCGCCACGGGGTGGCCGTTGCCCATGGGCTTTCCCATAGTGACGATGTCGGGCACCACGTCCAGCGTCTCGAAAGCCCACATGTGCGTGCCCACGCGGCCGAAGCCCACCTGCACCTCGTCCGCTATACACACGCCGCCGGCTTTGCGCACGTGCCTGAGGAAAGATTAGTCGCTATTACTGATTTGCAACCGGCTGAAGTTACTTTTCTTTTAAATCACATAGAAAACCACTGGGGAGGAGGTTGGTAGGCAGACCACCGACGCGATGGTCAGACGACATCGTGCGGGTTGCGGGTTAGAAATGGATCAGATTAGCACAGGACCGTGAGGAATGGCGCAGTAAAAAGGATGCCTATGCCCAGTAGTGGGTTAATGTGGGCGGATTATAGATAGATCTAGAAAACCACATTCATGAAGCCCTACGGTGCCAGACACGCCCCTGGCGGGTTCAGATTTCTTCCTTTTCGTGTCCATAAACCAAATATAAATTTATGTGGCCTATAAACGTCCCGCAGGGTACAGACTTTCTCTCTGCTAGAGAATATGTTTATAATTACTACACGTGCCCACGGCGGATTCGCAATTTCAAGCGCTGAGGTATTTGAACATCTCAGACACCATGTTTCCTCGCGATGTTTTCCTTCACCGTTAGCGAGTGTTATTGCTACTATAACTTCACATTATGTACATAGTTAACCTGGAAAATAATGTTATTGGTGCATACCCGTACTAGCAATCGAAACTGGGGTTTTCGCTTTAGAGTTCATTGGGCTACCATCGTTCTATGAGTAACTTATAATATATTTTTTATTATTGATTTTTAATTATTGGAATAAAAATATATTACGACTAAAGTATCGTTTTTGAAATGGCACGTGTTTATGAATCATAGAATTCTGCTAACGACTTGGACGTGCCCCAAGTTGCCGACGCTTCTATTCGACGGGATCTGTGCTCGATGCCAATAATATTCTAAACGTATAGATATCCATTAAAATCCCATGAATCGTGCGACTGAACCAAATTATTAGGGCATTGAGGTACAGTCGTAAGGTATTGATACCGCGAACTGCGTCGCAAATCAAGTCGTATACTCAGTTCGAAAACGAAACGACGGCATCGTGTTCAGCTCTATGGCTTGTCCTCTCGTCTTGCTGATTTCGTCACGGTTAAAAAGTCCCCTAAGTCAGCACAATTCAAATCACTGTTTGGAGCCTACTCCCTCGTTTTAAATACTGATAACCGCGAAAAGTTCTCCCCAGAAACTGATAAAAGAGACACTTGGCGATAGATAAGAGGCTAGGTTGTAATTTATTCCATATTTGATGTTTGCCTACACCAAACACACAATATTATTAGATAACCACGAGCGTATATGAGTAGTAACTATAAACCTTCAACAATTACCGAAGTAATCTATAAATAGTTATTTATTCGGAGTTAGGCAGTTGGCAAAAAAACCTGTTGTGGAAGACCGGATAGTTTTTAAGTACTGTTGACATAGACAGCAGTTTAACTACTACGTTTAAATTGCAACGTCACCCGTAACGTAACCGAGACGAGCGTACCTACGTGGGTAAAGGCCGATGTGCTGTCGATTTTATAACACGTCTAGTAAGAACAACACCAAAGATCACAGTTATCAAATTAAATAAAGTCCTTAATTTGGAAAAATATTGTTTGTCAGAAACTATGCTGGCAAACAATAATTTCTGTAAAATTACAGTTCTGTAAAATTATTGTTTGCTAGCATAGTTTCTGACAAACAATATTTTTATACAATTGTCATCGGTTACGCAGTAAGTAGGTACTATAAGAACCCGAACTACCGTAGTAATTAGCGTGTTAACACATTTTCTACGGAACATCGCTAAACATGCTAAACATATATTCACACATAGAGTTGGTGCAAATTTACTGAATCAATATAAGAAAGACGATTTAACAAAACAAAGTTGGAGATAAAGAGTTCAAAGTGGCTCAATCGATAGAGCAGCGCGAGACAAGCTTGAGGTTACTGGTTCAAATACTAGTCGATTTTTTTCTTTTCGTGACTGTTGAGACCAGTCAACAAGTAACGTTTCGCGTGCTTATTCCTAGCTAACTGGCGAGTTCTGTTCCTCACCAAAAAAAATCGACTTCAAAAACGAGGCGATACTCCACTTTTTGCTGTGTTCTCTCAAAACGCCGTCAACTCTTAACCGATTAAAAAATTTTTTTTTTGTTCTAACAGGTATAATAATATCTTCCACACAATCACTTGTCCTGATCCCACACTAAGATACTCTTTGCTACTTGTATGACTCTGCAATATAATTAAAATAAAAAAGTAACAATTTAATTTTGTGCGAGTAACTAGCATGTGTATGAAGCGCATTTATGACTAAACTTACTCATAGACCCTCTTCATATATCCCTCGGGCGGTATAATCTGGCCGCCGCAGCTCTGCAGGCTCTCCGCAATAAAGGCGCACACGCCGCCATTCTTTTTTGCGTCCTCGCAAATCCGCTCGACGTCGCCGGCGTACATTATGCCCAAGTCCTCGTCCGATGAAGCGTGTTTGGGCTTGTTGTATTTGCCACGGTATACATCTGGGACCGGCGCCTAGAAAAAGTTGGCAGCGCCGTCAGGATAATGCTGGTTACGGACCCACCGAAATTGATGCGGGCGAACGAAACTGAACGAATGAGTGTACTAAATGTTAAGGCCAAAGCAAGGGGGTAAGCTTACTCCACTGAGCAAGCAAGTCCACTATGTGCGTTAGCTTTACTGACCTCTGTAGTACTAAAACTCTAGAGGTTTAAGATTTCTAAAGCGAAACAAAGCAATCTAGAGCAAAGCCAGGGAGCCAATTCTCACTTCATCAGCAAATATTTCGTATACGACTCTACTTGAATTCTACATTAAAAGTCGAGCAACATCCAAAATGTATTTGTGTACATGTATTGTGCATGTATTAAATGTACTCGTACATGTATTTTCAGAAGTCATGCTACGTTGAATTCGAATGAAATTTAATACATGTACGAATCGCATGTACATGTATTAAATGTAAGTACATGTATTTTCAGAAGCCATGCTACGTTGAATTCGAATGAGAAAATAAAAGTGTAATGACTCTGTCGTGTTATCTTATTTGGATACGACAAATGTCTAAGCCTTCGAATATTTTGCGTCTATGCTTTCAATTCGCATGGGCGAGAATCGGCTCTCCGTTCGGACTCGTCCGACAAAAAATCAAATTAATCCGGAATGAAGAATATAGAGGTCAGTGAAATCAACGTAAATGTGGAACTTCGGTCGCCTTCTGTTCGCTGCCAATCGGCGTGTGTGTGCCTTCGTTCGGTTGGTCATTCATTGTGCAGACTAAGGTAGATTAGCGAGAGGGGCATTTAGAAAAAAAAACCTAAATATTTATAAGTACAGTTTTCTGTACACAGCTTACTTGTGTGTGACCCTGATTAACGTAACTTTTTAAACCAAAATGGGAGTACTAAAGTAACTTGGTTAGTAGTTTCCGATACCAAAGCGTTCCAAGGTCTCTCGTTAGTTACTATAGTAATTCTCAAAATAAAAAAAATTTAAACAATTTGTTACAGGCCCTAAACTGACGTCCTAAACTAATTTCGACCAAAGGGCGCGAATAAAGAAAACGTGGTTTCCAGAAGGCAAGTGCACACTTACCACATGAACCCAGTCGGGCTTCTTTGGGCCTCCGGGAAGGTTAAACTTGTAGGGCGACACATCAATCATAGAGGTTAGGTGACCATGATACGCGCTGCAACAAACAGGCGCTAGTAGCACCCCTAATAACCTAACAACTACCAAGCATCATTCACTCCGATCTCGCACACTGCTTTGTTGGCTTAAGAGTGGCCGGAGCATTTTATTGTGTAATAAAGTTTCCGGTGTAATGTGATGTTACTAAACAATTCATTGATAATTTGAAGTTTTTAAATATTCATATTTATTGTAATTGCAACTTGAATCGTTTCGAACTTGTTCGCTTTAATAACTTCACAAGAAACCATTTGGAACTCATCAAGTAATGAGCTGACATTTGGAATTTCGCAACAAAGGAAGTAAAGACTAAATAACAATGACAAAGGAATGTAAACGTTAGCCAACATAATCAAGCGTTCATCTCATCACACATAACACTGAGGTTTTTTTTTAATTCTTGCAAAATACTCACTGGTCTAACGTGATCACATCCTTATTTTTAGTGTGGATTCTGGCCAATCGCAGGGCGAGGTCATTGGCCTCGGAGCCCGAGTTCACAAGGAAGCAAACCGATAAGGACTCCGGCATGGTCTTCGTGATCCTTTCGGCCAGGATTACGAGTTGGTCGTGCAAGTAGCGGTTATTGGTCGATATGAGCGACATTTGGTTGCGGCCGGCCTCGACCACGTGGGGGTGGCAATGGCCAACTGCAACAAACAATATCAGAATAAAAAAAACCGGCCAAATTTGAGTCGGACTCATGGACGAAGGATTCCGTACCATGATCTATATATGATTTGAGCTACTACCCCAGTTCGGATTGTATAATCAATGAGGCGATATATTTAAATGTACTATAACTTAGTTATATTTTACATGTATTCACTGCCACAAAGACATAAAATTAACATTAAGCATTAAAATTAACATTAAAATAAAATAAAAATTAAATAAGAATGTGCGAGCGAATGCCAGACAAAAGTGGACCCTATTATTCTGACGTTTTTAGTAAATGTAAGCAAATTTATGTATACCCTTGATAAATGTCATCTGAGGCTGTTAGGTAATAAAATAAAATTGATCGCCCAGCGATTTCAAATACATTTGAGTGCTCCTATAGTTGTTAATAAAAAAAAGTAGTTTCCGGAATCAAACGGTCATATTTATAAAAACACAGAGGCTTTTTATTAATCTGTCATTACGCCTTTTACTTGTAAAACCTCCAAAAGATCTCCACATTGTGTTTTTATAAAAAAAACTTTACCATCAGAAATTTATCAAAAGTATACGCGATTTTTTTATAATTGTAAAAAAATGTTGTTTGTGCGAGCGAGACGAATATAAATTCGAACATAACATTAATGGCCCATGTTATGGTGGCTGAACATTCACCTGTAATCGACCATCAAGCATTCGCTGTTTATAAAGCTGTCGAACTGAACAACGGACAGAGCCAAGCTTAGAGTCAAAACATCCCTACGGTCATTTTCACGATCATTCCAGCGAACGCTCTAGTAAATGTTCATCATACTCATACGGTCATCTTAAAAAAAACCGACTCCTTAAAATCGAAATACACTGATTGAAATAGTCTGTAGTGGAGATTGCTCGATAGTAACTCGCTAGAACGCTGCCTAGTAACTTGCTAAATTGACCGCGAGAATGATCGCTAGTAACTCGCTAGAACGCTCGCTAGTAACTCGCTAGAACGCCCGCGAGAATGCTCGGTAGCCAGAATGGTAGCTATGTCTCGGAATGTACATTACAAGTGAATGCTTAAGTGTATCAGCAGTATTATGTAACGGGCGTCTTACCGTGCGCCACGTTGTTGATGCAATCGAGGTAGCGTTCGCCGGTCTCGTCATACATGTACTGGGCGATGCCCCGAACTATCTTCAGCGGGGTTTGACGGAAAAACAGCTGGCAAGCGCCACTAGAAAAGAGAAATCGTGTATTAATAACGCACAAATGTAGGCTAAGTCTTTCTATTACAAATAATTTTATATAGATTCCATGCAATACAGTCACTACTCCTGGTCCGAAATCAGGATATGTGGCTGTGCTATGGTAACCAGTTAAGGAGATCACGAACATGGAAATACACCCAGACTGAGGCCATTTGTACAATTAAAGAAGAGCGGCCTCCAGCGAGAATCGAACCCACGATCTGCGATTTCGGTAGTCCAGCGTGCTAACGCTATTCGCTGGTGTAGCGTTAACACGCTGGGCTATCGCTATTATTGGTATATGGACGGAAGAAAACCTAGATAAGATAATGAATAAATGTTTAACGACGGAGATGAAACTACTGAAATACCTATTACAGCGAATAGAAAGACATAATTATTTGTTGGCAGTATTTAAACTTATATATATTAAAAAGAAGCTTGAGTGCTTGATCTATTTTATTTCGTTAAAAGACTATGTACAACGCCCTGCAGATAACTTGAACAAAAATCTGCGCAGTTGTTAGTTTGCGATGGATACGTAAAACCACATTAGTGTAATGATGTAATTAATAAACTCCGCGTAAGTATACAAGTATCGCAACTTCAGCCACTTATACACGAAAACCTACAATGCCAAACTAAAGTTCTTTTCGGGTGTTATACTTCCAAGTCAAAACATACATAAAATTCTAGGATTATTTGCCGACAAAAATCAATCAATAAATATTAGGTATAGGCGTACGAGAAACTCATGACAAATGTGGAAATTGTATTAGTTTTTTTTTTCACATATTATTTATAAGGAATCACGATGATTTCAAGGATGGGGCACACCGTAAAATTTAGTTTTTATTTCACTTACCCAATATGCTTTTCTCGAAGAGCGATAGTCTCGGATTTAGGCATAGACTGTAAGTACGCCATTATGAAGTTCCTTTGTATAAGTTATTATGAATCTAAGTATCAGTCTTTAGTTATCCTGAAACAAATTGACAAACAATATTAGCACAAAATACATTTAAATACTGAATTGTAAAAAATATTGAAATATAATTACTTATAGATTGCTGAGATCTGATTGAGGAGGTGGTGGACTTAAATTTGGATTGGTAGGCTACGACGAATGACGCTGACGCGTCAATGCGACGCAAAAACAAGAATGCATAAAGATATTCAGCTAATGTCGATTATATACAAGCGCGGGCGGGGCGGCGCAGCGGCGCGCACGCCTTCGTCGCAGCCAATCAAAAGCAACTAGACTTCATACCCTCACAACAAGCGAAATTAATACCTATAACAAAGACACTAAGAGTCACAAAACCAGCAATCGTGTTCAACTTATCAGAGCTGTGGCGTAAACTAGTTTGCACACATCGTGAAAACAAAAGCCGGTGACCACGCGCTCTGTGTTGGTCTTCCATGGAGCGGGCGCATGGTCACTCAAGGCAAAGCAATGAAGGTTTATAGGTAGGTACCATTTGCAATAGCAGTATCATTTTATAACATGGCCTTTGTGAGACGTTAACAGAAGTAACAGTTTCATTCTATTAATATACTATTTAGGTATATTTATAGTGTTGTGTGGAAGTTATAAATTTATCATTTACTTTGTTTTTAAACGATGTGCCAAATGAAATATAAGTACCTTGGCTAATTGGAATATCGGGTGAATTTGCAACAAAAATGTAAAGGTTGATCTGTCGACGACTGTACTAGAATAGACGATAAAGAAATTCATACTTCCGTAGTTGAGATGAAGAGACGAGTAAGGTTATCAGATTAATGTATTTACGTATTTTCCACCCCAGCTTCTAATCTTGACAGCCAATTTTGATGAATGAGCTGTCAATCGATTTAACTCTTATTTTTATTTATGCATATCGATAAAAGAATAATAAAGGAACAGTAACCGTTCGTTCTATAAATCTAGGAACAAGTGAGGTCTTTATTTTTGTCATCTTCTTAGCTAGAAGAGTCTTTTGCAGTTACACATTTTTCATGTTATAATTCAAATATTCAATCATTAAAATGCTGTGCGTTGTTAACTATGAAGCAATTATTCTAAATAGAACCAGTGAAGACACAGACAATCAAGGATAAAAAGTACGTATGGCATACGGCATTTGAATTTAATTTACACGTTATTAATGTATAACCGTCAGAATACTTTAATAGTACTCAATAAACAGGGGCCCTGTTCATAGAACCACAATCTAAGGTATATTATGATTTATGACAATTCGATGTCCATTGCGTAGTAGATACATACGTGTTAATCTGCTGTTCGATCGACTTGGCAATGTAGATGGAATTGCCATAGTAAAAACTATGTGATTCTATGGAACAGGCCCCTGGAATATTTAACCTATCAAGAGACTTATCGTACGCATATAAGGCGATGATAGCAATCTGCTGTTCGATCGACTTGGCAATGTAGATGGAATTGCCATAGTAAAAACTATGTGATTCTATGGAACAGGCCCCTGGAATATTTAACCTATCAAGAGACTTATCGTACGCATATAAGGCGATGATAGCAATTAGTACCTACATACCAAACCTGTTTTTTACTTGTCAGTCTTCTTCTAGTTATTTGTCTTATCATCCCAACCAAGTTGACGTAAGGGTAAACTATTTCACAAATCCACACGCGATCACAATGTGATGCGACCTTTCGAACTACGAAGTCTACGAACGCGAGACAGCGCAAACCAGCCCGCAGTAGCGTCGACAAACTCGCATCGCTATTGCAACGATAGTATAAAGCTAGTGGTGTGTTAATAAAGCTCGCTAGTGTTCTGTGGCTAGACGTGACGTTTTGTGAACTTATGGTGGGAACATTGCCGTTAGAAAATGTTTGTAAACATTTTCTAACAAATGTTGCCAATTGTTACATTTTGTTAGGAACTGTTACATGTTATAAGTGCTCCTACACTAATAGAAAATGTTTACTAATGTTTACTAACATTTTATAACATTTGAATCTGATGTTGGCTCGTAGTTTGGTTAGCGTTCTGAGGGCGTCTACACGAAAATGGAAGAGGATTTGCTCATTGTAATAGCTTTCATTTTAAGCTTTTATAAAAGGTTTACAAACAAAAGGTAACACATGTTTAATTTTGTTATAATTTGTTAACTTAACGTTACTAAAAATTTTCTAACATGAAAACATTTTTTTACATTTGTGGTTAAATGTTTGCTAACGTTACTAAACATTTTGTAACGGCAATGTGGGAGCACCATTAATTGTAAGGTGTTCATTGTGAATTGATAGTAGGCCGTGACATATACCGCGTTGTTTTTTACTGAAAAAGAGGAAGAATTTTAAGAAGAGGAAATCTCAGCTGATGTTTTTCATGTCATGGACAAAATTTGAATAGTATTAAAGTATTTTACGACTGTAAACACGAGTGATACACGTTTTTATGTGTTTCCGTAAGCTAAGAGTGATCGTGATATAAGTGATCGTAAAAATTAATTAATTATGTCTATAGTACTAAAGTTTTTCCGGATTCTGTTACATTATGATCGTGCAAAATTGCTAATTTTACTCTGTCCGAAATAGAAATCAGATCTGGGACGAAACCCTGTCTAGCTAAGAATAAAAATTGTATAATACTCTTTTAAGTCTACACTACATAGATTCGCTAAAAGAATGTCTATGACACTCTGAAGACGTAACATAAGAAAAATCCATGCTTTTAGTAGCTTCAAATATTAAACGAATTTTAAACGTACGTAATAATTTGAATATTTTTTTCCACTACCTATGTAGTTTTCTACACACGAATTAGTTCTATTAAATTTCGTTTCGTAAAAAAATAACACGCGTGGCTTATTGATGCCTATCAATTAAACATAGGTATTGTATAGAATCAGGCTTTACTTTGCGGAAATCCATAATAGCATTAAAAAGTGAAAATTACTTTGCTAAATTCCGCCAAAAATGTTTTAAATTTTTGACGGAATTTAGCAAAGTAATTTTCGCTTTCTAATGCTAAACATAGGTAGAGAAAAATTGATAAAAAACTCCGTAATGACTTCCATAATTACGAGTACCTTACTTATGAAAATACGTGATAATGATAACGTAGTTTCCGTGTAAAATCTCCACCACAGACTATTTAATTTTTAGTCAACGTTTTTGGAATGTTGCAAAGAATTGTGTTATATAAAAATTACCGCTAACCTTTAATGTTTCTCGTTTTACAAAAAGTGTGTTTTACGTATTTTTTAAGAGTCTCTGGTAAGGCCAATTTATACATACTTATCTATTACACTATTTTTATTTTTAATGCACTAACCCGTGCTAAGGAACAAATTTAAAAACCTATTTAGAGGCTAAAAATTTCACCCATGCCGGGATTCGAACCCGCAACCTCTGGCTATCCGTACCAGCGCTCTACCAATTGAGCCAATGGGCGACTCACGGCATCAGTGAAATTTCGAACCTCTTTACAATATTCTCTGTATTACGTACATTCAGCGACATCTGACTTAAGCAAATTGCATTACTTACAGCCCCGACTACCTACTTTGCAGTTAGGTTTAACATCGGAACGATATCACTGTACCCACATGATTACACTATTTTTATTTTTAATGCACTAACCCGTGCTAAGGAACAAATTTAAAAACGAAATTTCACTGATGCCGTGAGTCGCCCATTGGCTCAATTGGTAGAGCGCTGGTACGGATAGCCAGAGGTTGCGGGTTCGAATCCCGGCATGGGTGAAATTTTTAGCCTCTAAATAGGTTTTTAAATTTGTTCCTTAGCACGGGTTAGTGCATTAAAAATAAAAATAGTGTAATCATGTGAGTACAGTGATATCGTTCCGATGTTAAACCTAACTGCAAAGTAGGTAGTCGGGGCTGTAAGTAATGCAATTTGCTTAAGTCAGATGTCGCTGCCTGTACGTAATACAGAGAATATTGTAAAGAGGTTCGAAATTTCACTGATGCCGTGAGTCGCCCATTGGCTCAATTGGTAGAGCGCTGGTACGGATAGCCAGAGGTTGCGGGTTCGAATCCCGGCATGGGTGAAATTTTTAGCCTCTAAATAGGTTTTTAAACATACTTATCTATCTAAAAGACTACTACCGGTTTTACTGGCTACAATACTGGCATTATAAATTTTTAGATCGACGATAAATAACGAATACTTGAAGTTAGACCAAGAACGCAGTATATTCATTGGTTCTAAGTAAGAGCTCCGGGTAACTCTAGAGTACGCGTAGTAATAGTAAATTGATTCATATCTATTAATAGAAACTGAGAACGTATTTTTATAGGCACGACTTGAACGAGTAGAGAAGTGATTGGTAGTCATTTGCCCAGCGTTTAGCGATAAGCAGCGATTAGTTTAAATTGTGTAATTCAAGGTATAGTTTATTTATAATTCGTAATTTAATTATGTAACGTATCATTAATCTTATTCAAGTTAGTTTTGTCTATCAATATTTTTGAGAATTATCTTACTACTTTATGATACGCGTAACTTTTTTGCTATCATTACTTTGGTTAATAGTTGTTTAGCATTTGTGTAATTTTAAGATAGGACCTGATAGTTATATTATAATGAAGTATTAACTGGTATTAGTATTTACGTATCAAACACGGAATATTCCAATATAATAATAGCATAACGACGCCACGCTATCATAAAGGATGTGTGATTGATTATTAACTAAATTTGTAGACGTTTTTATACAAGGTTGCATAACATTCCGATGTTAATCCTAACTGCAAAGTAGGTAGTCGGGGCTGTAAGTAATGCAATTTGCTTAAGTCAGATGTCGCTGCCTGTACGTAATACAGAGAATATTGTAAAGAGGTTCGAAATTTCACTGATGCCGTGAGTCGCCCATTGGCTCAATTGGTAGAGCGCTGGTACGGATAGCCAGAGGTTGCGGGTTCGAATCCCGGCATGGGTGAAATTTTTAGCCTCTAAATAGGTTTTTAAAGTTGCATAACATGCTAACTGCTGGAAATTTTATTTTTATTATTTTCTTTATTTTGATAAATTAACGGCGTTACATTCAATAAATACTTCAAATATAATCTAGTAATAGGCCAAATATAGATCTCCATTGGAAATTGATAAATTGAGGCACTTTCCGTGAAAGCAAAGAAAATAAAGTATGTACCTACCTAAAAGAACATTTTGTGTATCAGCACATCACCCTTTACAGTACTATAAAATCAAAATGTTAAGCTTCAACTGCTGTCGTATTATATTAAGAACAATAAAAAATATGTTGTATGTGTTAGGCTCAAAGACCGAATTCTCTTATTGAGCGAAAAAACTACCATCACGCGATCTAACCTCTTGAAAACAGTTATAACGTACTTGTAAAACAGTTTCTGTCGGTCTCTAGAAATCATTTACATTCCCATCAATGATCTTTATTCCATTGATCAGTACCGTCCGATTTCAAGGACTTAGTATGAGCCTAATAATAATAACTCAATAATCACGGAATCCTTTTACAAACTAGGCAATCGTATTAGAATCGTATTAGAGCTAGCTTAACAACTCGATATATTATGGTTTTTCTGGTCAGCTACAACGCGTTGCGACCACGACACGAGTTTCGCTTTGTGGTCTTTTTCAGCTATGCAGCACGCTTTGCGTATGTTTTCGAATTTCGCATCAAACTCGGTTAAGGTCGTCCGATAACGGTCATCGACCTATCGCATATTAGTGCATGAAGTATAGCGCTCTGTTTACACCTGTTGACGCCTGCCAATTCACGTGATAGGCGGATCATTTGCCAAAATATCTCGTCTAAATGTCGAGGCAAGATCGACATGTACAATTTTATTTCTGGATTTCTAATAAATAATGGTCGCGACAGTGATTTTCACACTAATCCCAAGTTTATTTATTTTGGTAAATTTGAATAATTTTCAATAAGTAACAAGTTCGCCAAAGTCGTGGTGCCACGGTAGGTGGTGCGCTGTTTATCTTATTTTTATAAAAATAACGTTAATGTTCGTTATCGAACTCCTCCGAAGCGACTTTACCGATTTTTATATTTTATGTATATTTTGTAGGTCTGAGAATAGGTCTAAACAAAGTTGCGGGATCAGCTTCTTTTCTATAATTACACAAATTATTGGAATTAACAGTGAGCTGTCATGACAGAATAATACTAGTTAAATTAAAAAAACATGCACAGTACGTACAATGTATAATATAAAAATGAATCGCTGAATGTGTTGGTAAGCGCAAATCTCGAGGACAGCTGAACCGATTTCGCTAATTCTTTTGTAAGAATATTCCTTGAAGTACGAGGATGGTCCTTACAGAGAGAAAATTAAAGAATTGACTGTTAGGCGATACGAAGTTCGCTGGGTCAGCTAGTACTTAATAAATAAATAAGGGGCACCCAACAGACATATGGCCGTTAGTATCCAATAAATTTTCGTCAAGAACACAGAACACAAAAAATTGTTTCCTGTACTAGTATCAGCCTCATTAATTAGTTTCTTTTGGAATCAATTGTATGTTGAAATAAACACAACCTTTCAATATGCGTCTAAGCACCTCTTATTATCTGTTATATCTTTGATAACCATAATAAAACAAAGTACTTTAAATAGATGACTTTGTTGTTGCACGCTAAAATCAGATTCTAATCTTTTATCTTGACATCCATGTATACCTTCGCATCAGATCGTTTTATATATTATTAACCGTCTAAGACACAAAAGAGATTTGTGACAACTAGTGCTTTAACGTTCTTAAACACAGGAGATCTAATGTCCGATAGCTAGTTTTAAGGTTCAAGAGATACATCTTTTTAACCTAACATAAGAATATTCTTTATTGTACATACCAAAATAGATATTTTAGATAGATCTGAATATTATTATTCAGATCTATCTAAAAACCTATTTAGAGGCTAAAAATTCCCCCCATCCCGGACCCGAACCCACGGGTTAGTGCATTAAAAAGAATATAATCAGATCTATCTATTTAATCAGCCCATAAACAGAGTCCACTGTTGGGCATAAGCCTATTCTCTTTCACGCCAACCTATCTGGTCCTTTGCTAATCTCGTCCATTGTTCATAGTCAACATAGTCAGATGGCGTAGGTTTATTAATAAGAACTACAGGGTCCCGTTGCTCTCTTTGTGTACGACGCTTAAAATCTAGAAAAGATTGACTTCCGTACTGACTCCACCAACCCGGACTTGGCCCCCGTGGTGGAGTATGGCGTAACCTTCTATGGTTCTCCCGTGCCCCAGCAGTGGGGACATAAAACGTTCTTGATTCCCTACCACTAAATATGTTTAAGGATCCTTTGCAACACTGGGGCGGAGGCTTTTGGTAAAAAAATTTGTTGTTCTATTACAGGGCACTCTAATCACTGATTTTACAGTAAAGCAGACATTCCCAAAACTTAAAATGAAATCGCGTTTTTTGTAGTCTCCTATTTTTGACTTATCTTTCCGACTACTCGAAGCCATTCCATGACACAGGAAGCCCCATAAGTCAGATTATCAGCAATGCTTAATCAGGCTATCAGGGGATCACTCACACAAGCAATCCTTTCAATCAAACGATCAATTAGCCTGCAACCACTGCTGGACATAGGCCTCCCGCAAATCACGCCACTTCCGTCTGTCCTCGGCCATCTTTATCCAGCCACTGTCAGGCAGATGCCTCAGATCGTCGGTCCAGCGTTGGTGGGCGTCCTACGCTGCGTTCGCCAGTTTGCCACAAGGCAATTCTTTAGTCACGCCTTATTATCACGCCTTACGCCTGAGAATATTATGTATATAAAAATATCAGTAACTTTAAAACTGTAGTTACGTAACCAACATAATTTACATTTTAAAATGACATAAGTATCCTTTTTATGATTTAGGGTGGCAACAGTATTGTATACATCCATGGCGAGATATTGTATGTTTCTACAATAAAAACCCTTAGCATATAATAAGCTTCCCAGAAACGCGGTACAAAAAATGTCTAAAGCTCACGTTGTGCGAAAAAGGGCTACTACAACATTAAATATTATTATATGGCAATTATTTCTGGAATTACAGGCAGTTTAATGCATTTGTACAAGGTTTAAGAATAATATGTAAACTCTGTTAAGTATCAAAAGACTGAAAAGACTGTTTAGTTTTATGACAATTTTTCTCCAAGATTTTCTAGATTTTGAAACGTAGTTTTACACCTAGTTTTACTTGTAACGTTTAATAAGTCACAGTTTCTGTGTCATTTTGATTGAAATACTTGATTATTCACACAACCTAAGTGATCGATTTTGTATTGTGACAAGTTAAAAACCCAAATTTGGCTTGCCATCTATTTGGTAACAATTTACATAATAGCATTAGATACATGTACCTATAAATGAAGATTAAACTATGTACATCCAATTAGGTTCTTTAAACAGACGAGTCGTTCAGTTCTGCCAATCGTTGGACGTTTGACCAATATGATAAAAATAGTTGTGCGCGCGTTCCAACAGCGAGATAACGATAAACAACGGTAAATCCAGTCCAAATTGTCTGAACGTAACACATGTAAGAACGGAAATAAAACGGAAATATTAACTATATAATAATAATAAATAACTTCCACAAAACACAATCACTGGTTCCAATCTCAAACAAGGATACCTGCAATATGGTATGGCAAGGACACGGCAATTACTTCGGAGATATTTATATATTTATACGTGAACGTAAACTTTGAGTGAAATGTGTTATCGCTAACCTGCCGACATTTATTTCACCGCGGCAACTAGTTAGACATCGAGCCATAAAAATTATCAGATATCTTCCGCGCCTCGTACTTTAGATTCATATTTGCTAGTCACGTAAGTTGTTAAAACCTCTGAGAAATATATATTTTTTACTTTCACAATGGTTGGGGTGACGGGACTACGGGCACAAAACTAGAGCTAGCGATTTCCTACGTACCATCTGTATCTACATGGTCAATGACAAAGTTAGACGTACTGTTATCAGGGTCAGGCGTTGCACGTGATATTCACGCCGGCGTTTAGTGGGAACCACGCGGCCTGCTTCGCGACTCCTTATCGAAGGGAGCCTCATTAACCTCGACTGACGTCAATCGCTAACATAATAATAATAATAACTTAAACCTAATTTAATTATACATCAATTATTCATTATTATTTGTTTCCTTGAAACCCAGCAAGGAATTTGGCGACCGTGACAGGACGATCTGATCTGGTCGTTATTTCGAAGAAATCCTGCGAAATCTACCTCCGAGTAGATTTCGAGAAGTTTAGCAGCAGAGTTCAGCAGACAAATACTGGGATATTCTCGCCACAAGCCTATACCAATCAGAGACTAGTTTGTAAAGAAATCCTGGATAGAAAATGGCATTGGACAGGCCACATTTATTACCCCGGGAGAAGCCTGACCAGATAAGGTCTCAAGCCTTGGGCAACCGAAAGAGAGGGCTACCAAGGATTACATGAAAAAAGATCTACAGCCCAAAAGACCAAGTCAATCGTCCCTGGTCGGTGGAAGGGTAACCATTCGTGAGTTACATTTTGTATTATTTCGTACATTTTAGTAATATTATGTATAATTTTTTGCAGATAGGGTAGGTTTTTTGTGTGTTTTGAAAGGAAAAATAGAAGACGCGGAAAAACATACAAATGCTGACTCACGGAAGGCTGTATTGACAGGTAATTTTGATAATAAAATCCTTTATTTTGCTGATCATACAAATTACTTAAATTTTTTGCTGATCACATTCGGTTAATTTGCTGACCATATCATGCTCATCTCTTTATGTTGCTGATAAAAACATTTGTTTTAGCTGATCAAACATTGAATAAGTTTATCATTAAATTAATTTATTTAATGCTTACCAGAGGGGCGATAGCTCGTGTCTCTGGGTCTACAAGAGCACGTGTCATCAGTCCTCTCTGAAAAATATGAATAACAGATTAGATTTTGTTATAAAAACCGAAGAATGACTAACGGTAAGTGGCTAAAACGATTGGTATGTTAGTGTTTTTGAATGCCTACGTTTATTAAAAAAATGCAAACAGGGAAACCAATTCTTCAGTTGGAATCGATATAATCAATCCACCTCCAAGAACGAAAATTTTACAAAGATATTTTTTTGAACTTTAACAAATCAACTGCTTCTCAAAATAAAATGAAAACTTAATATTCTATGACGTATATACTGAAGAAACAGTTTTTACTTAAAATATTTTTAGACTTACCGGTTTAAAAAAATATAATGGCGTCTCGTGCAGGAGACACGTTATTCTCTAGATCTTTCATCTTTAAAAGCAATATAATCAATAAATTTGCATTGGATAAGCAGAGTCAGTAGATAAACACGTGTCAGTGGTAAACATAATTTTATTGACTGTTAGGCAGTCAACCTTGAAGATAATCTCAGTGTCTATGCATAGACAACAACAGGAAACTATTGACGCTTACACTTGTTAGTGCTTATAGTTATGTACTATATTTAACATTTACTTCCAATTTTAAAAACCTATTTAGAGGCTAAAAAAGGTTGCGGGTTCGAATCCCGGCATGGGTGAAATTTTTAGCCTCTAAATAGGTTTTTAAATTTGTTCCTTAGCACGGGTTAGTGCATTAAAAATAAAAATAGTGTAATCATGTGAGTACAGTGATATCGTTCCGATGTTAAACCTAACTGCAAAGTAGGTAGTCGGGGCTGTAAGTAATGCAATTTGCTTAAGTCAGATGTCGCTGCCTGTACGTAATACAGAGAATATTGTAAAGAGGTTCGAAATTTTACTGATGCCGTGAGTCGCCCATTGGCTCAATTGGTAGAGCGCTGGTACGGATAGCCAGAGGTTGCGGGTTCGAATCCCGGCATGGGTGAAATTTTTAGCCTCTAAATAGGTTTTTAAATTTGTTCCTTAGCACGGGTTAGTGCATTAAAAATAAAAATAGTGTAATTTACTTCCAATCTCAGAAGACTTGTGTAGTCACTCTCCAAAAACGCACAAATAAAAATAGAAAACCGCGAGTGCGAACTAGATCCCCTGTGTAGTGTTACGCATTTATCGTTGTTATATTTTGAAACCCCATTTTAACAATACAGTTTTTTTTTCAGCGGAATAATACTAGATGCAATTAAAATCTTATTGAGTTCGCTACGTCCGCCAACTCAATTTTTTAAATCAGCATGATTAAAAAGGTGATCGTAATAGCCCTGGGGATTGTCTGTCTCTAAACGTATGCTCGACTGCACATTTGCTGATAGCTGTACATTTGCACATATTGGATATTATCTCTTAAATGAAAAACACAATTCTTAAATATAGAATAAGTATATTGAATAATTAAATAATATTAATTCAAATATGTCGACAAAAAAGACTTATAATACGTGTAATTGTAAAATTATTAATAAAAATGAGCTAGAGGTCAAAATATTAGGAGTTGAAACATACTGGTTCATAGTTTTGCATTATATAGTACGGGATTCTGCCAATCGTTATATAGTAACGAATAATAAGTAACGCACACGTTGTGGGTCAACATGCAATGCAAGCGAAATGTAACCTTGAAACTTGTCATCACAAAGTGTTATCATAGAAAATTGTTTGCATGAAAAGCGACAACATGAGTGGCATTAATTTGAGACGTGATAGGAATTTAGTAGGTAATGGTTATTCCAAACGAGAAAATCGTGCAAAACAGTCTATCTTTTTTTTCTAATATTAACTAGACTTTACAATTACAACCATTTGCGAAACGGAGCAAAATGTCTAGTGCTATTATAATTTAATAAATATGATACATATGAATATGGGCACTTCTATTTAGAAGACGGATGTCGTGAAACAAAACGGAGCTGCAATCTGTATCCAAGACGAAAACAAAGTTTTAGGATTTTATCAAACGAGAAAGCATCATACAATTTGCTATTTAACAAACGAGAAAGAACGATACCATAGTGCTCTATGTCACTTTATTGGCCTAACCAAAAACAAAGCAAACTGCAACATTTCACGTTATTAGGATTTGATACAAATCCTAAATGCTACCGGTAATGGTTACGTTTATTTTGATTGTAACTCAACGGTTTTGTTTTAAGACATCCCACAGTCAACAGAAGTTTTAATGAACTTTCACACACGCACGACTATTTCAATGCTCTTTAGTCAGTCTTCAATATTTATGTCCTGAGAGAATTAAATCGTGGACATGTTATGAATCCAATCGCTTTAGATTGCCCAAAAGAAGTAACTGTTTGTCAAACACGCGAGTGGGACGAGATGGAAACGTTAATAGCACGTTAAGTTATCAATTAGTTGTAACCTAATGACATAATTAACGTTTTCGGTCGCTTGTTTATCCCCATAACAATCAATTTGGTGTTTATAATTGGCATAAGTATAAAAATCAATTGGTCTAGTACCTCATATGAACATTTAAATAAGCCTTGTATTGTATAATTTGTAATTGACAAGCAGTCACTCCTTCCTAAATCCTCTTTCGTAATTTGCTAATGACAAGTGTGCGATATGATCAGTAAAATAATTATTTAAAAAAAATATTACGTACACTAATAAGTAGCCATTTAAACTGCAAATGGTTACATACTTTAATAGGCGGAGAATCCACACTTACAAAGTGTATTAATTATACTACAAATCCAGATGTATAAATAATTATGCATCGTCGATTTGGAACTAAATAGGCTTGCTTCACTGTTGTATCCATTCTAAAACTGTCTGTGATGTGACGTAGATAATGCATTGCCATGAGTATTTCATTAACAAAATATGTATTCCATCAACTCTCTCGCAAACAAGATATGTTGCAAAAGGTATCGCACTGAGAAGGGGTATGTTTATGATGTGTAGGCACTCGCGGTCTGATCGCCTTGACAACATTTCCTACTTAGAACCGAAACAATCGACATTACAGTATTACGCTTGCGTACAAAACAGCTCCAAAAACAATATTTTAAATCTACCAGAATATGATTTCTGTGATGTAACAAAATTATGCTTATCAAAATGTTAAATATACAAGCTCGCTTAAGGCAGCGCCACATTATTAAACGATATGAATCTAAAAACCCCTTAATGATGTCATTATGGGTCTTATTTCAGCCCCTCAATGTGACGCTATCTTAACCCATGGCGCATAAGCACTGGGATGTATTGATGGCAATTTAACTGATACTGTACTATCAAAAAATCTGCAACGGAATATCCGAAAACATAGATCCGTTAGAACCAAGCGCGATACACAACCGCCATCATGTCGTCCGATACTGAGCAAGTTACAACTATGAGAGCATGCATTAAACAACTAACTAAAATATGCTCCGCACTAACGCCCTAGTATTACCAAACTAACAATATATTTATCTTTTTTTTTTAATTTTCTTCCTTGCATTTTCATTTATGTTTCAATATGCAATTTAAATGTAAAAATAGATTTTTTTCGAGATAAAACATCATAGCAGTTTCGAACTGATTCGTGAAACATAACTGCTAGACTTATGCGATCGGAACTTGACGTCGGCCTGTGACTTCTACTTTCTCCTGAACACAACGTAAGAAACATTTTGCAAAATAATCATGGACGGCTATTTATCAGGAAAACAAACATTAAGTGGAAAATTACAATTCCCTTATCATGCTGATTTGACTTGTGTTGTGTAAGCTAATATCATTTGGCCTAAAAAACGTCCAACAATTTCACGGCATCAAACTATATAGTGGTAGGTAAGTCTTACAGTGTTAGGTAATACACTTATAACACTGTTGATTAGTTGAATAACAGAAGATATTTAAACCGCACTGTACGTGACCTTGAGATTCTACGAAGCTATCTTATTATATCCGAGCCTCAGATAAGAGTACAAATTATATTCCCTTACAACGCATGCCAAAATGTATTGCCACTACTTTATACAATGCGCAGTGAGTTCATAGGAAAGCTAGTCATATCATATGCTATATTGGATTCGCAACTGCGGAATAATATTGTATTTATATATCCTATATTCTATAAGAAAATCTATTTGCTCTCGTTCACTGCAACATTCCATTCACGTTATAGTATAGACCGAAAACAGAACTTGATAGCGATTCACCGAATGACAAAAAACGTTTATTTTTATACTAACTAGCATTCTAAAAATTTACTATCTACTGAATGCCATGTAAACATTCACACCTTATAGAATGCACAATAAACATCTAATTTTTAAAGATATATTGAACTAAAACTACATTACTCATTACGGGCGCCGGTGGCAACATCCAATCCAACAATTCTTGACAATGTCGTCACTTCGACACGCTACTAGAGCAGAAACGAGTTTCTTTATGTTTAACTATCATTTAATTTGGTCACAGATTAAAAAAAATATTCATAGCGAATTGCATAATTTAAAAAATGGTTTTGCTTCTGAGATACATTTTTACTTTTCCCTAAAAAAAGGTCTACATTTACGATCATCATTACACAAGCCTGCAAGCTAGCTTAATTTTTAATGCCTAACAGAGAAGGCTAAATGAGCCTAACATTCGCTTGCAACGTATATTTAATTATACTATAGTCAATAATCGCATTGTATATGGATCCAAAAAGTACCTACTGAATGCTCCAAACAATCGTGTCAGATTTTGTATTGCATATATTCAGCTGATATTATCATTATGCTGCGCACGTGTATACTAAACATTATGTAAAATGATATATTTTAGTATTGCTTCAATCATTACAGTTGGAAGATCTCCAGAGTATTTTATTTTAACATATGCTTCAATTAACATTATAAACAAGAGTTATATGAACTTAGTGTGTAATAAAGCTCAGTTGCCACCGCGCCCCAGTCCTATACCACAATACAGTTTATAATAATAATCCCAAGGCTCTCAAGACGCTACTCTGTATCATATAATAATAATATAAACGTGTAAATAATGTTATGTATTATAGTTGATCATCGCATACCATATCTACGACGACGCCATCAAGTAAACATTGAAACTGCAAATTTCGACAAGAGTATATCAAAAATAGTGAATCGACGGCTTTCATTCTGTCTAATTTTTATTAGGTCACTTGGAACATCTTAAGCCAGCACTTCATACATGGGCTATTGTTCTGTTTTAGAGATCTCGTCAAATTTTTGAAAATATTTTTTTCTTTGCGCATTATGATAACCCAAAGATCTAAATAATTATATCATATGCGAAACACAACGTCATTGTATGTAATACAGATAAAAATAGACACATAAGTAAATAAATATTTTATTACAACAATATGATAAGTAGTCACTAACTCTATGTTAATCAAATTCAAGACATTTTTTTATGTACCATATGGTATATTTTACGCTCGTTGGTGCAAAAAGTGCACCTATAATTTATTAATTATATAATGAAGCTAAGTAAACAGTGACCAATATACCGACCGGAGATCATAATACGACTGGATTTAAGGTGGCTTCTAATGGAAGAGTATCCTATGCTCCGTGCGTTCAAGCCATTTCATCAAATGTATCATGTGATTGATTAAAACTATGAGAGTTAAGGTAAGCGTTTTCACGGTAAACCACGTCTTAATACCCCGCCGATGCAGCATGCAACGTCTCATCAATCATAACAATTCGGCACATATAAATATCGCGACTGCACACTAAACACGCAGACGTAACGACATTGATACAAAAACCTTACAAAAACAAGAGATCTTCAAAATAATTTGCTAAATTGCTAACACCGCGCCAAGACAGTGTACCGACGCCTTGTAGACAATATTATAACCAGTTCTTAGCGTCTTACGTTGCGTACAATTTGTTCTAAGGCTTGTCTACAGCGCCTGAATTAACTAAACAAGCTTCATGTTAATCAAAAACTCATGCTCCTATTAGTTAAAACCAATGGAAACAAAACAAAAAACTGAATTAGTAGTGGGTAGTCGCATCCGGTTGTTGATTAACATTTTTTGCTCTGCTCCTCTACTATTTTTGGAAGCAAAAAATCTTCAAAACCAATGACTAGTAACTATGTGTATAAAATACCAAAAGCTAACACCGACCGAATTATACGAACTGTGACTGTGAGCATTGCAAGCGACTCGAGACCATCTGCGTGGTAAAGCGTCACATTAATGGAAACTAATAACTTGCCAATGTCTTCAACCAATAACAAGCTTTCGTTACATTTAAGTGTATGACGATATCAACTCAGTCTTGATTTTTAACTATAATTAGGTTATTTACTGTTGTTAGTCGGATCAATGTCAGGAGAGCCCTTTGGTCATTGACTGAACAGCTTGCGAAAACTAAGTGTTGCTAAAACTCCTCGCGGTAAATTGCATCCTTGCGGTCTTCCGTAAACTCCGGGTACAACCGAATCTCATATTAAATTACGCACAACCTTAAAAATGAGCACGAATTTGTGAATCCCAAAGTCATGATTTACGAGTACCGCAAATAAAATATTTAAAAACTACGAAATAGTTATATGTTTATGTTTCTGATAGCATTTCGCTATTCCAATAAAAAATATATTCGCCATGACAGCGTGTTATCAACAGAAAACAACAATATTTTGAACATCTTGATTAGGAGTTAGTTAGCAACAGTTTTCGTATGTCATTGACACTACAATTATTTTCTGACACCGAATGCCCCCCGCGCCCTCATGTTATTTTATGAAACCTAAAAGCTGTAGGTTAATAAATACAAGACGAATAAAGTACCTTTTAACTGATGCGTAAGTCAAGTCACAATAAGAATTTTGGGGACGTATTGGCAAAGCCTTTGGTCAGTGCGATCAATTAATTTATAAACTATTATCTGAGAAACCCATCATGATATTTACTTAATAAAGTATGATATAACGTGCTCAGTTTTCAAGAGTAGCCTTTAACAAGGTGATATCTTTCTGCGCTGCAAACAAAAATGACACCTAACTTGGAGCCCTATACTCGCGTTCGCACTGAAATTTTGTCTAAATGAGTACGTCTTATCTTAGGTGAGTAAGACACGACGAGCTTCGCGTATAGGGCTCCCGCCCCCTGTACTCTCTCCCGACTCGAGTAACGTATAATGCAGCGCGCACGTGTTGTATTATAGCGTATGTAGATGGTATAACAGTCGATACCGCCTGTGATATGACAGTTTGCGTGCATACCGCACCATACAAACTATCGGCTGCCGACGTCATTTGCCGTTCGTCTGTAAGGCTGCGTTCAGTTGCGTCCACAGGTCCTTTTTGCACGACTTCGATCTGCGAATAAATTGCACTCTGAGGAATATTGTGTCCGAGCAACAATGGGTTTGCTTGGGAACAAACTACTAGATAGGACCGGTTTGCGGTTACGGTGATCAAGGCCGCAATGTTTGCGAGCGTCCGAGAATTGATATGTAATTATATTACCAATTTGCCGAGATCGACTGAAGAAAAAAATAATTTTATTTATAGAATACAATGGACATCATTGCCGAGCTGGTTCTCTCAACTCAAACCGAGCGCGCGCTTGAAGTAATAATCTACTATTAAATGTGGTTATAGAAGTCTATGCTGTTAACTATTGAGTTCTTAACAACTACCGCGCACTTGAGACAACCACGTTTTTGTAAGTGAACTTACTGCCTGAAGATATTCAAGCTCACTAGCATGTCTACAGGCAAGTTCTCTTCCTTTTGGATTTGAGACCAATTCTCGCTTCATTAGCAAATAATTCGTTTCGACTCTAAGGCGTATGACTTGAATTCTACATAAAAAGTCAAACGATAGCTAATTATGATTACCACATTATGACACCTCAAAGCGAGCGAAATTTATTGGCAAATCTAATCCTTCGATTATTTTGTGTTCACACTTTCAATTTGCATGGGCTAGAATCGACTCCCAGGTCTACAAAAAGTTTATCTAAGGATATAGCGGTAACGTTGAAAATATTACGAACCACTGGTGTAGGAACATACCTGCGTAAGGAGGCAAGCCACTCCTTGAACTGCGTGTTGCCTTCAGGCGTGAGCTGGAAGGCGGTGCGGGCGGAGAGCACTATGCTGACGAAGTCCTCGTATTCCACGGGCGTCAGGTGGTACAGCTTCTGGTGAATGCACTGGATGTACCTGCGTTGGGAGGAGAAGAACTTACTTGTTTGACGAATAAAAAAGTACATATAAATAGATAGAGAACACACTTAATTAAATAAAAAAATAAATAAAATTTACGTAGAAATGGAAATTACAATGCTATTTCTTAACCTAAACGTAACGACGGCTATCTCTAAAAGTGATCTGTTCCAGACAACTTTTAGATGGAATGGATTAATACACTGCAGAAGGAAGTAGATGTAAAAGCGTACAAAACGATAACTTTAGAGGTATATGAATACGTGCCTAAATAACCGTGCAAAAATATTAAATTATCCACAGATGCATAACAAAAATTTTGCATGATATAATGTTTTAGACGCAGATATTCTAGGCAGGAGGCTTTCTTTAATATAACTTGTGCAGGGTGTGGCGTAAATAGTGGTCCAAGCTTAAGGTGATGACACATCCACAACTTACCCAAAGTTTAACCAATAGGACTCGAAAATGTATATTTTTAAACATTTTAAATTTTTGTAGCTGTAATTTCCACAAATGACGCACAACCCATGGTTAACAATGTGGGAGATTGAGGAATTGACACGATAAGAGAAAGGACTCACATCTGCTGACACCTGTGCACGAGCGGCGCCAGGGTCCCGCGCAGATGCTGCATCATCAGATGGTGCGGACCGCCCCGGGCCAGCCAGTGCGCCGACTCCACGCACAGCTCATAAAGCACGAAGGGTGATACCACGGAGTTTACTGCGCACATGCAGAACTGGTGTAAGTACTGCGCGCCGAGGCGCTTCGAGACGCGCAGTAGCCATTTCACGTGCTCGCCGTATGGTGGGCTCCTGGGGAGTGAATGGGAAGTGGAATTAAGTTAAATCTTTATATTTGATTCGGCGAACTTTCGATATCGACCCTTGTATGTCCCCACTGCTGCGGCACGGGCCTAACCTAAAGAAGAGTCTTGCATCACAAGAAGGTTAGGCCATACTCCACCACGGAGGCGAAACTTCTGACAGTAAGAACAGCCACTAGTCTTGCAAGCCTCCACCAATCCGGGCTCGGCCGTGGTGGAGTAAGGCCTATACCTTCTTTAGGGAAGAGACCCGTGGCCCTCGGTGGGGACATAATGGCTGAGATGATGATGATTCATTCCTTCAATCCGCTATTTGACAGGTATCAAATTTGACGCGATAAATGAATATTTCCTATAGTATTAACGTAAGAAACCGAAATAATTTTGATTTTGCTAAGTAAGTATGCAGGATGGCTGCAAAATTTGCAATGTAAAAAAAATGTTTCGTCGTTTAATTCGTAACGGCGAAAACGCTATCCGCCATCTTGAAACCATCTAAAGTATGTAAACAAACATCTTTCAGCCAGATCCAGTGGACATTGATTATTATAGGACTTACATCAAAGTGATCTTCACATAAATACACCCGAGTTTCAATTGATGAAGAGTCGGGGTCTCTTTTGGCAAGTTTGAGCCAAGTTTTTCGAATGTTAATTTCACTGGGTACACGAATCCACAATTTCCCGGGGGGTCTTTATTGACGTGTTTTTTCATTCTCGAACAATGCAATAACGATAATTGGTAAATTTTGGATGTAAATTCGATGAAATCATGGTTGCGTTGTTGTTATTTCACTACGCTCAGAGAGTTAACAATTTTTTGGACTTCAAACCAAAGACAAAAATGGCTGACCGCGTTTTTGGCTGTTTAGGAAAATAAAGTTTTAAAATATATTTTTATGTCGCTTTTAGGTCCTCAAAAAATATACTGAAATATTTTTTGGTCTAATGGAACAGTTATTTACCGTTTAAGACTTACTTGAAAAGAGAGTCAAATAGCGGATCATGTCGCGTGGAAGTTACATGGTAGGAGCATACCTGCCAAACTTGCTCTGAGGGCGATCGTCGTGCACGCGGCGCGCCTGCGTCTCGAGCGCCAGCATGCCGACGCGGTAGGCGGCCAGAAGCCGGCGCAGCTGCGCCTGCGGCAGCGGCGGCAGGCCCGGCGCCGGCCCCGCGCCCGCGCCGGCTCCGGCACCCGCGCCCGGCGCCGCCCCGCCTCCGGCAGCCAGCGGCAGCGCCGGCAGCGGCGGCGGAATGGGCGCCGGGTGCTGCATGGCAATGCCGTAGGGCTGTGCGTTACGTGTTAGATGTTCAGCTTAGTTATTCGTTCGTGTTGTTTGAACGACTCGCGACGTTCGCGCGTTGTTATACATTTGAGGAGTGGAATCGTCGTAAAAGTAATTAAGATTACGTAGAGCCACTTGCACAAGCTCGTAAATTTGGATTTAAAACAATTTAAACCAGATTCTCAATACAAAAGCTATGAAAATTGTACTAAACCTAGATTTAAGAGAACTGCGCAAGCGGCCCCTAGAGTTATTCATTATTTAAATTGATACCTGCACATTGTAGTGTGTTGTGTAAACGAGGACATTAGGAAGTCTCACCAATGTTAAGTCTAAATAATAATTGTTTAAATTTGATTTTGCGCCAGATACAGACCAAACTATCGCCATTGCCAATATCGCCAACATGGAGAGCGTCATTGGGGGCTCGGATCTGATCACCACTTGCTGATGTAAGAGTAAACCACAAAATCAAATTCACGCCTTGATCCAGGGCAGATAGACAGAGACCAGAACTTGTCCCCGCCACGATCGTAAAAAACCTCCTCCTCCTCCTCATCATTTCACTTCACGCTCGCCGGTTTCGTTTACTATTTATCTCGACCCTCTATTCCGTCAACATATTTCCTTCCTTACTGGCACTTTCATCTACATCATCTATCTATAGTCATCCGTTTGAAAATTCCTTCGTTGATGTGGTTATCAACCCCTACACCTATTGTCTAAAATCTGTCAACGAAACGTATTTAAATATCAGAATTCATCAAATGACACATCAAATTACTGCATCCATTTACATTAACTGGATATTTTTCTTTCGTCGTTCTGTGGATGCAACAGTAAGATGGGCGGCGCGAGTGACACGATACAGCTCCTATATTACGCGCACCAAATCATGAACGTTAGCAATCGTGCGACTATCCAATAACTTGGCAATTACAATGGCAAACATTAGCATTTTGGAGTTGTTGCACATAGCTAAGCACGTATTATTATCATTAAATTTAATTTACTGTTACCAGTGAATATTATACAATTGCCGGGCTTAATACTAGATAGTATTTTATTCTAGCCAACCAAAAGGTGACGCGGAAAAGGTGGAGTGTATAGAAAAGTAGGGCAAGGACAAGCCACATTACCTGTACGTTGACGGGCAGCGGGGGCGGTGGGTGGGGCGGGGCGGGGACGAGGCCTCGCACGAAGTAGGGCGGCAGCGCGAACTGCGGGGCGCCGGGGTGCGGCGGGGGGCCGCCCGGCGCGTACTGCTGGATCGGCTGCGGGGAACGATCAACGGCTGCTTACTAAGAAGCATCTTCTATAGTAAAGAATGTCGTCACTATTGTAATCTGAGTTCGTGCTTTGTCGCTCCCGCACGCGGTTTGTCTAATTTTATTATACATACATAACCTCACGCCTGTATCCCAGAGGGGTAGGCAGAGACCAGGGACTGCTATTTGCCACGATCCTGACAGATCACCTTCGCTTCATCAACGTTCATAAGTCGTTGTATGCACGCACGCCGGTTCCGGGTACTTTTTATCTTCCCCTTTGCTAATATATCCCCTATTTGGTCGATGTATGTCCGCCTGCGGCGTCCCTTACCAGCCCTTCCACTCATATTCCCTGATTTTACAATATAAAAAATAATAAATCTCGATGTAATTAATCACCAGTCCCTACAAAATACTGTCCACTCAACTATAGTTTGGCAAAAAAGTCTAGAAATTTAAAAACAAAACTTTGTATGGAGAAAAGTCACCTTTTGGGACTTTAGTATGGACATTGTTGCCATAATTAATATCTAAACTTTTTTGCCAAGCTGTACACGTGTGTGGTTTTCCCATGCAACAAAACTATATAAATCAGTGTTGCCACAATAAATAAATGGTAAAAAAAATCTACGTCGCGAACAAAACTTACTAGCTGACTCGGCAAACGTTGTTTTGCCATGTTAATTAGCCTACAACCTCTCAGTCAACCAAGTATATTATTACGGGCTAGGGTTCTGGATTTGGATGTAAAACGCCAATGACAACTTCTTAGGATTTATTCACGCAGGGTCTGGTCTGCAGGTCTTCACACACGAAGTCCACACTTAGATTTCAATCGAAGTCCAATAGTATCGCTGAGGTCGTAGGTTATCGCTCGTATCGCAGGTATGTTCGCTCGAAGTTCTCTCTTCGCTCTTCTAAACGGAACTGACAGCGCGCCGCCGCGGCGACCGCTATATATATCCGCCGGCAAGGGTTCTAGAACATTCAAGTACGTACCTACACTCGGTGCACGCGGCAACGACTCTAGAACAAAGTGCTTGTCAAAGAGATTTGAACCTTATACTAATGGACATACGAGTCACTATCGCCTGCAGCGTTTTATTGTTTACTAAAACGCAGCATGCGGCGACTATTCGATAGGCTTCCAGAAGGCTCTATTCTAGATGGTTCGGGATAGGACCGCGACACTGCTCCCCTCTTAGAGATGCTCGTCCCGAGCACCTTCATTACTGCCGTGATAAGAAGCCAAACGGTCGATGTGAACCACTTTTTGTGCACCTCTTGGCTGCCGTTGAATTCGGTACGTCACGTCATTTAACCGAGTTACCACTTTGTAAGGTCCCTCCCATCTTGTCTGCAATTTCGCAGATTTTTCTTTTCGTCGAGTTGCATTGTGAAGCCAGACTAGTGCTCCTTCTTCGAAGCCGCTTGTATTTGCTCGGCGGTCATACCTAGTCTTCATCTTTTCACTCGACTCCAATCCGTTTTCCCGTACTATGGCATGAATCTCTCGCATTTTCTCACGTAACTCGAAAATGTAGTCGTGTAGAGAACGTGGGTCATCAGGAGGCCCTCCAGTCAGCAGATCTACTGGTATTCTCAGTTCTCGGCCAAAATTTACACGCGCCGGGGTTACCTTCGTGCTTTCATGTTCTGCCGTTCTGTAGGGCAGAAGAAATGGCGGTATGTATTTGTCCCAGTCTCTCTGGTGCCTGTCAACGACTTTTGCTAAATGTCTCTCAAGTGTTTGGTTAAATCTTTCTACCATGCCGTCAGATTGAGGATGATATGGGGTGGTCCTAGTCTTATGCATTCCCAATATTTTGCAGAGTTCTTGAAATACTTGAGACTCAAAGTTCCTGCCTTGGTCGGAGTGTATTTCCAAGGGCACACCAAACCGGCAAACTACTTCCTCAAACAACTTGGAGGCAACAGTCGTGGCTTCTTGATTGGGTATGGCGAATACCTCTGGCCATTTAGTGAAGTAGTCCATAACTACCATGAAATACTTATTTCCTGATTCCGTTACTGGGAACGGTCCAGCCACATCAACTGCAATGCGTTCCCATGGTGCACCAACGTTATAAAGTTGCAGATTTCCTCGGCTTATAGTTGATGGGCCTTTCACCGCGGCGCAAGTAGCACACTTGCGGCACCAATCTTGCACGTCTTCACGACAATGGAGCCAGTAAAACCTTTCCCGAATCTTTGTTAAAGTCCTTTTTACGCCCAAATGTCCACCTGACACGCCGTCATGTACTTCACGAAGGACATCTTGTACCTTATCTCTTGGGACAACTATCTGAAGATGGAACTCTCTGCCGTTAGGTTTCTCCCATTTGCGGTAAAGTATTCCGTTCCGAAGAATAAAACTGTCCCATTGAGCCCAGTATGCCTTGGTGACAGCACTAGTAGGAGCGGAGCGACTTCGCACCATCTTGGCTTGTCCTCGCCTCGTTTCTTCCATGCGACAATGAGCCGTACATCTTCGTCATCTTCCTGTGCTTCTTTTATCGTCTCGTCCTTCCCAAGATCTCGATGGACTCATTCTTGTCAACCTCAATGGCAGTTCCTTTGTCTGTTGTTTGGCACAGTGCTTGCAGTCTTCCGGACACGGCCTTCTTGACAGTTTGTTCCCACTCCATACTTGTGGGATTCTGGTTACCTGGGCTTTCTCCGCTCCAGCCAGTACTCGCCTCGGAATCCTAGCATCGTTTCCCTGATTCACAGTGGAGGCCGGAGCGTCATGCTTCTTTACGAACTCTTCAAAACGCTGCTCCACTTTGTTGAGGCGCGCACCCAGTCTGTCATCTGTTTTGGTCGGTTGCCTCTCCTTCTTAGGACACGTGAACTGCAGATGCCCTCTTTCTCCACACTTGTAACACATGGGCCTGGAGTTCCTCTTGGGCGGTGTCTTGATCTCTTTGACCTCCTCCTTAACTTCTCGAAGTTTATACTCTTGCCAGATATGATCATGACGCACAGCTTCAATTTCCAGGGCGTGTGCCAGAGCTTCTTTTAATGAAGAATGGTGGCGAAGCTTTACTGCAGCCCTAATTTCAAGATCCCTAATTCCGTCGACGAAGGCTTGCAATATGTTCGTATCCACCATTTTACTATCAGCAGAAGGGTACGCCTTTCGAACCAGCTTCTCAATTTCCAACGCGCATTGTTGAAGTCCTTCACCCAGGCGCTGGGTCCGGTCGCGTAGCTGGGCACGAAAAACGTGTTCCAGATGCCGTTCCCCATATCTAGCCTCAAGTGCCTCCAGCAGATCCTTGAACTTGCTGCCTGAGGTGGGCAGTGCCTCCAGGACAGATAAAGCCGAACCTCTGAGCGCGACGGTGAGGGCTGTCAGGCTCTGTTCGTCCGTCCACCCGTTTGAAGCAGCGACAGTCCGAAGTGCTGGCGGTAGGCGATCTTTGTATTGTTGTTTTATTGTTTACTAAAACGCAGCATGCGGCGACTATTCGATAGGCTTCCAGAAGGCTCTATTCTAAATGGTTCGGGATAGGACCGCGAAAATATTAAACTTGACATTAGTTGCCATGACTACCTGTGCGCACAGAGTAAACGCTGCGTCCGTTGCAAGAGCCCGGTATCCGTGGCATGGCAGGCGGAGAGGTCGCTTCAGTATTAAGCTTCAAAAGAAGCAGGCTGAAAATCAGTGCTGATATATTATGCCTTCAAGCAATATGCGCAAACTCTGCTGAATCTGACTCCCTTTATAAGCCAACAATTTTTCAATACAAAGAATGTGTTTTAATGACTTATTGTTGGCATCGATAAACGACCATATTATTTACAAAACAATTATATTTGTACAAACGACATTTTACTAGTTTCATTTTTGCAGTTAATACACAATTTTTATTGGAGTTTCGTACCTGAAATAAAAATATTATGAAATAATATCATCGACATCCTTAGGGTAAATGAACTGTACTGGTTAGTACATAAAGTAGCACTGGTCTCAATCAGCCAGGTGAAACCAAAGCAACTAAGAATTATAATCTAATCTATATTTCATTTAACCTTGTGTGGTTGATGATGATGGTAGTCCCGACCGATTTCGGTCACGGCGACTACTTCAACTCCCATTTTGGTAGCGTTGGTGCGCTCGCATATGACTCGCATAACCTACCTTTTTTGTGAAGGTTCTGCCACATTTCAGACATGCGAGCACTCCGTCTAACCTTGTGTGGTTATCAGATGATGGATCACAGATGATCCCACGAGAAGAAGAGTAACTCAATCTGACCTGCAGCTGGTAGATGGGCGGCGGGTACGGATGGTAGGTGAACGGGTAGGCTATCGGGTAGGGCACTGGAACAGCGACGGACTGGTAGCGCGGCTCTTCCATCACGGGTTCGGGCTCCTCGCTCGCTACAAAACGAAAAACAATACAACGCTATTAAAGGGAGTCCTAGTCAATTCAAAGAGTACAGTGGGGTACCTAACTTTTTAGACGAGGGACGACGCAAAGGTTCACATAAGATAAGATAAGAATATTCTTTATTGTATACCGGAAAAATTGTTACAGAAACGGCGGATACACAAGGTAAAATATAATTTGCGGCTAATATTGCTAATACCTACCTTTACAGTTTGCAAAAATTTTTTTTGTGAAATACAACTACATGTTGGGCTGTTGTTAAACCTCTCAAACTCTGCCTCAAACCTCCGGTGGGCACGCGTGGTACTTAAGCCTATACTCTCTTTCTCTCTCTCTCTCTCTCTCTCTAAGAGAAGGGCTGCTCTCTACAGTGAGACGTTTACATGGCTACATAAAAAGCTATATATCAACGATCTTGGGTTTTCCTCGTGCCGTGACATTGAAGAAACTTGATTGTTTTAAACTGACTTTAGTATTTGACATTGCCAAAAAATTTTAAAAACGTAAAAAATAAGCTATTTGATCTACAATTGTTTTCATTTGACAGGTCAACAACCCATTCTTCTGTTTGTTTGGATTTGAGCCATCAGAAATACTATGGAACTTTAAAGAGAAAGCTATTTGCTCTGTACCTATTACCTCTGTCAATATTATGTGTCACCCGTATTTCAAGACGTTTCTCATATGTTTCCATTTCATTGAAGCATCAAAGACTGAAACATTTTTTTGTGTGGATTTGAGGTGTCAGAAATACTTTCATTGTTCGTACTAACCTTGCCGCAAGTAAAGCTCGTGCCAGTAGCGCGCCACTGTGTAGAGGACCTCCGGGTAGACACCACCACCTGTGATGGAGGCTAAGATGTTAGGTCACATCTGCAAAGGGTTACTGCTACCCGATGCCATAAAACAAAAATAAAACTTTGGATCGTGGATGGGTATGGGTGTATATAGGCATAAGCAATAAACAAAAAAAAAACCACAAAGTTAATTTGTGACTTTAAATGAACTAACGATATATGAAAACAGTTCAAGAGCTCGCCTAGTCACAATGCATGCAAGGAAAGTTCCGCTGCTATTTACATAAAACATTTTAATTGAAGTTCCCCGAATCCCCACCCCCGAATTTAATTTTTCCCAATTTTTTATCACAGCCTGGTGTCTATCGTCTGTTACACCGCATGCTGTATCTCCTATATTAACATAATGTAGCACAGATATCAATAATAACAACTTTCCCACACCACACACACTTGTCCTGGTCCCAACCTAGGATACCCTGTGCTAGGACAACTAGGCAAAGAGATCACAAACATGGAAATACACCAAGACTAAGACTATTTGTACAAAGGTGCGGCAACCTCCATATTTAATTAAATTAGTTCTATCCAAAAATGGACCTGCAGGTGTGTCAAGACCAATCGGCGATGATATTACCAGTAAGAACCAACCTTTAGCGGCGGCTTCGACAGTGAGGCACGCGCGCTCCAACATTGAGTCACTCTGTTCCTTACACTGCAGCACCGCGCGCTGAATCTCATTGTAGTTCAGCGCGTGAGCGTGAGGCAGCACAGAAAGCGCTAGTTCAGCCGCTGCACGGACGGTGTGAATGTCGCGGCCTGAGGACGCCTTGTCAGCAATGCTAGCGGCCTCCGGCGGTGTTAGGTGGCCTTCCCAAGCGTCGATGAGGAACAGGATGGCGGGGGCGCCTATGTCCATCGCTTGGCCTGAGAATGAGATGCGTCGAAGTGCTTGAATGATGGATGATCAGTGGTGGTCATGATATTGTAAATTTTACACAGTCGCAATTAGTGCAAGTTCAGAAATGGTGGGATAGCAGGCCCCTTCTATATCATAATATTTCGCTCTTAGTTTCTCATTCTCTACATTACTTAACCTAATACGATAATAAAAATTTATGTAGCTACCTTTTTCTGTCCGTAACGATTAAACTCTTTTCGCTCTACTCTGATCTCTGATGCACTCTCTGTTAAACTCAGGAAAAGACCTCAATCTAGCTAACTCTTGAAAAAATATTCTTACCAGTAATCCAACTGACATGAGACGAGTACGTGCGACTAAGCCAATTCGCGCTCACACAGTTATGCAGGCCCAACGCGTACAGTCCCAACTGGAAGGCGGCCATGTGTAAGCCTCTGAAAGATAACGAAATATTTACAACAAAATTACAATTGATGACAAAATAATAATGTACGCAGAAGGGTGGATATGGCATGAACTGTTATTTATCTGTCTATGCCATCCTAGCGAAAGGAAAGAACACCCAGGACCTTTCTGATCCCAGCCATGAGGCTTCGACCAAGGAGAGAAATGTCTGAACTAGATCTTACCTGTGCGGCCCATGGTGCTCCCTGGCACACGACGTCTGTGTGAAGAGACTGGTACTGGACGAGCCGCCCGCTTTGAACAGCACGGACTTGGCCAGCTCGAACATGAAATGCGCGGATGCTTCCGAGGGCTGATTTGGCACCACCGGGTAAAGGCGTTTGCCTTTATACCTGAGACGGAGAGAATATACTTACGTAAATTCTTAAAGCTTGTTTATCGTACTAGTAATTACATACACACACATTTTCTGTTAATACTCACTTTTTTCGCTATATACATACAATTAATAATAAGTCAAATATGTTACAAATTAATGCCACTAAGTCATTATACACTGACGCCTATCTCTTTCATAATTTAAAACTAGCGTTAACCCGCGGCTACGCCGGCGTTTGAAATTATTACAGGAACGCATTACCGGAGTATCAAGTATCTTTTGTCTCAATTTAGATTTACATCTTTATGTACACCACGTTGCATGTAAATCCTTTCAGTCGTTATTGCGTGTTTGAGTAACAAATATTTCAATAGCTTCACAAACTTTCACATTTATATATATTAGATTAGACAAAAATATATATATTAGACTCTGTGACCGCGTGAGTTTAAGAGCGAATTCGGACTTGTGACTTGTGGCTGTTGTGCAAATACAAGTCCGAGCGCATGTTTAGTTCTAAAATAAGTCCTTGTCAGGATGTCGTTATGTCGTCATCATCATTAGACTTAATACCATGTATAGTTAGACAGACAACGTTTGCAAAGTGTTTTTGTTACTTTTACCGCTCAAACTTTGACTTAAATTTTAAATAATTCGTGTGTAACTGTTGTTGCAATGTTTTTCTTCTTGTTCAGTATAAAGGGGCATAGATAGAGAGGCCTCACCTCGAGTCCTTGGGGCGGGGCAGGTTTTGGTGCGAAGCGCCGTGGGGCGGCGGCGGGTGGCCGGGGGGCGAAGCGCCGGCGCCCTCGTTCACGGCTAAGCGCTCCATGTCACCGGCCAGCGGACAGGGCGGCGGCTGCGACAAGTATTGCTACGGCTGAGGTCGTGCAGCCCTTTTCATTGCCAAGTATGGCTAGTATTTTTTTTAACTAGCTATGATCCTACATTGTTATACTTTGGGAGTAATCGCGTTTATTGCAGGGTGGCGGCTGCGACAAGTATTGCTACGGCTGAGGTCGTGGCCCTTTTCATTGTCAAGTATGGCTAGTATTTTTTTTAACTAGCGATGATCCTACATAGTTATACATTGGGAGTAATCGCGTTTATTTATTACGTAAACTAGGCCGACTTGCGCCAACACTATCTGAGAAGTTTTACCCAGAGAATACCTCCGTCAAAAAAACCTATTCACGACATTTGTAGAGCTATCCATAGATAAATTGTAAGTCTGACAACCGTCACGGAAACGTATTCATGTTTTTACTTACTTATCCTGTTCCTCAACTACCTACTGCAAAGTGCGCGACTAGTTGAAAAAAAAGTGCCATCTCCACAACAAAACTGACATTGGCAGAATCCTAGGGGTGCCATTAAAAAAGTATTGAATTACTTATCCTGTGACTTGGCGCAAGTCGCCCTTCGCAATTAAGGTTTACCTAATACATAATCATGATCAGGATATATGAAACTTTAATGTAACGCCCGTTGAATGATTTATTCAAAATTTATAAAAATAAGGGCACTTCTAAAAGTGCTAACCAATAGTAAACATGAAGGGCAAACCTTTCGTACAAACTAAGTTCCGAAGGCCGCCTCCAGTGGGAACCGAAACCACGAATTGTTTTAGCAGACCAGCCTGTTAACCGCTAGAACCAGGAGGTAGCCAAAATTGTCTCTCGCAAGCTAATTTTAGAGTGTGTATTGCAATTAAGTGGTGGTAGCGCAGCGGTAGAACGCCAGCCTTACATTCTGGTCGTGAGTCCGACTCACGAGACGTACCAATGACTTTGTTTTCTAAACATAGAAAACAAAACCACTACAACTTCAAAAATCTACGTTACTACGAACATCTGTGAAGTTTTAGTATCGATACCATTCGATTACTGTGAAAGAAACCAATGTGAGTAAACCCGATAACCTGTCAGCAAGATCTTGGCTCTTGTTCGAATGCCTCAACGCTTCACACACGTGGTAAAGCTCACTCTCTCTCTCTCTCTCCCTCTCCCTCTTTCTCTCTATTAGAGAAGACCTCTGCCCTGCAGAAGGGCGTATTTAGACTACATGAAAAAAAGTGCAATACAAACCGGCGGCGGCACGTGGACGGCGCTGGAGGGGCCGGCGCTCTGCTCTGTGCGGTAGGCGGCCGCGCGCGGGTTGTTCGTGTAATACATGCTGACCATGGGGCCCTTGGTTAGCTGATGGATCTCGCGGTCAAGCAGCTGTAGGCCATCACGGGAGGAGTTAGAGTCGATTTTGCCACTTTTAGTCAGCCCCGGACAGTGCTAGAGACATGTTTAGATGCCCGGATTTTGTCATCTAAGCATATCTGTAGCAGGATGTACAAAGTACATTACGTTGCACATATTTGACCCGGACTCCAACTTTACGACAATAGTCCCATTTCACTAAGCAATAGGTGATTTAGTTACAACTATAACAATTGCCTGTTCTATGGCTACTTTAAACACATGGAATGGACAGATGTGGCCAGCGTTGAGAACCTATTTCACTTTGAAATGGACACACTTTGAAATGGACACATTTTGAAATGGACACATTTTGAAATGGACACCTAGTTTGAATTGTAACGTTAATTAAGCCGCAGTTTCTGTGCTACTTTGAATAAAACCTTTTCATTTCATTTCTTGGCTAGAATTAAAAGGACTATGGGGAGCTGACGGCCAACATCCATTAGTGCAGAGGCACAGGAACAAAATCGGTCTTTTTAATAAAGTCAATCCACTAAAATTGAGATCCATTGTTCAAACGGAGTTAATGCTGGTTTTAGTTAGATCGATATTTTATAAATAAAATTGGAAAACTATCTTTCTGAGAGAAGGCCTGTGCCCTGTAGTGGGACGTATATACGCTACATAAAAAAGACTGGAATACTTTAGACAAGTTATCAATGTCAACCCTTGTATGTCCCCACTGGTGGGTCCTCCCTGCATCGCAGGAAGGTTAGGCCATACTCTACCACAGGGGCCAAGTCCGAATTGGTGGAGGATTGTAAGACAGTGGCGGGTCTTACTGTCAGTTATCAGGCAGGCCATAAAGCCTCGTTAGTCACGTTACCTTGTTCATAATCCTCGACAACTTGACCGGGTCATCCTTGTAGAAGGCCAGCAGTGTGATCGCCAGTTCGCCGCGTTGTCTCCGCGTGCCTTCGCATAGCAACGGGTGTTCCGCCTCGGAGACGTTCGCTTTCAGGCCTAGGGCCGCCACTGCAGCTTCGAAGCCGAGTATCTCGTCGGTTGGCACTCTCAGCTGTTAGAGAAATAATAGAGGTTAATTGGTAAAGCATTTCATCATAGTTGCTAAAGTTTTATTCTGTCTGCCGTTTGTTTTATTAGAGCTTATAGTTTCATAAGTTAATGTTTCATGAGTTAACAGTATTTTTTTAATTGCCTATAAACGTCCCACTGCAGGGCACAGGCCTTCTATTAGAGAGAAATTATGGGTTTAATTATCAAGCGTGGAATCCGCGGATTGCCAATTTCAATCGCTGAGGTATTTGCGCACCTCAGACAGTCAGGTTTCCTCACGATGTTTTCCTTCACGTTAGCGTGTGGAATTGGTATTAAAACTGCCAATAACACCTTTGATATTTTCACTCATTCACTATGCATCGTTCATTCATTAAACTTTTTAGCATTATCTATAATATAAAAATGAACCCCTGAATGTGTTGGTAAGCGCAAATCTCGAGAGCAGCTGAACCGATTTCGCTAATTCTTTTTTTAGAATATTCCTTGAAGTACGAGTATGTCTGTAATCGACTGTTATGGCGGTACAAAGTTCGCTAGGTCAGCTAGTTTATATTAAATTAAATAAATTACAATATGCTTGCATTTAATGTGGCTTCTCACAGTTTATTTTATTCTACAGAATTGTAAAAAAACATTACATTACATAACAGAAGCTCACGCTTGTATTCCGGACGGGTAGGCAGAGATCAGGGTATGCCACAAAAATTGTTAAAAAAATAGAAAAACGAAAACTTTCGTGACTTGATATTATGTACTTACGGGATGTTTGTTCTCTTTGTCGGCGGCAGAGAGAACTAGAACGTCGAATAGAAAACTTGCTAGCGCGATGGGTAGTAGAGCCGGACCACGGTTTCTGGAGAACAAATGTGCAAGTTGTTACAAAACTGAGTGCTATATTAAGGGTCCTATTCAATCACAACATAGGTATACCCAAGCATAAACTGTAAACTTAACTTATAACTTCCCTGTAGAAGTGGTGGTGACTAAGCTAAGAAGTTGGTATACTACCTATAGGATAGGTGTTGGACAAGCTTCCTCAATTAGTGTAGATAATCTCACCTCAAATTCCCGTCCCTCAACTGCTCCGCCTTCTCCCGCGCCAGCGCTAACTGTTCAGCGCCCGTCGGCAGTTTCTTCAGCAGCGCTACAAGCTCTGTCTCTTGGTTGTTCAGTTTCACTTCAAGCGCTTTAGTGCTGGCCGGGGGCCGCGCCATCTCGAGCGCGAACAAGCCGACGCGGAACGCTAGCTCGTGGTGTTCGCTGAATTCGGCTAGGACCTGAAAAAAATGTTCCGATGTAAACCGCCATGTTTTTTCGAAACGTTGCCTATTCTATATCTATCTTCTTCTTCTATTCTATTCTTCTTATTGTACAAGACTCCACTGCTCCCAAAGCTATTACAATTTAACTTCTAAGTTTGAATTAGTCTAGAAGAGTTGATACGAACATTGAACGCAACGCACCTAGCTTGCAAAGCTGTCGCTAGTGTTAACAGCCTTGATGCTTCAATGCTGCAGTCTTGTCCGCGCTCGAACCAGACTAGAATCTCCCTCATAAAGCGCCTACAAAGAATACACCATCAAAGAAGACGATACTCACTGTACATAGGAACGCGCACTTTGGGAGCGTGGCGGAGGCCGGAAACGATGCCCTGCGAGTCACGGCAGCCACTCTAGGTAGCTCTTTCCACACGGAGTATCAACTGCACCCGAATCGAAACTAGAAACTCCCTCTCAAAGCGTCTAGAAAGCATATAAATTTAAAAAAAAAACACTCACTGTACACAGGAACGCGCACTTCGCGAGCGTGGCGGAAGCCAGACACGACAGCCTGTGACTCGCCGCCGAAACTCTAGGCGGGGGGCAGTGCCTTCTTCGTCCCCGTCTCAACTCCGGGGGCTCGGCCGCGCCCAGAGCCGGCGGACGGGCTAGCAGCTCCCTCGCGAGGCGGATGCCAAGCGCGCAAGCCTCCCTGGCGTGACCATGGGCGTGCAAGCCTTCCGCTCGAGCAAACGAAACCTCCCATGTGCACTCCCAGCCGTGACTCTCCGCGCCGGTTGCCTGTGGGGCGGCAATAAGTCTTGTATTTAGAACAAGGATAAGTTAGAATATTAATAGTAAGGCTTTCTTTATATAACTTTTATTTCATCTTGCGATCAGTATAAACGTTCTGAAGGTTTTGCATTTTTTTGAAAATACGCCTAATATTTAGAATACATTACATTAACCTAGTTTAGGAAACATTTGCTTGGCGCTAGTGTAAACGAAATGTAAAATATTTTACGTTCTATTAATGAAAATAAACTATTATTATGTTTGTCAGGGCACCAATTCCTACGAGTACGAACCCATTTGAAATCGATACGCTAAAATAGACTTTTAGTAAAGTAGGTTTATCGAATAATTTTAAATCAACAAGATCGAAACAGATAATATCGACCGATCCGATCGATATCGACAGCATTGCGAAAATCTTGGAGGTTTATTAGTTTACAATAAAGATTATGTGCCTTTTCTGTCAAGATTCTTATCATCTGTCAAGATTCTTATCCTCAAGCGGTGTTTTTATGAAACCTGGGACTTATTCAGCAAAATACCTACTATCCTATTCGTAGCGTATCGATGGCCAAATATTATTTATAAGTCTTTATTAAACAGGGGCTGCAAGAACATTGCGATGCTGAATGCGTTATCACTTGCAATCATAAGGTCTTACTGAACCATGGGCACGATGAAAGATAAACCGTTATCGCTGTTATCGCTGTCGGGATTCGGGAACCCCCACCTGGTTATCCTTACTTCGGTCGACACCATTAAATTTTTACGTTTAATATTCCTATGATGTTAATATTTATATCAAACCAAGAATAAGGCCAAGGCCCGGTAATAGCCTAAGATTCACAGTATCCGGCGTAACAAAATTCCCATAGCTAGGGATAAGTTTATTCACGACTATTCACGTATCATGTCTGATTACCATGCCAGAGGTCGTGGGATCGATTCCCACTGGGGGAGCCGTAGCATCTTCTTCTTCTTCAGTCTATATTAGTCCACTGCTGGACATAGCCCTCCCCTAATGAGCGCCATAGACCCCTGTCTTCAGCTTACCGCATCCAGCATCTGCCTGCAATTTTTCGCAGATCGTCATCCCACCTAGTCGGAGGGCGTCATACTCTACGTTTGCCGAGTCGCAGCCTCCACTGAAGAACACCGCGCCGTACATTTAAACAAATCGCATGGTTGTATTTTCACGTTTATTGTCCCTGCCTCGTTACCATAGCACATGACATCCTAGTTTGGGAACAGGAATAGTGGTAGTGTTGTGGTCATTTATTTACACAGAGTGTAAAATATAACGAGGTAAGGATATCCCATGCATGGAGATACACCGAAACTGAAGCCTTTTGTACAAATCAAGTATGGCGGCCTCCGGTGGGAATAAAACCTCTCTATTAGTAGCCAAACGTGTGAACCACTAGACCGTGGAGGCAGTCTGAGTAAAAGTAAACTAGCTTACCCGATGCGCAGAACCGGAGCTGGAACCTTCACCTGCCACGGCCATTCTCGCCGCAGCCTCGTCATAGTAGTACAACTGACACTCGTCATCTGACACTGAGTCGTCGTTCGACACCCTCCTATTAAAATTTGTTTTAGTTAGACACTAGCCAGACTTCATTATATAAACACTCTTAAGACTCCCTCACTCACGCCCATAAAAACTTAGCTTGGTTTTAATTTACAAATGACATGCTGGATCCCAATGAAAGTCAGATCTTCAGATCGTCATCTGACACAGAGTTCGTTGTTGGACACCCTCCTATTAAAATTCGTTTTTGTAGGACACTACCCAGAGTTAATTATATAAAGTCGATTTCACTAAACACTTAAGAAGGCCACTCAGGAAGCGATTTAGATAAAAACGTGAGTGATACGGGTGAATATCAGCTCTTGATATGTCCCCACTGTTTGGGCACGGGACTCTGCCTGCATTGCAGGAAGTTAACAAAACATAGTTTGGTTTTAATTTACAAATGCCATGCTGGATCCCAATGGCAGTCAAAAAATCCTGTTATGAACAGGCTTATCTCCGTCATAAGTGAAATCAACATTTTCATAAGTAAGACAGTAGGTAAATATAAATCTCACACCTACAATGCAACCCATAGACTAGGCTTTGCGATTAGCCAGTGACAAACCAGACTGTTTTGCTCCTTTAACATTCACTAATCGCTGTATGCACGCTGGCCAGACACTAGCCAGGATTAGTAAAACGCCACCAAAAATGGTTCAACTAAAATCTCTTTGGAAAAAGGTCTTTGTTTAAAAGTCTTAAAGTATCTCAAGGTCTAAACCACAAAGAGAATTACCTACAACAAATCGGTCCCGCTTGTCGCGTTTCAATATTCGACAAACGCATCGAGCCCAAAATAAAAAAGGAAGGCTCTTTCTTTTACAAGCAGTCTAGTTTTGCGTGTATTCTTTTCTGACTCACCTATGCGCGTCGTCGGAAGAAACTGGCGGCGAGCTGGACTCCTGCGAGTCGGTATCGGCTCCGCTCTGCTGCAAGATCTCCTCCTCATTCTCGCAGAAGCCCTCGGACGAGACGCTAGAGTGGTTGCCGTCGTTAGAAGGCTGCTGGTCCGCGCCAGCGTCGCCGGATCCGCACGGCTAGGGGCAAGGTTTGTGTGTATTGCCGCTTAATATTAGTAATTATATTAGTCTTTCGAGACCACGGTACTTGTAAAAGTGCCGAAACGTCGGAAAATTGTAAAAATTTAAAATTAAACGAGTAAAATCCGTGTAAATACAGTTTTTATTAAGTAAAACAATTTTCTACATAATACACACTGTAGGACACAGCATTTCTCTTGTATGGGCTCAATCACCACGCGAGTTATTTCAAGTACAAGAATCCAATAAAACTGCGAATTAAATGGAAAAATATAACTATAAAAAGCAAAACTTGAAAGTAGTCTTAATTTATAATTTTTGAAAACTGTCATCAGGTTTCTTTTCAGTTAGTTGAAGCACTCTTAACGCGATAGTCTGTCTGACGTTCACCCTGCTTTTTGTCTTTTGTAGGGGATTGTTTCCAAACCATCTAATAAACAATGTCCCAGACACTGTAGCATCCCTTCAGCCATCTAGTGTGAGTGAATCATGAATATAAATCATCTCATTACTTATATCCATAGGGCAATGTTATAAGAGTCGGACTCAACCGAATTCTTATGATACACTCACCTAAGGTTGATTGAATAAAGTATAATTTAAGTGAGTTAAAAACCTATTTAGAGGCTAAAAAGAGTTTAGTGCATTAAAAATAAAAATAGTGTAATTAAGTGAGTTATTCAAGAACAATTCATCATAATTGTTTGCTAATTCAATGGATTTGAAATATCACTACAAAAAAGTTTCCATTGCTTTTCCATGGATTTTATAATTGACGATTTTACCAGATTCTATTGTTAACAGTTAAGTCCCCAAGGGCGTTCAAGTGTCCGTTTTTTTCATTGCGTTGAGACACAGTTGACATATTTTTGCGGTGTAGAGGGGAAAAATAAAAAGAAAGTCATGTTTATGTTTCCAAAAATAACAACTCTGGTCTCACCTGCGGTTGATCCGGGTAAACGACTTGTCTCGAGGTTCCCGGCAAGGACAGATCAGCATTCATGCGAGCGGTGCCAAGGCGGTGCAAGACGCGGTGGCCGTGCATGGACGGGTCGGTGTTGTAGAGGCGGTAGCTTAGGGACATCTCGTTGTTGAGCACCGCTTTTGAGGAGTTCACCTGGGGAGATTGTGGCAAAAGTTAGGAAAAGATGATGGAGAAATAAAGGATTAATAGAACAAGGACAACACAAGGGGAATCCGGAAATACAATACAACTGCTTGTGCGTCGACACTTTATGATGAAAGTAAATATGCGGCACAGCTTTCATAGAATTAACAGTTTCATAGAATTAACAGACGATCGAACTTGGTACGGGCCGGACAGCGGATTCAGTACGCGCCATACCATTTCCATTCATCTGGAAAATTGTCTGCCGAACATAGTACTATTTCTCGGTCCGATGGGACGCCCGATCCGCTGTCCGGCCTGTATACCAATTCGATCGTCTGTTAATACTATGAAATAGCTTGATACTCATGATATTAATGCAAATACACGTGGCCTTGTCGTGATAGAGTCGGCGAATACTTAGGCTGGTACAGATAGCAATGAAAGTTTTGTCACAACTTACAGGATGCACACTATCGTTCTGCTTATCCGTGTGCCTGAGTATGGTGAACGGACTGTGGTACAGCGGGTTCAAGTCCTTCGTGTAAGTGACTCCGGGCACTTGATAATCGTCCCACTCTAGAAAGCACGCTTCCATGGCGGGATGGAAGCCGGGGAACACTTCATTGTCGCTTATTCCGTTGATATAAGGTCCATGTGTGTGGGTTCTAATCGTAGCCGCCGCGTGGGCGGCCGCGGCCCGGGGGTGTGTAGAAGTGGTCGTGGTCGAGATGTGGTTGCTTCTGTTCTTCGCGACTTTGTCGAGCACCTTGACGTGCCATTGCGTGAACTGTTCGTGGAGCGTGTCACGTTCATGCGGGGCCAGAGCCGGGTTCAATGCGGCAAGTCGCCAGAGGATCACCACCTAGAATGAAGGGTTGAAATTGTAGCTAACTGAGGATCAGTGACCGCAAGAATAAGTAACTCACGCACGATAGACAAGACACTCTTATCTACTTATATTTTTTACCGATATTACGGCTAACAAACACACGCGCTGATAAGATCAGTAAAAAAAATTAATCATCTCGGTTGTATCATCGAATCACGATAGTCATATCATCTTCATCGCAAGGTCTTATGGATTCAGAGGTCGACTTTTAGATGTTGCAAAGTCGGTCGTAACTGAACCGAGTGCACGATTGTATTTAATCGACAGAAGCAATCGTCAGATCCTACTGCGTGTTGCGGCGAAATAACAAGAGGAAGGAGTTGTTTAATGTCAGATAAAGAATATATTACAATATTCTCCAGGAAAAAAAAAACAAATATTTAAAAACTACAAAGATACAGTACAATTGGTAGCCTTATTGATTAGAGCAATTTTTTCCAGACAACCGACGATGGAGAGATGCTGGAGGAAAAGTGAGACGGGTATTTGGTGTAAATATGAATATTGATATACGTATAGCAATTACAAACATACATAAAGTTCAAGAAGAGGATAAAAAGAAAGAAATACCTACATGAATAAATTAAGGAAAACAATACCAACAACAAATAATTAGAGTGACAGATACAGATGAACCTTGTTTTTAAAGATAGCCGGGAAAGAAGAGCGCCTTATTGAAACCGGCAGATCGTTTGCAATAGAATCCAACAATCATGTAGTATATTTCATTACAAGTGCGGAAAAGCTGTCATTGCAAAGAGTTCCGACAAATATCTACCTGACAGTCGGAACAAGTTGCAATGACGTTTCCGCACGTGTACTGAAAGACTATTTTTAATACAGTTGCGAAAAAAATAAGCAATTTAATAAAGAAAAATATTTGGAAAATGGCGCCAACCGTAAAAGAATATAAGCAGAGATTTTTTTTTCTTCACCCAGTCTGGTAGGCAAAGGGAACTATGCCCATACAGCCAGTCTTCAGAAGATTTTTTTTATTGATATGAAATGAAAAAGAAATTTAATGAGATGAGATGAAATGAAACCTAACCTAACTCATTCAATCAAATCAATAAATCTGATATTGAAACAAATTAAGTAGCTTCTTTTTAGAAATATACGTATTTGCATGAATCATAAAAACTTCTATGATTTTTTTAGTAAAAAAATCATGGTTGTTTTTTCTTTTTAATAGACATTATTTTGACAGTTGGGAAAGAGAACGCACGAGTGCGGGAAAGGTCAAAAAAAAGCACGAGTGTGTAATAGCCCACATCCCGCACGCTATACGTCCCTGCAATACGCCACTTTTTGAGCAACTGTATTAAAAAATAAATTAAGCGGGGGACTAATTGCAGGGCGAAAAGCGGACGGCCGTATGATTGATTGTTCGAGCGTCCGACCGATAGGGTGTAAATAACTTACCTCGTCGCACAGCGAAGAGCAAGCGTGCTGAGCGGCGGAGTTGCCGCTGCTGCCGCCGTGCTTCCCGCCGCCGCCGCCGCCCCAGGCTACCAGTGCCGCCTTCGTGCTGTACCACCACACTATGATCTGTTGGAAACCAAGGGATCATGAAGAACGCATGTGAAGATCAATGAGGTATTGTGTTACCACTAGAGGGGATATTCTCATTTTGTGTTTTTTTTTTCTTTTAAATGCTTCGTACGTATAAGGTCTAGGATATTTTGAGAGATAGGCATATGAGAAGAATGAGGAGAAAATAATAAAACATTTTTTTCGATTGTTCTTGTTTTAATGCTAACACAACTTCTCTTGTGTTCTAGGATGAATTAATAACGAAAGGTATCATAAAGGTATAATTCATTAAATCAAGGTATTCGAGCATGATGGTCGGTAGCACTATTACGCCCAAGCCGATCCTTCATTCTAGTAAGAGAAGTAGAGTAAGTATAACTAAAACATCGAATAAAAAGAAATTATCAACATAATCTGTGATATTCGTGACATTCTATAAAATGAGACCTTTCTCACATGCTACTTGACCCAGAAAATATTGTTACCTATTGTTTTTGAAGCTTATTTATAGATTAATTAGAGCTTAAACGGATAGAGCCAACCAAATGGTTCGTTAATAAAGCAAATTACATTTAAATAATTTCAAATCTGTTTCAGTAACAAAGCCCACCTGTTCGCAAGCCATGACCTCCTCCGTGATGATCTCGAGCAGCGGTATGGCGTTCCGGTCGTTCCGCTTGAACATCTCCCTGACGATGGAGAGCAGGTTCCACATGCCCTCGGGCTCGCGCCCTCGCAGCGGCCGCAGCAGTGAGCACCACTCGGCGGCGGCGGGCGGCGCGCTCGTACTTAGGTAGTTCACGTCACTGGTTGTTGAGGGAGTTCTGTCAGCATTAGAGACATCCCGGGACTCGCAGAGTGCGAGAGTGTAGCTGCGCCCTCCTTGCCTCGGGGCGTCTCGGTATTCCACGGGCATGGGCTTCAGTGGTACTAGATGTCTCGAGCGAGACCTAGCGAGGGTGTACGTATACAGCCGTTATTGTGTTATGCTGATGGCTCTCAATTCGCTAACGGCATCGGGGTTCTTTACAAGGGTATAAGGATGCCAGCGAAATTAGATTGTCGGGCTTGGCTTCAATTTGCTGACGACTTGACTCGTCAGCAAATTAAAGCTTGATTGGTCAAATACAGGTCAATTCAGGATATGAATTAAAAAAACATATAGGGACGTAGTTCCCGATAATAGGAATATAAGAATATTCTTTATTGTACATCAGACATGACATAAAAACTTGCAGAGATACACAGTACTATTGGCGGCCTTTGTGTCCAAAGAAATTTATTATTCAAAGAAATAATTAATAATTCAAAGAAATAATCATTGTTCTGCATCTAAATCTGAAATAAAACATACTATTCTAGGGGTGATCAATGTAACATAATAACTGAAATAAATAAGTATATTATTAGGAACTGTTTAGTGGCGAAGTGACCATCCCAAGAGATAATCTCGTAGGGCTAAGCACCCTATGAATTACCAAAAATCTATCTCTTAATTACCCAATATAATGCCCGAGCTCAGTGGCCTCAAAATCCGATCCCAAGATAATTTCCCTATCGCAGGGCTGAGCTTAGCAATACTACACTCAATCACACACACACACACGCAGACACTCGTACCTATAAACGTATTAAAGACCTCTAGGTGCTCTTCTATTTCTATTCCTAGTTCCGAAAAGAGCGTTAACCTTATTTAAATATAATGATACACAAAGTAACGTATGTAATTATAGTATCATTTACCTACAGTATAAGCCAATCAACATAATAAAAGGCGTAAAAAAAAACTCATTGCTCTCAAAAATGTTTACTTAGGTTCTTAGTTTAAGTAGTTAAAAGATTCTTGCCTCAAGTTTATCGTTTGTAAGTGCGACCACCTACCCACATTTATTTTTAAAATACTGTTAAAAGAAGGAGCTGGTATTTCATAACACAGGTTTGTAGCCTACTATGAATACCAAGCAACTATTACTTCACGTATGAATATATCAATGTAGCATACAATCTAAGTGATTTATACTTGTGCTTTGGACGAATAAACTTTATCTTTATCTTATCTTTAATTTCTTCCAGACAATCCTACAATGGAAAGTTTCCAAAGAGAAAGTGAAATGTGGAATAAACGTACTACATATTAACATAAAATTGGGCTTTGTCTGGCGATAGGCGATGGGATAGCGATCAATTCACTGCACTGAGTGTTATTATTCCCGTCGGCTTCGTACATTTTTTTAATGGCTCATTTTATGAAGCATTATGCCAGTACAATAATACACAGCTGCAGAATGTGTTTGTCTCGAATGTCTACAATTACATGTCTCATAGAGTTCCTTAGATTTACGTCCATGTACAGTTTAGTTAGATTTTTTGATTGATAGCTAAATTTAAAAAAAAATCTATTTATTATCGTTTTATTTTTACTATCGTGGTGTAGAAGATATAGATTTGAAGCGCCCATATGTAAAGACTCAGTCCTCATTAGAGTTACTTTTGCGGTTAGCGATTGGTAAATTAAACAAGTTTAAAAGCATAATTTTCGTGTCACTCTCGCATGGTAATTTGCGAGGCAACGTTTGCATCGCGTAACGTCTAAACTGAGGCTCAAGATTTAGATAAGCATAAGAATAGAGCCCAAGTTCATTCAATCTGGCGGACAGCCATATCTGCCCAAACTATAACTACTGTTCTCGCGAATAGGATTTGACTCACCTAAAGACGATCGGCGCTGGTACGCAGAACTTGACGAGGATCTTGTTTATGTTATTATGGAGAGTCTTGTCATCGAGAAACCACGAGGTGTACTCGTAGGCGGAGGCGCCAGCGGTGGGGTCTGGGGCGCCGCTGGTCGTATTTATCTGATTGGGTTGCGCCGAGAGGAGCTCGTCCAAGATACGTTGAGCAGTGGGAAGTACTTGGCGCGGCAATTCGGAGATCAGGTATTGAGCGAACTTCTGCAGCTGGTCGCGTCTCAGCCGCTGCAGCGACTCGGAGACGGGCGCTCGGAGGCATACTTGTGTCGGCTGGGGCAAATTAAGTAATAAAATATAGATATTATGATGGCGATTGTGCAATCGTAGGCATGAGAAAAAAATTTAGAAAATACTGAACCGCATTAGTTGCTAACGAGCGTAGATAGTCAAACACGGCGGATTAATTCGCTCTTTTATGATCGAATTCAGGGTACGAACGATATTTAAACAGACTTTTACTAAAGAACATGTTTGACTGAATTCAAGAAAAACAATTTTCTAGTGAACTAATTTCTTCCCTTAAGGCGCTAACCAATGGAATAAAAATCATAACTTGTTTCATAACACATTTTTTTTTTTCAAAAAGTAATATTAGAAATCTTAATATCTGTGGTAACTATTTTTAGAACATACAGCCAAGAATTTAGTAGGCATATCCTAGGACTTGAATCGATTTCGGCCGTTTTTAGCGGAAATCGATTAAAGTCCTAGATTGTTGATCCTAGGCTCTAGACTGTAGGTTCTAAAAATAGTTATCACAGTTGTTAAGATTTCTCATGTTCACTTTTAGATAAAAACGTATTGTACAACAAATTATGATTTTTATTCCATAGCGCCTTAAATCGAACTCTAATTGCGCTAGGTACTATTAATATATACATGATGCATACCCTTAGTCTTAGCAACATTAATAAGATACTTTCAGAAATATGGTTAGTCATAATAATTTCCCTTGTGACCAATGGCCAGATGTGTATTAGTAACGGGATATTACTTATATAGATATGGCAAAGGTTTTCCTTTTGTGACCTACAGTGCCATAATGCACCATGATCATATTAATATGAAGAATATAGTTAATGATACAAATATCATCAACACAACAACTTGCCCTGGTTCACGACAGACTATAATTATAATAATACGATAACCCAACAATGATTACAAATAGGAAAACGCCCAGAATGAGAGAATTTAATTTTGTACAAACTACGAAATCTTGTACAATTTGCCCTTTTCTAACTATTTCCGCAATTTTAAGATTCAATGTAATTACGAAAAACTACCTGTATGTGTCAGCCAAAAACTGAAATCATTCGACAGTAAGTCGTCGAGTCTGAACCCGGAGGAGGACGCTGTATTTTCGGCTTGATTCCTTGCATCCGGCCTCGCATCGGACATCCGCGGATGTCAATGATAGTCTGCGGTGTCCTGATAGCGGACTTCCGAAGCTTTCTGGTGACTCATCATCTTTTATACATATATGCAGGCCGTCAGCCTGTAATAGGCTACGAGCAAAAAACTATTAAGGCCACTCACCAAATGAATACGGTAGAGGCAGACGGCGACGATGTGTGAGCACCAGTGCGCGGTGGACGAGCAGGTGCAGTTACAGGAGGAGATGCGTTGCCTATCGAATGTAACCGCCACGTTGTACTGGGCTCGCGTCATACTCAGTGTCACAGTGGCCGATAGGTGAAAGCCTGGCGGAAACCATTAATACTTAAGCGGCTTGCGATAGTAAAGACGTCTTCTTGGACCGATGTTCAGTGCCGACAACAATGGAATCTCCTTATTATGATTGATAAGGTCTATTAATCCATTTAAAAATGTAATAGGGTGTAACAAAATCCGCATATAAGACCGAAAATGGGGGTTCTACATGTGAATACATGCAACTGTTGCAATATGTAGAACATTATCCTTTATTGTTATGTAGAACAATAAAGGATATTGTTCTACATAAAGTTCCATACGTTTTTTTATATACTTTATTGATATTTTTTTCTCGATTCTAGAGTTTTCTTAGTAAGAAAAGCTGTGAGTAGAACCCCTTGTTTTCGGAGGTATAGGCGGATATTGGTAAACCCAGTAGAATTTGAGTTGTCTAGTGTAAATAGGAGTTGCCAATAAAGGCTACGCAAGATCTGTATTGAGATCTGTATTCGCCGAAGTACTGAATGGCTCGCACGATTTATGTATTAAACGGCTCTAAAAATGTTATTTATTAGGTACATTGTACATAATAAATAATCACGGTTAGCCCGTTTATGTATTTGTCGAAGTTTTCACTACCGCCAGGCGCGCCACACAAACAACGTAGTGGGAAAAAACCACTTTCGCGAATGTTGATGGAAGATTCAGTGTTTAGGGAAACCTTTTACAAAGTTTACAGGGATCTGTTGATAAGTCAGGTGTAAAATCATTTTCAGTATTAAGCAAATATCTTCAATATTTTATTAGCTTTATTATATAATAAGGCTAATAAAATATTTAATGTTGACGATATTTGCTAAATCATTCTAAATAATTGATAAAATCAAGCACTTTTCAGAAAATTAAATACAATGAACAAAATACTCACCAATCTGTAGGACATCTTTGACCGCTCTATCTCTGAACAGATGTTCTCCCTTCTGGAACTCGTCAGCTGACCCATTTGCGAGACAGGAATAGAGGCGGATGTCATCTTCGCTGTTAGGAAAGCTCCAGAATGCGATCTGGAGCTGTAGCTGTTCTGGTACCGGCGGGTAGACATGCTCAACAAGTTCGAAAGGAATGTGGCTGGCAAAACACTTCGCTGCCAGCTCGCTGAGTGTGGATACAGTTTTCTCTGTAAGGGAATCCAATTTGAGCCTTCTGGGAGTTTCCGCGCCTACCTGAATTTCTACAGTTATAAGGGAATACAAAAAAATACTTAAAATCAACAACCAAAACATAGTTGACTAAGTTGGAGTTCTGTTCTTTGTAGTATGATGTAGTATTTAAGTTGCTAATTGCCAGCCAATAAATTCTTGATTAAGCCTTTAGACTTCGAAATTCGCCCTTATTGTTAAGCTGATAATGCCCACTAGTGTGAAAATGTAGATATGTGAAAACAAGTGTAAAATTAAAAGTTCATGTAAACATGTTATCTGGTAATGTGATACACTATTTCCTGACATTCCATTTATAAAAAATGACCTAGTGACATAGAATAGGTTCTACTATTGGTTTATTGAAAGTTAGTGAAATCTTCCTTTATCTTTTTATATCTGTAAGTGTAGTGTGCTATCTATTTCTTCCGCAACTTTATTAATTCCAAGAATGTTGTGATGTCTAAAGTTAAGTCAGATTCCACAGAACATTTGCAATTTTCTTAATTAGGCTCTTACACTCATGTTGATTTGATCTCTTGTGGCTTGAAGGTGTTTTTTTCTAAGCCACTAAGACTGATTGGGGAGCACAAGCCTTTATTGTCCACTTTTAAGATAGTCAACTTGACAATCTACAATGACTAGAAATGTTAAATTGTTAGGGCGAGAGTGTCATCCACGTAAGAACAGCCTTGTAAAAGGGCTACTATTAAAGATTATATAAATGTCTGAAATTACTTTACAAAAAAAACATTTTTGCATAACATTGTTTCTTCCATCTTTTTTGAGATATGTTCAATGTTAGAAGCGCTCGTGGCTTAGTTGAACCGAGTGATTGAAATCAATCACTTGAGTTAAGCAACAACAGGCATGGTCAGGTGCAGGTTCGGTGACCATCCCTTCACTACCTCTAGTGGCCGCCACTGTCTTACAATCCTCCAGCAACATGGACTTGGCCCCCGTGGTGGAGTAGGGCCTAACCTTCCTGCGATGCAGGAAGAGACCTGTACCCCAGCAGAGTGGACATACAAGGGTTTTATGTAGTTGAATATTCAATATTATAATGTTCATGGAATGTTACTGCATAACATAGTTCAAAGTTTAAGAAAAATAAAATAATAAACCAAAATTTTATAGTCTTTTTGTCTATTTTTTCTCCAAAAGAGTCTAGAAATTTAAGTCCCAACATTTTGACTTTATTACACAGACTCCGTTAAATGTTAAGTTAGCAACAATGGTCATAGAAAACAGTAAATAATTATTTGCTTCTAAATAAATCTAATAAATCAGTCTGTACTCTTAGGTTAACAAATATCTATCTTCCATTTTTATGTACAATAAAGTGTTCTCTATCTATGTATGATCTTAGGGATATCACCAAATCTCAGTTTTAGTCATAAACTTTGACACACACACACACACACACACACACAATGAAAAGCCTAAAGCTCATTAAGGTATTGGTTTGATAAAAAGGTGATTATTTTCATAAGGCAAATAATTGAAACAGCAAACAGATTGCTCCATGCATACAAAGTGACATAGCTTAGCAATCAGTGAAAGTTTACAACTCCCCTTCACAACAGAATAACACTAAAAATAGAAATAAGAGAGGCCTACATACAAAACTGGCTTACCTACAAAGAAAAAAGGACCAGTAGGTAAATACAGGGATTTGAGACCAATGGTATTATTATTAACTACTCCATCCAGTCAGGGGTAAATGACTTGCAGCACCTGTTCTTTGTACCAACACAATAAAAGCTTTGCATGTATGTGTGAGCCTCTCAACAAAATATGCTACTGAAACCTACAGTGAAAGTTCATGAATATTACTTGAATATGACATAGAATGATATTGATTTGCACACAATTAGAGCTTACGACCAAAATGGTACACAAAGCCGTCACCATTTTACACTTTCGAAACAAAGGATCAGCTGATGGGGTTAGATTACGTACCTTCGGATTGCTTTTTCACGGATCGCAGGCCAAAAGCCTGAGGCGGGCGCCTCCAGCCTCGCCAGTTATTGCACAGACTCTCGGGCTCCGAGCTCCAACTGCACAGAGAGTCCTCCTCGAACCGTTCAGAGTCCTCGAAACTGAAATGGTCTCCTTCTTCCCAGTCGAGCAGGGGGGACCCCACATCGACCGAGGCGGCTTGTCGTCCCCCTTTACCATTATTATTTGATGCCCCCGCCACTTTAAAGCACTTTATTCAAATAATTTACCAATAAGATAAAATATTCGCTGGTTGGCCTCAGCGAATTACCACTGCGGGTACCTATCCACTCTCACTAAATAAGCATATCTTTCAACGGTAGATGGTTTTTCGATACGGCAAAGAAAAAACAAAAATAAAAAAGAGGTAAATTAAAATACATCACAAACTTGAAAATCAGTAAGCTTTTCCTAATCTGAAATCAAAAGATCCAAATAAATCGACATCGAGCACAATAACAAACATGGCCGACGAAAAACCATCCATCCATCGGTTGGTTGGTCCGTCGGTCGACGTCCCCCTCCCCTTCCCAGTTTGTACAACCCTGGCAAGATAGACAAAATAGTTTCTATTTTACTCCCTAGATGGTGCTGTATTTCACTATACTCATAAAGGTAGACATAGACACCTACCTATGTAGTATTAGTCCGGAAAATAGTGCCACCGTTTGCAGGGAACCCTATTGATTGATTCAACACCGTTTATAGAGTGCAGGTAGGTGAGGGGAGAAGATAAGTTTGCTTATTTATAAATTTACATGTAGATAACGAAATAAAAACTGTTTAAATACGGATTTATGCTCGTTTATTACATTTTTACAAATGTAATACAAAATTTTTGATTTTAAAATGGTTTACTTAGTGTTATATATAATACGAATTCTTGAGTAATTGTATGCTAATTTGGATACTAGGTACGAGGCAATATTTTACATACAATTAGTCGTTTTATGTTTCCGCTTTAGCTACCTACTGTGAAAAATTACTGCATTCACAGATTTTCGAAAAATACTACGGTCAGCAAAACAGAAGGCAATATGTCACGTGTAACTTTTATCACAACATTCGATAGTGAGTCTTTGAATAAATTGAATCGAACTTAGACTTTAGACTGAACCTTTGGGTTAATTTTTTTTGGAATAGTTTTTTTTTTGTCCTTTAAGACAAAAAAAAATTAACAAGATATTGAGCCAGTTTTATAAATTAAATAAATCAAACTACACTGAAAAGATCCACGGGCAATGCTTACAATACATAAGATAAGAATATACTTTATTGTACACTAGGGAAAAAACCAACATAAAATAATTATAAAGATACAGTAAAATTGTATACAACTATTGGATTATAGCTTGTTTTAGATCAAGTGGAATCAAACTAACACTGGCGACCTTATTTAAGTAACAAACCCTTAAAACCGTAGAGGGAGTAAATCTACGCTTAAAACGTTCTAAAAAGGCTGTCTAAAATAATCTGTGGTAGAAATTTTACGAAGAAAAATACTTTACCACAGATTAAATAAATTGCTTGGAAGGAATGTTAAGAATCTTGTTTTTAATTTAAAATGAGACTGTGAACTTTTAAGTTTAAAAAAAAGCTCCACCCACCGATCTTATAATCAATGTTTTCTATAGGCATATTCTGGTTTTATATTGTTTCAGGTATAGTATTTGCTGAAATTGGTACTCGTTTCATTAACTTCCTTGAATTTTATTTACATGAAAATTATACTAAGCTTCATCTAGTCCTTTAATTTGGCAGAAACAAGATCTGTATTGTTCTGTATTTAAATTTGAAGGTCTTCAACCATTTAATCAAGTAGGGAAGTAGATCTTCATAAGGTGTGCGGCAGAAGCAAATTTTTCCCACTTCTCCCACCTCCCAAGCGCATGCTGGTTCGTGATGGCTCCCGGTCTAAATCAGCTCAAAACCAACCAAGGAACAACTATGCCAAGAATCCTTTTTTTAAAATAACAGGGTTCTGTTCTGCCACTGTTACCCGGACTATATCGAAAAACTATACGTAGTGCCTCTGCAGCCGGATCAGGCACCCTATAAACTGAACCTTTAAAAAAGAAATCTTACGTACTCACGACAAAATATAGCAAATCTTGAAATCTTCTGTTTGAAACTGTTGGTATGTAACTACTTTCAGATTAATATCTTGTTAAATATATCTCATCTCAATAAACTATAACTATCTCGTTTTGAAAAGACAAAGCAGAAGACCATTTTTTATCATACAAAGAGTGTGTTTGACTTTACAAAGCAAGTGTTAACTTTATAAGCGATTATAATTGCGATATCCTTAGCAGGCTTTGCAGGACATGTTCATCACCTGTGAATGGAAGTAAATATATAAATGGACGTTCTGAAAGTCTCTAAATGAATTTAATTTTTTTGTGGTTTGACGTGTTGGTATTATTATGGTTTAAATATTTGGAGCAAGAAAAATACATTCAGCATAATGGATTATTACATAGGGTTTAAATGATTTTTAATTTAGATTTATCTCAAAAATAGAAGCAGTAGGAGCCTTTGTTCCCGGTATGTCACACCACATTATGTTACACTGTTGCATACTGGGACTTTTTCTCAGTTTGTCACATATGTGTTATACTGTAACATACTGGGATTTTAGAAAGAATAGAATCCCAGTATTTTAAACTCTTCATGTCACACTATTACCGAATGAGTAGGTTTTTCATTTTTAAAAATAATTTCTAGTAAGTAACTGTGTTACCAATTACTGTTATTTTCTTCCCAAGTAGTAACACCTTTTTTTGGTAGCTATAGGAACTATTGATTTGGCGGAAATAACAGTACAATCTATTATGATTATGATTAAATTATGTCTATTAAGAATATAAACTGTCGTCTTCTATTCTTGGAATAGTTTAGTATAACTTTCAGACATCCAAATGTTCGTTTCATATTGAATGAAGGGTTTATTTAAGGGTTAACAGGTTTCCGAGAGCGGATAGATTATAAGAAACACTTGTTATTTTACATCTTTCACAAAAAAAAATATTCCATTAAAAACAACTGTAAAAAATATTCTGTAAGAAAAAAGTAATATTATTATAAACTTTGATTCCCTATGGAAATAGTTTGGGTCTCATTGGCGGGGTGAGTGGAACATTACTTTAAATTCATCGAACTTTAGTCGTATCAAACCATCATCATCATCATCGACCCATTATGTCCCCACCGAGGGGCACGGGTCTCTTCCCTGAGGAAGGTATAGGCCTTAATCCACTATGACGGCCAAGTCCAGATTGGTGGAGGCTTGCAAGACTAGTGGCTGGTCTTACTGTCAGAAGTTTTCAAGCGACCCTAAGGCCTCTGACTTGGCTTGTCGACTGCCATCTATCGACGGTAGCCGGCACCAACTGCTTAGCGTACCTTGCAAAGCACGGAACCTCTCGGAAAAATGCTACTAGCGATAGTCACAGACAGTCACTCAACCATGCACTAAACGCGCCCTATGTTGCTTACCCTTCGTGATCGTTTAAGTTTAAGATCACTCGGGCAGCCGGGTCTACGGGCGATGGAGACTATATGAAAAGCTTATATAGACTACATTTCAGTTCACTTAAATTTAATTATTTTAGACGTTAGATATTATTAAAAAAAATGGCACCATGTAAAAACTACTTTTTATCATAAGCCTAATATTAGCATAGTTAAGTCACGCTGACTATTTATTATATCTACTACGCGTTCAGACAGTTCCAGATGAAACTTTACAAAACTGCTTTTTCATAAATGTTGAGGGCTGGTAACGTCAAAAGTATAAACTTAATAAAATAATGGCTGGCAGGGTACACTCCTTTTAAGGCCAAACATGGCGCTTATGTAATTCTTTAGAAATGAAAAAAATACATCCTTATTAGTAGTTTCCCCACAAAATTATATACAGCGTATTAGGGAGACAAGCAAACCATGATATGCCATCAGTACCCCTAATTTTACAATTTTAAGTAATTTAAAAATAGCAGCGTAGGTTTCGAAAATCTTAAAATAAGTTGAAGCATGTATATGTAGAATTAACAAAAATTTTCTTGTTACAACTTTGTCTATCGATGTTTCCTGATAACTTTCTAACAAGTGAAGGCATATTTACTGGCCAAAATGTTTAATTTTAGTTGTTTCCATATTGTGCTGTTTATGTCAAGTTCATAACAAGATAATTATTTACATTCTACTACTACTACGGTAATAATGTGTTAGATTTATTTATATTTGAATATCATTAATATATATTAACAATAATAATGGCCCTAATGTAGCTGAGCAGCTCCATGCTTAATGTACTTTTTTAAAATAAATATTTAATGGTTTTCAAGTATTCAGAGTTTTCAAGATTAACTATGATATAAGTTCTGTGTACTGTTGTCGGTTTTCTGAATATTATTTAATCAATTTTTATAGTAAACTAACCAATAGTTCAGTAATTTTTTAGTAGTAATACATAAACATGTTATTCAAAAATATTTTTATGATCTAAAAAATCAAAAGCCTGAGTCCAATCCATATAAATTGTGGACATAGCTCTTTGGTTATCAACATTAGTTGATCTCAAAAAATATAAATTCCTATACATTCATAGTCTTGTTTTATCTTAATCCATTGTGTTCATTGAGAAATAATGGGTAGGACGATGGAATTTGTATGATGTATTTATAGTTTATTAGAAAGAAACTTATTGAACACCTTTCAAAAAATGGCCAATTCAGATCATGCTTTCTCTATCCAAGGGACACTAGACAGCGGCCATGTTTAAATAAGGAATTTAATTTTAATAGTAATACCTTAAATAGTAGTGGAGTCTACAACACTGCCATTGAAGGGTTTCACATGCTATGATATAGTATCTACGAGAATACTACAATGTAGTCTTGTCGAAGATATATAAGGTAATTTTCAGTTAAAACTATCTTGGGGCCTGTGGCAACTAGTCGATCAACTAGCCCTTAGGCCCTGCGAAGGATGTCCATATCTACAGGAGGTCCTCGAACTGTTAGGCTCCGACAGATCTGGTCTACCATCACCACTATAAGCCATGTTGACAAAGTGACCAGGGGTAGAAGCTTTGGGAGAAGATACGCAGCCTCACAATCTGCACCTGCAGCTAAGCTGTGAGTGAACCCGATTGACTGCCCCTATGTTGCTTACAATGAATGCCTAATGGATAATCCGGCCCTGGATATACGTCCGCCTTTTGCAATGTTAGCCGGAGCCGTCGGCAATATGGTTACGGGATCCGGCTGTGATGACACTGCCAAAACTAAAACTTGCATATTTACCTACACTGCCTAATGGTTACTCTGTCTTGGATGCAGGTTTACCTTTGGCAATTTAAGTATGAGCCGGCTAGCAATATTGTTTCCGGATCCGGATGCAATGCCACAGCCAACAATTAAAAATGTAAATAGGTAAATACCTACACTGCCTAATGGATAATCCGGCCCTGGATACAGGTCCGCTTCTCGCAATGTAAGCCGTAGCCAGCTGGCAATATGGTAACCGGATCCGGCTGCAGTGTCACTGCCAAAAGTAAAAATTTAAAAAGTAATTATTATAAAAGAAATTCATTCATCACTTACACTGCAGCTGGTCTAAAATTTGCATCGTGTATGACGTTCATTATATTATCAAAAATTTCCTACCTGTATCCCATACATACAATATATTGGGTAGCTAGGTACCTACCATGATCAGTTATCCATACAATTTTGCAGGGAACTATGAAAAAAACGTTACTTGCACTGACTTGGAAATTTATAACATTTTTGGGTGGTACTTTTAGCAATGGCCTTGAAATCTATTATTAATTCACCGAACAAAATTAACCACCCGTTAATTGAGAGAAATATTATCGAAAATGTTAACATAAAATAAATACGTGGCTTTCTGCGTACTTATGGCACGAAGCGTAGATATAAATGTTTCATAACGAAGCGAGTCTACAGAACGCGAGTCGCCCGTTTTTAATGGGCGATAATATCAAAACACGCGACTTTCCAGAACAATAAATGTCAAGATTGAACGTTTGAGTTCTTTCTTCATATCGCGCAACTCGCGCTGATTGCTACTTGCGCAGATCGAGATCCCTAAACCTATATCAAATATTGAGTATACATTTGTATCGGTTTTCTGGTTTTCTTTAAAAAGCAAAACTCCCATCACTAGATTGACAGTGAACCATAGATATTTTTTTTTGTTTAGTTCGCCTATCACAGCAGGCAAAACTTTATGATCATACAGCCTTGTATTTAATCATAGACACGACGTTACTTTTTTTTGCTTATTGGCCTGGTTACACGACATTTTAGCCCTTCTCTCCATCTGGTTAGAAAATAATATTTTTCTGACAACTCGGTCCTGTAGTGGATTATGATCTATCTCGATTATGATTTCTATCGATATCTTTTTTACAGTCGATAAAGAACATCACTAAAATTATGATGACATTATTATTTTTTTTCTTTTTGACAGCTGACGAATGAACATTTTTCTCGATTTTAATAAATAGAAATGTATTTTTTTCGTAAGGAATGCCGCAGAGTTAAATTTAAGCAGTGAAATTTCTCTTATTTAATCAATAGAACCCATATATCTACCACCTTCGTTAATTATACAGATTCATTGTAGATTAGAGGTTATAAATTTCTTTGAAATAGACAACATTGAAAGACTCAGTGAAGTGATTATAGGAGAATTGAATTGAAAAATGTATTGTTGGGGTAATGCTACTCATCATGAATTATGTTTGGAAGGCTCTGAAAATACTGATCTGGTGAGAGATGATTTTATAATATTTTACTGTCTACCACTCCTAACAGTTTGGTTGCATTCAGTAGACGTTCAGTTCCTTATCTAGAAAGTTCTAAAAGCAATTTCTTATACAATATTTAGGTACTAAAGCCGACTCTGTCAAAATGGTATGAGAGCAGCCATGTAAACGCGGTAGCGGCTGGCGAGTTCCATGCGCTGTACCTGACTTCACAGGGCCAACTCTATTCATGCGGCAACAATGAAGTAGGCCAGCTCGGTCGCCAGACGCAACACAAAGAGGGCAAACATCCAGGTACTTGCTTGAACTTTGTACTTATACCATTGTTGTTTACATGCTCTAATTCTTTTGTTGTGTTAAATTTTCTACTGCACTTAGGTAGTTTTCGCAGGTTAACTCAATGAAGATGCCAAGATAAAAAAATAAGATAAGAATATTCTTTATTGTACACTGGAAAAAACAACAAATACAAAATATTAAGACTTATTGCTAAATTTCTTCCACAAAACCTTATGAAGGATGCCAACCTTATGCCAACATAATGACACCAAAGCAATATAAAATTAACTCAGCTACTTGTTAAAACAAATCTAGCTAACAGTCAAATCAGATGCTTAAAACAAGTTTTCCAATTACATACAAATCCTAGTAAATTTATGCTTAGCCCATATGCTGTACATCTTAAAAAGCTTATTAGTGCGTTAAACTGGCAGATTGATCCCAGCTCATGTCTGGGTATGATATATTCTGTGAAAAATAAATTGATAATGGTGTGCAATTGTGTGCATGCATAAATACAATTCATAAATAAATACAAAAAGATTATAAATCTTACTTCAATATGGTAAGTCATTATATTGTGAGGGTATTACTAATTACTACTTTATTAATTAATTCCAGCACAAGTGGAAACATTCAAGGGCTGTAACACAATATCAGCAATAGCATGCGGCATTCAGCACTGCATGGCCATAGATGAGTGGGGTCTGCCATTCAGCTGGGGGTCCGATGCCATGGGCCAGCTGGGCAGCAACCTGGGTGCCCATGCTCAAGATAAACCCAAAACCATCAAGAATCTGGCTACCAAAACTGTTATTCAGATTGCTTGCGGAGCATACCACTCCTTGGCACTGACCAACAGTAAGTTTTTCTCTATCTACATAAAATATTGCATAGTCAATACGTGTGACAACAGTATCAAATAAACAAAGATTTAACAATATTGGGGGAAAAAGTACATATTAAAAGCATTTAAAACACTGATTTAGACTACCCACACCGCATGACATCACGCTTAGGTAAACATTGGTAAACTTCACCCGTTCTTTGCTGTGACTACTAGTGACACATTTGATATTTGTTTACCTAGGCGTGACATCATATTCGACGTCATCACACTGTGAGCTGTGTTCCCACAGATTTAAAATAATTTTAGAAATAAAGCCATTTTTCCAACCTTTGTTAAACTTAGTTTATTACTGAAATAACATAACATTTACATAGGTACAGGCACATACATTGCTTCTGGCCTACACTAGGGTACCCTGTGTCATAGGAACCAGAAACAACGAAATCATAAACATGTAAACATCCAAGACCTGGGGTTTTTTTTGTCCCCAGCCGGGATTCGAACCCGGGACCTCTTGCATGGTAGGCAGATGCGCTACGGCTACGCCACAGAGGTCGTCAGGTATATGTATAGGAAATATAGGTTTTTTATAAATAAATATAAATAATAAATGTGGCCTCACATTATGGAGGAGGATTTAAAAATCTTTCATCATGCATATTAGGGAAAAGGAATAAATCATTACAGGGTGTAAATTACACAAATTGTATTGATCGATATTTATATTTTATAAATACTATATAGGCAGTGATAATAAACATCATTGAACTATAGCAGGGTTGTAACGGTGCAAACCTCTTTACACCATTTTTATTTCTTTTTCTATCTATCATTTTCAAATATTTAAATTTTGTCACTCATTCTTCGATTTCCCTCATTTTTCATCCACTACTACTTTACGCTTTGACCAGATCTGACTTTTACCTGCTTCTCCGTTTATCCGTTTTTATCCAGTTTTCTGTTAATATTACTACAATTCTACAAATAAAACCACACATAAAGTCGTTCCAGAGTTTATTTAATAATTATAAAAGTTATAAAACGTTACAGGGTGAATTAAAGACATGGAGTAAGTTATATTTGGCTTCTCACTCATAAATGTTACATGGCAATATATTTCATCAGCATGGATAGATAATAATGTCCCTCCCTAGATGATATAACTCGCTTCTGCATGATCTCCCATGGGATTAGGCCTTTTGCATCTACTTAATGAGATGATTTCTACAGCGTCCAGTGGTATCTTCACTCACACTAGATGGGTGAAGGGACCACTCCGACGCTGTAGTGCCTGGGACATGGTTTAATAGATGGTGTAGGCTTGCCCAGACCTATACCATCCTGACAGCTTAGTTGGCCTAGCCCACAGGAAAGACTAGTCAATAAGTGCGGAGCAAACCAATCCGCGGGTTTCCTCACGATGTTTTCCTTCACCGTTAGCGTGGGATTAGGCCACAGTGATATTAATGCAGAACTTGTGTCTCACTTAGATTGGAGTGACATTGCTTTTATATGCCCCGTATGCCCCGCGGTTTATCTATTTTCCCATGGCAATAAGATATTTTCCCGCAATAAAACGTAGCCTATTCAGGGTGTCAGCTAACTACATACCAAATTTTGTTAAAATCGCTCCAGCCATTTAGACGTGAAGAAGTAACAAACCTACACACAAACTTTCGCCTTTGAATATTAGTGTGAAGTGTGATAAGACATATAGAAACTTAAGAAAAGTTACAAAATAGAACCATAAAAATATATTTTTAAGAGTTTTTGAGAGCACAAAAATGTGAACAACAACGTTAATATTATAATCAAAAAGTTATTAGATTTATTTTTTCATTGAATTGTAAAGGATGTCTTGTAAGGCTTGCAGGTGCATAAAAATGTATTTTACCAGATAATTCAAATATTGATAAACGTCGTACATTATAAGGCGTTATGTGAGAGAGTAACAGGCCGTCATAGTCTAAGGCCGATTAGTATGGCGCGTTTTAATAGCACGTCACTGTATTGACTTTTCAACTGGTTATATTATAAAAATTATTAAGTAGTTCTATAAAATAAACTATTCTCTCGTACTCTATAAAACTTTTTGTACTGTAAGTTCTCTATTCATTATACACTTATTACATAGTTTTTATATTTATGCATTTTCAGTGTAACATCTTTCCTAACGCTAAAATAAAATAAAAATTTTACTATGTACATAATAACACCATTGGCAAGCATCTAACCAATACATGGTTCTGAAATTAATAATTATAACTGTATGTGTGAGAGGCAGATAGATGTTCAGTCCTTTTCTTCAAATAATGTATAACTCTTCACCCCATGAAAATTACCAATAATTATCAATTATTGATACACCCCATTACAATTACCTACTGCTGTGCATAGTTCCATTCTTCTTCAGGCTTTATTATGTAGTTCTATTCACTGGACCTAAACCAGTTCTTAGCCAATTTGGAATTGATGTTCCAATTTGGAATAAAACCTGTAGGTACATAACTAATAGGCTTTAAATTAATTATGTATGATTAATTTTGGTCATTTTCGACCACCATATAAGGAAACATAAAATTTCCTGGATTACCTTCCTCCTTCTCATGTACGATTTTACCAAGGTTTCGTAAAATGCAATTAACATTGTTAAACGTCATTAGAAAATTAAAGATTCTTGCTAGAACAACTCTTTTCTTTGGAATTGTAAAATATCGGATAATTATTTTTATAGTATTTTTAATGTCTTGGGATTAGTTATACATAGTTATATTTTAAAAATAATTAAATTTTACCTATAATAATCGTCACTAACTGAAATCGCGATGGCAATTAGGCTCGTTTAATATGTATTTGGTTTTATGTGAACTTATGGTACAAAGAACTAAAACCTGATATATCAGTGTTGAAGGACCAATTTGGCTTGACAGATGTGTGTCTGATGATTTTTATCATTTGCCTACAGATGGTGAGCTGTATGCTTGGGGTGCTAACAGCTACGGACAATGTGGCCTTGGAACAATGACAAACAAGGAGACCACTCCACAACAGATCTCATCGTTGCTTGGTGTGCCCATTGCTATGATAGCCTGTGGCAGCAACCACACATTTGTCTTATCAAAGTTAGTATGTCACCATTATGGGTTAAAGCTTCCTGTGTTAGTAGTTTGACTGCTGTGAATGTGGTGTACGATAAATGTGATAGATATGTCGCAGGCAATTTGTATGATTTTACAAACAGCGTCGTCCGTTTAAAAATGGTCGCTGTTTTGAAATATATAAAACTCTCACGAATATGAGGCAGTTGTTATACCGCTGCGGTTATAGCGGTATAACATATGATGGTTTTTTTGTTTTACACACTGACTTCTCTACACATGAAACAATTTACTCATCCTCACAAAACATTTCTACATATAACACACCTAAAGGAACACATCTTACCACCTCTTTCATTTTCTTTTATTTTGTCTATTGGTCGCATTGCTAGTTTAATGATAAAATTGACTTGTGTCTGTACAAAAATATATTATATATACATATCATGTAACAGTGAAATAGATGCTAGCAAATAAGTGTAACCATAGAGGAGTGGTGCTGTTTGCCGAAACACATGCTTTTGCTTTAGTTCGACAACAGAGGTCTGTATGAAAAAAAAAATTGTCTATAAATGACATTTGTCATGTAAATACCATATATTGTAAGTGAAATAAATATTATCTTATATATATATATATATATATATATATATATATATATATATATATATATATATATATATATATATATATATATATATATATATATATATTTAATGCACTAACCCGTGCTAAGGACAATTTTTAAAAACCTATTTAGAGGCTAAAAATTCCACCCATGCCGGGACTCGAACACGCGACCTCTGGCTAACCGTGCCAGAGCATCGTTAGCCAGAGATCGCGGGTTCGAGTGGTGGGTGGAATTTTTTGCTTCTAAATAGGTTTTTAAATATTATCTTATCTTATTTCCAGGTCCGGGGCAGTGTTTGGTTGGGGTAAAAATGGCCATGGTCAACTAGGATTACAGGACAGGGAGAGCCGATGCTATCCAACGCATTTGAAAACTTTAAGGAGTGTAAAGGTACTGATTGCAAAAAACAATTCATTCATTACTTAAAAACAAAGAAACCGACTGCTCACAAGTCGTTAGTAAGGCATTAATTTATACCAAGCGCCGCATGATTTTTGCCTTAGCCACTGAATATTTCGAAACTGCAGTAGTTTTGGCGATAATATCCATTCATTTCCCTGCGACCGCTTCCTGGGCTCAGTGTTGACTAGCTAGACGTACGCAGGATGCGGTCGGTAGTAAAGGGAAATTGTTATCTTCTTTTTGTAGTGACTGTTACCGACAAAAGCGTGTTTTGTAAACTATTTGTTTATTTATTTCATTTTTTCCGACCACGCGTGCCGACCACGGTTGCCATTTCAAGCGCTGAGGTATTTGGACACCTCAGACACTCAGGTTTCCCACATCCAGGTTTTCACTCTTTACTTATAATATCTTTTAATTACAATCACCAAAATATTAAATTATGCAAGCGAAATAGCATGCTCCACACGAGAACAGCCTCAGATGTTGATATTACATCATGCAGTGCATCACATATTCCTTCTTACCAACAGCGTCTTACTGTCTAAGGGTTCTATAAGACAGCCGCGTTTCGACGCCTTCCAGGAGCCTCACAGGAACGCGGAACGCTTGTACGCTTGAACGCCTGACCGCACCCTGTCTGATAGAACCCTTAACCCCTCGGCAGGTGTGTCACATAGCTTGCGGCGAAGACTTCACCGTATTCCTGACTCTGGACGGAGGCGTGTTCACGTGTGGCGCAGGCGAGTATGGACAGACGGGCCACGGAGCCACCAAGGATGAGCTGGTGCCCAGAAAGGTCAGCTTCATTAGAAACCTTAACAACCTTTAGTAGAAACATTTTTTTATTATATTAATTCTAATGCACTAACCCGTGCTAAGGACATTTTATTTTAAAAACCTATTAAGAGCCTAAAAACTCCACCCATGCCGGGACTCGAACCCGCGACCTCTGGCTAACCGTGCCAGCGCTCTCCCAACTGAGCTAACGGGCGACTTACCGGCATCAGTGAAATTTCGAATCTCTTTAGCCTCTAAATATGTTTTTTTAAAGGATTTTTTTGTACTTAGTTTAATAAAAAAAAGATACAAAGATCAAAGATCAATTCTGGTGTACATGCAATAAAGAATATTAGAATAGCTATCAATTCTGAGTTCTCTCATTCGAAGTAATCATGCTAGGACGTTGTCTGAGAACATTCTCAAGAGTTGCCACCCCACCAGATAATGGAGCTCATGGGCAGCACAGCGACGCAAGTGGTGTGCGGGCGGAGGCACCTTCTCTGCCGTGTGGGCGAGCGCATAGTTGCGTGCGGGTACGGCGCGCGGGGTCAACTCGGGTGCCCCCACGTCGCGCTGGCATTGGTCCCCACGCACGTCCCCTTCGCGCCCCTCGACGAGGCGCCGGTGAGTGACCCCGTTTCTCTTTTGAGAGCGTCACTAGTGAAACACTTGAGTCGCTACGTGAGGCTTAGCGCCGCAAATGAAAAGAATAAATACATGTCTTTAGAATATGTTCGGGGCTTAATCGCGTAGTAATTTATTGCTATTTTACCCCGACGTTTCGACGATATTTTCGGGGCTTAATTGCGTAGTAATTTATTGCTATTTTACCCCGACGTTTCGACGACGTTACAGTCATCGTGGTCAATATTCTAACAATGTGTTCAAGTCGCGAAAGTTTAAAATATGAAATACATGTCATTTGCATAACGTTTTATTGAAGAGGGCTTTTAACCCAACGATACGACGTGATTTTCTTGGGCCGGCCCCCTGAAAACGTAAACGGGGATTAGGTTATTAGAAAAAAAATTCTATACTAACTTAATCCCCGTTTACGTTTTCAGTCTTACACGAGGCTCACTAGCACCACCTATGAAAAAAAACTACGTCATTTGTGTAACGTTGTGAAAAGAGTTTTTAACCCAACGGTACGACGGGATTTTCTTGGGCCGACAGAAAACGTAATTGAGCTATTCGAAATATTTTTTGTTTGTTTATTTTTTCATTTTTAGTTTTTACTTTACAATTATAGCAATCGAAAATTAGTCCACTGAAGGCCGCAGATTTTAATATAATTAGCGGATTTTTAGGACCTTAGTTGTAGGTCCAAAATCCTTATTAACATGGTGAACAATTTTGTAAACCACTCTCCGCAAAAACGTTTTATAAGTTTCTTTTATTAGTGGCGCTAGATAACCTCTTGACACCTTTTTGGCACGGAGCTCTATGTAGGTTTCTAAAAAACTGGTTGAAGATCCTAACCTCTGAAACCTAAAATGAGAAACCGTGATTAATTCGGGTACTATGCTTGATGACTGCGGATGTGCGGTTGAGAAAGTCGGTAAAACAATGTGTTACTGTGGGTCGTAGAAAGACATTTTTTTACGTTTGCGCTTGAAAGTAATTATTATATACAATTATTTTTTCTCTTATAAGTACGACTCCTTAAAGAATTAAACAGTCATTCAAGAATAGGATCGCCTGGTGTGGGGGATTTGGAGTGTGTTGTGTGTGTGGGTCTTGTAATGACAAACGAGGAGCGCTTTTTTTTGCATTGCCTAAAACCTGTTAGATTTTACGAAGCTATTGTATAGGTAACGCAATGAATGTAAGAGTTACTTAAATAATCATCTTCTCATGCTTGCAACACAGGAGGGATATCCTGAACTATATTACAAGGTGACTTTGCAATTTGGTGTATCCCTATTTAGGCTCATTGTGATAAGGAGATTTTCTTTCGATTAGTAGTGAGTTGTGTAAACAAATTTACTTTTTGTATTTGCGAAGCTCTTGGCTCCTTTACATCACAACTCCTTATTTAACTAAGCTATAAGAAAATGTCTCTATCCTGCTTCTTCGCGACTATGAAGCGTTTTATATGAAGCGTTTCGTGATGTTTTTAGGACAGCGAAGTGATCCATAAAGCAGATTCTGCTAACTCTTTTCCTGAAAATTAAAGTCATATTTGAGCTACCAAAGAATGGTAAAATCGCTAATGAATAAAAAATATTGAAATCGCCAATGAATAACAAATATTTATACTATTTTTATTTTTTAATGCACTAACCCGTGCTAAGGACAATTTTAAAAACTTATTTAGAGGCTCCTGGCATGGGTGGAATTTTTAGCCTCTAGATAGGTTTTTAAAAAATATTCATAGTTATAGTTTCACGGATCGCTTCTGAAAATGGCCTTACACTGACTGCCCTACAGTTCTCGACGCTAATTTGGCCAATATGCGTTATAATTAAATGCGTAATAATGTATAATATAGCTAAAACATTGCCTTGAGGCACTGGTGCGCTCCAAAGTGTCCATAAATAAGTGTCCTTTTCGCTCTGATTTAAACCGTAACTTAGTCGTTATTTCTGGCATTTTGCATCTGATTGTGGCGCGAGTTGGTGCATAATAACGTCGAGGCTCTGGTTGGATGTAGAGCGTAGAACTAATAGTTTGATGATGGTTTGTCCTCCACCAGCCCAAGAAGAAACTGAAGGAAAGCGGCGCCAGCGGTTCGCGGCCCAATGTCAGCATCCAAAAATTGTTTTGCTTGCAGAAAGTATAGCCACCCTATAGAGTACTTGTATTGTGTAACGATTGTTATCAAGCTTTGGTCGTATGTCGGTTTTTTTCTTGGCTCTGTTTTTGTTTCGGCACACGAAAATGTTACAATCTATTTTTTTTTTCTATTAGTATGTAAATATCACAAAAGAAAAATCGACGTACGCTTCTCATAACAAGCCACATTGGAATAGTTTCTATGTTACACATTCCGTTACGATAGAGGGAGCTAGCCTCGTAGATTATGTATCCTCTTCACTGTTAAATTCAATTGAAATTGAAATATTCCAATGTATCTTGCGCCTGTACTCGTTTGTTGCATGTTGTACGTAATCATTTTGCCAGATCGTAGCTGTTTTCAGAAAAAAAGCCTGGTAACAAGTACTTGAACATCATTATCTGTCTCTTCATCCGCACAACACATTAAGCTCATTGCCTTTCCAGTACGGGTCAGACGTGTCAAGTTCTATGAAGCTGTTTGCTGGCGGTGACCACAGTTTCCTCACGACGTCAGAAAACAAAGCTGCACATTCTGACTTCAGATCGCCTGAGCATAGCAAGCAGATATTGACGCTAACTGCGAAGAAACTGATTGCATGCGAAAAGTTTAAAGACGGAGAAGCTGTAAACCAGGTAAATAGAAATTTTAATTAGCTATTATTTAATCGAAAAGAGCATTGTGTGCTATCAAATTCCGCTGGCATAGGTCATGGACTATTTACAGATTATAATTTCTTACTACCTAGTGAGCTCTTATCGACAGTATTCAGCAACAGATTCCGCAATCACCGCACGAGATTACAGTTAGACTCGTGCGGTGTGAAAATACGTCAGTAAGTCATGCCACCAAGAATCTGAGCAGAACATCGTAATATTAAACCAATTGCGGATCTGTTGGTCTACCCACGGGCTTCATCACTGAAACAATATAAAGTCAACAGTAAGAAACGAACCGTGAAAATGTTAGTTGCATGCACTGCTACTACAACTCCCCGTCTGTCGAAAGTCATGGTCTTACTGTTGTAGGGAGGTGCGGCCTGGTAACAAAAAAATCTATATTCGAATGCATAGAATATTCTTTATTGATTTACAATTAAAACTTAAAAAATTATAGATTACAGTACAGTTCGCGAGGTCGTTACTAAAATGACTTAAAGTATTAATGCTGATTTTCCGGTATGCAATAAAGAATATTCTTATGTTATCTTATCTTATCAAGGGATCATCATAATTTTTTTAAAATTCTTATGTGTTCTGACTTGTAAAAACAGTTTCTAAATACTTGGCAACGTTTGAAAAAGTGACCGCTACAAACTTAGCCCTTCCACATTTTATGCTAGAGGATTTATACCGTACCGGCATTAAATAAAATATAGGAGTTGCCACCTATATTTTATTTCATTCGGCGTTTTTTCTGCAAGTAAACAAATCGTTGATAGAAATCTTTACAATATAGAAAGCAGTAATGTCGGTTAATTTTTTTATTTTTTAAAAGTAAAAAATAATTTAATTGAAAAAATACTACGGCCACATAATAATATTGAAACATAAGTAGAAATCACAGCGGACTCCACGGTGATTTATTAATCTATGGAATTCTACAAATATTACATATTTTACACTTTCGCGACTTGTACACATAGTTAGAATATTTTCAGGGCTTAATCGCGTAGTAATTTATTGCTATTTTACCTCGACGTTTCGACGACGTTACATTCATCGTGGTCGAGGTAAAATAGCAATAATTTACTACGCGATTAAGCCCCGAAAATATTCTGTGTTCTACAAATATTAACCCCTTGAAAGAATACTTTGTTTACATGTAGAGAATAACTGAATGGTATTCATGCCTGTTAGTTTCTGTAGCGCCTTAGATTATTTTGAGCCTATTCTTTACTAAATAGCTGCTTCACTATTCTTCGTTTCAGGATCTAATGACGTACTTAGAGACAGTGTTTGGCTCGCTGGCGTGTGTGAACGCATCCTTTCTCTTGCCTAACAATGAGCACTTTGGCTGCAACACCAAACTGCCTGGGGTCCATTTGAAAGACGCCGAAGCTGCATTTACCCTAATCAGTAGAATCGAGAACACTTCTGTCAAAGATTTGGTAAGCGCTTAGAAAGCATTTTGCAATCAGACATACAGTGTGTAAATTCGTTTTTTATGTACACTAAAGTCTTCATAGATAGAGATGAATCTATTGTGGTCTTATTTATAAAAAAACAATTCCCCTTATCACTTCTTATAGGAAGTTCATTTAATCTGTGGTTAGATTTTACCACAGACTATTTAAACTGCCTCTGAAAACTGTTTTAAGGAATCGTGTTTTTATAAATAAAACTTTTTTATATATTTTTTCAACGTTCTTGCCTTGTCTTTATCTTATTGCGGTATATTAAGGTAAAAGGTTTAATTTTGCTTGCAGATATTCAGCAACCTAACAGAGAACGTAATCAAAAAGATGAAAGTCTCCCCGCCGGACGTAGAAGCATTAAGAATGTTCCTCATACTCCCGATGTACCACGAAATGAGGAACCCGAGGCGGCATTCTGAACTACAGGTATATTTATTATCCATTCTATTATTTTCCATTACCATCAGCTTGTAAGACACAAGGAATGTCAAAGTCAAAGTAAAAAAAAAACACTATTAAAATTAAATGGACACTTAATAAACGTGAAAGCTGTCACTTTCACAATTAATGAATTTAAATGTGATGACTGCTTAATAAAATACGTTTACTTTGCCGCATTGTTTAGTCACATCATCACATCAGTTCTTGGAATTTATTTTAAAACTATAATTGAATAGGTTTTTAGAAGAAACGTTCTAAATGGTCATAGATACTGCATTGTACTCCATTGATTAGGAATCTACAAGCGCGTTTATACACAGATAAATAATCTAGCATAGACGGTTTAGTAAAAGTATTAAGCCGTGTTTTTATACGACGATTAATGGGAAGTGCGTGTGATGAAGTTCTACTAGTCAGCTTGGGCGGTTAGCTATTTTTGTGAAAAGGCTTTTGGGGCTATCTAGACACTTTCTTATTTATTCATTGTCTGGTGGCACCTCCTACGTCTGCATAGGAGGTGCCACCTGGATAAGAGGAAAGACAGGTAAGGTACTCAGACGCTGCAGTGCTGAATCATCACAGAGAAATTCCTATTGGTCCATAAGGATAGTCCATAACCTCAGTGGCAAAACATGCTGGAACAATAAACATTTTGTAACACCTACCGATGTATACGTGTGTTTTTTAATTAGGTAGGGTAATACCTAAATTGTATTTAGTTTCTATGTTTTTGGCAAATAAATAAATCTTATATTCTTCGGCTATTGAGCTCAAAAAAGGGTTCTAGAACGGCTCCACCTCAATGTCTCTTGTTACGATATAACAAAATTTAGCATCGTAAATGCAGTGACTAAATTGTAGAGATTAAATGGAACCGAACAGCAGTCAAGTGCAATTACATATTATTATTTAAAGTTAACATTTAACATTCTTTACAGGGTCCCTTCGCCGAATCCTACAATCAGCTGTCGACCCACCCTCAGAGGATAGTAAATCTTTGGTGGGAGCAACAAAGCACAGAATACTTTGAAATGCTAGTGGACATATTCAAGAGCGTTATAGTCTATGAACTAATGCAGCCCACCGTAAGGGCCAATAAGGTAATTCATACTCCAATCCAATCGAACTGTAAGTTTTCCGAATTCGTTTAGCATTGGTGGCACTTCAATGAATCCTATGACGGCCTCGTGGATTTTGCGGTAGGTACTAAGTTTGGTTATAAATATAGGAGTGTTGATTTGCGCAATTTAACTTCGGGTGTTTTTCTACGTTTGTGATGGCCATCTTTGATTACTACCTACGGCTCAAGATATTTTCGTTTGGCATTTATATTTTTTATGTAGCCTATATTCTCATTCGTCTCACTGCAGGGTCAGGTCCTCTCTCAGAAAGAGTGAGTATGGGCTTAATTACCACGCGTGCCCACCGTGGATTGGCAATTTCAAGCGCTGAGGTAGTTGAACACCTCAGACACTCAGGTTTTCTCACGATGTTTTCCTTTACAGTTAGCGAGTGGTATTCATCATCATCATCATCATTTCAGCCTATTGCAGTCCACTGCTGGACATAAGCCTCCCCCAGGGTGCGCCACAAGACCCGATCTCCCGTTTTCGCCATCCAGTCACCACCAGAGTGGTATTGCTGCTATAAAATCACAAATATACATAACTTAGAAAACACAGTCATTGGTACGTGCCGGGATTCGAAGCCACGACCTCCCGATTGAGAAGGCGGAGTTCTACCGTTCTGCTACCACAGTTGTATTAGCATCTATGTTATGCACATCTATATTAACTATCAAATTCTGTACTAATTGCTATCACAAACTTCAAGATACCGACAGGATTTGATGCGCATTATTAGGCCTCTAGTCATGTAATGTTCCATGAAAATTGTTTATAATTATAGCCCAGCAGATAACATTCTATGTAGGTCAATCGTTAATCCAATGTCATTACAGTCCTTTTAAATAACTACAGATACGTTGGATTTCTCTTTCAGAAAATCTACTTTACACATAGCATAATACAGATACTAAACACGCTAGCTCAATTGAACAAGATTAACTTCACCAACCCAAAGAAACCGAAAATACCGGCCGAGTGCTTCTACATTGAGGACCTTTGCAACTACGTGGATATTGCTACCGACTACATCAACTGGCTTTCCGATCAGGATGTGAGTGTTACTTTATATTTTGTTGCAATACTTTTTTCTTTTTTGGTACACTCTTCACAGCTGTTGTGGTCCTCATGAAGACGTTTTATTGTGGGTTGATGTGGCATCCATCCCTCACGATGCCTCGTTATAATGTGACTTAGGTAATTATTAAGTAAAATATATAATAATAGTAATTTTAATTTAGTAAATTCCTACGCGAAGTCGTAAAGTTTTCAAAAACTACACTTAACTCATTAGATATTAACCGACTTCAAAAATAAGGAGTTTCTCAGTTCGTATGTTTTAAAGTTTATAGTACTGTGGCCATTGACGCTTGCCTCTCGCCGCCCAGTCGCGGCACCCCAACATGTGCACTCAAAGTTAACCGACTACAAAAAATAAGGAGTTTCTCAGTTCGACGCGTATGGTTTATAGTTTATAGTTCTGTGACAATTGACGCTTGCCTCTCGCCCCCCAGTCGCGGCACCCCCACAATATGTGCACTCAAAGTTAACCGACTTCAAAAAATAAGGAGTTTCTCAGTTCGACGCGTATGGTTTATAGTTTATAGTTCTGTGACCATTGACGCTTGCCTCTCGCCGCCCAGTCGCGGCACCCCAACATGTGCACTCAAACATAGTTATATATTAAACGGGTCAAATCGCGATTATTTATTAGGTAAAACGTAATTACCTAATTTCCCGACGTTTCGGCAACTGTAACGTTTAACGTTTTACCTAATAAATAATCGCGATTTGACCCGTTTAATATATAACTATGTATGAGTATCGCGAATCATTAAGAAATACTATGTGCACTCAAAGTTAACCGACTACAAAAAATAAGGAGTTTCTCAGTTCGACGCATATGGTTTGTTTATAGTTGTATGACCATTGACGCTCGCATTTTGCCCCCAGTCGCGGCACCCCCACATGTGCAACTACCCGTTCCTGTTCGACGTGCAATGCAAGTCGCTCCTCCTGAAGATCGACCAGCAGCTGCAGATGCAGCTGGCGATCAGCCGCGCGGCGACCGAGATCATCACGCGGCTCGTGTTCGACCCCACTTACGAGTACCACAGGGATCAGTTCTTGAACCTGACTGTGTCGCGAAATCACGTCGTGAGGGACACGATGACGCAGATCAGTAATCACGACAGCTCGCAGCTGAAGAAGCCGTTGAAGGTAAGATTGGACTGGGAGAATATTATTAAAAAGTGAAAATTACTTTGCTAAATTCCGGCAAAAATCCCACTAGCACCATGCGGTTAGTTAATGCACCACTCTCCCTCCCACTTTTTCAAGCAGAAGCAAGACACGAACACACCACCACCGATACTTGTGTGAGAAAATACGCGACGCGTTTCTCGTGTCTAACACGAGGCATCCTCAGGCTCACAAGTAATTGGACTTTAATTTAACTTTGCGAATTTGGCAAAGTAATTTTCGCCTTTTAAGGCTATTATGGATTTCCGCAAACTAACGCCTAATTCCATACAATATCTGGGAGGATATACCTAGTATTGCGGTACAGTTCGTCGTCCTCTTAATCATTCGTGTGTCATGGCTGACACCGGCACTATTACAGCTTTTACACAGTGTTTAGCCACAGTTGTCGCCTGTGGTGGTATGTATACACCATTTATCGATATGACAGTTTAGTATCGACGGAAAGTCTTGACATTGAAAATGTTTATTTCGAATGAAGAAATTACTGCACGATGTAAAAATGTAACTCTTCGATAAGTGGGAAATATAATAATTAAAGTGTACTTTGTTCATCACACAAAAATACGTTAAAAGTGCAAGGGCTGTTACAAAATTTTCGGACTAAAAGATTCGTAAGAACGCACATTATTAACTTAATTCTGGATTTTGTGCTTTGTTTATACGATAAAAATGTCATTACAAAATAAAATAGTTACAAAACATGTCACACTTAATAAAAAAAAAAATACATGCCCAGCACAATATCCAATAAATTTTCGTCAAGAACACATACAATAAATTCCGGATTCACTTGTTTTTTGTCGGAAGAGTCGGACCATAACCAATTTTTGTGAGTAGATAGGAAACTCACGGCGTCGGTTGCTCGTCTCTCTCAGAGACGCACCGACAAACCGAGAAACAAAATAATTTAAAAAGTTGTATGATAAAGTTAGTTAAAGTAACTTTATTATTTCCCGTTCTAGTTGGCATCCTGCCAGAAAAGTAGAGTTCTAATTATACGACCCATAGGTTAAGATTAAGACTCATTAAGACCAATTCTTCTTTCTTTCGATTATTGAATTAGTTTTCTTGTGACACCGGTATCAAGTGGGGTTTGGGCAGTGGGTTGGCAATGAAGTATGATTAAAAAATGTCTTTTTAGACCGAAAACTCCAACTCCAACCGCAACCTCATTGATACTCTATTTCGAGCTAATTTCCTTCTTACGCTACACAAATATAGGACTTATTTCTTCCATTCAGGTAGAATTCGTGGGCGAGGAGGCGGAAGACGCTGGTGGCGTGAAAAAGGAGTTCTTTCTGCTGCTATTAAAGGAGATATTCGATCCGGTCTACGGGATGTTCAAACAATCTGAGGAGACCAACATGATTTGGTTCTCGAACAACCCGTTCGAGGATGACGTGATGTACTACTTGATAGGTATGTAACGTGATTTACTTCGAATGTCACGTGTGTCTTAAACATTTTATTATTGTTTTATGGAACTATCTTAACACTTTCGTTTTGACCCGTAGCTGATCAGGTTCCACATCAGTATGACTGTAAGCGGATTTCCATTTACGATTTACCAGATTTTCGGCGTCTGTATTGGTTATTGATTGATTGATTGATTAATCAATTATTTACACTTACACATACACGCAATAAAAACAATATTAAGCAGACTATACGTACAAGAGAAGAAAAGCAACAACACATACGATACACAGTGAAAAACAGACACAGAGAATTTTCCATTGTGAGTACTGTGGGTGCGGCAAGTGCAAAAGGGCTCTGACTCAGCATAAGCTGGAGATATGATACTCCAGCGCTGGTCTTCCTTCAGTACCCGTGAGGCGGCATGCAGGCCTCGGAGAGATACCTAGTACGAACCTGAACAAAATCGTAAATAAGATTAAGCAAATAAATAAATAAGAGATAGTGAGTTATTTACTATAAGTAGCGAGTCAAACTTTGAGTTAACAAAGTGGACTGCTGGATAATGATAGCTGAATGTCAGTTATGGTAATTGCATAAATTGTAAAAAGATAATTAGGATACAATAATTGATAGGGCAATGTCAGTTACGATAGTTGCATAAATTGTGAATACATTAATAAAATAGAAAAATTGTAAATTGTATATTGATGTCAACTATTTTAATTTAAATAAATGTATTATAAGTATGTATATGATTACATATAGGTAGGTATATAAAGTCACAGCGAAAGTATGATTTGGCCGTACATAATTATTTAAGGAAGCTGCTTTTGGAGGTCAAGAAGAAATTTCTTGTGGCTGTTTTTAAAGCTACAAGAAAATTATTCTTGACCCCGTCTTGACGACGGTTAACGTTGTGTGTGTGCTAGTGTACATAAATGATTTATCTATCTATTCTTCTCGCCGAGAAGTGAGCGTGTTACATTATACTTGTATGGCAACGATTGTCACCAATGTGGGTGAGATGTCACCACACTATCATTGGGGGCAGGACCCTAAAAAATGAGACCCAAAATTTGCGTTTGTCATGATCGTCTTTCCTGTATCACGTCTGATTACTATGCCGAAGGTCGTGGGTTCGATTTCCACAGAGGGCCGCTGTACATGGGTACAAATGTCCTCAGTCTGGGTGTATTTCCATGTTTGTGATGTCCTTGCCGGGTTACCATAGCACAGGACATTCTAGTCTTGGAGCAAGGCAGGTGATTGTGCTGTATGGAAATTATTACTGTTATATTATTATTACTATCAGCTTTTTACGTTCACAGCCAATCATTTTTCAACAAATAATCTTTGCTTACAGGCGCTATCTATGGCCTAGCTATATACAACTCCATAATCATCTACGTGCCATTCCCACTGGTGTTGTACAAGAAACTTCTGGGTGAATCTGTGATGCTGGACGATATATCGGACCTTTACCCCACGCTCGCCAACAGCCTGCGGCAACTGCTGGACTATCCCGATGATGATGTTGAAGAGGTTGGTATAAGAACGTTGCTATCTAAATCCCTCCTTAAGCTAACAGCTTAGTCGGCCTAGCTCACAGCAAAGACAAGTCAATACGTGCGGAGCCAACCAAAATGCGCGTTTCCTCATATCCTTGTCAGGTTTTTATCAGGATGGTATAGGTGCTGGGCACCTACTACCCTAAAACATCTACTACTATATCTCAAAGTCCCCGGTACTGCAGCTACCGAGCGGTCCCTTTACCAATCTAGTGTGAGTGAAGTGCCAGCGGACGCTGTATAAATCGTCTCATTATAGGCAAAAACAGGCGCAAGGTTTGTTTCAAAGCGTAAGAAGTGCGACCAATTCAGTGGAATGGAATTTGAGATAAATATGGATGCTTTCGGAAATGCAGATGGGCTGATAAAACGCTTCCTCTTCTTATTGAGATGAGCCGATTATACATCTCGCCAGGAGGAGCCGAGACTGTCACTTTAGTGCAGATTTTTTATTTATTTATAACGTAACTTAATACACCATATAAAAACTCGCTAAACTTGCGTTTGATGGCGATAGATGGCTCGTTTATTACATTTGTATCTATCTTTTACAAATGTAAGTACATACTTTATTTAATATTAATACGAATAGCAAAACAAAAACATTACGATGCAAAAAAAGAAAACTTTAGACTTTCTTATTATCTCTTATTGCCCAAAATCTCTGGTTTAACTTATACACTGTTCTACATAAATAATTATGGAACTACACATTTCGACATTCTTTCGCTGTAACAATTACACGCTCTTAGTTGAATAAGTCTACATGCAGGAACATATCGTGTTTGGCCAGTATATTCACAGTTTTCAATCAGTTTGCAAGAATGTTTTACTCAACATCCTTGGGCGCGTGCACACTCTCCATACCCCAGTGTCACTGAAGGGCGGCCGCACGGCGTTTCGCGTCTCATAAATATTGTCATACAAGAGTTGTGGTGATGGCGCGAACGAGGTTGTTAAGATGCGGAAACTGACAAAGTCATGAGTGTAAAGACTAATCTATAAATACTAAAGTAGTTCGTCCTCTCCATCATTTAGGAACAAACATAGGCCCAGGCCCTAAAAGCCTGCAGAAGAATCTGAAAATTATCTGCCGTTGAAATTTACACCTAGCTCCAATAACAACGAAGTCTATTTCGCAGGTATTCAGCCTCTGCTTCGCGGTAAACACGGAAGTGTTCGACCAGATCCAGGTGCATCCTTTGAAGGAGAACGGCGTCGATATACCGGTCACAAGTGAAAACAAACAGGAATACGTGGAGCTCTACGTCGACTTTCTGCTCAACAAGTCGGTGGAGAACCAGTTCAAGGCATTCAACCAAGGCTTCCAGAAGGTAAAATATCTTGCCTAATATTGTTTTGTTGATTACTTTAAATATTAATGCCGCCAATTGTGCTGGTTTGAATTTACTTGTGCTGTGATCACTTAACATAATGTTGTCTTCAGGTGTGTGGTGGCCGGATAATTAAGCTGTTCCGGTCTCACGAGCTCATGTCTGTCGTCATCGGCAATGAGGAATACGACTGGGACCAGTTCGAAAGCAATTGCGAGTACAAGAACGGCTACCACTCCTTGGACCAGCAAATCAGGTTGGTGCACATGAATTAGTTCCTATTTCCGTGGGTGTAGGGGCGGTTTTTGGCTGTTTGGAGGGGTGTTGAGGAGAAATAAAATACCGACCAATTCTAGGGGTACCTAATGATCTTATAGTGTGAAGATAGCTTACAAATCTTCCAACCAAAGGAACAACTTTGTTAGGCGTGTCATGTAAGGTGAACACGGTTTGAGAGGCGCAGTAAAGGTGATACTTAACTGCTAAATACCTTAAATAGCTTTAAACGTCTTATTTGTTTCAGATGGTTCTGGGAAGTATTCCATGACCTTCCACTGGAAGATAAAAAGAAGTTCCTGCTTTTCCTCACAGGCAGCGACCGGGTGCCGATCCAAGGAATGAGGGATATCAAGGTAAGTCTTCATCATTTATCCCGGCTATGCATTCCCGTAGGTTAGAAGACGATGTCATTTCATTAAAATTTTAAGTGAACGTAGTCGCGGGAACTTGGTCAGCAGAAAGCCATAGCTATCAAGCAATCACGTCAAATCTTAGGCTTCGATTTCACTTACCATCAGATGAGCAGAGGCCAAGTGTGAGTCTAACATACGAGTACATGCCAAAATACTGACCACGACCACGCTTTATGATGCTCTTATAAAGCTATTTGCTTAACATTTTACGCAGTTAAGTATTAATGTTTTTTAATTTTTTAAAACCATTCGTAGTTATTTCCCTTTCCTTGTAGTTTATACAAAATACTTCTCTGTGAATGATAGGAAAATACTATACTCGTTACTTTACTTGCTACTTCTCTTCGCAGATAAGAATCCAGCCAGTCGCTGACGACAGGTACTTTCCAGTAGCTCACACGTGCTTTAACCTTCTTGACTTACCTCGGTATAAGACGAAGGAGCGACTGAAGTATCATCTGACGCAAGCTATCCAACAGACTCAAGGCTTCTCCCTGGTCTAAACATTAGCGTGAAGAAGTAGGGTCTACAAAGACGTGTGAATGCTTCAGGTTCAGAGGTGACTTTTGCGGATACCACGCACTTATGACGTATTTTGCAAGTGCGATTATTAGCGAGTACAACTTCATTAGGATTATCCCTAGTGAAGTGAACTGCGTCGTTCAGTGAATTGCCTCGGCTGTGGGAGTGTTAAATATTTGTTAAACCAGAACATCGTCAATTGTGATCATAATTTTCAATGTTATGCTGTGAAGTTATTGGCAGGACATTATAGGATAGGCGGGTCGTTATAACCGTCTATGGACGCGTGTTTCATTAATCACGGCTTTAAACAGGGTTGTTTATGCTACGTGCGTAACGTTGTAACCCTTTAGATAGGGAAAATTATTGTTAACAGATATTTTTCGGCACTAAAATATAATTGTTACTATAATGTAAGAATGTTTAAAGAAAATCAGTTCAGTCCACCAGTTCTACGCTTTAGTTACTTGGGTTGATTAATTATGTAGAAATTATTGCTTGACGTGATCTAATCAGCGTAATATGAATTTTATCTACAATATTGCCTGTCAAATATTTTTTACAATAATAAATAATTACGTGAATGGTGCCTTCTAACAAGTTCTTTCTTGATCTTTGATTTATAAGATTTTATAATATTTTTATTTATGGCGAAATCTTTCAAATGGTTGAATAATTTTTTAATAATTTCATTTTTGGATGAATGTATGTTTTTACTGATTGTTGAATAACTGAATAGTATTAGAACTTCTAAAATGAAAATATGTACAATAAAAATCTCGATGCTCAAAACCCCTAAAATTACAACAACTAATTGATGCAACGTATAAAATACCTAAGTTAGCAATACCTAACATCCAAATGAAACAATGGTTCAAAATATCTATAATCTTAATATCAAAGTGAGTGTCGTGCCTTACAGCATAAAAATGATCATGAAAGCTTTAATATGCTGAATGAAAAGCAAGCCGGTTTTTCTACTTCAATGAAATTGTACTATCCCCTGGCCAAATTGATTTTATGTAGATGTATATAAAGGAATCGCTCGTGGCCTAGTCGTACCGAGTGAATTAAGCACCAACAGGCGCGGTCAGGTGCAGTGACCGTCCCGTGACTACCGCTAGTTATTAGGCATTTTTTTTCGAGCGCTTCCTTCGCAAAGCACGTTAACCAGTTTGTGCCGACTCTCTTGTAATGGTAGTAGTTAACTCATGTCAGAGGCCTTATGGGCGGCGTGATAACTTCAGGGAATAAGGCCCGCCACTGACTTACAATCGTCCACCAACCCGGACTTGGCCCCATGGTGGAGTAACCTTCCTGCGATGCAGGAAGATTCTCTTTCCCGCCTTCCAGCATTGAGGTCATACAAGAGTTGATAACGACAATATAAAAGTAATTAATATGGTGAGTTCACAAGTAACCTAACCTACTGGTTCTGGGATGAAATCACTTTTTATGGTAGTTAAAATATGTCGGGAGTGTGGAACTTTTTTTCTCTGTGAATACACGTTCACTCCAGGAGAGTTAGTTCTTATTAATTAGCATATAAAGAGCTGGTAATAATTTTAAACTTTTATTTAGCGGCCCTGTACTCAACTGTAGGTACATAACACCCGAAGTATATTATTTTTTTTCTGATTGTGATCATTGCGACAGTTTGATAGTTAGTTATTTAAATTTTAGGTACTTACAATATTAGATAATACATATTATTGAAAAATAACGTTTTATGAACTTTGGTAAAATACTCTTTCTTTATTTAGAACTTTCATAATTTTAAATTTCGATCAACCAATTATTAGCCATTGTAATTATAGGGGTTTGAGCACCGAAATTTTCACTGTTGCTATTTTATTTTAGATATTCTGTTAGGTCCCAACCGAATATTTTGCATTTAATACTCATGCAAGTTAAGTTTGAACTCGATTCATATGCGGTGTAGTGAGATGAGGCGCTGTGTCTCTCGTTTTCAGGCGATAGCCTTGTATCGGTTTAACAATTTATAGTATCGATTGCGTTCCAGTAAGGTCACTGCCTTCTTCACAACAATTTTGCTGCTAATCGAGTTGATAACGCAAACTTTTCACTTTAGAACCGAGGTTTACCAATTACCATATGTGTGAAAATAATTACATTAATTTATTATTACATAATTACAGCGTAATTGGAAAGTCTGTTAAAGTTACTATTTATTAATTTTGTAATGTTTTTATATATCGGTCACAATTTCGTATACATGTGAATATTTTTATATTGAACTGTAAATATTTTGATTGCAACTGTGATATTTACCATTGCATTATTAAAGTAACAATGATTCTCGGTTACTTTATCTTGTGGATTATATCATAATTGTTGTTATTTCGGTTCTGGTTTTCTGTGTGCATATGTCCATGATATTATGAAGCAAACTGTAGGGTGGCTAGCTCTGTTTTATTGTTTGAAGCATTTGAAATATGGCTCACTTATTGATAGCGGGGTTTGTAAATAACGCGATGAAAATATAATTATTTTCATATTACAACTTTTGTTTTATTGGACGACTACGAAATGAAAGCGGTTTTGGTATTTTACATAATTTATTTCTTAAAAAATACAGTTATATTTATGAAATACCAGTCGGTAAGATTTCATTTAATTTTATGTACAAAATAATTGGATTAATCTCTTCATGACTAGGTACACTTTAAGCTTTGCCAATGTGTTAACAATTTATGCAAATACGTTAAAAGGTCAAAGCGTTCGCTTAAAATACTGAATACAATTTTCGAACGTCTTCCGTTGTTTTTGAAGCAGGCACTTCCAATGTTAATTGAGCATTTATATACACTTGAACTTTAGAAAAGAAGCGTTAAGAACTGTACATTAAGATGTCGTATAATTATTCGCAATTGATATAAAAGTAGCCGCACAAATAAGCGTCGAGTTTGTATAATGATTTTCTCCGTCGAAATGAGATGCGTTCTATTTAAGCAGTGCAATAATGATTCGTTACGCTTATGTTACATGATATTTTTTATAAATTAAACTTAGAGCTAGTTACCGGTTATGATGTGTAAATTATACATTTATATACCACTCTACACCAATCCAGTACATGCCGTGAAGGCTTTAAACCCTAAAGCCTATACAAGTACTCTCTTTTTGTGAAGTCAACTACCCTTGACTTCCTCTCTAAACAAAATCAGATCATGAAAGTTTGATGAACTACGAGTAATGAATCGACTTTTCGCTACGAATAACCCCTTTATTTATTATTGAGACTTCGTATTCGTTACAAAAAGCCAATAACATTTCATTAGGCGTCTCTTAATGAGAGGGAATCCTAATTAGGATGCATCCACACCAACGCACTCTTCCCGTCTCGCCGTTAGTGTCGGCTTGAAGCTTTCAGCTCGATGTTTTATTCATGGGTTGTTGTGAATGCATCATCGAGGTGTTTTGTTAGTCGGTAGTAGTTACTCTGGATAGAGTTTATTTAGTATGAAGACCGGCCCGAGAGTTCCTCGTAGTGTTGCGTTCCGGGTGGTGCGCGGTATCCGGGGTAATTATTGGTTAGCGCGTGCTGCGCAAAGAAGGAACTGTAGTCCTTCTTCACCTGCAAAATAAAGTTCATTTTTACTTGTTACTAAAATCAGATTGTTGAAAATTATATTTGAAAAAGGAAGAAGAAAAAGAGTAGAAAAAATTCAAAACTTTTAACGCTCTCGTGAAGTGTTTACGATAATTAACGAATGCGTTAATGGGTGTTCGATGACATTTTCACGTACATAACATCTATACCATGCAAGTAGTCGTTACCCACCGTTCTAAAACGCGTTTAATCGGAAAATAAAATGGTAGAAAACACGGGGTTACAAGAAAACTCGAATGGAAGCATTCCGGTCGAGGCGAGGAAATCCTTGCAATATGCGAAGCCTGTTTTCAAGAAACTCTAAGCTATTGAAAAGATGCCAATGTGCCATTCAGTACAACTGAAGTCTTATAGTGGTTCCATCTGCGAATGATGCGTTCTAAAGCCCTTTCGAAATTGTCCGAAATAGAGCATGGTTCGTTGCTCTGGCATTTCAGGAATTATTTTAATAATATGTTTCGAGCGAGCTAGTCCTCTGTAAATAAGCTCCGGTATCTTTATTGTAACCCTGTATTATTATTAAGTGGTACGCTCTGACAGAGCATTAACGTCGTCGAATTAATAATGTGGATGATCCAAGAATAGTTAAAGAGACGACAAGGTGCGCGAGTTAGTCGCCTCTAGAGTGCGTATGTCTTTCACTCTTGAAGTATGTTAGGGTCACACCGACGTCACTTACGACACGTGTATACGGGTTAAGGTCCGGCTAGTATGGACTGGTTGCGAGGTGGTATGGACTCAGACCTCGTTCATGGTGACTAACTCAGCGAGCGAATATTGCTTCAGCTAAAACAGACAAATTGTTCGCTCAACCGCAGCGCAGGATATAAAGGCATCGGATCAATCGTTTCATTGGCACGCTTTTACAACTTATTGATTTGAAATTTCTATCTATTTTAAACTATAAGCTTATTTGTTGTGATTTACTATGTAGGTACATCTTGGTTTATTTTAGGATTTTCATACTGCCAAACTAGTTAAAATGTAAAAACCTATTTAAAATGAGTAAAGTTTTTATTTACAGCATGCACGGTTGTGTTAATGTTGTAGTTTATTTACACCAGAAGCAACATTGTTAGCGCAAACATTCACCTTGCGTGGTCTGCAGGCAGGTCCTTTGGCTAGTTGCCTTCTGGCTTCGTTCTCAGCTGCAACGGCCTCCCTTACGTCCTGTGGCGGCCATTTCTGGTCTCCACGCATGTTGACACCTCCTGCAACAAACGTCTAGAATAGAGAAGATTCATCGTGCATCATTCGCAATACAATGAGACCTAAATCGGTGCAAAGATACATCGCCATTGTAAAAGGCAACGCGTAAAAAAGCAATTTCGAAACACTATCTGGGCACTTGGCTCGTTCGCAGTACTTTGTGTAGGTCTTCAAAGTATTTTATGCTCGCGCATATTGCCACACGTGAATCGTTGGAAGTGAGTCGCACACCTGTTTGATATAAACTAGTGTTGACACCATTGTTTTCTCCAGATGTCTGTGTTTATTGGCATTAAATTGTGGCAGGCGTCTGGTTGCTTGTTTTAAAAACTATTAAACTAAGAATAGGGGCTACACAACTCACTAATTTATTATAGTTAATAAGAGTTCGTGGACTTTTCTTAAGTTCTTCAGGGATATGGACGAGAATCGCCTGTTGCTGGAGGTAGGACACTCCTGGTACCTACAATGGTACAGTTGTTATGGAGCACGTCGTCCTACCTACCTTGGTATTTACTAGCACTTTTTCCCTGAATGGCAGATTCTCGAAATGGCAGATTATTTACCGTTCTTAAGATCAATTCTAGGTATTAATCAATTTATTGTCTTTGATGATATTAAAATTCTGTTTCTTTACACTCAATCTGAAAGAAATGTAACATGAGTTTACTCTTACTAATCAATTACGACGTAGACGTGAAGGCTAATCTGCTGTCGACTGTTGGCCTGATGGCCAATGCATCAATATTTTCAATAGATTTTCAACATGCGTGCCAACGTGCGTACATGCGTCCGTGCTTCGGCACGAAATTCTAGCCCGACATTAAAGTTTGATGCATGTAGTGTAGGTACCTATAACTGTCGGGATACCTTGGATCTAGTGATACCTCCTTGTATGTAAACGTATAATGGACCAGCGTAGCTGTCGATGGAGTTGAGGTGGTGTATCATGTTTTTTTGTTTTAGGAGCTTTACTAACATTGTTTATGAGTCGGTCACGTACCTACACGCTAAGCTAGGACCAAGTTGTTAGAAAAAAGTAATGAATATCTTAACCCTCTCTTTTCAGTAGAAATAAGGTTTGCCTCACATTCAAGAGGTCGTGAGTTCGAACCAATGATTTTTTATTTGAAGTTACGTACATTCGTGAATTTGTAATACCAACTTAGGTAATTAGGTAATTAATTTCTTGGACAGAAAACATCATGAGGAAACCTGACTGCCTAAGGTGTCTTGTCCTAAGGTATAATCTTGTCTCCAAAACTTAGGTTAGCTGGTAGATAATGCTAAGTAGCATTAAGCTCGCCTATGTGCAAAATTTTTATGCAATAAAGAATTTTAATAATAATAATAAGGTGTTCACATGCCTTGTAAATATACTATTCCATACTATACTATTTCTGTGTACAATAAAGTATATTCTATCTATCTATTCTATTCTGTTCTGTTGTCTTCTATTCTATCCTATTCCTATCCTATTCAGCGCTTAAAAACAATGGTGGGCATACGATGTGATTATGTCCATACCTACTCCTCTGAGAGAAGGTTTATACAGTAGGATGTATATAGGCTGCATCACATCAGTACCTTGGAAAGAAGCGGCGGCGGGCTGGCTCGCGAACACTGGCGGCGGCTTCTGGTGCACCGGCTGGTGCTGCCGCAGTGTGATGGTGGTTGGAGGCGGCGAGAAGGGCTTCTGGTAGGGCTCCGGCGAGAACTGCGGCTGCGGCGAGTACTCCGACTGGGCCTGTGGGTACGCGGGCTGCGAGCCGTAGGCCTGGAAGGGCGAGTGTCACATGAGGTTCAAGTTCAATATCAGTGGGCAGTAAAAAAATATATTATTGGTGAGGCCATCTCCGAAGAGTAATCGTGTTAAAGAACTTTTCCTGCAACGAGTATTTTTCCAATCATTTCAAAAGAAACATGAAAGTTTCCATAACATAAGGCGTCGAAAAGTACCTAATTTTAGTCTTTTTACATCTATCTTCCAATATAATTTGCTACCAGTTGTTTTTGCATGTATGAAATGAAAGTTGGGAAGGTAGATTTGAGAGAAAATGAAAGTAGATTGCAAAAAGAACAGTATAGTTACTACTTACAAGTACCTGCGGAGGTTATCGTAGCAATGTACTACATTGCAATTTAGGTACCTAATACACATTACTTTTATGATTGTGACAGGCGTTCACACATAGGTATTCATTGTGTGAAAATGGTTAGGAGTTACCAGTGTCAGTACATTTGTTTAAAGCTTAGCGGAACAGTTACTTTTCATTTGGATTTTCTAGGGAGAATACTACACAGCTGTACAACTTTAAACGTGATGGTAAGTGATGGCAAATGATGTATAATTCCTATGCCAGGGAGTATGGCGTTTAATTAATTTTATTAGTAGTAATCGTATTAATGAAAAGCGAGTGTAAGAGTCTACGTAAATTCATTATTAGAGTGTTACGTAACTACTGTTATAGTTTTTAAGAACTAGATAACGTTTTTCTGATCTTTATCGTATAAATACAACCAAATTTTGAGGCATGCACCCCATTGCAAATCAAAGCTTTTATTTCGTTGCATCTAATCTTTGGTATGGTTTTCTTCACCCTAGTGATGGGACGATAGGCCGACAGTTGGTTTACGCATGGGTTTGCAAGTAGAATTTTGACCCTAAGGGGTTCAACAAAGTAATCCTTCCCCTTCTGAACTACTAAGAACTATAATCATAAAAGGTTGTATTCAAAGTAGCACAAAAACTGCGACTTCCTAAAACTTAGGTGTCCATTTTAAAATATAGATCATTTTAGAAAAAAATATGGACAAAAATACTCCAAAGTATTATTAAGTACTTACCTCATCACTTTAAATTACTGATGTGCAATAAAAAGTTATCAATTTATCTATTTAAAAAGTCGATTCCCTGAGACACTCTTCAGAGGTAGTTTAAATAGTCCGTGGCAAAGAGTATATAACCACGTGGTAAAGAAAAAGACGTAACCACAGATTATTTAAACAAATTCCTAGCAGTGTTTTAGTTTATTCGTTAGTTCGTAATTTTATAAATAAGACCCGTAGATAGAGTCCCTCTACGATAAGACCTCACTAAGATGTCTTCTATGTCAATGTCTTCAGAGACTTGAATCGGATCGGAATATTTTTTTATGTAGGTATTGGAAAGTAGATATTTAGTTCTGAATGGCTGAGGCTGACTGCTAGTGATTGTGATTTAATTTTAGTTCCTCATTGCACTCTTCTAGTTCTAAGTTAAATGTTATTTCAAATACGACCAAGGAAGCCAGTGATGTATTTCTAGACCGACTTAACTTTTACAAATGGTCACACAGTTGTTGTGTTAAAGTGTTCACGTTATTCATGAAAGATATTGTCACGTTGTGTGTTTTCTCCAATGCCTTGAACGGCTCCATTTTCGATTTACTCTGGTAGCACCATAGAATTTTGTAGGCTGACATCTCTTCTTTAGGTCTGTTTTGATGAGAGACCGCCCGAGATAGGTTGTTGCATTGTTTGGGCTGCCATAGGAAATCTAGTTTCCCCATTTCAGCGAATAATAGTAACTTCAGGTATTAATGAATAGCATTTATTTAATTAAAAGATAGAAAAATAATAACATAATAAACAAAGACTAAATAGCTACAGCTACTAATGAAAAAAAATACAAGTAAATGTTATTCACACAATATGGAAATTTTGGAATATTGTTTTCGGAGATAATAATTTTCGGATTGTGGCCACCCAAGCATAAGATTGAGTTGAGAGTTGGGACATGAATGGCTGCTTGTATACATTGGGCTAAATTTGTAGCTTGAAGCATCTGGTGATTGACGGAGGTCTGGTCCTCCATCGTGAGCAGACTTGGCTCAGATGGCGTCGAAGCAGCCCATTTAAATCATATTTGGTAGCAGCAGGGACCCTGAAATATCCGACCCATGCTAAGGGGTAAAGGAGGGATTACCAGCGTTGAGACAATCCTTAGTTGCTGAATGTCTTCGCTGGATAGGGTTTATTTGTTTATTTATTTTGTTTATATATTCATTCATTTTATAGCTTTTAGTGCTTATTGAACTTTTGGAGATTTCGTTTGGGGCAGTGTTCTCTTTTCGCTGTAGAGAAACAGCTGCTATTTTTGGCTGCCGGATTGACTTCCCCTCAAGAGTTCTTCTAGACAAAGTCTGTGAAACAATTTTAAATTATACAGTAGGGAATTAGGATTTGAAGTAATAAATATAATTACCTATTGAAATTGATGGCAATCTGATTTTAAGTAGGGACTAACAACTTAAGACCGTGTAACTTGTGAACCAATATAAGAACCATTTTCTGTAGCGACCCCGCTCTGCTCTGAGCTTTTCAAAATTTAATGTAATTGTCTGGGTTTAGATAGATACTAAGGTTTCACAATTATACTATTGCTACTGTATGTAAATAAACGTTAGGTAATAAATATTGTGCTTAATACTAACCGTTTTCTTTCATCCCCTTATATTAAGGCCCTGATAGCTCAAAGCTTCCAGACAATCTTCAGATTTTTGGTGGCTCCGGCCACATTTTCAGTATCAACATTTCTGTTCTGTCGACTACTGTTTCCTCACTACCGGGCAGGAAGTAGTTATGTCGCAATATTTTGAAATCTCTTGGTTTAAAAAAAAAACACACAGGTACAGTTTTTCAAAACCAGTTAGGTACATTGTTTGAAAGAATTAATGAAATAGGTAATGTTATTGAGGAGCTGAAAATGCGTCAGATTCTTAGAAAGCGATTTCACTAAACAACTAAAAGAATGAAGAGCTACAAATCCCTACCGATAGAAACACTGATGTCAACACAAAAACAGGCGAAAGTTTTCCAACTGCGAGTTACAATCGAAGAAAACACTCCGTCGACGAACAATGCATCTTTAGACGGCAAATACAAAGCACCGATATTAATAACCATGCACAAAAACAACACCAATGTGTCAGTAATGCGTGAGAACTACTTAAAACCTAATGCTTCGAGATCCACAATGGCTACCAGACCTGTGGCGAGAGAGGGGAGACGGGGGCCCAACGACTGGCGGGAGCACTGCTTGAAGCTGGTCGGTAGCTCTGAGCCGGAGACGCCTGTTGTCGGAACAAAGCCGGGGCAGGGGACGCGGTGACTCCCGGCCCCACAGGAATGAGCCTGCTCAGCCCTGTCGCCTCTTGGCGCTTGCCCTCACAGTAAGCTGGCTGCTTTTGTTGGAATGGAGCCTGCGACGGCTGGTAATGCGGCGCAGGAGACTGATCTTGGTAGTATTGCTGGGAGGGAGGTTGGTACTGTTGGGAGGGAGGCTGGTATTGCTGGGGCGGCTGCTGGTATTGCTGAGGTTGGTATTGGGGGGCGGAAGGTTGGTATTGAGGAGATTTAGGCTGCTGCTGAGATGGAGGTTGGTATTGTTGTGGCTGCTGTGGCGCGTTGTTCTGGTAGGCAGGGGTCTGCTGTGAGGATTTTTAACGTAATATAAATAAATATTGTATATAATACAATAAAGTAATGTATTGAAATCTATGCGTGCATTTATTGAGCATGTATGAATGTATTCGCAACCAAAAGCGTTCGCAACTATGTGCAGCTAAGTAGGTACAAGTTATGCAGTGCGACCATCTTGTATTTTTTCTGTCCTATGCATGTCTGTACTGTCTATGGAAGTCATACCCTACCTGTGGTGTCTGATGGTAGCCGTTGGTTTCGGGGACCGGCGGCCAGACCACTTTCTTTTGACCTGCAACAAGAAGCAATGTGACGTCAAGCGTGAACTCAACGTTTTTTACACGCACTGATATTAAGTGATAGGATAGAAAGTATATACTTAATGAATAATTATGCTTGTTACAGTGATAAAGCCACGATTACATTAATGAACGGCGAATGCAACAACGGCAGTTTATCGCCACGTGATCATCATACTTTCAAAGAGAAGAATGCACCTGACAGACGCGAGAGAAAAACGAAGTTGGATATTTCATATCTACCTACCTAGATCAATGTCTTAGCCGCGGACTACATTATTATTGTGGCCAAGATGTTAATCTAGAGGAGGCGATCCGTTGCGTTATTCATCGCTGAGAAGATTATTATGAATATTTTCGCGTTAAATTAGTACGGCCTACCGCAGAGGTTGGAAGCACGCCAGATGTACACGAGAAACATAACAATTTTTTGCTCAAACTTTACTGTTGAGTATCATCACAGTGCGTTGACAATATGATTACCTAATGGTTGTGATTAAAACCGATGTTTACCTTTTTGTTGTAATTTCGGTACATGCTTTAGTTTTAACTGTTTTTTTGTACCTGTTATGAACGCGAAAATAAAAAAATAAATTATCTTATCTTATTTTAAATAGGTAATTGGTAGGCAGGTGTAATTTATTTCATTTTAGGCGATTTGGTTTCCATAATGTGACCATAATGTACCAAGTCTGTGGGAACGTCCCATTATGTCTGGCATCCGTCTTGCTCGCACATTCTAACTTTTCCAATGATATGAAAAATTAGAAATTTTTGATAAATTGCTAAATAATGAAATTATTGAATTTAATACGTATATTTTTGTTATCTATTCTTTAGTCGAACGCGAAAATATTTTTATAATATCTGCCATTTCTTAACAGCAACTAAAAAAAATATGTTTGTGACGGTAGTAGCCGGTAGCCGACGTAACAGCAGCTTTAAGTCATATTTTTCTTAATCTATGTAATAGAGAACTCACTTCTAACAGAGATTGACGTCTGTGATAACAAAAGATATTATGTAGATACCTGTCTTTGCAGTCCCCCCAGTGGGGTCCCCTACGTAGTTTCGATAGCCGTCCAGTCCCCCCCAGTAAAGCGTTCGGAACATCGTCAGGTTACAATAATGTAGCTACTAATATATCTTAAAATAAAAAAACGATTTTCTCCACGTTCAGTGTTTTCTTTAAATCTCTAGCATTGCCTACATTAAAATACGTACGTATACTCCACAGCACATCAGCTTTACAATTTAGTTAACACCCGTAAGGAATCTGAGTATAGTGCACAATTATTATACTTTATTGCACCCGAAACATTTAATAGGACATTACATAAGAAATAACATGTACAAAGGCGAGCTTATCTCTGAAAGAGATTTCTTCCAGCAAACCTTAGAGAGTCGGAGAAGCAGTAAAAAGCGGGTCTATATACGTGTACAAAATATACTACATAAATATTGAATAACCTACCTAAATATAAAAGAAAGAAATAAACTACGTAAACTAAAAATAAATACATAAATATATAGCTCAATGTTATGACAGAGATAGATAATGCTCTTTCAACCGTTTCTTAAATGTACCAGCAGTGGGACTAGCGCATATCTTTTGTGGCAGCGCGTTCCACAGCCTGACCGAATGGACCGTGAAGGAGTCACCGTAAGCGCCACTATTATGAGCAGGGATTTTAAGAAGGTGAGAGTTTGCAGATCTAATTGGCCTTTCCCCAGAGTGTAGGTACTGAAACCTTTCTCTGAGGTAGGCGGGGGATGAGGGGTTGTTAAGTATTTTATATAATAATGATAGTATATGTGCATTCCGGTGAAGACGCACAATTGTAAAAGTTGATGTGCTTTCGACTGCACCTGTACGATAATAACTTTTTCTCTTTGGTTCCAAGTACCACTATTCCAGTGACGACGGTATCTTGATGGATTTAGAATTACTCAGGGTGCCTGTGCTCGAAAAGTATTAGTAGGTGTCGTTCTAGAAAAATCAACGCCATTTAATTTTAAGCGTAAACAACAAACTTATGAACGTCATAAATTATATTGTTTGTTGCAAATTCTATTGAAGGAAGGTATGTTCTAATGTTAATCTGTCACACAGCAAACAATACTTTCTAAAACCTATCTATCTATACAGCTTCCTATACCAACGTATGTACCTAGCTAATTATGTTTGTCACAGTCTACATTTCGTCGAATTTGCCTGCTTAATTTCGGTTGGGTGTTCACTAGCACGTACACGAACTTAAGCCTGATTATTGATGGAGGTACCCGTTCGCCGCGGACGAGGAATTTGTAATCCTATTAAATTTGGGATTGACCTTTGTAATCGGGACCTATTAATTTTTGTCATATGCCACCGGGATTAGGTCAGTTACATGTAACTACAGGTTGAATTCTAGTTGAATCTCTAGCAATTGTTAGAGGGAATATTTTTGTTTTCATCAATAATTATTTTAATGTTGTAAAAGTAAAAACATTTTTGTAGCTAATCGCAATTTGCAACGTTTGATACATCATTTAAGCTTTATACCAACGCAAACAAGTGTCGTGAAAAATATTTTCTTTTACGCAAAGCTTCTAAGACTCTATCGAATGATATACGCAAACAAGCAGGTAATACGACGATTGAATTGGCCGAGGGTGTGCATAAGACGATGAAACCATACTTTTGTAACTTTTTGTGTTATGATTTGTATGGTTTTGTGAGTGAAGTAGTTTTTGTTACAAAATTTTACGAAATTCGGAACTCACTTGAGTCTTAAATGCGCCAGAGAAACGGCTCGTCCCACACAGCAGCCGTATGCAGTCCTGCCGGCATTTGGCACGCAGCGAGCACACGAAATAAACCACCTACAGGTGAGTCCGTGAGTCTACCGCATATTATATTTTCAGACTACAATTTTAGTAAGCTCTCCCCTCTCCCTTGTTCGATGAGAGATCGCGGGCAAATTGTCCACGCCTCCCACAGCTTTTACAGTCTGCAACAGGTCTGTCTGCATCTTTTCATCGTGGATTGTACGCTAGTCAGCTGTACACTAAGCGTGACAAGAGCTAGAGTTCAAACTGAAGTTGACTGTACCAAAAGTTGTTGAGATTTGTCATGTTTGTGGTCATCCAAAATATATTTGTTTTCAGACTATGAAAGCTTTACGGTTGCTTTGCTCAGCATTGTTAAAACTTCACGCCCGATTTAACGTCATTACCATGTCTTTACTAAGCAAGTTTGAACAATGGCAAAGTTTCAAACGGTTTTTCATCACTTTTTACAGCAATTAGTACTGTTTATTTAGTATCGCAAATAGGGCTTGGTGAGAGTTATATATAATGCAGTAATTTCGTTTTATAGACTCGTCCTCATCAATTTGTAGAGCCGTTATGAGAACCAGTCAGTTAACCGTGAACCATGATATGGTTGATGTTACAATCTGCAAGGAATGTAGTACGATTCCTTGTAATATTGATCTTCCAATATAATTTTCTAAAGATCAATTTCATTTTGCTATTTTTCATCTTTGTAGAGAATTTATTTTACTTAAATATAGATAATATGGTTACATTTGAAGTTTTCTCGTGTTGATTGTCGATATATAAAAAAAGTGTAATATCTTATATAAAAGCATTTCGTAGGGCTCAAGGTACTGTAATATTAAAAAAATAGCTACCTAGCTTTGAAGAAAGTTAGATAAATGCTCAAAGGAATACGTAGTAATGTGAAAGCTTTTTAAGATAGTTAGAGTGGCATCCTCAACGGGTGCTCAATCTAGACATAGATTTGTATTTTTGTTTTTAAAACGATGATGTTACGAGAGCCAGTAATCCGCAACGCATACATAATCGCACCATTGAGCGTGTGATGGTAATCATTCCAGTAACCGATGGAGGAACTGGATCGCAAGAGACGTCCAATTACCGCAATCATTCAGCCGTAAGCTACTCACATTAATAAACTTGGCTTTAGCGCAATCTGGTGGAAAAACCTGTTAATAAACCATGAAAAAACTGTACATGATGAAGTTTAGATAGATTGGCTATACATAATTAATTAGAGGTGTCGAGTCGATCAGTATGAAGGGATGTAGCAAGATCGGCTACTAGAAGAAATAATGCGTTAGCCTAATGATTTGTAAGAACAATTAACAATTTACATTAATTTATGTAGGTAATTAATCACGGAAGATCAAAATTTACTATTTTATGTTCATTTTTAAAACTGTCGACGCTAATTTAGACAATTAGCGTTTAATAAGCTGTTAGGTCGGTGGTATTGCATATAAATGTGATGTGAATTGAAACACAATAACATGAAGGGTAACGGGGTTGATCGTTTTACATTCGACTCAGTCTGAGTCACTAATGAAAGAGCTCAAAAAAACTCACTACAAAATGCTTCACCTGTTGCATGAATGTGTGAAGCGTTTGTCATTTGCATCTCAGACTCATCGCCACGGTCGAAAATAAACATTGATTCACACCAGACTAGAATTAGAACCGAAATCGACCGCAAGTTCTGACGTAGAAAGCTTCCGAACAAGTTTCACAGAGGTGGGAAAATAATGTTTCGATTAAAAAAACATCCGTCGGCAAGCGAATTTACACAAGAAATGCAGAGCGTTCTATTTTGGGACACACCTGGAGACTAGATGAGTCGTAAATCACTAAAACCCACGTTGAGTTTAGCGAATATTTCTGTAAACTTGTTTTGTGATCCGCGAAAAGTTTGGGAAATTAAATAGGAATGAATAAAAGATAATCAAAGAAAACTTTTCAGTACATTACCTACGAGAACTATTTCAGGCATCTCGGATCAAACGACTTATTTCCTCCGCCGTCGATTGTTGACTAAGAAAACCATTAATAAATACAAGCACATTTCGAACACTACATATTATTGCCAAATATCTCTCACTAATGATCCATTTTCTTTTTAACTGGAGATGGAAGTGGCAAATGACACCGCAACAAGGCTATGACAAATGGACACGTGCACTGCGGGACTAAATTAAAATATTCGGACATTACACCCTGGCGGAAATACTCTCGTCAGTGCGTTCATTTGTCATAGGGAAGTTCGTTGCTCGCTACTTCTGTGGGTACACGTAGATACAGTGGACCTCGTCGCCTAATACCTACCTCAGGGCAGCTCTTATCGCACGTAGGATGTGTGTGAGAATCGCGCTATTTAAAGACCTCGTAGAGTTAGAAAAAACACAAGTGTTTCGCAGATCGTCACTTAGGTATATCAAAAGCAAAATGTTTTTATTCAAAGTAATACAGAAACTACAAATTAATTGACGTAAAAAATTTAATAGCGAGTACGTGTCCATTTTAAAAGTTACGTAATTTTGAAGGAAAAAAACTAAGAAAGCCCTTGACAATCCCTGACGTTATTCTTTTTGTTGCTCTAACCCGCGCCGAGGACAATTTTTAAAAAACCTACATACATAATATACATACATACATACATAACCTCACGCCTGTATCCCAGAGGGGTAGGCAGAGACCAGGGATTGCCACTTGCCACGATCCTGACAGATCACCTTCGTTTCATCAACGTTCATAAGTCGTTGCATGCACGCACGCCGGTTCCGGGTACTTTTTATCTTTCCCTTTGCTAATACATCCCCTATTTGGTCGATGTAAGTCCGTCTGGGACGTCCCTTACCAGCCCTTCCACTCACATTCGCAATATATATTTGTTTCGTCAATCTTTCTTCCTTCATCCTCTCCACATGTCCCAACCAACGCAACATTCCTTTCTCAATTCTAGTCACTACATCCTCTTTCACTTTCAGTCCACAACGTTCTCTAATCAATAATCTAATAAATAAAATAATAATAACAAATACAACAGAGAATATTGTAAAGAGGTTCGAAATTTCGCTGATGTCGGCACTTGCCCATTAGCTCAGTTGGGAGAGTGCGGGTACGGTTAGCCAGAGGTCGCAAGTTCGAGTCCCAGCATGGGCGGAATTTTTAGCCTCTAAATAGGTTTTTAAAAGTTCCTGACTTATTAAATACTGTTTCTTCATCGCATGGTGAACCGAATATCAGATAATCCTTAGTTTGTGCGTATTTGTTGCAAACATACATCGTACCTAAGACTATCTAACCGATTTGTGTCAAAACTATAAGCGTCTTATCGTAAGCGTCGAAAATAAATTTAGATATTTGTGTCTGGGCAACGATCTGTACTTGGTAATATTATTCTCGTACTAGGTAGGTACGAGTATTTTCTAAGAACGAGCAAAAATAATTGACATTCAAATAATTGCCGTTGAATGAATGTTGGCGCGGAAAATTGGTTGAATAAATGTAAGATAACACCATTGAATTTTAATGATAATACTCATGAGTATTTACACGTATAAGCACCATACATCCAGATGGATTGCCTATTATCTTACGAAGGTGGTACGAAATTACAGTAATAGTGACGAAAAGGTATCGGCTACGAGAAAGCCATAGATGCTTCTTCTACTGTAGTAAGTAGAAGTACCTACTATATTTTTAAAACCCTAATTAGAGGCTAAAAGTTCCAACCAAGCCGGGAATCGAACCTGCGACCTCTAGCTAACCGTGCTAGCACTCTCCCAACTGAGCTAATGGGCGACTTACGCATCAAAGAAAATTCCAACCTCTTTACAATACTCTCTGTATTCCGTACAGGCAGCAACATCTAAATAGAGTAATTTGCATCACTTGCAGTCCCGAGTACCTTACTTTGCAGTTAGGTTTTACATCGGAATGATATCGCTGTACCCACATGATTTTATTCTTTTTAATGCACTAACCCGTGCTGAGGACAAATTTAAAAAACCTATTTAGAGGCAAAAAACTCCACCCATGCCGGGACTCGAACCCGCGACCTCTGGCTAACCGTGCCAGCGATCTCCCAACTGAGCTAATGGGCGCCTTACCAGCATCAGTGAAATTTCGAACCTCTTAACAGTATTACGAACAGGCAGCAAAATCTGGCTGAAGTAATTTGCATCACTTGCAGCTCCAAGTACCTTACTTTGCAGTTAGGTTTTACATCGGAATGACGCTGTGCCCACATGATTATTATAAAATTGTCCTTAGCACGGGTTAGTGCATTAAAAAAAAAGAATATAATTAGGTACTATATTTACTCAGATGCTTTGAAAACTGGTGCAGAAACGTCTTCAACGCAAGATGAGACGTAAATAATACGCGTGTTTACTTTCAGCACTATACCAACCATTGTTCTTCACAAGACGCCACATTACAAACATGACAGCCACACATAACAGCCTGTACTAGGCGCTCAAGCAATGCTTGACACAGACGAATGTTATCACAAATGGACGAATGGCGATCCGAGGGCGATGCAACTATTAGCGGACTACTCTACCAGGCTCAGCTGGTACCTTTCGTTGCCATCAAGAACTCTGAGTAAACTTGGCATGAGGTGTTCAGCTGGCCATCCCAGGAGCGTGCGCCGCGCATTCGCGCCCGTTCCGGTGGCCACTGGCAGTCAAAGGGGTGACTCGCTCGCGGTAGGGTCTCCAAGATCGCTTGCACTTGACTCGGGTCTAGCTCTGGCGAAGCAGGCAGGTTTAGTTGCGTTAGTAAGCACAGGTGAGGTTTACTCCTGCTAAGAATCTACCAAACGTTGAAAAAAATCTCTCTGACCCTAGGGGAAGACAGGACCGTTGATACATATGATTTATTTGATTTATCCTATACTTTTTTAATTTGTAAATAGAGTGAGATAAACTACTCCAGAGATCGTATTTTATGGTAATCTAACAGGTCAGAGGGCGAGTGTGGAGAGACTGCATCTTAACCATGTCTCCAAATTACAGCTAGTCTGAAACTATAATCAGGCTGGAGAGATTTTCTGCAACTTATGGCCTGAAGGACTGTCTAGTAGAGTTTTGTAAGAGCTTAGTGAATCAAGGTCAACATTTGATTTGAATATTTGGCTCTATGTAAAGCTTTGTAAAGACTGCCGATATTAAAGAAAATACGCACTAGGGAATCAATATATTTATCAAGAAACATAGTCAACAAGTAAATACGCACTTGGATATCCTCTACGATTACGTTCTTCTTCCTCCAGCATCCTCAGAACCGACGAGTTCGCGAGATTGGCTGGCTTGTCGGTATTGGGGTTGTTGAAGTCGATCCTGTAACAAACAAATGGAGTGTTCACAGCAAATACCTTCACATCAGAACCAAGGCGGTGTCTTCCAAACCCTATACTTCATATCAAAACCAGGGTAGATAGGTCGCATCAGATGCGAGGTCAGGGTTCGAAACCATCTGGAAATGGGGAGGATTTCTTTTGTCATCTATACGATTAGCAGTAATGAGGTGTTCGATTCATCCCTGCCAATAAGTTAATAAGTTTTATTTGATTTGTAACAAGAAATTAATTAATAACACAAAGGCGAATTTAATACTAAATTATTATGACTATTAATATACTTTATTGCCCACGAAACATTTAACAGGACATTACATAAGAAATAACATGTAGAAAGGCGAGCTTATCTCTGAAAGATATTTCTTCCAGCTAACCGTGAGTGATGCGAATAAAGGAAGGTGAAAACTTTGAAATACTAAAAAAAACAATTCTTCCATTTTAGTGGCAATTTCAATGATCATAGTTCATTGAGTTTTCTGAATAAATAAATTAAAATTGAAATTGTCAATACCACTCTCTAGCACTTAAAAATACTCAGGAGAAACCCAAGTATCTAAGGGTTTTTAAATATCTCAGTACTTTAGATAATCAGTGCGCCGTGGGCACGCATACTTTGCCGTATGTCGTTTGAAGGCTACCTGTGCTATTGTGATACTTAGAGATTAAAAAAAAACATTCATTGATGATGTGAAGGTGAAGTGGCAGTCTCTGGTCTCGGCCTACCCCTCTGCGGTACAGGCGTGAGGTTATGTTATGTCTTATAATAGTAGGTTAACACAACTGTACTGAGGCAGGGGTATAGGTAATCCTTAAGCTTATGAATATCACGGTCTTTAGGCAGATTTGTACTGTCTGCGTGGTTAGCAATAAAATTAAATTGTTATTCGATAACTATTTCCAGAACTAGTTCTATGCACAGTCACGTACCTCTACCTACTTCATATATCTAGAAAATCCGTTATCAAGCCTACTACTAGGCCGGCGAAACTTTCTCGGCGATTTGAATTGTTACCCAACAATGTTATCAAATGACACAATAAAATCATAGAGAAAGCGTACCATTTGAGGAACTGCAGGTCTCAAGTCGAGAAACATGCTTTGTGGCTTTAGATAGGAATTAGCATAAGATTATCTTGATAGAATATTGTGAACATCAAAATATAAACAACGGACAGTTTTAATATTTTTATGAAGCCTATAAACATCCCCTGCAGGACACAGGCTTACAGGCCTTCTCTCAGAGAGAGAATTATTACGCGTGCCCACCGCGGATTGGCAATTTCAAGCGCTGCGGTATTTGAAAATTGAAGTGATACTCTGGTTTCCTCACAATGTTTTCCTTCACGGTGAGCGAGTGGTATTGCTACTAAAACTTTACAAATGTACATGACTTAGGAAACAATGTCAATGGTACATGCCCACACTGGGAATCGAACCTGGGCCTCTCGCTTCCAAGTCCATTGTTCTAAATTTTAACTTAACGTCAAAATTGTCAGTTCCATAATAAGCGATAAGTAAGCCCGCCAGTCTCACTGAGGTATACTATGTAACTTAGGTATTTAGGAATTTTTATGTACTTTTATTATATGTGGTGTACAATAAAGAGTTTGAATGTAATCTACAAGATAATGTAGAGAAGTAGCTTACAAGGAATCTCCACATTGGATCTGGAAAAAAAAAATGCTGTATCATATAATTACCTACAAAAAGAGCCTGCAACACAAAACCTCTTTTCCTGACAAAAGTTACCTATTTACGCGTGGTATAGAATGCGATGTAAAAACCTCGTAACTCCATTTAACAATAACATACTTCAGCATGGAAATCGGCTCCCTGGGAAATGATCACAAAAACCTGATTCACGTAGAGAGTGCTAGCTCGGAGCTCTGATTCATTTCACCCTGTTTACCTTACAAACAAAGAGATGCAACGGCTAATTTTACCTCGGCCAGTAGGTATGTGCTCAATTTTCCCCCTGCGACTCAAATCCACATGATGTATCAGATACATCGGATGTTATTTACCGATGAAACAAACGATATGAATGCGGTGTTAGCGCTACAGTTAAACGCTTGCCTCACATACGGGAGGTCCACGCTTTGATTCCTGTTAGTACCAATGAGAAGTCTGTGAGACGTTTAAAAAGTATGTAAAAGTGAAATGTGGACCAACTGTGCGTTATATCTATTGGATCAAAAAAGAATTAGCGAAAACGGTTAAGATTTGACGACGAAGATGCAAGAACATAGTCACGCGATGAATTGAGAACCTTCTCCTTTTATGAAGTTGTTTTGACAATTTGTCAAGCTGTCAGGATAGGTGCTGGGCAAGCCTACACCATCTATAATAATCATCTCCCAGGCACTACAGCATCCGAGTGGTCCCTTCGCCCATCTATTGTGAGTGAAGATGCCACTGGACGCTGTATAAATCATCTCATTACGCAAGATGCAAAAGGCCAATGTTTTCTGGCAATTTAAATAGAATGGTGATGACATTTTAGTTTTTCTAAATGATTCAGTATCACTGCCTCTTTTTGCTTAAAATCAAAAATAAGATAATATAATTTGATCACTTCAACTCGGACTTGCCTAGTGAAGTGGTTAGGCACTTACTGGAAACATATACCTTGTAAAGAAATAAATTTAAAGTGTTAAATTAAACAACAAAATGCTCCAAGTCTAAACATATTGAGCGTTCGTTTCAATTTTAAACGGTACCGGAAGAAAGTTTGCCATTTCTATATTTCCAAAGTTTTATCACGTGTCAAGTAAAGCCTATTAGTAATTAATATTTGAAAGTAAAATATAAAACACTACATGGGTTTCCAACTCAGTAACTTAGTAGGAAGAACAGGAATTAACTCGAGCGTAATGTACCACATAATTACAATAAAGAGCATGTAATTTTAATATTTCCTACAACCAAGGAAGCGCGTTCATCGGAGATTATCTAACTTGTGTTTTGCATACCACAGCACTTCTATGTTTATTCTAATAGCAATAAGGCCGCCAATTGTACTCTGTATCTTTGTTTGTATCTCATGTTTTATAATATGTGCTCTGGTGTACAATAAAGAATATTCTTATCTTATCTTTTTTCTAATGAACCGAACCAGTGTAAAAAGTATATTTTATTTTATTGTTTTTAAGTGCTAACGATAAGAAGTGTGTCATAGTGTGGGTGCGTTACAGACTTAGGTACATTATTGAATGATGTCGATCTGTCAACTTTTACATTTTTTTACGGATCGATCTTATGATAAAAAGAGTCTAAATTAGGGAGCACTACGTACGTAACAACATAGCGTAAAACGTAACCAGAACACACGATAGTTTAAGTCCGCTGCACTATCAACATTCTGTATATCGTGTAGTGCTTCCTTTGGAGGAGCATATTGTTATTGTTATTTGTCTTGAGCTTACATGTTGTTTCTTATATAATGTCCTGTTTAATATTTCCTGTGCAATTAGTTAATTGTTATAAAACCAGATACCGGTTTAGACCGAGCTAAATGAATCGTTTTAGTTCTCTCCAGTAGGTCCATAAAGGAAACTACTCCCAATTTACAACAATAAAAAACAACAGAATTAAACAATAGTTAAAAAAACGTTAAGGCTCCTCTGTCTATGAGTATGTCCCAATCACTGCAGCGTCCGAGTGGTCCCTTCACCCATTTAGTGTGAGCGAAGGTGCACTGGACGCTGTATACATCTACGTAATGAGATGATTTAATTACGATAGATTTTTTTATTTGTCACAATAAATCAATTTCTTTCTTTTTTCCCTCAATTTAAAATTAATTTACCCCGTACGTAGCTTGCTGATAGTTGCAACACTTGGAATATATGTTATTTCGAAACATGCTAAAACAAACTTTTCAAAGTCACATTGAAGCTATACAAGTCCAATTTATTCTCAAGCTTAGCACGTAAAAATTCCTATTTCTCAAGTTGTGTGGTACCTTGACCCTTTTCCGATAAAACTTGCCTTAGCCTTAAACAGAAATCAAGTTTTAACTCCTTATTTGTAGCACTTAGCGGGTATCGGCTCAGAGTCAGTGTTTCGACACAGATATTTTTTTTCTTTCGAGGTCTGTTTAGATTCTACAGGTTTGTTTGCTTTAAGGTCTCTCCACGATGCAACAGGCCGACATGTACGATTTCAATTTAAAATCATCTTTATTATGTTCCGTAGGTACGTCCGAAGACTAAATAAACAAGCGGAAAAAAAACTTTCTCGCAACATGCTCGTCGGCCGTGGTTGAGCTTTTTCTTTATGCAATTATTGTATATTCCAAGCAATAATAATATTAATTAATAATTCCACGCAACGCAATCACTTGCCCTCGTCCCAAACTAAGGTACCATGTGCTATAGTACCTAACCAGGCAGGCAAGGACATCAAAAACATGGAGATACACCTAGAATCAGGCAATTTGTACAAATGTACAACGGCCCCAGTGGGAATCTAACCCACGACTTTTGGCATGGTAATCCGACGGGATACCGCTAGGACATATGACAAATGCTAGGCGTTATTTTGGTTTGCATTGGGAGTGCGCGCATTACAAACATAGAGTACCTTATTTATACTGAAAAATGGCTCTTTGTCCCTTAGCATCGAATTTTAAAATTCAATGCTTTTAGACAGTCTTTTACAGTTTATTCCGATAATTAGCTGCTTTGTTATTGCACACTGGAAACAAAAATATTCATCTAAGTAATCCTATGACGTCTTATAGACAGATTCGTTTAAAAGACACTTTGTTCAGTCGATTACCTTGCAGAATACCGCAGCGAATTGATAAGCCGCTTTTAAGCAATCACAATGGATGGCTAGGTGTACCCAGCTGTGATTGTCACATAAATTACCGCGATCCCATTAATTACAAATAAGTTTCAATAATTGATTAACATTAATTTATTGGAAATTTCCATCAGTATGATATCGATGGTGCTGAATGGTTTTGTAATTTCAGACGCATTTGAAATATTCATAAAATACTGGGCGAAATAAATTAATATTTTCGGAATCGCGAAAAAATAAACGGATGTTGATTTTGGTGTCCTGCGCCTTGATTATGTAACTTTTAATGTATACATCTGTGTGCAAAAACGAAATATCTACTGGCTTTTGCCATACTGTGTTATGCGTCTATGTGTCAATATCATTGTCACGTCTGAGATGCGACTGAAATGCAATATCTACTATAAGTGATACGCCAGATTTCTACACAGTAGAGATAAGTAAGCATTACACTTTCGCATACGGATGTCTACGTTAAAAGATACATGGGCCTGGTAGTAACTTTAGTAATAACAGCTAATTCTTTTTTGTAATTTCTCAGTAGTGTTAATAATTAAAGATGTTCGTATTAATGAATTCCCTTTTCGTGAAGACAAGGGGGTATTGTTCTTACTTACACCCCTTTCGTGCCCATATCTCTATGGCAGACAATTTCCATCTCTCTTTGGCAAAACATGGTCACTAAATTGTGTGCATCAAGTTTAAAAAGTCTGTGGTAAAAGGGAAAAACGTATCATGGTTACATTATTAAATATTTGAACTTAAAATAGTTAAAACCTTACCCATTTGTTTGCGTTGGAGTTGGTGCCATAGTTAAAAATAAAATTATACACAACACTTTAAATAAATTTGTGAATTACACTCCTCTCCTTGCTTCTTTGAGACGGCACAATCAGATAAATTGTCGCTGAATTAATTATAATTAAAATACAGAAGCCTATTTATATGAACGGTATGAATCCTCTTTTGACTATTTGCCAACTTTTGTGAACAATGGTTCTTTTAATGATGATTACGCGTTCCAACCGCGCATTTTCGTCAATGGATTTTTCTTTTCAGATTCTTTGTTCAGCATTTAATGAGCAAAACTTCAGTACTTATTTTCAGTATTTTTTTCATTGAAGAATGTTTGAGTCTTTTTTTATCGGTTCAAAAAGCAGCGCCGGCGCAGCCTTGAGCCGCGGTTACACGGTGGAGCCTCGATCCACACTGCCAGTCTGCTTGCGCGCGCGCGACCCTTTCATCCTCGAGCATTTCCATCGGTAAAATGACCTTTACGTTACTTTATAATAACTCTTATTCAGAACGCGAGAGAACTCATAAGCGAAAACTTTTAAGCGAGCTCTATGTACATAAAGGTAAACTTTTAGTTTCATTCGTAGTGTTATCTACTGTCGTTTCCACTAAACTTACAGCTACTATAATTCCAGGCAGTATTTGATCGCTTTGTTGTAATTTAACGTTACATGTAAATAACAAGATAATGTAGGTGTAACTCGGCTAAGGGAGAGTATGTAGGTGTTGAGTTACTATGTGATTAAAACGTTTTTACGAGGTCGCGTACTCGGCCAGGTTATTATCATAAACAAAGGAAGAAATGGGAATGTGAAACCCTAGTGAAATAATAAAAATACGGTATGCAGTGTGCCCGTGCATACCGTGATAGAGCCCAACAGTGGGGACATACAAGGGTTGATTTCGAATCGAATCGATGCACTGTTATGCCTTCTTTAAATGTTGAAATTAAAAAATGTTCTCTTATAGTTGTGAAATCACTTTGACGATAGGGGCAAGTTATTAAATATTTTATGTCGATCATTATCAGGAGTGGCGGAAACCGCTAGACGGGCTCTATTTTATTGCGTATTACAATATTGCCGCAAGTATCGGAAATATTTCCAAAATGTGGAAATATTCCCAAAACTATCTAGTAGCGTCAATATGTCTTGTTTTTGTAATGGAAGAGGTCTCCCAGCTTTGTGAACTAGATCTTTAAAAGCCTCGGTTTAAGTAAGACAGTTATTTAAAAACCTATTTAGAGGCTAAAAATTTCACCCATGCCGGGATTCGAACCCGCAACCTCTGGCTATCCGTACCAGCGCTCTACCAATTGAGCCAATGGGCGACTCACGGCATCAGTGAAATTTCGATCCTCTTTACAATATTCTCTGTATTACGTACAGGCAGCGACATCTGACTTAAGCAAATTGCATTACTTACAGCCCCGACTACCTACTTTGCAGTTAGGTTTAACATCGGAACGATATCACTGTACTCACATGATTACACTATTTTTATTTTTAATGCACTAACCCGTGCTAAGGAACAAATTTAAAAACCTATTTAGAGGCTAAAAATTTCACCCATGCCGGGATTCGAACCCGCAACCTCTGGCTATCCGTACCAGCGCTCTACCAATTGAGCCAATGGGCGACTCACGGCATCAGTGAAATTTCGATCCTCTTTACAATATTCTCTGTATTACGTACAGGCAGCGACATCTGACTTAAGCAAATTGCATTACTTACAGCCCCGACTACCTACTTTGCAGTTAGGTTTAACATCGGAACGATATCACTGTACTCACATGATTACACTATTTTTATTTTTAATGCACTAACCCGTGCTAAGGAACAAATTTAAAAACCTATTTAGAGGCTAAAAATTTCACCCATGCCGGGATTCGAACCCGCAACCTCTGGCTATCCGTACCAGCGCTCTACCAATTGAGCCAATGGGCGACTCACGGCATCAGTGAAATTTCGATCCTCTAGTGTAATCATGTGAGTACAGTGGTATCGTTCCGATGTTAAACCTAACTGCAAAGTAGGTAGTCGGGGCTGTAAGTAATGCAATTTGCTTAAGTCAGATGTCGCTGCCTGTACGTAATACAGAGAATATTGTAAAGAGGATCGAAATTTCACTGATGCCGTGAGTCGCCCATTGGCTCAATTGGTAGAGCGCTGGTACGGATAGCCAGAGGTTGCGGGTTCGAATCCCGGCATGGGTGAAATTTTTAGCCTCTAAATAGGTTTTTAAATTTGTTCCTTAGCACGGGTTAGTGCATTAAAAATAAAAATAGTGTAATCATGTGAGTACAGTGATATCGTTCCGATGTTAAACCTAACTGCAAAGTAGGTAGTCGGGGCTGTAAGTAATGCAATTTGCTTAAGTCAGATGTCGCTGCCTGTACGTAATACAGAGAATATTGTAAAGAGGATCGAAATTTCACTGATGCCGTGAGTCGCCCATTGGCTCAATTGGTAGAGCGCTGGTACGGATAGCCAGAGGTTGCGGGTTCGAATCCCGGCATGGGTGAAATTTTTAGCCTCTAAATAGGTTTTTAAATTTGTTCCTTAGCACGGGTTAGTGCATTAAAAATAAAAATAGTGTAAGACAGTTATTATCAGAAAGGAAGAGAGTTGACATCAAATTGTCTGAAGGTCGATAGGGTTAGGATTTTATGTAGTATATACGCAACATCTGTTTATCTACCTACCTACTGTCTACCTACGAGTATAGGTAGATAAGATTTTCGTCTCGGAATGCAGCTGGCGCCCGGTGTGGCTGAATCTCGTCCCAACACCGAAATGTCAGTGCCCCGCGCTACCTATAACCGCCATAATTGATCGGTCACTGGCATTCAACGGACGGCCCGTAGTTATCTTTGGACGCACCTCTTCAATGGATAGACGTGTAAACACAATACAGGCTGATGGCGTAACTTCTCGTAAAAAGTACAAAATACTAGAGAATTCACAGTTACAATGTTTAAAATTGAGTATGTCGTACATAGAGTATAATCCATAGGCTGTATTGGTTACATATAGGTAAGGTAGATTTTTTTTAAGTAGGACTGGTAACACTTGACCCCAGTCACGCCTGATGGTAAGACGGGCTCTACGATGTTACGTGCTTACCTGTTAAATGCCGGTTGACTCTACTTTTAAAGACACCGAGGTTATGTATCTCCGGAAAGACAGTCGATGTCAGCGTGTTCCATAACATTACCTACCTTTTACAGATGTTTTGCTTATATAAATATTACAGCCGCTGTGGTCGCGAGCTATCCCGACATGCCTTAAGCTCAAACATGACCACCATAACCTCATACCCTACGGTCATGAACTATAATTTTCACATTTTCGTGATCACTGACGTCAAGAGGTTCCTGGGACGTTAACTTTGTTTTCAAGTTCGTTATGTGCGAGCCACGCGAAGACTTCCCAAATAAAGCTCCGGTCACGTCAGAGATGGTACAGGTGCTGGACAAGCCTACACCATCTAAAACCATGTCCCAGGCACTGCAGTATCCGAGTGGTCCCTTCACCCATCTAGTGTGAGTGAAGATGACACTGGACGCTGTATAAATCATCTCATACATGACATACATTGTATAGATGAAGAGCATCAATAATCTACAATTAAATTACTCATCATCGGACGTATCTGCATTATACTCGTACAATGTATACAAATCTCGTGTCTCAGTATTTGTTGCCGAACTTTTCCGAAAGAGTTTCACCGATTTTTATGACTTTTTTGTGTATATTTGGTTGGTCTGAGAATAAGACGTAGGCTAATTGATGTGGCAAAACAACGTTTTCGGAATCAGCTAGCATTGTTATCATCACATCACATTACCACTATCACACTTCACACTAATCACATCAGATCACACTCCACACTATCACACTCACATTATAAAGGTGATAGTTTTTGAGTGTGTATGTAAATTTGGTATGGAGTTAGATAGATAGATAGATAGATAGAGAACACTTTATTGCACAATCAGAAAAATATTACCACCATGATTCTTAAATCCAAGTAATGTTATACAATTGGCGGTCTTATCGCTAAGAGTGATCTCTTCTAGACAACCTTTGGTTGGTGTGGATTGCATGAAGAATATAGTCGGTACGTGGTGCATGTACATAAATAATTAAATCGAAAATATATTGATAACAAACAGCAAGGGAGGGCGAGAATATAATTACTTAGCTGCCTGGATTAATACATAGACTACGTTATACTGCGAAAAAATATCGTATTACCATGAGAAAATTGAAAGTTCGCGGGGCACAGCTAGTACTAACAGAATGCAAGGTACGAGAGTATTTTAAAAGAGAGCCAGGGAGAGGAAGTGAGAGATTATGGACAAAACTAGCTCTGTAATTCATCCATACAATTAATAAAACTGTTTTTTATGTGACAGGTAGAACTCAGTTTCTTTTAAAATTAGAAACATAACCATCGAGTAGGGTTGTGGGCACGTAAGTTTATTCTAGCGAAGAAAAAGTTTTGATTAGCTAAGTTAGGGCACTCGCTAGTAAAGTGGCATCGTCAATAACAGAGTAAGAAACTGATAATTAAATAGTTTGTCCACGCAACCAATATCTCTTAGAAAACTTAGCAAGTGTCTAACCTGCTTAGGTAACTCTCACTCCAATATAACAAATCAAATCAGTAGCTCAAATGGAGCTCTGAGCTCAAATGGTCTGTTTTGATTTTAAATGCATTTTCACATAAATAGAAACAGCAGAAACTGTGCACGTGAAAAGTAACTGGAGAAATTGAAGATTCTTGTTAGACTGTGAAACAGTGAAATCTCTACACAAAAGAGATTTATAAAAAACTAAAGAAAAAAAACCCGTCATGTGCGAGTTGAACTCGCGCACCGACGGTTCCGTACAAATTTGTAGGTACTAATATATTAAGAATAGTTCAGTTATTACTCTCTATTGAGCCCCGCAGGTTTTCCCGAGCCTTTCCCGAACTTTAAAGAGTTTTATTTTATGATTTATGTAAATAAATGAATGTAAATATATCCGATTCTTATCCCCTCATAACTCCTTAACCTCTAGACACATAATATCTCAATCGAATCGTCGTATTTACGCGAGTGTAAGCTACATAATATTAACATAAAACCAACAAAAAAATAAAAAAAATGTTAAAAGCCCAAAAATAAAAAAACTGAAATGAAAAATAACAGTCGGGTTGTTGGTTTTTTTTTAATTACAGTTTTGTTTTGAGAGTGATCTAGTTGTAATGAGCGTTTTCAGCACAAATTCACAAAGCACTATAAAGATGGCGGTTATAGGCGTGCATATACAAGAACAGGGATACGTCTGTCAAACTTTTTCTTAGAACAGATTATTTTTGACAGCCGCATTCCGGTTCTTCTATGGCCACGCCTGTAAGCGCCATCTAGGAATTTCAATGCTGAATCTTTGCTGAAAACGGCTCTACGGGAGTGATTTTTTTAACGTACCTAACTCTCTTTGGTAGTGATTTAGCTAATTGCGGACTCTGTTTATTTTGACGCACTACTCTTCGGGAGTGATCTACATATTTGCGGACTTTATTTTTTTAACGTACCTAACTCTCTTTGGTAGTGATCTAGGTAATTGCGGACTGTATTTATTTTGACGCACAACTCTACGGGAGTGATCTTAGACATATTTGCAGACCATATTTTTTAACGTACCTAACACTCTTTGGTGGTGATGTAGGTAATTGCGGACTCTGTTTATTTTGACGCACTACTCTTCGGGAGTGATCTACATATTTGCGGACCATATTTTTTAATGTACCTAACACTCTTTGGTATTGATCTAGCTAAGTGTGGCCTCTGGTAATTTTGACGCACCACTCTTCGGGAGTGATCTACATATTTGCGGACCATATTTGTTTTACGTATCTAACACTCTTTGGTAGTGATCTGGCTAATTGCGGACTCTGTTTATTTTGACGCAATACTCTACGGGAGTGACCTACATATTTGCGGACCAAATTTTTTGACGTAACAGTCTTTGGCAGTTATCTTCATATCTGCGCACTCTATTTGTTTTGACGTAAAATTAACTTTCGCATTGTTCGCATGCCGCACTGTTGGCTGGTAGCCTACCGAGGCCGAGTATCTCTTTCCCAGACGCGACTAGCATTTAATGAACTAAAGTCACTAGGTCGGGTGAACACTGCTTTCTCTACCTGTAGATATATAATTAAATATTTCTCGTAAAATAGTATTGTCACTTCTTAATCTGTGGCTTAATGGAGCTGGCAGTGTACGTCGCATTGTCATAGTAAACCATGAATTGCGTACGATGGTAGGAGTCACGCGTTTAGTGACGCTAAAATGTCAGAATTTGACAATTAATGGACAGGAGAGTTGCGGTTTTTGACATTTAAAAACTAGCAACGTCGTACTACCTATGCAGATTTATCAATAGTGATATCAATCCTTAGTATGTCGTCGCAGCTGGAGCACGGTCTCTTCCAGCATCGCAGGAAAGTTATGCCATACTCCACCACGGGACCAAGTCCGGCCTGGTGGAGGATTTTAAGGTTGTGGCGGGTCTTACTGGCCGAAGTTATGAAGTCACCCATAAAGCCCCTGACATTGCTTAGCGACTGCAATTTCGTGACAGCCGGAACCAACGGATTAACGTGCTTTGTGAAGCACGGAAGCAATAGAATATAGTACAAAACATTCATTGACGTGTTAAGACTAAGAGTCGCGGCTGAACATTATCTATGCAACCAAGACAACGCTGAGATTTGGTATTACTATCTCGCTTTATAACACAGTTTGTAAGTTAGTTAGAAACACACGTAGCCTAGTAAATCAATCACTTGAGTTAAGCAACAAGAGGCGCGATCAGGTGCAGGTTGGGTGACCGTCCCGTGACTACCGCTAGTGGCATTTTTCCGAGCGCTTCTGTGCTTCGTAAGGCACGTTAAGCCGTTGATGCCGGCTGTCATGTAATGTTTAAGCTATGTCAGAGGCCTTGTCGTCGTTCATATTGCAAAACGTTCTATGTCAACAAAAACATGTGTACGTTTTTTCATTATATAAATACAAAGAAAATAGCAAGACATCATAATCTTTACCTACTCAGGCTTACATTATATTGTCTTAAACTTACATTCAGAATAAAGTGTGGGGCCAGAAGCAATGTATGTGCCTGTACGTAAAAAATGTTATGTTATTACACTATTTTTATTTTTAATGCACTAACCCGTGCTAAGGAACAAATTTAAAAACCTATTTAGAGGCTAAAAATTTCACCCATGCCGGGATTCGAACCCGCAACCTCTGGCTATCCGTATCCGTGGCTATCGAATCCCGGCATGGGTGAAATTTTTAGCCTCTAAATAGGTTTTTGAATGTTATGTTATGTTAAGTTTTGCTTCAATTTAGATGAAAAAGCGAAAATAGTGTTTTTTGACATAGAACGTTTTGCAATATGAACAACGTTATGGGCGGCTTGATAACTTTTGACAGTAAGACATCGACTTACAACCCTGCACCAACCCGGACTTGGCCCCCGTGGTGGAGAACGGCCTAACCTTCCTGCCATGCAGGAAGAGACCCGTGCCTCAGCAGTGGGGACGTACAAGGGTGGATAGCGATGTAAGTTAGTGAAAAGTATTTTAATTCCCTGATATTTTTATCCATCTATGCTGCTGCAAAGAAATGAGCGCACTTGTGACTCATAATTCGCGATGCCACTGTGAGTCAAAGAGCCGCCTTATTGGCACACGTTTGTTTGGATAGACTTCAATGCATCAGACATAAATACATCATATGCTTATTTTTAAATTAAATGCTCATTAGTATTAAGCTTGCCTTTGTACAAATATGCTTGTTGGGGCGACCAACGCCTCCTTGCTGACAGGCTGACCTGACGTAAGACTGGCTGATTCTCTTTTGAAACGACTTCGAAATTAGAATGACTGACCAGACCGAACAAGAGACTACGAAACAGTTCACGACAGACTTCCAAACGTAGCGGACGACAACGCTCCGCCGCTGACGAACAGAAAGACAAACCTGTACGACCGTACAATGCTTATTGTGCAATAAAGAATTTTCTAATCTAATCTACTTTATACGAGTACGGTTCAAGTGGACACTTCCGTACTTTAGTTAAATTTTACTATATATGCGCTTAGTTAAAAAGAAAGTTCACATTTCATCATAAGGCGCCTGATTAAATTTACTACCGTAGCTCCTACAGTGATTTTAGGTTGATCTAAGTCTGGTGAACTTTTTTAGTTTTGCATTTTAGCAAATAGTTTTTACACTATTTTTATTTTTAATGCACTAACCCGTGCTTAGGAATAAATTAATGGTAGAGCGCTGGTACGGATAGCCAGAGGTTGCGGGTTCGAATCCCGGCATGGGTGAAATTTTTAGCCTCTAAATAGGTTTTAAAATTTGTTCCTTAGCACGGGTTAGTGCATTAAAAATAAAAATAGTGTAATCATGTGGGTACAGTGATATCGTTCCGATGTTAAACCTAACTGCAAAGTAGGTAGTCGGGGCTGTAAGTAATGCAATTTGCTTAAGTCGTCGATGTCGCTGCCTGTACGTAATACAGAGATTATTGTAAAGAGGTTCGAAATTTCACTGATGCCGTGAGTCACCCATTGGCTCAATTGGTAGAGCGCTGGTACGGATAGCCAGAGGTTGCGGGTTCGAATCCCGGCATGGGTGAAAATTTTTAGCATCTAAATAGGTTTTAAAATAGTTTTTGCTAGTTACATAATTATAGATAATCGTTATTAAAATTCTTTGATTTGTTTCCCGAAAAAACCAGCAAAATGACTTGACAAATTATACAATTACTCCATCATGCAGGCTAATATTAAAACAATCTCTTACTACCTATCTTCACTACGCTTACGATATCGGGCGTATAAAGCATTATCTTATGAACATTATCGAATCTTATTTAAAGTACATACATACATACATAACCTCACGCCTGTATCCCAGAGGGGTAGGCAGAGATCAGGGACTGCCACTTGCCACGATCCTGACAGATCACCTTCGCTTCATCAACGTTCATAAGTCGTTGCATGCACGCACGCAAATGATTAAAAGTACATAATTGAAATTTGCTACAGGCAGATAAAAAGACCCAACAAATAAAAATTCGTGTTTATCCCTTAGCTGAAACGCGTTTCTAAAGCTGTGTTTTTGTTTTTGCTTTATAATAAAATGGTAATACGTACATTATGTTATTCATTTATTTCAGGTAACTGGGTCGATGTATATACCTGAACCTAATCATAAATATTCAATTATCAGATTTTTTTTATTAGACAAATTTAAATTTATTTGTCTTTCTTGCCTCTCTGTAGCTATGGAACACAATTCCAATGTAAGTGTCATACTTTCTGTCTATTTTATTTAAAAATTAAGAATGAATACTAAAAACCGGCTAATTGTGTGTCAGACTCAGGAAAAATCTGGATCGGAGCAAATGACATTTTATTTTATATATTATGTATACACGTTCCACTGTGCGACACAGGTCTTCCCTCAGAGAGTACGAGCTTAATCACCATGCGCACCCATCACGTGCATCGATGTATGAACATCTCAGACACTCAGGTTTACTCATGATATTAGATAATTATATTTTAAGTTGTGACGGAACCCTCGCTGCGTGAATCCGACTCGGTTAGCATTTGCTCTCAGACCTTACTATGGGCCCTCTCTCTCTCTTTTAGATGGAAGGCGGGAGGTGAAACATATACAGGCTGGTTATACATTTTGTTGCGCTTTTGTCTTGTTTAGAAATTTAAAAGGAAACTTAGTAGTGTCCTCAGTAGCGTCAACAACTATTCTCATTACGTTTGAATGTCAGCTCCGTTGTCGTCAAAATATAGAGTGTTAATATCTCCCGTGGCCTCCTAACCCGAAATGCGAAACATAGATTCTGCAACTACCTGAGGTAAATCTTTCATACTAGCGCTTTTCGCCTACTCCCCTCCTCTCGCGTCCCTCGCGGCTTAGTGTAAACAAAGGCAGTGTGTTAACGGAGTGTTTACACCTCGCATATTTGCGCCATCTCACGTTAAATTCTTGTTAACATGTACGAGTATGTTCACTTTGAAATTGAGCTTGCTATTTCTAATTCAACTGGCTAATCGTATAAGTCAAGTAAACCACATTAGTGTTTTTGGTGAATCGCTTCGGTTCTTAATAATCCATCAAAGAGACTCTGACCACAGTCGTTTCAGCAGCATAGCAACATGTTGATGTGCTTCGAATGGGTGGGCTATAGTATAGTTATTCAGTACAGTTTGCACTCATATCTGACAGGACACAGTGATTGAAGGCTTTCGGAACAGTTGGATCCTTCTTGCGACTTCCCACTTTTATCGTCGTCGTCAGGCTATACTAGTCCTCTGCTGGACATAACCCTCCCCTAAAGAGCGCCACGTTGTGCTATCATTGGGGGTAATGCCCATGATTCCCACGCTGATCCCCAACCAATTGTTCCCGCGGGTGTCGTAAAAGGCTAAGGGACAAAAACCGGGGGGTGGGCAGCAGCGCCCCCTGCAGTACAATTCCACCGAACTGCGATCCCCAACCCGCATGCCCACTTTTATAGTGTGCACTAATTAATATTTATGTAAGTTATGTTTCTAAAGCGTGAATAATTGTTTGCGAGTATAATTATGTTTGAACTCTCACATGACTTTTTTATGTATGGGCTTAATTACCACGTGTGCCCACCGCGGAGTGGCAATTTCAAGCGCTGAGGTACTGGCACCTCAGACACTCAGGTTTCCTCACGATGTTTTTGTTCACAGTTAGCATTACTACTGTAACTTCTCAATGTATATACATAGTTTAGAAAACAAAGTTATTTGTACATGCCCGCACTGTGAATCGAAGCTGGAAACCAGAGATTTTCTGAGTTCGATCTGGGCTATCGTCGCTCAATATTTATTAATATTTAATTTTTTTAGCTTTCGTAAGCTGAGTTCCCAGGAACCTGGCTCTCGCATCTTTTGGTGAAATCAGATCTTAATATTTCTTAACAGAATACACCAAGATGTTGAATAACTTTAAAATAATGTAATTTTTGCCATTCCCACACAAAGGCAGAATAAAAGTGTTCAACAGGACTTAACAAAGTCCCTAAAAACAGCCCGTATAAGTACCTAGATTTCAGGCTTGTGGATCGCAAGAAATGTTAATTTATGCGGGATCATTGAAATAAACAAGACGTGACATTTGGGCAATCATCCAAAAAGGCGCGAACACTTTAATTTCTCAGTAGGTACAAGGCTTTTCAAGAATTTGATTGTTCATAATTTATAGACTTAGGGCCAGTTTCAGAGAAATTGGCTAAATAAATAGTTAACTGTAGTGTTGTGTCTCTAAAATTCTCAGAAAAGAGCGTTATAGAACGTTACTTAAGTATTAACTTCTCCTTCAGCAACTCTCCATCGTAGGTTGTCTGGAAGAAATTGCTCTAAGCAATAAGGCCGCCAATTGTACTGTATCTTTGTAATTATTTTTGTTTGTTTTTTTCCTGGTGTACAATAAAGAATATTCTTATCTTATCTATCTTAACTTCGTGAAATTCTCAATTATACACTTCTTTTTAATGCACTAACCCGTGCTAAGGACAATTTAAAAAAAAACCTATTTAGAGGCTAGCAATTCCACCCATGCCGGGATTCGAACCCGCGACCTCTGGCTATCCGTGCCAGCGCTCTTTCCAACTGAGCTAATGGGCGACTCACCGGCATCAGTAACTTTTCGAAATTTTTGAAATTCTCAATCTAAAAATCGGCCTATAGTATTATTGATTCTCTGCTTTATTATATAGTAATAAAACCCAGCCTATATACGTTCCACTGCAGAGCACGGGCCTTCTCAGGGGGAGAGAGTGTGGGCAATATCACCACGCGCTTTATTGTATACTAGCTGTGCCCCGCGTGTTACCCGCGGTTTATTAGGGAAAATAAATTATGTATTAACAGTAACAGATATTTTCCCGCAGCAAAACGTAGCCTATGTGTTAGTCTAGGGTGTCAGCAAACTCCATACGAAATTTTATTAAAATCGCTGAAGCCGTTCAGACGTGAAGAAGTAACAAAGATACACACTCACAAACTTTCGCCTTTATAATATTATAGTGTGATATTATCCGAAAGAATGCTACGCAAAGTAAACTTACATTAACTTTCAAAGTGAAGATTTCAAATTAGTTTCAAATAGTTGGGAGTTTCAGAAACTCTGCATATCCACATACTTGTGAATTCCAGTTGAGCTCGCTCGGTCAACTTACTAAGTTACACGGACTTCTTATATATCATACGAAACTTCTTACATATCATAGAAGTAAGTTAGGTTTTGGTCAATTTAATTTTTAGTTTTAGAAGTACGTCTTAAGATTTTCTCTCACCCCAATTTTCCCCTCCGAACCGATAGAACCGATATCACGCTAATTTACCAAGTTATTGAATAACATCCACGCATCGAAAATCACTGAAATATTGAAAGTGGCTGAACAAAGCTGGAATTAATTTTCTATAGTAATATACTTAGACGTATCAATCATTGTACCGTGATTAAAGTTTCACGTGGGTAGACAAAATAAGATCACCACTCTCTGCTCTCAGGGATAATTTTTTTTTGTACTGATTAATTGTCTCGGGCCTGCTGCTTAACCTCCAGTCTTGACCCTCAAAATAACAATAGATCTATATTGACCAAGACTGAGGAGGTAAATGATCGTTTGTTTATATCAAGGGTAGAGTGAAAACCAGCCATCGGAATACTTAGTAATAAAAACCATAAGACGTACGTTCAATTCCGCATTATATCAAACACCTAACGTGGGCATCAGAGCAGATCAAATAAAATTATGCAAATGATGGCGCCTTCATTGCTATGTTATCATTAATTAAATAAGAACTTGCTTTTATATAAATTTTGTTGTAAAATACTTGGTGTTGGGTACAAATAAACTTTTCATTTTAATTTTTCATAAAGTATACACAATTATATCAAACACATTTTTTATTCTGTCTATCTCTATACTTCTTCATTTGTACTATGTAGATATTTATTTTGTCCGACTCCCGGTCTCTCCTCGGTAAACGGTTGATTATCAAGGCAGTAGCACATCATTATAATGAAATTAAAAGAAAAACTATTACAGCTTAGTAGGCTTTACAAGTTAACGAGTAACAGACGACCAACTTATTAAAGGAAAACTTCAAACAAGATTAATTAAAAAATACTTTGGTGAAATTGTCACTGACGGCAGCGGTTTGGCACGTTGCAGTAAAACCGAAGTTTATAAGCACTGACGCCCCACAAATGTTTATAAGCACTGACGCCCCACAAACACTAATCACCAAGTCAACTATGTAAACGCACACTTTTGTGAACTTGTGAACTCCCAAGAAAAACACAACGTGCAGGTACCCACTGATATGACCCACTGTTATCTATGTATTTATTGTATTAAATCTATCGTCGAGTTAGCACCTATAACATAAGTCATTTAGTTGTACTTAGTATAGGGCTAACGAGGTCTGTGTAATATGTCCATGAATATTTATTTACTTCTGCAAAACGGATAAATCTCCTTTGTCTACGGAAACGTACGCTGTGCTTGGCCCGACACGCACTTGGCCGGTTTTTTTATTTGATAAATAACCTTACTTTGTACCACGTTAACCTACAGTCACTAATTTTTTTTCTCTGTATTCACACCTACGAGACTTGAAAAGTTTACTTTTTCGTTTCAGCTCACACTTTTTTTTAACAAATCAAACCATCAATTTACGTTCTTATTAGACAGTTTTGCGACTGGACTTGCACATACTTTGTCTGCTATAGAACCTTCGCTCTCTGAGAGAAGGCCTGTGCCCTGCAGTAGGACATTTATAGGTTACATAAAAAATGGATATATTCTTTTTAATACACTAACCCGTGCTAAGGACAATTTTAAAAACCTATTTAGAGGCTAAAATACAGAGAGTATTGTAAAGAGGTTCGAAATTTCACTAATGAAAGTGAGTCGCCCATTAGCTCAGTTGGGAGATCGCTGGCACGGATAGCCAGAGGTCGAGGGTTTGAATCCCGCCATGGGTGGAAATTTTAGCCTCTAAATAGTTTTTTAAAATTATCCTTAGCACGGGTTAGTGCATAAAAAAAAGTATAATCATGTGGGTGCAGCGATATCATTCCGATGTAAAACCTAACTGTAAACTAGGTACTCGGGGCTGCAAGTGATGCAAATTACTTCAGCGAATGTCGCTGCCTGTACGTAATACAGAGAGTATTGTAAAGAGGCTCGAAATTTCACTGATGCCGGTGAGTCGCCTATTAGTTCAGTTGGGAGAGCGCACGGGTTCGAATCCCGGCACGGGTGGAATTTTTAGCCTCTAAATAGGTTTAGAAAAAATGGATTTTCATTCCCAGCAACTTACCCGACAGTGCCGTTATCGAGATTCTTCAGATGCTTGCCGAGGGTCTCGTTGATGTTCTGCTGGGAGTAGAGCCCGATGGGCGAATTGAACTGCTTGTGCACTAGCTGGGGGCCCGGGGCCATGATGGGGTCGTTCGTTCAGCGCTGTGGATGAAGTACAAGAAAACTTTAAAGCTTAGCAAGACGCTAATGGTAAAGATACATATTAGATAACTCCTATAACCTCTGTAGAGTCGACAGCAAATCGACCTCGTTCGACCTCGTATCGTTTGAACTTCATTAAGTGAATGAACGAAGGTAAGAACGAACGAATTATCTTTGAATTACCTGATTAACGAATATAGTGTTCTTTATTAATTTGTATTAAATAGAGAACCTATTCTCATCAATCAGATTATTATTTATAGACTCTTTCTTTTTGAACAGTGACATCGCTTAGAAATAAAATACTTTTGAATAAGTTTGAATGATGTGTTGTTGATAGCTCATCAATGCTCATCAATCTTTACCTTATTTGCAATGTCACACGTAACGTAAGTAAGAACTGTGTCCTCGACTGTGCTTACATTCTTACAACCTACTTTACGAGAGATTTTGCTTACTAGGGCAGTGACACGAGTTATTGGGTCGTTATTTGCCTTACCGTCTGCCGACAGGTAGGCACACAATATTTTTTATCCAAATCCAAATATCTCCCCCATATTTCGGGGCACAATCTCGGCAAATAAGTTTTCAATACGGCCTGCCTCTAGCTACGTAGTGACTGTGTACTTGCTTGATATTAGCTTCATGAGTAACTGGCTGTCCCGGCAACCTTTGTACCTCCAACTCCTCTTTTATACGATTGTTGTTACCATGGCAACACAATAAATAAATATCTTAGATTTCGGCTTTAAAAAAGGTTACGGTAAAAATAAAATATTATGCCTAGGGAACGCATTCAGATCTAAGTCTATCTGTATGCCAAATTTTATGTTATTCCGTTCAGCCGTTACTACGTGATTAAGTAATAAACATCAAAATATTTACAAACTTTTACATTAATAATATTAGTGGATGTGAATAAAATAAATACCTTTTAATGTTATTTTTAAGACTTTATCAGTCAATTGTCTATTTAAATGTTACATAATATTTGCATGCCCTGATGGCATGAAATACTGGCACATCATGATGGATTATAGTTAACCGTGTTACAATATTGTAAAACTTGTATCTATGGATGTTTTCGATGAATTTTGAAAAGTGAATTGAACGGGGGTGTTCGCGTGTCAGGGACATTGAACTTCCATAGGATATTATTATTTTTAATGACTAACCCGTGCTAAGGACAATTTTAAGAAACCTATTTATAGGCTAAAAATTCCACCCATGCCGGGACTCGAACCCGCGACCTCTGGCTAACCGTGCCAGCGCTCTCCCAACTGAGATAATGGGCGACTTAAAATTGTCCTTAGCACGGGTTAGTGCATTAAAAATAATATAATCATGTGGGTACAGCAATATCATTCCGATTTAAACCTAACTGCAAAGTAAGGTCTGGTCTGGATAAGGGACACCAAGTGGATGCCGTTTATACAAACTTTCGAAAAGCTTTTGATAAAGTGGATCACTTACTGCTCTTAAGGAAACTGGCTTTTAACGGAATTAAAGGAAATTTGTTGAGATGGTTTACATCTTATGTAAAGGATAGAACACAGATTGTAGCCATCAATGGGTATTCATCAAATCCGCTTAAAATATCGTCAGGAGTGCCACAGGCTCAATTTTGGGGCTGTTACTCTACGTCTTATTCATAAACGATATACACACCTGCTTTAAACATAGCAGGTTTCTCATGTATGCAGACGACTTGAAAATTTACTCCGTTATAGGCAAAAGTGAAGATTGCAATGGAATACAGAGTGATCTAGATAGGCTAGAAGACTATTGCAATAGAAACAAAATATATTTGGCATTGGATAAATGTCAGGTTATTTCTTTCACAAAAAAAATTAATAAAATAACTACTTCATATAAAATTGGTAATGAGACGCTTGCCTCCACAAATTTAATTAAGGACCTCGGATTGCTATTAGACAGCAAAATTGCTTTTAATACTCATGTGGATAATATCTGTAAAAACGCTTACAAAATGATGGGCTTCGTATTAAGGAATACTAAACACTTTAAAAAATCGTCAGCGTGCATAACTTTGTATCAGTCGCTGATCCGATCGCAACTGGAATACGCCTCTAGCATATGGAACCCACACTACGCTTTCTATAACAACAAAATAGAGATTATACAGAAGAAGTTTTTGCGTGGCTTAGGCCGTTGTCTAACCTCAAAACATATATCATATAAAAATTTACTAGAGAAATACAAACTTATGTCTCTTGGTGGCCGCCGGGTATTGGCGGATGCGAAAATATTACGTAATATTTGTAACGACATCTATAACTGCCCTGAATTACTGGAGAAAATTAATTTCTATAAGGCGCGGACGTGCTCCGCTTTTATTCTATTTACCTGTTTCACGGACGAACGCAGGATTCCGAACCCCTCTCAATAGAATATGCACCGCATACAACAAAAAAATCTTATCCGTAGATATATTTCATGAACGGCAGACGTCTTTTGTGAAAAAAATTGTATCCCTAATTAGAAGAGAAACTGGTTTACGGCTCAGCCAGACAAATCAGCCGTAGCCCTCAGATGACTGCTATAATAAGCAGTGTTTTAAAATATACTAACTAATGTTATCGTTGAAAGCGCATCTTCTCATATATATTCCACCGCAAAAGAGAAAAAAAAATCCAACCATCACAAATTTATCTACGGTTTCTCGTACACCAGTGGTCTGCTGGCTATCCGGCAAAGTCTGCTTTCAGCTGTAAGTTTATTTTTTATTTTATGCTCGTTGGCCTTATAACGACTGTTGGCGGATTGTTGGTGTGCGAGAAGAGTCAACTGCCGCCTCGGGGCTCCACATATTCTTTTCGTGTCCTTTGTCCTTTTTTACGCAACTGTTGTACTCTTAATATAATACTCAGTAGCCGCCCTCACCTTTAACTTACTTAAAATATAGTATTTAGTGAGATGTATTTTTGGATGCATGCCTAGTACATAATTTAATCATCTAAGCTTAGAATAAGTGGCATGTTTCTGTTTTATCTCCGAATTAAATAAATAAAATAAGTACTCGGGGCTGCAAGTGATGCAAATTACTTCAGTTAGATGTCGCTGCCTGTACGTAATACAGAGAGTGTTGTAAAGAGGTTCAAAATTTCACTGATGGCGGGTAGTCGCCCATTAGCTCAGTTGAGAGAGCGTTGGCATGGTTAGCCAGAGGTCGCGGGTTCGAGTCCCGGCATGGGTGGAATTTTTAGCCTCTAAATAGGTTTTTAAAATTTTCATAGGGTATCATAGTCAGGATGGATGGTGGGTAAGATTTCTTTTGCTTATTTTATTATAAGCTGACGTCCGGCGAGTAGGTAGAACAAAGTTAGTTTCTTCAAACAAACATCCGTTTGCTGATGAAGATGTTTTTTTTTCCTAAAATATTAAAGTAGCTATTGCTGTCACAATAAAGTCCTTACTTGGTATCCAAAGTGGATGACAGACGTACGTAACAAATTTCTTAAATAATGAAATTAAGAGGTTGACTGTTCGAAAAATCAAAATTAATTTTATAATTAGAATTTAAATTTCAGAAGGACCTAATTGTAAGCTAACGAGGCCATTACAGGTTTAACGATTAAGATAAATAATAAGTTTGGTGGTTACCCTTATTCTGTAAGAAAGAAATTTTACATTTTGAACTAAAACTTGATGCTTCTTTAAGAAGAGTTTCTCAAGTTATTTCGTAATAGGCAAGAAACTTGCGTCGAATTGCCCCTTGTTTTAAAGGAATTTTTCTTGGGTAAATTTTTCTCTTTCTTCACATAGTTCGTTTGGTGTTAAAACTACATCTATTACAAAAACCTATATAGAGGCTAAAAATTCCGCTCATGCCGGGACTCAAACCCGCGACCTTTGGCTAACCGTACCACAGGTCGCGGGTTCGAGTCGCGGCATGGGCGGAATTTTTAGCCTCTAAATAAGTTTTTAAAATTGTCCTCAGGACGGGTTAGTGCAATAAAAAGAATATTATAATTATAACTATCTAAATTTTGTTTCAGCTGTATAAACAGGTTGAGTGAATCGCGAACACTTCACAGATTTATTTGTGTACCACTCTCCACAAGAGATTGCGAAATAACACGGAAGATCCGAAGGGTCGTCATACTGCTCTACATTTAGCAGACTGAGAAATACGTTGCCACATCGCGAAAACAAACAGATTGAAATGTGACACATCACAATAACTGTCAACGAAAGGCGAGTAAAGGAAAGACAACTGGATAGTACAGTTGTAAAAACCAAAGTAATATGTGTCTATTCTCTAGCTGTCGAAAAGTATGTATCGAAGGTTGTCTGGAAGAGATCACTTTTAGTGATAAGGCCGCCGTCTGTACTCTTAGGTTAAGAAATATTTGTGTAATTTCAATTTTTATGTACAATAAAGTGTTCTCTATCTCTATCTATCTATGTTGAAAAAATCGGCGCATATTTCTCAACATGTTTATTATATGGAGATTTTTAAAAACCGAATGCGTATGCTAGACAGCAAAATAACAATTGCATTTCCACTCGCAGAACTTCACACGAAAAGCGTGGGAGTTTGAAAAACCACACTTCTCGCCATTCGAAAACTGCAATATTTTACGCGCTGAACGCTGAGAGACTGACTATTTTCGTTCTGGGCTCTCTTCGGTCGGAGGAAATAAATATTCGCATTTATTTTCGACACAACTACCTACTTATTAAATAAAAAGTGTTGTTAGGTGTCGAAGCACTTTTAGTATAATATACTGACAGTAGCTACACAAAAAGTTTCGCTAGTTTCAGTTTCTAGATACTGTAGGAGACTTTGGTATGAGTTCTAAAAGTATTAAACTTTGCTGTATAATGTGTGAATGTTTCACTTTCACTCATCCGCCGAAATTCCGTTGAAACGCAGACATGTTTAACTATTAAAATACATGTTTAGAGCAGTTCTGAGGTCACTGAAGTCGTTTTATACAAAGCAAGGTTAACAATACCGTCATCAAGGCTAAAGCAAATATTCCAGGACGTAACAAACAAAAATAACTTTGTAAATCTTATCTTGCATGGTGGAGGCGGAAGAGCTTTCAATTAATATAATTTTGCAATATTAATATTGTATGTACTTTTAAAGCTGTGATAAAACCAATGGTTTATTGACATTCATGAAAGCAGTGTCCGCGCACACAAATATGAAGTTGCTGTCTCGCGAAAATACTTCGGCTATTTCAGTCGCATGAAGTCATGGCAAATTATTTTTATAACAGAACACCTTGTGCGAGGTGAAGTTAGTCATTCATGGTCAACAGGTTAATTAGATTTTGTTTTCTTTCTCAAGTGAAAAAAAATTGCTGTGAAATGCTTGTTTATTAGTGAATGTGAGAGTGCAGAGAGTTTGTTACGATATAGCGAAGCGATTGACGTATTTTTCAGTACCTTGTGCGGCGGTCAGATCGTGCGAGCGGCGTGGTGGCCTGTCTCTTACTGCTGTAGTCGCCGCCCGCCCACGGGCTTCGCAAGTCTGTATGGGCGTGCGCACCTGAAAGTTGTTCAGCAAATTGAGGGGATTTAATTATGAAACGATCACCGAATATTCATTTGTATCATAGCCTATGTATGAATTATTTAAACATATAACAAGTAGTAAAACTAGAACATAGTTGAAAGTTCCAAAATTAATTTTCTCGAATTTGTTGAATGATAAAGTTTTTTAAAACCACGCAATTTGACACAACGTTTTAAGTAAAATGCCTACCGACAAACACTTGAAGCACTTGTAAACTTTGAGTTCAATAATTATTCACAGCTCTTTAGGTAGTCTAGCAGGTAAACACAAGCGATCATAAGACACGTGTGTGGCCTCTCAGTGGCCGGTGTCAGTGTCAGCCCCGGCTTCCAGCGGGAGAGTGAAGACGTTGATCGAAACTCGCAGGAATTTAATGTCGTTTTCACGAAACTATTTTAGGATTCGGAAAAAATGCCCAGGCGTTTTTTGTCCTCAGGGTAAACGACCGCAATTGAATTAATTAATTATACAGGATAAAAGAGAAAAATATTACTTGGCAAGTCTTGTTCTTTTGTCATTGCCAAGATACCTTTACAATTGAATTACCTACCTATTATATAGAAGTAAATTGAAGGATTTTAAAGGTAAAGTATTTTTATGTTGCTTAGGAGTCTCGATTGAGTTATAAAATTGATTAAGTGCTTGGGAAAAAATATGTTTTATTAATAACTAATAGTTTATTCTCAAAACTAAATACAGTGAGGTAAACGTTGTAATTTTAAAAAGTAGGTAGAGAATCCCCAGGGCTTTTCAAATCTATCTTATGTGACGCGATTTTTCGTAGTCAATTTTTTTTGTATTTTTTACGAAGTTGCCGACTTTAAAGACTGGTTGAATCATATGAAAATATTGAGATAGAATCTTACATTTTATCATCACTAATGACTAAATCCACTAAGGAACCTATCCAATAACACTTCATCCGTTATTATAAAAAATTCACAAATATCGAAATATATTATTGAAATAGAGAAGTTTAAAATTCCTTCTCAAATAGTTAGATATACTATGAGACAATGTTCTTTTTATGGTAAAAAACTGTATCATCAATGATTCATCGCTAATCGTATAACATATTTGTAAATACTTGTGATTTACGACCTTTTGCTCCAAACTGTGAATCCAAATTCAAGGTTTTCTAATATATTAAATGTACAGCAGTCTATCCTCTGATATGCCTATGCAATAAAAAAATAATTGAGTTAGCAGACTATAAGATGTTGATCCTCTGATATTGTTTGACTATGCTTAATATTTTTTATTCAATATTACGACGAGTTGTTTAAATAAAATTTTATTTGACAGAAAAAAATCACTTTTGCATTGTTTTTTTTATTAAATACATACATACATACATAACCTCACGCCTGTATCCCAGAGGGGTAGGCAGAGACCAGGGAATGCCACTTGCCACAATCCTGACAGATCACCTTCGCTTCATCAACGTTCATAAGTCGTTGCATGCACGCACGCCGGTTCCGGGTACTTTTTATATTTCCCTTTGCTAATACATCCTCTATTTGGTCGACGTAAGTCCATCTGGGACGTCCCTTACCAGCCCTTCCCCTCACATTCGCAATATATATATTGCTTTTAGTAATAAGGCCGCCATTTGTACTATATTTTTATCTAGGTTCTGTTATTGTAATTTCTGTGTACAATAAAGAATATTCTATCTATCTATCTATCTATCTATCTATCTATCTATCTATCTATCTATCTATCTATCTATCTATCTATCTATCTATCTATCTATCTATCTATCTATCTATCTATCTATATATTTGTTTCGTCAATCTTTCTTCCTTCATCCTCTCCACATGTCCAAACCAACGCAACATTCCTTTCTCAATTCTGGTCACTACATCCTCTTTCAGTCCACAACGTTCTCTAATCAGACTATTGCGTAATTTATTAAATACTGTCATATAATTCAGGTTTAGAAGTAGAATAACAGATGATATCTCAAATAAATAGTCTCAGTACACTAGAATTAAAGAGAACTTGAAGGGCATTGATTGTTTTACTTTTATTAATGAATAGGTTTATTTTGTTCGGCCTATTTATTAAAACACTATTCTACTAAAACCCCTAGAGGCGCTTTATTCAATCTGTGGTTGCATCTTTTCCTTGTAAAATCATATTTTAAAATAATTTTGTAAACTCTGTTAATTAAAGACTTTGAAAAGACTAAGTTTGGAGTTTTTTTGTCCATGTTTTCTTCAAAAGATTTTGAAATGGACTCCTACTTTGAATTGTAACGTTCATTGAGCCGCAGTTTCTGCGCTACTTTGAATAAAACATTTTCATTTCATTTCAATCTCCACCACATACTATTTAAGTGAGCGTTTCTGAAGTGTTTCAAAGAATTGTGTTTTTATAAATAATGCCATTTGTGTGTTTGTGATATAAAACACGTCACGTGACACATCCATTTATCTGTCACTAAACGCGGTATATCGATTTTTCCATGGGAATAAGTTATTTTCCCGCAGTAAAACGTAGCCTATGTGTTAATCCAGGGTGTCAGCTAACTCCATACCAAATTTTATTAAAATCGCTCCAGCCGTTTAGACTTGAAGAAGTAACAAACATACACACTCACAGACTTTCGCCTTTATAATATTAGTAGATGTGATTGCAGTGTAATGCACTAACAGAATTAAGGCCAGTACATTTCATACCATGGCCTACAGTTATTACAGCTGAACACAAATAGACCTGACAGGTGTTATGTAGGTCGTAGTTAGATTGGGTATTACTGTCAAGGTGAATAAATTATAAGTAGTTAGATCCGGGTAATCCTTTGATTATTTTTATAAAATGAGTATATCTTAATGATTCGCGATATTAAGATTTACTTATTTTATAAAAAAATCCCGTAATTAACTCATAAATCATCGCGATTGGACCCGTTTAATGTGTAACTATGAGTATACTTTTCATAAATGTGGTTTGACATCTTGATAGGTAATACCTACTATAATTTCAAATAGATATTTGTTTTCCTTTTATACCGAATGATAAGTATAATATATTAGTTGTTACGAGTGTCTACTTAATAGAAGAATAGTTTTAATTGGGTAATACATAAATTTCATTTAATAATAAATTATTACCCTTAATTTTTGTATCGTCGTCGTCGTGTTCGTCAGGCTTCACTAGTCCACTGCTGGATATAGCCCTCCCCTAAAGAGCGCCACGTTGAGCTATATCATAGGGGGTAATGCCCGATCGCAGTTCGGTGGAATTGTACTGCAGGGGCCGCTGTTGCCCACCCCCCGGTTTGTGTCCCTTATTAATTTTTGTATCGATTTTTCTCAGTCAAAATCTAGATACACTATAAGAAAAATATGTCTCGGTGTCCTTAATTTTATTATCTATCAACCCACAGACCACAACAACGCAATATTTATTAATCAATTATAATAATAAAAAAACGAGATGTACGCCTAACGTAATAGCATCCTTAAGCGTGTCTTCGTATTTTATTTGTCAACAGAGAAAAGCTTTATGGTTATTATTAATATTTGCTCCTTCCTAAGCTACTACGAGTAATTCTCAACAGTCATCACAACAGTTTACGAAGGATGAGTCAACAGACTTAAGAGTCATGGAATGTCTTAAGAACATGTACATTAAGTAAAAAACTGGCAAACTTCTCGCCTCCAAAATATCCATTATCCATTAGATCAGCTTCAGGCTGAGCAGTTTCTACTTGAGGCAGACTGAGGCTGCTCACCTTGAGCCATGAGCCAGGCATACTGCGGATTAAAGTGAGACGCAAACCAGTTTACGCGCTGTTTCACTGTTAAAAAAGTGGAAACTTTTTGTTTTACGGATCCGAAATGAGATTCCGGATGATTCTGATATAACTTTATTAATTTAATACCTGTATCGTTATCGATCTACATTGCCAGCTGTAACCTGAGGCGACCCTTCACTAAATGCGCGGCTCAGAATGAGGCTCTTTTGAACGCGCTCAAAAACTAATAAAATATGGCTTGGCCCGCTGCGACGACATAAGCTTTATGGCGAGATATAGGTACTCGTATGCCTCAGGTTAGGGCAGAGTCGTCAAGGAGCAATTCCCATACAAACGTAGTTGGTTATCATTTACCGACGTCATGTCGGTGACAATGAAACTTTGCAGTGGAAATTGAATTCAGTAATTGAATTAATATTAAAAACTTTACGAGTTCCAGAGTTATGGAAAAAGAATTTCGCCGATTCATATCGTTATCAACCCTTGTATGTTCCCACTGCTGGGGCACGGGTCGCCGATTCATATATTACTTCAGAAACCAAAACATCGCTAATAAATAATAATATCACAACTTTTATACCAGAGAGGAAATCAATAAGAAAGGGGGTAGAAAAGTAAAAAAATATTCATTAAATTAATTGAATAAAATCTTTTCCACAACTTTGGAACTCACAGAGTAATTTGCCAATATTTTCAAAGTACGGAATAGAAAATTTATTCTTAGTTGCGGACTTGTGCTAAACTCTTCAAAGAGTCAAGAACAACCAACTACTAAGTAGGGAACCTTTGGAAGTCACGGAAATTTGTGGCAATGGAAAAAATACAGTTCAGTTGTTTGCAAATTGGTAAAGTGGTACCCAAGGAGCGCACGAAAAAACATGTACCTATATTAGCGTATCCCGATATTTCGTTCGCTTCGAATTTGAGTACAAAGTATCCTGAACAACATAAGGACAAAATATCAGTTACAAATATTATGAAATAGAACTTTGAAGACTTCAGGGACTCTCTAAAAAATGAGACCGTGAAATCTTCAAAGTTTTGTTCTTACTGAAAAGTAGCCACCGTGGTGCCTAATTATAAGACTCAAATTAAACTAATCGTGCTGTGTGTCAATAAGTTTAAATTCCCGTTTTCCCCTGTGGCTTAAGAAAGGAACCACAATGGTCTAGATTGTGATTACACCTCAAAGTTTTGTGGCCCAATTTATAAAAACACGTTTCCTCTAAAGCACTCCTTAGAGGCAGTTTATCTGTGGTTAAGTCGTATGGCTGTAAAATCTCCACCGCAGTCTATTTAAATCAGCGTTTCTGGAGTGTATAAAGGAATCGTGCTTTTTATTACAAATATAAGACCGTATGTGTGTACTTACAGTCCCTGCCAAGTAAATCCTAAAATAGGCCTTCAAAATAAGTACCTAGAAATCCATCTACTTACTAAGAAAAGAGATGGAAATGTTATTGTTAATCGATTATTCTACTTCTTAGGGGCGAGAGACTGCGATGGGGTGTGTCGTTGACAGATTGTCAAATAGTACATTACTTACCGCCTCACTGGCTCGCGGTCGCAGAGTCCGTAAGACCTACTGCCATAAGGATGACAAAACAAATATGTAGAGAGCTGTCTCTTAAATTAAAATCTAAGCTCTCTTTAAAAATCTGCCTCGTGTACCTAATTGCTCATTTCCGTTAGTTGGGGTAAACAAACTTGAAATCATTCGTAAAGTTTTAGAGAAATATTAATATTCTTATCTTTTGTTCGTTCTCGTTCGTTCGTGCAATGCCGTCTTAAGCCTCAAATCGATTGATAAGTACATAAAGACGGGCCCTTAAGTTAACGGGCTATTGGTATTTCACGTAAATTCCAAAAAGACGCCTTGTTATAGCACACATTGCAGGTACCTTTCCACCAAACATCCATGCTGCAAAGAATAACACCGGTTTTTCGATGTTCCATAGTTGAAGGGTGCTAAAAGGACCCTATTATATACGCCTACGAACTGTCTAACTAATCCAGTGTTAATTTTCTTACAGAATATTATAATGTATTATTATATCAGTTAGCCCAACAAATAAAAAATACTTTTTTTTGTGTTAACTTAGAAGATTGTTTTTTTTTCACATGTTTGGCCGACTATAGACAGTTTTAATTTCAAATTGATATCGCCTCCACGCGTTTTCGAGATAAATGGTCTTGACAAACAAAGTGATCCTACAAGGGCTCGTATTTGTTTTTGAGGTACGGACCCCAAAAAAATCCTGACCTGATTATAATTTTTAAACAAGAAGCACCGGCCTTTACAAGTCGAACCAAGACTTGAACTACACCGTAAATTATATATTAGGTAGAACAGTTAAGATTAATTCAGCGGATCGCAGTTGAATCAAGAATGAATTCTTTTATCAGTGTTGTTTTATAACAATATTTTTCAACGTGGCTCGTCCATCTAAATCAATCTCTTGACATTTTGCCGCTTGTTTAGTCTTTGGGGACCAAAACATAGCAGTCAAGTGTCAAATTAACGCTCCAACTTTTGTTATTTTTGGTTATTTGCAAAATAATTGGTAGAGATACTCACTTATATTCGTATTTTGTATAGACGTAGTTTGGATATATTTAAAGTTCCCTTGATAATACTTTCTGTAGGTAATATACGTTGTGAGAGTAGTGTTTGTAGGAATGAGTAATAGCTCACAGATCAGTGGTAATATTTTATATTTCAACTCACCAAATTGCGCTATAATATCTATACAAAATTAAACATCATTTTAGCTACACTTAACATTAATTACACAAGAAATGTAAATGGTAAGTAGGTTAGATATGTTGCAAGCGAATAGTTTTACATTTACCCAGCTCAAAAAATGTAAGAACTTTTCGCTACAAAATAATAGTTGGCATTCCGCATCCGAAGAAAACTAATTAAGTAGAGCCTTAATACATTGACTAGAATGTTAGCATAATTTTGTACGAAGAAATAATCCAATAATCTTGAATCACAGTGATTAAGTTTAAAAAATAGAGCGGTTCTTTTTCCGTGTTAAATCATATCAAACATAATGAGATCGTATTTTATATAATTATCTGATTATGTACACATAGCTTACAAATAGACTTTTAAGTTTCAAAACATCTATTTTTTTTTTCATTAAGTAGATACTCCAAAAAATTTTACACATAGGTATGATTCATATATAATGTAAAGTATTTACGGTAGGTATAGAGATATTTTTCATCCGATATTTTTGAAGGGCTCAATACTAACAGTAGTGATTGATTTTTGACTAAAGGGATAGGGCTAGGCTAGGGTTAAGAGCTGTCGGTTGTCAGGTCTAATCCTGTTGCCTGTCGTCTTCCGAGGAGCCGCTCGCCTTCACGTCCTTGGGTAGAGTCGACTGCAACAAACAATCTTCAGTTACAACCCACACAAATACTGCCTGACACATTGAATTTTTCAATTATTTCTAATACAGTTTGTCGCGATGTACATCGAGGGGTAATTTTACTAGTTGGCGGCGACGTTCCAACAACTCGAAACAGCCAGATAGAATATTCTTTATTGGACGTTACAGTGACTAAAATTGAATGTATGAAAATATAGTAAAATATTGGCGTAGACAAAAAATAACTTAGAGATGATTAATAAAAAAACTAAATAGAAGCTAAAAAATCCGCCCATGCCGGGATTCGAACCCGTGACCTCTGGCTAACCGTACCAGCGCTCTCCCAACTGAGCTAATGGGCATGGGCGGAATTTTTAGCCTCTAATTAGGTTTTTAAAATTGTCCTTAGTATAGTGCAACAAAAAGAATATATAATTAGAGATTTAGAGATGAAAACCTTGTATTTTTATGAGTGTAATCGTAAGTAAATTTCTTTGCCTGTGGATGCTGCTTTTTACCTTTTTTTTCTTCTCTCAGAGAAAGACAGAGAGAGAGGGGTTAATTACCACGCGTGTTCACCGGACATTGGCAAAGCGCTGAAGTATATTAGCGACTCCGGTTTCCTCACGATGTTTACCTTTACTTATAAAGGCAAATCGAATCTCGAAATTCCTCCTTACCTCGAATGGCATCAAGAACATGTTGTTGTCTGATCGGCGGCCGAATCGCAGGCGCATCGACGGGGCTCGGGCGTCTCGCTCTTGTTCCTGCGCATACGTCAACAACAAACTAAACTACATGACTATTTGGGTGGGTACAGTCGACAGCACCTCAACCGTCACAATCGGGCAATCTAATCGGTTACGTTAAGGATGAGTTTGCAACATGAATGTAAATATTGACCGGCTGTCGACTGTGTATAAATTTACCAAAACGCATGAAATATACGGCTTAACGCAATCCACACGGCACGGATATTTCATGCATTGAGATATAGATTTATTTTCAATGTTTTCTTGACAGGTTTTATAGCAAGTGTAAGAATACTGGTAGAAGATAATTAAATATAATACTACGAAAAGTACGTAGGTACATGTAAAGAACACGTTCGCTAATCACGCTATTGTGTAAACAGATACCCCATAACATGATTAGAGAAGATTGTGGACTGCAAGATAATGTGCAGACCATCTAATTACGCAAGACATGTTGCTTCGGATTGGACATATTGAAAGAATGAAGGAAGACAGAATGTCGAAACAAATATATCGAGCGAATGTTAGCGCATAGGCCGGTACCTAAGGGGCGCCCCAAGCGGACTTATGTCGACCAAATAGAATAAAAACAACAATAGTTTATTTGTCTCAGAAAATCATACACGCTGTTTCTTGAATTTGAATTAGGTTAGATACATTTATCACAAAGCACTTGTACTTTAGCAAACCGGAAAATATGTACAGACAGAACTAGCTACAAGAAAGATACCTAATTAAAACGGTTTTATGTGTTTGTATATTAGGTAATGTAGCGTATGCTGTGCAATCTTTCATGTGCCAGCATGTTTAATTCTCGGGAACAATAAATTTAAACGATGATAGCCTACTTTAGCTGCAACATGCAAAAATTACGGAAACTTTTAAATTTCCCGCCTCGCTGCTATCGTTACGTCTAAACTTCGAAACTATTTGTGCCAAACATAGCACCGAACGAATAAAGAAAGTCCGGACAAAGTACATTTATTATCATGAGCAAAGAGAGCCGGTAATGGGGGAGCCAAGGGGGAGCATGCATGCCGACCGACGCCGCCCGTGACGTATTACTAATGAATAATATTTTATAGCCCTCTCAGGCCCAATCAGCTCCAGGTGAGATCTGTGATTGTTGCCAGGTCAGTCGTCGTAAAGGGCGAATTATCGTAAAAGAGAGAATGGGGGCTTGTTAGGGCGAATACTTCATTACGCGCGGTTTACGCTCGATCACGCAGCTTTATGAACCTATCAATAGGTCACGTGTTAGGAATGGACAGGACAGAGGTTTTTACCTTATAAGATGACGTTACGGGGAGCTCCGCCTCACTCCTCTGATGTTTTTTGATGTAACCTTATTTGCCCGGTAGTAGTGAGTTACGGTAGGTTACTAAGTAAGTAATCTAATCTGACTAATGCTGTAATGTGATTGGGGTTGCCTCATCCGAGATAGGTCTGTTATTCCGGACGCCGTTCTTTCAGTTCGTGATGAATCTTCATTTAGGAAAGTAGGTACGCCGCAATAAGAAGAAATACCTACTTCGAGTACGGTCATAGTCCGGTGCAGGAACGAAGCCGACGGGTTTGCTGAGAGGTTCTATCGATAGATTAATAAAGTTTTTTTTGTTTGAAGACTTTCTTTGGTGTTAATTAATTAATAACGACCGGATAAGTTTCAAAGGAAAGTTTCCTAAACTTGTTTTGAGGATACAAATACAGATTTTGCCGTGTTTAAACGGCAAATAATAACTAATGAAATAAAAATTAGGATCTAAAAGCGAAAGATACTTGTTGGGATCTTTGTAAGTGGCAAAGCTGGTCTCTGCCTTCCGAGATCTATCTGTAGCATGACTTATGTAATGTAAATAAGGTGTAGAATCTTGTGTCTTTCCCCTTACCATAGGCTATTCCAACTGCCTCTGAGAATTGTTTTAAGGAATTTCGTTTTTTGAACAAGACTCTAATTGGGGGCTATGGCGCTCATTAGGGGAGGGCATTGAATTTTAGGTATACTTACGTAAAATTCAATGGGGAGGGCTATGTCCAGCAGTGGACTAGTATAGCCAGACGGCGACTCTAATTGGGATGTTTCAGGAACTGAGGTAATCCTTTAAAGAAAAACTTACCTCTTGGGGGAAGATATGGGGCACAACACGTTCAGCGGAGCGGCGGCCGAAGCGCAGGCGCACGGGCGAGCGGGTCTCGCGCAGGGCCAGCAACTCTTCCATCTCATCCAGCTGGAAATAAATGGCATGTCAGAAAAGACCCATTTTGGAAATTTATAGTTTCCGATGTTATATTACGGTAGATCATAAAAATGCATAAAATAAAATTCAAAAAAACGTAACTGCTAAAAAATAATAACAGCTATTATAATAATAATCCATCCAAAGGTTCTCTGGAAGGGATCGCTCTTAGCGATAAGACCACCAATTGTATAACATTACTCAGATTTAAGAATCATGGTTGTACTAGTAATATTTTAATATGTGCATTAAAGTGTTCTCTATCTATCTATCTAATAGCTTCCACACAGCACAGTCACTTGACCTGGTGAAACTAGGAGACCCTGTACTATGGTAACTAGGGCCTGGATTCTGTTAGTGCATTATAGTAGCATGACAGATTCATGGACGGGTCACGTGGGGTGTTTTTTCATACTATGAACTAGCGTTAGGAGAGAAGCGAGTTTAAAACGCTCGAATTAAGTTGTATGAAGTTCTGACCAATACTGTATTGCAATACTAGATTATTTGTAACAGAACGATCGGTTGTAGCCCAGTAAGTAGAACAATGGACTCGCAAGCGAGAGACCCAGGTTCGATCCCCAAGGCGGGCATGTACCAATAACTATGTTTAACTTCAAAGTTATGTACATTTGCGAAATTGTAGTTGCAATGCCACACGCTAACTGTGAAGGAAAACATCGTGAGAAAACCCGCGGTTTGATTGGCTTCGCATGTATTGACTAGTCTTTCCTGTAGGCTAGGCTAACTAAGCTGTCAGGATAACACAGGTGCTGGGCAAGCCTACACCAATAAAACAATGTGTCAAGCACTGCAGCGTCCGAGTGGTCCCTTCACCCATCTAGTGTGAGTGAAGATGCCACTGGACGCTGTATAAATCATCTCATTACGTAGATGTAGAGGCCAATGTATATAAAAAAAACGATTGCTCTACAATACTTCTCAAAGGAGCATAATTAAAACTGTATCTAAGGAGTGTTTTTAGGAATCGTATTTTAGTAAATAAACCAATCAGCTTTTAAGTAATGTACTACAGGTTCACAGGCAGGTTTAGCTACTTATTACACGGTGCCGGGCACCGGCGGTGCTACGCTCCACTCTACAAAGCTTTGGGAATATGGTGCGGCGCATCGTTGCTTTAAATGCAGCCTACGAATGCAGCTAACACTTTTTTACATTATTAAAACAATTTTGATAATGTTGTCCGACTTAAGGCGCTTTGAGGTGCTAACTAGCGCCAATGAAAGAAAAATCATGATTTAAAAACCTGTTTAGAGGCTAAAAATTTCACCCATGCCGGGATTCGAACCCGCAACCTCTGGCTATCCATGCCAGCGCTCTACCAATTGAGCCAATGGGCGACTCACGGCATCTGTGAAATTTCGAACCTCTTTACACTATTCTCTGTATTACGTACAAGCAGCGACATCTGACGTCGGGGGTGTAAGTAATGCAAATTGCATTACTTACAGCCCCGACTACCTACTTTGCAGTTAGGTTTAACATCGGAACGATATCACTGTACCCACTGTAGAGCGCTGGCACGGATAGCCAGAGGTTGCGGGTTCGAATCCCGGCATGGGTGAAATTTTTAGCCTCTAAATAGGTTTTTAAATTGGTTCCTTAGCACGGGTTGGTGCATTAAAAATAAAATAGTATAATCCTGTGGGTACAGTGATATCGTTCCGATGTTAAACGTAACTGCAAAGTAGGTAGTCGGGGCTGTAAGTAATGCAATTTGCTTAAGTCATATGTCGCTGCTTATACGTAATACAGATAATAGTGTAAAGAGGTTCGAAATTTCACTCATGCCGTGAGTCGCCCATTGGCTCAATTGGTAGAGCGCTGGCACGGATAGACAGAGGTTGCGGGTTCGAATCCCGGCATGGGTGAAATTTTTAGCCTCTAAATAGGTTTTTAAATTTGTTCCTTAGCACGGGTTAGTGCATTAAAAATAAAAATAGGTAAAATCATGATTTGTTTTATAATACGTTTTTCTCAAAAAGTAAACATCATAAATTTACAAATAATTAAACCACTACTCTTAGAAAACGGCCGTTTTTAGCGAAAATCGATTAAAGGATGTTGATACTAACTTTCTAAAAATACATATCACAGATATTAAGATTTTTCAGTTTGTTTCCATTCAGCGCCTTAAGATGAAAATTGTAAATTGATGTCGTTGTATATTACCATTCAACAAACGGGATGTCTTGGAACATAGTTTTTAATTCAACAAACTTCTTGCAATACATTCAATTATATACACAACAATTTTCCAAAGATTTTTTTTAAGGTTTTTAACTTTACTATCGTTTCCCAAATAATTATTCCACAATTGTTTGTGTGAAATACGAAAGTCTTACAAAATATATGTATATTTTTATTTAATTACCTACACAAAACTTAATCAAAGGCGGTACGATTCTCTGCCTCAAGCAATTCAAACAGAACTAATTCCAAGAGCAGATGAAAACTGCGTTTCCAAAACTGTAAGCCATAAGCTACGCTACATTCATGTAATCCGATTTGCTACCGGCGGACAATAAAATCCCTTTTCCGACCAGACAGTGAGCATGAAATGGGTAGTATTATCCATTTTCAAATAAGGGGCATTATCTTCTTTAGACTCCTTAATGCACCCCATCAAAAATCTTCTGCCGTTGGCACTTTCTACGATCATGCGCCTACTTTATCACACTTCACACTAATATTATAAAGGTGATAGTTTGTGAGTGTGTATGTTTGTTACTTCTTCACGTCTAAACGGCTGGAGCGATTTTAATAAAATTTGGTAAGGAGTTAACTGATACCTCGGATTAACACAAAGGCTACGTTTTACTGCGGGAAAATATCTTATTTCCATGGGAAAATCGATGAACCGGGGGTAACACCGCGGGGCACAGCTATAAGGTACGTGATTGGTATGAATATTCTTACGTCGAGCATTCGGCTTCGTTCGCACACTTTAATATTTTTAGTGATTGTAATAAAATTTGTAAAAAGCTTTGATAAATGTGTCTCAGGGTAGATCGATAATAAAATTGCGGACATTCAAGACACATTTTTCTTATCTGTATGTTAGTTTTTAATTGAGACAATCGGATTTCAAATTAATAATTTTGTAAACAATTTTCATTCAAAAACTACGTACACGACAAAAAAATTTTTCACGGAATGGCCGTAATCTAATTCTCTAGGCTACTTCTACCACTTTGCTCATTTAATTATAATAATTTAAAATATAAATTGTGTGACTGAGACCGCATGCTGCACGTAAGAACATTCTTACATATTGACGAAATAATATCACGAATATATCGAGCGGATGTGGCTGTTAGGGCCAGTACTGGACGGACGTACTTTACCCAAAAAGGGGACGAAAAGTACCCAAAACTTGAAACCAAAAACTTGGTGCGTGGGTGCAACGACTAATGAACGCTGATGAAGCGAAAGAGATCTGCCACAATTGTGGCAAGTGGCAGACTCTGGTCACTGCCTACCCTCCTTGAGATACAGTTAAGACTTTATGTTCTGTTTGCGACGTGATTAATGTTTACTAGATTACATAATATCAGTTTCAGTTCGGTGAGCTAATAATAAAAGGTATTACTTCTTAGCACCTATTGCTTCAGCCTTATTTTATAGTAATTAAGTACTTGTAATCTAATTATCAACTGGAGTTACTAGACTGAAAGATTTGTAACTGAAGGGAACGTACACTAGGCACACCGAGTTAAGCTAAATTGAATCGTAGGATTTGTAAGTATTACCTTTTAGCTTTTTCTACAATTATAAAAAACAAAGTTCGAACTGGCGTGCCTGCAGGCTGCGTCTATCGAATACTGTATCAGAGGTTTGTCTAGATGGGGCCTTGTTTCATAACCTTAATTTCAAAATTAATAAAACTTATCTTTTTGTTTTTGTTCTTTGTGATTTTTTTATTATTTCTCGTGACACCTACCTTAACTTTTTAATAATTGACATTATAATTGGTAATAGTCTCATACTTTCATTTTTAATGTAATTGGTAATAATCTTTTAATTGTCTTTTTAATGTAAGATTTCATTAACTAATAAGGATATTTGAATTTTATGAATCAATCTGTGCCATATGCCATGCTTGGAGCTTTGAGACTTGGCTACCTTTTACAGGTATTGCAACGCAGTTACTTATATAAGTAGGTACTGTAGCGATCTACTTACTGAAACGCTTATTTAACAATACTTATATCTTTTTATTATCTTTTTTCATCTAAACCCTAGCCTAGCTGCGGACTTAACACGACTGACGACTAAACAGCAGTGCTATTCACTAGCCCCGTTCGCTAGTGAGTTCGATCGAATTCGTATTCAGTAATATAAGCTACCCCAGCGCTACGGCGGTGAAGTGAACTAGTTGTGCAGGTGGGATATTGACCCTTATTTCTATGAAGTTACGTTTAAAACAAAGGGAGTTCGAATCTCGACTTTATTACATCTGTCAAATAACCCTTTCGCGGACAACGGCAAAATAATTACTAAAATATTTTTTGCCGAGGGTAGTAAATGCTTTCAAAAAGAGCCTGTCACCTCAGTCATCCGAGACCACGGCACCTGGAAAAGTGCCAAAACGTCGGAAAAATGTAATAAACGAGTAAAATCCGTATAACAACAGTTTTGATTAAAATATGATCTTTTTTTCAAAAATATTTGTAAATTAACAGGTAGTTAGAGTGCTTTAATTTTCGCTCTCAGCACCGCTCGCAAACTCTAGGATTTATGCAAATTCAATCGAAAAATTTTACTGACTTTCACTATTCCTCCTTCTTCGTTAGTCTTTTTTTGAAGTCGATTTATCTAATTTTGCATTTTCAGCTTATGCAAGTTATTATTTGGGGATATTAACCCCATACTATCGGTAAAGGCGAAAATATTATCAATATTAAGCATTGATAATACTACTATAATAAGGCCGCCAATTGTAGTGTACTATGTTATTATTTAAGTCTCTTATGTAATTCTTGGTGAACTTGGGATAAAGAATATTCTGTCAATTTCTATATAATATTGCATACATGTCAATCTTTTTCAAGTAGTTTAGGTGACTGTTAGTACTCAATTAGACAATAATGGCTGAATGGAATTACATGAATCTTGTACAGATAGACAAAGTTCTGAATTGAGACAAAGGCTACTTGATATCCCGCCAACGCGGTCTGAACTAATTCCACGCAGACGAAGTCGCGGGCATCAGCTAATTTACCATATTGGCATTGGCAAGAAGTTCGTGTACCCATGAAAGGGTTAATTCGATCGTGAGCTCACATCACCATTCACATCACACTCACTTGTGCGTGACGTTTAATTCGTATTCAGAAGCAAAATACCCACAAGTGATGTTGCCATGGGATACCTATTAGGGATGGAACACCAATGTTTGTCAGTCGAAAAGTCACATGTCACATTATTATTTTGTTCAGCTTAATTAGCTAAACGCTCCCAAAATATTTCTTACAAATAAATCGTTCTGCTTCATTTTTATAAAGTCTAAGCTATTTCGAGTTTACGTCTTATGTAAGAGTGGAAAAAATATCTTATATTGTTCACCTAACCGGCGAAGCTTTCTTCTTCTACAAATAAACAAAGGTAACCGCAAAAATGTATTTTAAATATTTACCAAGACATTGGCTTAAATTTATCACACATATGGATGATTAATCAATTGTGTAGGTAGTACCAAATGCTTGAAATACGTTGTAACAAATTTTACATTGCGTGTCATATAACCTTCCCTGCTTAAAAAAATCACGAAATTTTATTCCAGTTTGAAGCTCAATCAGCTATTTGAAGGCTCTTGACACCAACATACTCAGGTGCTCCATCAGAAGTAATGATCGCTATTGAGATATGTGCGGAAATGTATTTGGGACAATATGGCATGGTTAGCTCTACATTAATTTTGCACGATCTACATAAAGGGGATCTGAGAAAACCACAAAATCTGCAACGGTTGTTTCTTTATTTGGACACCTCTCTGGAGATCACGAATCCCAGACCAATATTCGTCTACCTAAGGACGAAATCAAAAACTTTGGCCAAGATTTTGAAACCTTTTATGAAAGAAACAGAAGGGATATTTAAAAAAAAAAACCATAAGGTTAGTACTCGTAGTAACGAAGAACCTCGCCTCAGCAAACGTGATTTGGTACATTAATTCTTGACCCTGCCATCAAAATGACATCTTGCAATCAAGATGAAACTAGTAGAAAAACTAGTTTCCTATTGATATTAAAGTAATAACATTCTTAGATTTTAAAAACCTATTTAGAGGCTAAAAATTCCACCCATGCCGGGATTCGAACCCGCGACCTCTGGCTATGCGTGCCAAATTGTTTTTAGATTGTTCTACAAATGTTTTTATTTTAATGATGAGTCCTTGATGTTGTATTGGTAAACACATTTTGCGCAATAAATAAATGGTAGTTATCTTATCATCCATAAATCTTTTCCAGACTCCTGATGCCGACTGAAATATTTCAAGGATTGCTACTTCATTGAGAGATGTCTCACATGACAGCCATGTGTTTAGCAAAAACCCTTTAAGGCACCATCTCATCAATGTGCTGAGCTCTGGAAAGAGCGAGGCCTCACTGGGTAAACAATTAGCTAAATCTATTGCAATTTAGATATTTTAACAGCCTATACTTTTATTGTACTACTTTTGAATTAAATCTGTATTTTCTAGGTGACTCACGCTATACTCCGAGAGAGCATAGATAATGACAACTCTGGTTGAGGATACTCCAGCCCTCGGTAGAAGAATTAAACTAAAAAGCAATGCATAGCATGTAACAGTTCTTGATGACCCCCAAGGAATGGTCCCCACCATTCCCTAGATGTCAATAATCGAGAATTACAAAAAGAAATGCAGATTGTGCATCATCTCGAGATATATAAAAATAACGAAGCATTGTTTTTAATCTGTTTTAGCAAAATGGTATTTTAGACCATACTCCATTAATCTAGACGGTGAATTTTAAAAATAATTATTAAGTTACTGTTACTTTAGAAATGCCACATATTTTTACACGAAATATCTGGAAGATTTATTTAAATTGATTGATTTAAATTTGAAATAAATATTTTTCATGTAAATAAACAATAAAAAATGTAGTTTGTACATTTATTAAATAAAACGAATTGATTATGTATTCAAATTATTTTTTTAAGTCACCAACATTATACTCATTAATTACCTGCAACAAGCAAGGATTTAATGACTATTAATGTGGATTGTACCTACGTAGGTAGGTACAATCCACAGTACATTAATAGTCATTAAATCCACACTGCATGTCGACCTTTACACGTATCATTCTGTACAGTTGGGTACAAATCGAAAATAGGTAGTACCTATATGGTAACACTATTATATGCCAATGAGAAAATTCTAATTTGGGCACAACCTCTATGATCTGAGGGCACAACTCTGTATTATAAGACCACCACCAACATGATACATTTTTGTTATTTATTTGGTCAAAGTAGTTTGTTATAAGTGTCATCTACAAAACAACATTTAAAATCATTACCATTATTTTATTATGCTAATGCATAGAAATATTTAAACTATTAAGTGCCAATTCTTCTTTACTTGCTACTAGATTGAATTGTAAGCCAAGGTCGATAACACTATCAGGCATCAAAAGTTATAATTCATTCTAGTAAAAGAACTAGTTTTAGCATAACGAAATAAACTAATTTAAAAACGTCTCTTTAAATATGAAACTATAAAAATATAGCTTAATATTTGACCCCCGAAAACCTCTTGACGACCATGCAAAAGGTCTCTGGTTCGAATCCCGGCTGGATACAAAAGGGTCTTGGATGTTTACATGTTTGTGATATCGTTGTTTCTGGTTCCCACGACACAGGGTATCCGAGTGTGGGATCAGAAGCAGTGTATGTCCCTATATGTAAATGTTATGCTAACCCATTATGACCTGAATTATTTTAGAGGCATAAAAAATTGTAATTTTCACATACATTGCTTTTGACGGCTCCCTTAGCTATTTGTAATAATTATTTATTTTATATATCTTTTACTTTGTGAAAAAACAATGGGTGCCATATGGCACCGATCGGCAAATACGTAAGCAAAAATCCCTCTATTAGACATATATTAGCTTTTTATTAGCGAACTATTTTTATAATCTATTTGTAAAATCATGAAGATTTTAAGTAATATATGAATTAATAAATAAAAACAGCATTTAAGTAATTTATGTTAAAGGCATTTATGTACTAGTATACACACTTTTTTAGTTTTAAATGCGGACGTGAAATTGATAATTGATTGGAATTGATAACAGGATGCACAGAGCCCTACGTCACATTTATTGCATTGCAGTCTTGTCTGTCTCTTGCACATCTCCAAAGCACATTTGCGACGAGATTCGCTGGGAACTAAGAAGTGATTCCGTAATGATCCGACAGTATAGGAATTGCGATAAATGCTTTCAATTCTTCGGTGGATATTTTCGGTTCGGCGCAATTCAAAAAAGTTGCATACATTTGCGGCTGGTTTGCTAAAAGGTTGTAGACACACAATCCAAAATATTAGTCCAGAAATTCAGTAGAAGACTTCCCTCGAAGGAAACTAAAATTTGCTTCGGGAAACATGGGTGGCTCCCGAAATAAATCAACGCAACGTCCGAGTAGATCCGGCTTCAGGTTGTATATTTGGTACCACCCGTACATTTTTGCGTTTTGTTATCGTGATTGGTGTGTTGACAGAGGTGAAGACCCTAATACCACTTCACACCCAGCGTTGAATTGTCGACCTGTCACATCATTACAAAACCACCCCTTCTTCGTCGCCCGAATCTTGATCAGAGTCGATTGCGGGTTCTGAAGGTTCAATGTATAGCAACTGCGGCTCAAATTCCTTATCTTCTAGCAGGGCTAGTACCTCATGGAGTGTATAACCCCTATCAAGACAAAAAAAAAACACTGTTAACCTACACAAAAACCAAACATAAACATTGCACACATTATTGGAATATACTACTTATCGGCCTAGGGCATCACCCGTAAATTTTGAGGTACGATAAAACAAACACGTAAACAAAACTAAATTATATTACAATATAATCTAGTCACACATGTATACAGGAATAAAACAAATTGCGTTTAAGTTATAGATTTCACGAAATATAAAAATTATGGCCCACTTAGGTACTTGACATGTGTTGCAACACATGATTATACTATTTTTATTTTTAATGCCCGTGCTAAGGACGAATTTAAAAACCTATTTAGAGGCTAAAAATTTCACCCATGCCGTGACTTGAACCCGCGACCTCTGGCTAACCACGTCAGCGCTCTCCCAACTGAGCTAATGGGCAACTACCCGGCATCACTATATTTTTTTTTCTTACATTAACTTCTGTGGTTATTTCACGCAAATATATACAATAATATACTTAAATAAAACACAATTTATACTGATATTTCCAACCAGATTTTACACTATTTAATCCGGTACGATAGCAGTTGTGACTACCATACCTCAGCTCTCTTAGCGCTGCATGCCGCTCACACCGGGTACCGCCAGAATACCAGCGCTGAAGTTCTTCCTGAACTTTCAGCACATGCTGAGTCGGAGCCCATTCACATTTGCCACACCTACGTTGATCACTTCCAGTCCAGTAGGTACATTGCCCAGGTACACTACAGTACCGTGTATGCCTTATTTTCTGTGTTTTTTTGCGTTTTATTTATGCTACTTTTTTGTTATTGCTTTGTTCGTGTTGTGACTTGTATTTGGTTTTGTATTGCTTTGCTTTGTATACGTGTGTGTGTCTTATGTGAATAAATGTTGTATCTATATATCTATCTAAAGTACAAAGTACTGCCAGAGGTCGTGGTTTTGTTTCTTTTTGGATTTCGCTGTACATTTGAACAAATACATAGCCTCAGTATCAGTGTATTTACATCTTTGTCACCTAGCTGGTTTATCTAAACCTACTTCGTGATATCACAAACATAAGGCCACCCCGCTCGTAGCCTAGACGAACCGAATGATTGGAATCAATTACTTTGTATTAAGCTACAACAGGCGTAGTCAGGTGCTGGATGGGTGACCGTCTCGTGACTACCGCTTGTGATATTTTTTCCGAGCGCTTCCGTGCTTCGCAAGGCACGCTAAGGCGATGGCGCCGGCTATCGCGTAATGGAAGTCGTTAAGCCATGTCAGAGGCTTTAGTTAGTTTATCCTGTTGTTTCCGCACTCAGCCTCATAGTTGGGCCGTTGCGAGATCACTCCAGTCAGCCAATCTTTTTTCAGAAAGCCAGCAGTGCACCAGCACCAGCAGCTTTCCTGCTATCGATGTTCGTTGCACTTCCACGCTCTCACAGTGAATGGACACGTGGCGGGTCCTTCGTCTTCCTTGAGGCATCCTCGACATAACGGGATGTCGGTCAGTCCCATAGCGTGGAGGTGTTTATTCAGTGGTCAATGGAGCGTCATAAGTGCCACAGCTTTGCGCAGATCGCTGCATGTGAGGCGTTTCGATATTGTTAGTAGGGCCTCTCTGGTTTCTTTGCATTTTGTTTCCGTTTTCCATAGTCCAGCATGCTGGGTTTCTGTTTGCAACCTGAATGTCAGAGGCCTTATGGGCAGCTTGATAACTTAGGGCTCATGCAGACGAACGGCACGTGCCAACTGCAAGCGTCGACGGATGGCGTCAACTGCCGTCAATGGCATTCGACGGCAGTCGTTAGCGCGTCGACGGCAGCCGTCAACGTGTAAGCGGCAGCCGTTGACGTTTGTCGACGCTTGCAGTTGTCGCGTGCCACGACCGCCATTTCGTGTTAAGGCCCGCCTCTGTCTTATAATCCTCCATCAACCCAGACTTGGCCCCGTGGTGAAGTATGACCTAACCTTAAAAGACCCGTGCCCCAGCAGTGGGGACATACAAAGGGCGGATATCAAAAAAGGGCACGCCTGTATCCCAGAGGGGTGAGCAGATGCAGGGACTGCCAGTTGCTATTATACGATCCTGGTTAATTACTTTCACTTCATCGCCATTCATTAGTCGTTGCATGCCAGACGGTTTTGGGTACTTTTTATCCTGCCCTTTGCTATCACGTCCCCTATTCGATAAATTAGGGGTCGAAGTATATTCGCCTGGAGCGTTCCTTATCGGTCATTCCACTCACATTCGCCATTCCACCCACATTATATTTATTCTTTCTTACTTCATAATAATTATTGTTCTTAAAATATACAGCATATGATATACATCCCACTGTAGAGCACAGGTCTTCTTTCAGAAAGAATATAGGCTTGATCACCACGCGTGCCCACCTCAGATATGCGAACAGCGAGTTAGTCAGGTTTCTTTACGATGTTATCTATCATTCACAGTAAGCGAGTGGTATTTCTACTTTAACTTCACAAATGTGCCTGAGTTACAAACCATTACTATAATAATATTGGTTTCAACAAAAAATTATGAGTTATCTTCTACATTATGGGATTCGATCGTGAGTTCACTTATAGGAGAGTAACTTTTGATTTTGACAGATGTAATCGAACTCATGTGCGAGTTCATGATCGAAGTGAGCTGCGAATCGAACCTTCAGAATACCATTTTCATTGACATTTGTAGTTCTCTTCACCGCCGTAGCGCCAGTGTAGAATTAAGTCTTGATTTAAAAGCAAACTATTCGTTTGTGTGTGTGTGAAGTGTGACCAGATGCTGGCCGGAAAATATTGCCAAAGTTTGGAAAAACTGGGTCTAACCATGACGGAGTAAAAATATGAAAAAAATACCTTCTATGCGTAAGTACGTTCATATAACACTTTCTATTTAACATGACATCGAGTGCAAATTACTGTGATTTCATGTTAAATAGAAAGTGATTTTATCTGTAAATAGAAAAAAAAATAAAGAAACGGTAAAGTCTACTTGAAAACACACTCAGTGTTTGCGTGCTAACTACCCAAATTATGTAGATGTCATATTTAAACGCTCCGAAACGCTAAAATATAAAAAGAAACAAAAGAGCCAAGAAACGTAATTTTTAAGATTTCTGTTTTTGATTTACTTATGGCGAAAGCATGTAACAAATTAATAATACAGTTCGGCTATGTGCGAAATTCCCCACTAAATAGTTTACTGAAATAAAAAAAACGCAGAATAGATTAATACGTCCCTCTTTGTATTCGAGTCTGACTCTCGCTTTGCTAGATTTTATCTATATTATCTGCCGTGTGTTTTTTTATTATTATATTATAGAACTATATAACATATTGTAAGAAGGTGAACATAGAGAAGCTGTTAATAGTGACTTATACAATGTTCTCTTTACAGTTCCATCGACGATTTGAAATTGTAATACAGGCTTCAACCATGAAGTTAATTGCGTATATTGTTATATGAATGATTCGTAAATGAGTCAGTCAACTTGTTTAATGAATCATTTACAAAATAAAAAGGAGTAAGACGTCATGATTGTGTAACATCAAAGAGTGGACCGTCGTTAAAACCGCGGAAGAGCTATTCAGAATTGCACGGAACAGAGAACGCTGTAAAGAGCTGACTACCAACCTTAAGTAATGGAGAAGCACTTTAAGTAGAAGAAGAAAATCCACGGCAGCTAAACCCGTTCACCAAATACTTGCTAATGTATGTTAATATGACGCACATATAAAGCGTCTAATAAACAATGTTACTAACGGTGTGATATTAGTAGCTTGTCGATCACACGCAAAATACTAAAGATAATATGCTTTTGGATTTTTCCAAAGCTGTCGAAACTGTCTCTGTTCCCATTCTGCTGGATAAACAAGAAACCATTGGAATCGGAGAGTTGCCCTTTCAAGGCAATATAAATGAGCGACAAGTTAGGATTGGTGACTACACGTATGATATAGGCGTATGGCGTGCTCCCCAGACTTCCGTGTTATGTCTTGAAAGAGCTTACAGAGCTGTGATAAAAGTAATACTTAGTAGTTCAGCCAGATACTCGATTACACTTTTATATTGAGACTTGATTGATTTCCTCACAAAATTATTAAACAGAAACAACACATCTATGACCTACGTTTCCCTAGTACTTAAGAATCGACAGAGTATACCAAACGTTAGCCCATAGAACCAAACTTTCCCGGTGTCATTTTTATGTAGTAGGTTCATACACTTTTAATAAATAAAATAACGTAAAACCCAAACAACAAAATAGTTCCTTCGTCTTAACTATTAAATAACGGAAAATCTACTAAAACCCATACAGTAAAACCTAGCCCACAAATAAAGTTATCGTACCTCATCTTTCTCTTCTCATTTGTTTCAATTTATTTTTCCTATACCTACAGACATACATAGCACGAACACACCCCGTTCACACAAACACTACACACATACGAAATTACCCCACCCCCCCCCCCCCCCTCTTTCCTTCATACTTGCTACTTTACACACGTTTACTTACCGTCCATTACACTTCACCTATCGATTTTTTGCTAAGGTTAAAATAAGATAAGAATATTGTTAATTTTATTCATTTATAATTTCTAAGTATGTACAACTTATTGTGTAACCTTATTTAATAAATGCATGTCCTAATTATACAGTGTATATTATTATTTGAAATCTAATGGTAGTTGGCGTTGACGTCTGAGATACAGTGTTTAACATTAGTTCAGATGTCATGGTTTTTTTTTTGTAATGTACGCACTAGTAGGCTCGATATTATTGTGTAAGGAATGTATTGCCCATATTTTTAAAGAATAAAAATTACTGAATTACTGAACTATATGTAAGCAAATAAATCAGTAATCGTGGCATTTTTATTTTACTCGTATGGTAACCCCACGAGAATTGCTTCTTATGCCAGCGACTTGGATACACTGTATACTGCCAATGATATAATCTTTTTTATACATTTCAATAGATTTAGGCTAGTAAATACTTAGACTGTACAATTTTAGACAGCGCAACATGTTTGTAAGATTTTTTTATAGCATCGTTTTGCCAAAACATGCGAAACAAATTATAGCCTACGACTTCGACTGAAATAATATTAGTGTCAACCCCTATGCAAGGAATGTCATATTTTCGGGTTCTGAAGGTCAAATTAAGGTGACTCATAAGTGAGTGTGAGGTGAACGACGAGGTGACCGACGAAGTGACCAACGAAGTGACCATCGAAGTGATCAACGAACTTACTGAATCGACATGCAGAGCGTAAAGATTTCCTTTAAAATAATTCAAACTTGACTGGACGGCTGCGCCGGCCAGCTATTACAAAGAAGTATCGTTTCAGTACTGTCTTGACCTGTGCAATTCAGTCTAAAGGTGTGTTCACACTTACCGGGGTCTGCGGTGGCATATCGGGGTCGGACCGGCGGCCGAACCTCAGTCGCCGGGACGGGGAGCGCACAGACTTGCGCGCGAGGGCGTGCCCGCCCAGCGCGTCGTGCTGCGCCAGCAGCGCGTAGAGGCCGCCCAGAGCGTCCCAGCCGCCTGACTGCGCCGCTTCCGAACCCGCTGGCGCGCCCGCTGCGGGCGAAAAATGCTCTGTTATAATCACTCAAGCGTCGTCGTCAGGCTATACTAGTCCACTGCTGGACACAGCCCTCCCCTAATGAGCGCCATAGCGCTCTGTCTTCAGCATGCCGCATCCAGCATCTGCCTGCAGTTTTTTGTAGAACGTCATCTCACCTAGTCGGAGGGTGTCCTACACTACGGTTGCCAAGTCGCGGTCTCCTTTCAAGGACACGTTTACTCCAAGCGAATTGATTTTGATGACTGATGCTGTGTGGTGTCGGCCTAGAGAATATCACCAACCCAATTCTTCCTGCGGGTGTCGTACAGGCGACTAAAGGACACAAGCCGGGGGTGGGCAGCAGCGCCCCCTGCAGTACAATTCCACTGAACTGCGATCCCCAACCCGCATGCCCAGCGTGGGGATTATGATTTATTGATTTTATTTAACTCTTGGTTTCTAGAGCCGACCCATAACCTCCGTCCAACATACATCAATTAACATGTATGTCGGAAGGAACTAGGCAGTGTGTAAGAAGAAAGTATGTATTTATTATGTACATTTGTCTCAATTTTCACTTATTAATGCAATTTAAGGCATTATCTTATAATATAAAAATGAATCGCCGAATGTGTTGGTAAGCGCAAATCTCGAGAGCAGCTGAACCGATTTCGCTAATTCTTTTTTTAGAATATACCTTGAAGTACGAGGATGGTTCTTACGGAGAGAAAAAAAAATAAAGGATCGACTGTTAGGTGGTACGAAGTTCGCTGGGTCAGCTAGTAATTAAATAAAAATGGATCATTTATGCAAAAAACCAAGATAAAACTTGATAATTTTGTATCTGAAGGAATTATATCGAAAACGGCCAGGATTCGTCGAATCTACCTATATAATGACGTCACAGGTCGGTAAATATAGCGATCCGAGAACCCGAGAGTTGACTTGCCGTTTGTTTGTATACTGACCAGTGACATCACTAATTCCTGTGCGACGTCATCAATATGACGATATCATCAATAAAGTTCCCGGGTTCGAAACCCGGCTGGGGAAAAAAATCCCAGGTCTTGGATGTTTGTGATGTCGTTGTTTCTGGTTCCCACGACACAGGGTATCCTAGTGTGGGGCCAGAAGCAATGTATTTGCTTGTATGTAAATGTAATGTAATGTAATAAAGAGTATACTGTGTCTAGGAGTTTGGAGACTTTGGAGTTTTTTTGTCCATTTTTTCTCCAAAATGATCTAGATTTTGAAATAGACACCTAGTTTGAATTGTAACGTTCATTAAGCCGCAGTTTCTGTGCTACTTTGAATAAAACCTTTTCATTTCATTTCATTTCTATCTATGTGCTAGGCCGCTTCTTGATTAATGGATAAGAAATAACGGTTATCCCCTTGACCTGGTTAAGTAGGTAATTACGCACATTTAACACAAATTGTCAGGGCATTTGCCGAGAATAATTTACACATGTTAGGGCCCCAACCGCAAACGGGATTTGAGTTTTCGGTTCCAATCCCGAAATATTTCTGGAAGTTTCCACTTTACAGTGGAATTGCGTAGGCCGGGCTACGTTACGAGCCTTTGTTGTACTTTATTGCACCCAGCGGGGGTAGTGCAGTGGGTATGACAATAGACTCGGAAGCGAGAGGTACTGGTTCGATTTCCAGTGCGGGCATGTATAAATAACTTTAGAAACTTTAACTTTAAAAAGTTATGTACTGTGAAGTTATAGTAACTATACAACTCGGTAACTCGACGACCTCGGTGACGCAGCGGTTTGGCACGCTGACTGTAAAACCGAAAGTCTCGGGTTCGATCCCCGGCCGGGTCGAACTAGGAAACGAACTTTTCTAGTTTGTCTCGAGTCTTGGATGTTATCTATGTATTTATTGTATTAAATCTATCGTCAAGCTAGCACCTATAACACAAGTCATTTAGTCGTACTTAGTATAGGGCTAACGAGATCTGTGTAATATGTCCATGAATATTTAAAAAAAAGAACTGAAGGAAAACATCGTGAGAAAACCTGAGTGTCTGAGGTATTAAATATCTCAGCGCTTGAAATTGCTAATCCGCAGTGGGCATGCGTAGTAATTAAGCCCATACTCTGTCTGAGAGAAGGCTTGTTCCCTGCAGTGGGACATTTCTAGGCTACATAAAACAAAGGTTGCCTTTACACCTTGACATGCTGTCTCGCTCGTACATTATAACAATTTTAATGCTTGTATTAAAATTTACTTTTGTAGATTACATTACATAGGTTCGCACGTACACACACATACAAAACTAGGTTTCATTATTTATAGTGTCTCCGATACTGATCAGGGTGCTCAAGCATTTAATATTTGTATTAATCGTCTCACCAGTTTAGTTTAGACTCATGGCTGGATCAGTGGACCGAATTACAGGCTTAAATAAGTACCTACTAAGTAGCTGCTATATAACTTGAACCATACTGAGAAACACAAGCAGGGAGCCGATTCTCGCCCATGCGAATTGAAAGCGTAGACGCAAAATTTGAAGGCTTAGACATTTGTACATTTGCTTTTTTTGTACCTATACAGTTCAAAATTTTATGTTTTTCAGTTCTCATTGATGTTGTAACTAGCGAATTGTTTAAAATACTTGTTTATATTTTGTATGTATGAATTGCTAACGCTTTCACGTTTTCACTGTAATGTTATGCAATTTAAATGAAATAATAATAATAATTTGTCGCGTAAAAATAAGATAAGGTAACTCGACAGAGTCATTAGACATTTATTTTCTGATTCGAATTCAATCTAGCATGGCGTTCAGAATACAATTTGCAGAATACAATCAGAACCATTTATGTAGAATTCCAAGACATAAGCCTTAGAGTCGTATACGAATTATTTACTAACGAAGTGAGAATTGCCGCCCAGACAGTTAAAAACTGACGCCCTAACCGACACCTATGCATACTGAACCCCAAAACAAACTACTTTATCCGTATTGCTAGGAAATCAATAAATGATCAATTTAAGAAACCATTTCTTTGAAAAAAAAAGGTTTGCTATATGTGCTCTGGTGAACAATAAGGGATATTCCTATCTTATCTTTGAAATCATTGAGCGCGTAATTTCTTATGTACCGAGCGTAAACTATAAACCAGCGCTACGCTAGTTTGAGAACCCGATGCTTTGATTCGCGCGTTGAATTTTAAATTTCATCTTTTAAAATAAAAGTAAAAAAAAAACTATCGTACTTGTAAACCTTGGAAAAAATGTTTGGTAAACGATACTAAATGCATTTCAGTAAAAAATTCAATAAAAAGCACAAACAACTTTATCTCCCACGGTGGTTTCACAGTTTCCTTGGACAAATGTTTTTTTTATTATTATTAAATGTTCGTTATTATGCAGAGAGTACGTGAAGAAGGTTGTTAGTAAATTTATACACGTTTTACAATATGGTATTGTAGTAACGCAAAATCTTCACGCTTCCATTAAGGTTTCCAAGTTAAAGTTTTAAATTCTCAATTTATTTTTTGTTCTCCAATTTCAGAAGTAACACATATTGCTCTACATATTGTACACTCCTTACTCTCATAATCGTACATAATTAAAACATACATACATACATACATACATACATACATACATACATACATACATACATACATACATACATACATACATACATACATACATACATACATACATACATACATACATACATTCATACATACATACATACATACATACATACATACATACATACATACATACATACATACATACATACATACATACATACATACATACATACATACATACATACATACATACATACATACATACATAAATAACCTTACGCCTGTATCCCAGATGGGTAGGCAGAGACCAGGGACTGCCACTTACCACGATCCTGACAGATCACCTTCGCTTCATAGTTAAAACATTAGTTAATTATACATTGTTGATCGTTGAGTGAAATAAATTCTACCTACATTTGTTGTTAAAGTCAGCTAATGTCCCCAGCTTGATCAGCTAGCAGCCTTTGCATTTCAGAATATGGAGAGTTCTTTCATTTTATTTTAAGTCTCTTATTTATAGTCCTTTCTTGGTCGATATTAGAATATCAATATGCTGTTGTACATAGTACGAATAGAGGTATTCCATAACTGGGTATCTTACACGAATGTTACACTGGTTATTAGCCCGGCGTTTAATAGGGCCTAGGTAAAGCCTATTCATATGCGAAAACCAGCTCACCATTGAAACGGGCTGCTGTAGGTATTTCTACTATCACGTCGTTTCATCAAGGAACTTTCCCGAAAAAACAACTTGCTTGACGACTTTCCTGCGCGATCTTCAATTGTTCGTGTTGAATTACGTCGTAAGAATTCACGTCTGCTGTCATGTTTTGGCCGTTTCAGTGATAATATTTCTCCCGGTGTTAGATTTTATTTAGCTGAGAAAAAAGATGATCTCGGTTTGAACCCATTGGACGACACTGCCTTTTTGTTTGATAAAAAGAGTCTTTTAAAGGTCTAAGTCACACCTTATATTACGCTTTCATCTAATTTGACGCTATTTATTATAGCATGTGACGTCCATTACTGGTTTAACAGGACGTTTCTTGGCCGTGATTATGGAAAAGTCGTAATGGATATGGCAATGATGATAAATTTATTATCGTGTAGTAATGCCGTAAGCGGGATAAAATGTGCTTATCGTTTGATGTGGGCTCTAAAAGGCTGCAAGCCGTGTCGACTGTAAACTGATTAGAATCCATGCGTGTGAAGTTTGATGTGTTGTCAACCGAACCTAAATACTAAGATTTAATAAAGAAAAATTTTTTTTTCTTTTTTATACAGAGATTACGTGAGCAACTTTCCATTATAAGGTTATCTGAAAGAAATTGCCCTTAGCAATAAGGCCGCCAATAGTACTCTGTATCTTTACATGTTCTTTTATAACATGTACTCTTGTGTATCTAACCTTGTTATCTAACTTTTTTATGTAGCCTATTAACGTCCACTGCGGGGCACATACCTCTCAGAAAGAGTATGGCCTTAATTACCACGCGTGCCCACCGCAGATTGGGAATTTCAAGCGCTGAGGTATTCGAACGAAAAAAAAGCTTATCTTTAAAATAATTCAACTTTCAAAGATAACTAACAAATGCGTAGAGTAACGTATAGAAGAAAACTTTGGCCTAATTTAAATCGAAAAACCCAAGCTGTTGTAAACGTTATTGTTATCTAATTTCCCTTTTTAAAAATCAGTTTTGGCGGCTACACTACCAGATAGTTTGATGACAATTTTGCTTGAGGGTTTCACTAACACGATCTCCACGATAGAGATAGAGCAGCATTTCTACTTGAAAATAATTTGAGACACGGACATTATTTTAATAAAGTTGCGTTTGCAGCAGACCTCTACGCAACAGTTAGTTTAGACGACCTTTGTGTTCAATGAGTTACACGCTCAAACTAATAACAAGTTGAATAGTTGTCGTTTTCGAGGAATGTCACGAGCACGAGCAGCATCAATTTAGCATAACCAGAGTTTACTATGAGCAGCTCCGTATGATGGAAGTTTGCTAATGAGAAACATTGTTATCAATTTCGTTACATCTGACAGGCAATCTATGTTCTGAATCGGTAGGAATAAATCGGCGGTTAGTCTGTTTAGACAGGACAAAAGTACTAAAAATCCATTAATTACCCCTAGTACAAATAAACATAAACAAATAAAAGGGAAGTATCCCTTTAACATCTTTTACTATACCTAAGTATCGTTAGTGGAAGACTTTGTTGTTTTTATCGATATTAACTCTTGAATCCCTCCACTGGTCGCTTCCTGCTTCGCAAGGAGGCTATGCCATTTTTTTTTAATTTGAAAACAAGCCTTATGAGCGATTTAATAAGCGGTGGTAGCATCGTGGGTAGAACAATGGACTCGCAAGCGAGAGACCCAGGTTTGATCCCAATGCGGGCATGTACCAATGACTTTGTTTAATTCCGAAGTTGCGTACAATTGCGAGTTTGTAATCGTAATACCACACGCTAACTGTGAAGGAAAACATCGTGAGGAAACCCGCTGCTTGGTTGGCTCCGCACGTATTGACTAGACTCCTGTGGGCTACGCCGACTAAGCTGTAAGGATGGTATAGGTGCTGGGCAAGCCTGCGTCGTCTAAAAAACCATGTCCCAGGCACTGCAGCATCCGAGTGGTCCCTTCACCCATGTAGCGTAAGTAAATATGCTACTGGACGCTGTATAAATTATCTCATTACGTAGATGCAGAGGCCATCTAAAGGCCACTTGATAACTTCTGACAGTAAAACTCGCCACTGTCTTACAATCCTCTACCAACCCGGACTGGCCCTAGTGGTGGAGTATGGCCTACGTGTGTTGACCTCCCGGAAGAGACCCGCGCTCCAGCAGTGGGGACATACAAGGGTTGATATCGATATCGAATCCGGGTGATCGTGAAGTAGCTGCATTACATTATAGCGACGTGTTTCAATCCAGCGTGCCTCCTTGCCATATGGCGTGTTATACGATATGGCTGTGGTATGCACATTCCAGAGGAACGGCACATCAACCTACTTACACTGTCATCTGAAATAGATGTTGTATCTTAGATATATATTGTCACCTGAAATGGATAAGTGTCACCTGAAAGGCAATCTATGACTTAGAGTTAAGTGTCATGTAAAATGGTATACCAGAGCACATAGTCTCTATGTCTTGGAGATAAGTTCCACCTGAAATGAATGAATGAAATGTCATCTAAATGGACACCATGACTTCGAGATAAATGTCAACACAAATGGACTCTACAAGACTCAGAGAGAAGTGTGATTGAAACCGGACTAGGCACTTATCTCCTTTCTTTTCCTTTCTCCAAAATAAAGTTTAGTCATCTGTTGACTCTACCTAAAAGCGTTTTGTTCCGTTTTTATAACGTCACGATTTTCATATAGAAAGATGTCTCCATTGGACGGAAGAATACCCCCATAATGCTTCAACTTTGCGAAAAACTTTTTCATCAAATCACGAATTTGTCTTTCCTTGTAGCCAGTGTAAAAACTTGACGATTGACGTTCGCGGTCGCTTAAAACCGTGATGAAATTAATATTAGTGAGCTGAATAAAATCGTCCAAGTTCGTAAATGATTAGAAAATTCCCTTAGTGACAATTAGTGATCTTAGGAAAATGAAAGGCCTTTTCTTGAATTAATATTCAAGCTCACAGTGGAATGCAAATTAATCCATTGTTTCAACAGACTTGAGCTGAGAAAAATCAGCAGTTTGAAGAAATATTTATCACTGTAATTAATGAAACAGACAAAGATATTATGTAGTCAACAAGGAACCATTATAATTTCGCCATATCCGTCGGTCTGCCCGCGACTTTAGATATTATAGGGTACCTCCCTTTAGAATACAATTTCTTTTTCTCGCCTACTTCGTAAGGGGTCTCGTAGGTCATTTAAAATATTGTGGGTCTTCAAATATTAATGTGACTATTTTTCGATGAAGTCTTCCGTTTGTACAATATTAAGCTTTAATGCCTAAATTAATGTTTTTCAGAGTAGGGGGCGCTCCCTTGCCTCTCCCGGCTAAACGGTTGATTGTAGAAACATGCGAAAATTAAATTCGGGGCAGAAGCACATAATCATATAAAAAATTTAAGAAAAGCTATCACTACTCAGTTAGCTTTACAGGTTAGCGAGTAATAGGCGACATAAAACTTCTTTCAAATTCCGTAGAAAATTACTTTCAATAAGTTGTAAGCAGGTAAAATTCTCTCTTTCTATGGAATCTTACTTTACGCGTGGCCGTGCTGATCTGTCTTATTAGCATCGTTGCATTGCGACTGCTAAGTTATCAAAGAGTCTCCGAAGTTCCAAGTACTGTCGGATATGGAAATGATTACATACCTACAACTACACTACCAAGTCAGTCTTCGCACTCAAGTTTAGTCCACATTTCAAATAATAGGTAGGTACTAGTAACTTTGTTCGGAAATAAAATACAAGTTATTACTTTAGTTGCAGATATTATTTATTCATTTTAATGTAATTTAATGGTCCAATTGCCATTGATTTTATCAGGTAAACTTAATTACTTTAATTGTCAATCAGGAATAAACTCGTCAAAGGTACGTTACTCACTACTGAAGCCCAGCTACAATGTAAGCTAAGCTATACAGTGTTGAAACAAACGCCAGATTCGAGAACTACGCAAGCACGATACCAAAATAAACTACGTTTTTGCGGGAAATATATATTTTTTTATTATTATAATATTAAATATGAGCGGAAGGGCCGGTAAGGGAAGTGCCAGGTGGACATACTTCGACAAAATAGGGGATGGATTAGCAAAAGGGGAAGCCAAAAAGTACACGGAACCGGCGTGCGTGCATGCACTACTTATGAACGTTGATGAAGCGAAGGTGATCTGTCAGGATCGTGGCAGCGGCAGTCCCTGGTCCCTGGCCTACCCCTCTGGGGTACAGGCGTGAGGTTATGTTATAACATCAAGACTGTTGTCATACACCAGCCTTTTTTTGTTGGGGCTTCTAATATTTTGGATACATTGCGCGTTTAGATATCAAATGTTCTTTGGGTTGAAATGTTCGGTAAACGATACTACATAGATGCATGTCTGATAAAAGCGCCACTTTGACTCAACTTTTTATAAGCTTTGTTGCTTTCCGAGACATACCCGCGGTTTTTCCTACACTAACAATGTGTTTATACCTATCTGTAATTACCTAATTAAGGCGGTGGACAAGTGATTGTGTTATTCAGAAGTTATATGATTTATTCGCACTAAAATTTACTATCAAATCCTTTAAATAACTCGTCAATGTACCTAGCACTAACATACTGAAAAGTAAACCAGCTTTCAGGTTGTTTACCGACTAAATCCAATAGATGTAGACGTTCCAGTATTTAATTCCCCGATAGTGTTCGCGGTTTCCGGCGTAATTCTCTGGCAGGTATTAGTTGCACTTACAAGAGCTTATACCCGATTGACGAGTTAATCAACTTGAAACGTAAACACCTCTTTGGAATTACGAGGGTTTAGAAGGGGTTATAAAAATATGAGGATCTTACGTTTGTACAGTTTAAAAGCAACCCTTAGGTCCGATTGATGACAATTAGAAAACAAAGGATGGTTATGTTTCGTGCTCATGAATAAATCTCACTGAGTTACGTCAAAGGCTTTGCATATTTTAGTACGGAGGGGATTCTAAACAAAATATTTTCCTACCGGCAGTCTCTTTGACTAGTATATTAATTTAAGTGCCTTAAAATAAAAAAGTACGAGTAACAAGTTGAAGATGTCTAAAGTCAAAAGGCCCACAAGTTTAGGGAAACTCGGAGACCTAAAACTTTTCATAGTGCTACGTTGTAATCGTCTTGGTGGGTGGTACAACACATTGTTCTGTTAGTTCTGAATTTCTCTAATTAATCAAGCGGTCAAACACTGAAATTCGCGGACTTGTGGACAAGCGTTTTGCCAACAATTATGACTGATTATTGTGGGTATGTATGATTGTATGTACAATACCTGTTATAAAAGTATTAATTATTAGGTATAGGTATGTACTCATATTGTACCCACTTCACTTTGGTTCACCAATAACTAGATGGCGCTGTAGGCGACGCCGTCTGGGAGCGGCATGGAGCAAGAAGCGTCATCGACACAGACTATAATTATAATATAGACGTGTCGTTATAGTTGTATGTTTCATGCATGACCAGAAACCAAAGAATCGTCGCTGCATACTATCCACTATGCAGACTAGGTTTCTTTAGTTTGCTGGCTTTCCTTAACTCAGATAGGGTTCGCGTCAGCGCCATCTATCGATCAAAGGAGGTATTATTTTTTCAAGTCTGAAAGGGGCTCAATGAGTCCATTTCAAAGCGACTTTTAGCGGGCAGAGCTAGTATAACAAAGACAAAGACAAATTTTGTTTATTGCCAGATATAAAAGGAACTTAAGAAAATTAAAACTAATGTGTACATCTAATACATGGTAAGGGAACATACACTTTTCAGAAAAACACATTTTAAATTGACAGGCTCTGGCAAAAGGTGCCACGCTCAGCTTTGTGCCTCTGAATGTGAGTGTATAACTTTACTTTTTGATTAGTTGTGAACTTTATCTCAAATTGATTAGGTTCAATTTATCGTGGCAACTATTATACCACTGGCTAGTAAAGGGTTAAAAGGACAAGAAGGATGACGTCTACTTACAGTCATACTGTGACGCCAGCGCCTGCGCGGATGTAGCGGGCAGGGTGCAGAGAGCGAGCCCGCACAGAGCCAGTCCGAGGGCGCCGCGGCGAGACATTACTGAAACAAACACACACTACATTATGCCGGCACCTCACTTGGCTGGGCGTCTTTTCGGCTTACATTTCAGTGGGGTAGTCAAACAATTGCCAAAGGAGCAAAATTATACCGGCACCGCCTTATATGGCATTTCTTAATGATTCGCGATACTCATCGTTACCCAACCCTTACATGTCCTCACTGCTGGGGCATGGGTCTCTTCTTGCATCGCAGGAAGGTTAGGCCATACTCCACCACGGGGGCCAAGTCCGGGTTGGTGGAGCATTGTAAGACAGTGGCGGGCCTTACTGTCAGAAGTTATCAAACCGCCCATAAGGCCTCTGATATGGCTTAGCGACTGCCATTACATGACAGCTGGCACCAACGGCTCAACGATACTCATACATAGTTATATATTAAACGGGTCTAATCGCGATTATATAACTATACCGCCTTATATGGCTAATTGTATTTGCATGTTTGGCAAAGAATGGCCAAGAGAGTATCTATTGTTCAAATTTTTACCTATTTATTTCCATGTTTGTGATATCCTTGCCTGATTACCATAGGTACCATAGCACTTATTTGGGACTAGAACAAGTGATTTTGTTGTGTGGAAGTTATTGATTACGTATTTTTTTCCACCTCCTACGGTTAACTGGTAAAAAGTGTGTACAATAAGTATTCATATTTATTGCCGGCTATTTGACAAACAAACAGAAATCGTAAACTTCTACTCTAACTACCCTAGCCCGGCTATTCAGTTATTGAACACACATCAAAGACGTGAAATAGGCAAATACGCAGACTGTCTACGGTGTAGATCATGATGCAGACTCTACACCATAGTATTTTCAGAAATAATGCAGCCCATACGTCCCACTGTAGGGCACAACCCTTCTCTCAGAGAGAGAGATAGAGTATGGGCTTAATCTCCATGGGTGCCCAACGCGGATTGACGATTTCAAACGCTGTACGGGGTACGCGAACACCTCAGACTCTCAGGTTTTCTCACGATGTTTTCCACAGTTATCTTAAGAATAAGATGTTCTTTATTAAGATATTCTTTATTATATTCCTTTTGTGGCGACATACACGGGTTGATTTCGTACCAAATCCTGAAAGATTCCATAAATCTGTCCAATGAGTATGCAATCTGAAAGGCGTTTGGAATCGCTCAGGATTTGGTTCGAATAAGTAGGCCCCAAAGCGTTAATTGACCCTTATAGCGTTCTAGGACTATGCTAGCTCTCATCTATTTCACAGTTACATAAATTGTGTTTTGCTGCTGTATGTATTGTCAGTGTACTGTTCTGATTTATATCGGGGTAAATATGGATCTTGTAACAATATGAAACATATTTTTTAATTACATTTCACCTTAAATACAGGAATCAGGAATCAGCTACCACGAAAAACATTTTGATAACGGATTTGCAAAAACATTAGAAAGACAACAGAATAAACTTATATTTGCTAATTATTATAAGTCAATTAAGTATTCTAAAATAAGCAAGTATCAGCTAAATTGGGTCTTTCAAGCCTGAGGCCGCAACGGGTTAAGCAAAAAAATGTTACGCGATAATGTGTCGTAATTCCAAGTCTTTTGGACTCAAATCAAAATAAAGTTAAGATAAATTGACGCGTCCTAAATGTTAAGTCACCAGACTAAACACAGCGACAGAAATTATAAGTAATTACAAGGTGGTTGCGATCACGTGTTTGGTACATTAAACATTAATTTCTCATTTATTTTGGTAAGCCAATTTTGACAAACCTTTCAAAGGCAACTAAACGTTTATCTATATCTAGCTATAATCATTATGATAATAATTTCACGCATCACAATCTTGGTCCCTAACTAGGATACTAGTTAGGGATCACTAGGATGGTAAGAAAGTTCCTTCACAAACAAGGAACTGCATATTAAACTATAACACCGCCACTTGTATAAAATCACGTAGATTTAAGAAATCATGATTTTAATTCTTTTTTTTTCTGCTTGTGCAATGAAGTGTTTTCTATCTATCTATCTATCTATCTATCTATCTATCTATCTATCTATCTATCTATCTATTTATTAGACTTGATTGACGCCATTTGTATAAATCAAGTATCGAGGTATCAAGTGAGTATCGAACTAACAACGTCTAATTTTATGGTCAAGCACTTTATCCCTAGACCAACAAGTCAGCTGTCAATATGAAAGGCTCTTACGGGAAAATAGAGTAGGTTCAATATCATTATTAGTCGTCATACGTAACCAATTTAATCGTGCATTGATTTGCGAGCTTGCAAAAGTTGATGTGCTGTCTTTGTGTCTTAAATATGGTACAAGTTAAAATCAAAATGTGAAGTTACATATGCTGTACCCTTTTTTTAATGCTAAGGCTAGCGCATATTAACACATAAAAAATAGAACACATATATGTAGGTACACGTAAAAAATACACGTCTCATCTTAAAAACAGACCTCACGCCTTGTTATTTCATTTCACAAAACGCGTTCAGCTTTCATCATAAGGTAAGTAGGCTAAAGTCGCGACGAAGCTCAACAAGTTGTTTGTTGAACAAATGTTGAACAAACAGTCTCTTCGCTCTACACAATTCTTCAAGATAGACAAGATGCTTAATTTTTTTGTGATACCTAAACTTTTCTTTCTCCCACGGAAGTGCGCCAGACCACTATTAGGGTTTCGTACCCGAACGGTGCCAACAAAACCCTACTACATATGCCTACAATTGCCATGTTTGTCTGATTTAAAAAGGGATTTTTCTGTGGAACCTGATAAGAAGCTAATCGAAATTTTCACTATATATTACTATGGAGTAATATATAGTGAAAATTTCATCAAGGATGTTTTAAGTATTATCCGACATAGCATAAACATAAAAATAAAAAAAGAAGGGGTGGCTCGTACAAAAGATTTTTTTTGTTCCTTCTTTATAAGAGCTCCTATAGCATAAAACCAAATTTTATACTACTTTTTAACAAAATGTTGTGCCCCCAAGGCACGGAAATTCTTTCTATCCTCGACCACGCTCTCCAGCCGATGCCAGCATCCGCCACTGATCGTTTCCCAGCGAGGCTGTTGGGCCTCCTACGTTACGTTTGCCAATTCTCGAACCCACTCGAGAACTTTGCATCCCATCGACCATCGGCTCTTCGCCATTCTGTATCTATACCAACCCTTTTTGTATGTCCCCACTGGTGGAGCACGGGTCTCCTCGTGCATAGCAGGAAGGTTAGGCCATACTCAACCACAGGGCCAAGTCCGGGTTGGTGGAGGTAAGACAGTGGCGGGAATTATTGTCAGAAGTTATCGAGCCGCCCATAAGGCCTCTGATATAGCTTAACTACCTGCCATTACAGACAGCCGGCACCAACTAAGCCGAAGCACGGCAGCGCTTGGAAAAAATGCCACTAGCGGTAGTCACTTGAACGCGCCTGTTGCTTAACCTAAGTGATTGATTCCAATCAGTAGGTTCCGGTTCCATTAGGCCACGAGCGCTTTGTCATTATAAAGAAAATAACTAACCTCTACACAACACGATCACATTTCCTCGTTCCAAACAAGGCCACCCTGTGCTATGGTAACAGGACCAGTACATCACAAACATAGAAATACAGACAGACTAAGGCCATTCGTACAAATACACGGCGACCCCCAGTAGGAATCGAAACCACGATCTCTGTCATGGTCATCAGACGTGATATCGCTAGACTAAATTATAAAGACAGGAAAAGTATTATTCTTTTTTTTTAAATCTTTATTTAAGGGTTTGGTCACAAAGTGATCATGTCACCCTAATATAACACATTGTGATTGTAACAAATTGATAAAATTACAGAATCATAATATTAAACTAATCTTTTTAATCTAAGTGCGAACTTAACTAACGTAAGTACAGACTTAGCCTCAGCTGACATTGGAGAGGCCAAAGCGATGTTACAGCCACCTATTTCGAATAGATGTCTGCAACATGGCTGCCGTCTCTGAGGCTCGTTCCGCACACATTCCATCAGCACATGGTATTCATCCTCTAAACATTAATACCACATCACCTCTTCTTAGATCACCGTTATCGAACCAAGGGAAACGAAGAAACTGTAAATCTGTCACCCACAAATACCCTTAATGATAGACATGTAAAATAGTCAACACTTTAATGTGACGTAGTTTTGTATTTATGCTACTCGGAAATGCGTACGTTTTTCAGTTATAATCTTGGTTTTTGGGTTCTTCAGATTTTATCAATGTTAAGGCCATCGGGTGACTCTACATTCCCTTGAGAAGCAGAGTAAGTGCGGACGAGGCCCGGTGTCACGCGACGCGACACACGTCACGTCACATTAGCCGGCGTGACGTCATCAATCATCCTTATCACGGCGCACGTCACGCACGCAAATACAGCTGGCTTGATATTTGTTTTGTTAGTGCTGTTTTGCCGCGAATTTATTCATAAATCGGGTGTTAAAAGACAGATGTAATTCCCGCAAGCCAGGCTTTCAGTAGGTCATAACGAATATTTTTCCGAAAGAAAATGCCTGGGAAATTATAGAATAAAATCAAAAGTCGGCTTGGGGTTACTGAGATTCAATATTACACTGTTTATTGCATTCTCTACAGAAATGCAACTAATAGCATATAACAAACATTTCTTAAAAATCCGTAAGATAATTTCTTAAAGGACTCCCGAGTCCCGGCATGAGTGGAATTTTTAGCCTCTAAATAGGTTTTTAATATTGTCCTTAGTACCGGTTTGTGCATTAATAAAAAAAAAGAATATAAACATTTCTTCCTAATTTAAATCACAATGTGTAGCTATTCTCTAGTATCTATTCTCTAATATTCATTAGGTACTTAATTTAATCGTGCTGTGAAATTTTCTAGTACCGCTCTTCTTCATCTTCATTTCATAACTTAATACGAGTAATACAAAGTTGATGATGACGAATAAAAATGGTATTTTTATTCATCATCATCAACCCAATATGTCCCCCCCTAGGAGCACGGGTCTCTTCCCTGAGGAAGGTATATAACCAATACTCCACCACGGGGGCCAAGTCCGGATTGGTGGAGTATTTTTATCATGGTAAAGTTATTCTTTATACGATATAACGAATTTCTATTTTGTACTAGAGTAAGACAGTCCCAGCAATCTCTCAAAACATTGTGTAAACTCTTAATCATGTATTCATAGTCAATTAAAGTTGTACGAAAGTTATTATACACTTGCAGGTAGTTTACCCTGGCAAGCTTTGAACGAATAGTTCCATCACAGAAGCCGTATCAGTATAACCTCACAGTGCCTCACAGTAATTACTCTGCAGTTTGTCAAAGTGTTTGACAACCTCGCGGGAGGTAAAACTACGAAGTGTCAGTTGAGCGCATATTCGCCAAACCTAATTACCGAATTATTATATTCTCCGTGTTGAAGACAAATCCCGCTAAATCCCGGCATGGGTGAAATTTTTAGCCTCTAAATAGGTTTTTAAATTTGTTCCTTAGCACGGGTTAGTGCATTAAAATAAAAATAGTATAATCATGTGGGTGCAGTGATATCGTTCCGATGTTAAACCTAACTGCAAAGTAGGTAGTCGGGGCTGTAAGTAATGCAATTTGCTTAAGTCAGATGTCGCTGCCTGTACGTAATACAGAGAATAGTGTAAAGAGGTTCGAAATTTCACTGATGCCGTGAGTCGCCCATTGGCTCAATTAGTAGAGCGCTGGCACGGATAGCCAGAGGTTGCGGGTTCGAATCCCGGCATAGGTGAAATTTTTAGCCTCTAAATAGGTTTTTAAATTTGTTCCTTAGCACGGGTTAGTGCATTAAAATAAAAATAGGATAATATTCTCTGTATTATTTAATTTATAATTTCCGAGGTGAGGGTTAATTCTCTGAGAAAAAAAATGTAGTCCTAACTAGAAAAGTCTTAAGTGACTTCCTAAGGACCTGGCGCCGCCAATAAAAATGTACATCTTTTTAATCTGCTTGTAAAAAAGAGACTAACTCAATTTCCAATAATATTAAAAACAATTTATAAAACACGTAGCTTAAAACTTAGTGCCAAGAAAATAAAGTTTAATCGATTTCCTCGAACGGACGTTTTTGTTTATGCGGTTATCCGTCACATAAACAAACTCCATTAGTTGATGATAGAGTTAAACACCATAATTTACTAGAAGCCCTTTTAATAGCTTAATGAGATCCTAAAGAGATCCGTGAAATCCAGCATTATTCACTTATTCAATTTAATTCAATTAATTTATTTCAACATTAGTCGAAACACATGATTTATTGAAATACGTACTCCCACATATAACCGGCAACCGGTAATGGAGTAACATCATAACTATATTAAAGAGAGTGACTTGACAATATTTTGTTACACTTTTGCATTATCAGAATCGAGGTCATAGAATTCCTCTGATGCAACTTTAAGTTAGTTCAGATTATTTTGAGGTTTTATAGTTTACAAGTTGATGACTGAACGTTATTTACTGGAATCACAATTGATGAAGAGCCGAAGACAGTGGTCAGAGGTGGCAAAGGACATAAACCTTTTGAATGTGAGACCTCAAACAAAGATTGTATACAAAATAGCTATATTGTCAACATATTATTATGTTGCGATACGACCTTTACTATTTTTACATTGTTTCATATTTAAACGACATGAAAAGTTTTGATGGAGATTAAGCGTTTCGCAAAAAGAATGTCTGTCTACATAAGACGTTAGATAAACACGATACGACGTTATTTCGTATCGTTTTTATGTGTAAAAAACCTAATCGAAGTATGAAATTAAAAATGTTTTACTTAGGATTTCAAGAGAAATATATATTGGTTTTTTTGCATCTACTTAATGAGATGATTTAAACAGCGTCATGGTATCTACACTGACACTAGATGGGTGAAGGGACCACTCCGACGCTGTAGTGTAAAACAAGTCAAGAGAAAACGGCTTTGTAATATTTTATTCCGCTTTTCATTCATTTTAAAAAGTGAGGCTTAGCAATATAGATTAAACGCATCTACAACTTGTATTTACAAAACAGAATGAAGCGGTGAAGCCATTTTATAGATTACTTATTAGGGTTCAATATGGAAATTCGTATTCGCGGTTGTTCTCACAGGCGAGCGCACCCTTTACTCACAGGGTCATGGGTCGACCTGTAGCGTCGCCGATATTTATAGAATGGTCCCGCAGATTCTAGCACCAACATTTACACCATTGAGAAACATCGGGATGTGAAACAACGTAACAATACGATTTTTAATTTTTATTTGCTAGCTTTTTTCCTGTAATCTGTCTCATGATGACATTTAGCTAGAGTTTTGGGTCATTGGCTTGCAGGGTATAATGCTCGTAATAATAATAATAATATTGGCCTTTTTGCATCTACTTAATGAGATGATTTATACAGCGTCCAGTGGTATCTTCACTCACACTAGATAGGTGAAGGGACCACTCCGACGCTGTAGTGCCTGGGACATGGTTTTATAGATGGTGTAGGCTTGCCCAGCACCTATACCGTCCTGGCAGCTTAGTCGGCCTAGCCCACAGGAAAGACTAGTCAATACGTGCGGAGCCAACCAAGCCGCGGGTTTCCTCACGATGTTTTCCTTCACCGTTAGCGTGTGGTATTGCGACTAGAAATTCGCAAATGTACGTAACTTTGAAATAAAACAAAGTCATTGGTACATGCCCGCACTCGGGATCGAACCTGGGGCTCTCGCTTGCCAGTCTATGGTTCTACCCACTGAGCTACCACCGCTCAATGTCCTGTAGCATATCCATAATATTATATTACTTTATATTGGCTGAGTGGCTTTCAAAGTTTCAACCAAGGAGGTCGTTAGGTAATTTTCTCTTAAGTATTTTGAATGTGCGTGTTTTCGTCACATGTGCGCTAGCTAACTTATTTGCGTGAGATTTTATTTTTTTTGTATAATATAAGTGTCGTATTTAATCTTTATTTCCTCTTCAATTGTGGGTATTTCCAAGTCTTTATGTAGTCCGTCGTTGGTAATGCACCATGGTGCATTTATACTGGAACAGTTGGAGAATTTCAACATTCGAGTTTGAAGCAGTTGCCCACGATTTATTAAAAATATTATCATTCTTCACCAAAGCGGTATATCGGTCAATTTCCCGGAGCTACACTTGCTTTTCTTCCTAGAAAGTTAGTTCTCTGAGAAACTTAAGGTCCCTATCAATCTTTGTTACGACTTGAACATCTGCTATCTCTATCAAGGACGAGAAGATGAATGGAGCTCCTTATACGCTTGATTTAATAATTACTGTTTGATTATTCTCCTCAACGAACCAAGCGGCAACCAGGAGCTGTTTCGTGGAACAATCAAGAATTATTTAACCGAGTTAGAGCAAAACCGCTGGTAGCAAATGTATTTCTCTGTGGGGTCGGATCGGTCGAGGTTCGCGTGGACAAAGGCACGAGGAAATGCAGTAAACACCGGCAGCTCGACTGTGAATATTGAAATTACGGCGCCCCGCCGACGTCTGAGCTCGGAGCAATCTTCAGCGCAAAGGAGGCGCTGTGATGGAAATCACTGCCAATGCAGTTTTTAGGGGTCTGTACCTAATAAGGTAAAACGGAACCCTTCTAGGATCAATTTGTTTTCGCCCGTCGGTCTGTCCGTGTGTCCGTCTGTCTGTCAAGACCATTTATCTCGGAGATGCGTATCGAATTTAAATTAAAAACTTTTTCTTAGGCTTACAGTCCCTTGAATTTATGAGAAAATCCAACTTCCAAGTTACTAACGCAAAATAGGGAGGGTCGTTTATTCCCCAAAATAATGTATATTTCGACACTCAATGGAATTAAAATTTGTTGGGTACCTCCGGGTGACTGTATGTATGTATGTATGTATGTATGTATGTATGTATGTATGTATGTATGTATGTATGTATGTATGTATGTATGTATGTATGTATGTATGTATGTATGTATGTATGTATGTATGTATGTATGTATGTATGTATGTATGTATGTATGTATGTATGTATGTATGTATGTATGTATGTATGTATGTATGTATGTATGTGTATGTTTATCCAATTTTCACAAGTAAGATCTTAATCGATTCGTCGTGTTTGCGCGAGTGTTATAGGCTATATAATATTATTATCAGTATTAATCCAACAAAATCACCAAACCGACTGCTGAACATTGACTACTTACTAAGCAGGCGGGACCCAAATTCAACAATGTAACTCCTTGCAAGGTATCTACGTTGGTCCCGCCTGGTTAGTAGTTAATGCTCAGCAGTGGGTTTGTTTGTTATTTTTTGAAGTACGTGTAGTATTTTTATAGTACGTAGAAGGGAAAAAACAGCTTCTTTGTGTTGATCAAAATTTAATAAAGAATTACCTACTTTTACAGTTGAACACTCGCTATATAGAACTATTTTTTTCTTTAATAAACATGTTATGGAATCTGAGATTCGTATTTTTAAAGCGATTTCATATCTGAATATAGTTTATATTAGCATACTGCAGTAGCCACATATAGGCCTATATTTAGGGCTCCGCAGTGCTTAGTTACCGCGTGCGGACGCATTGAAATGTCTGTCCTGTGGGCTAGGTCGACTAAGCTGTCAGCCTACTCTACCTAAAACGCAGTGCCTCACTGCAGAATCCGCACCCATCTACTGTGAGTGAAGGTGCTACTGGCCGCTGTATCTTCTTCTTCTTTAGGCTATATTATGTAGTCCACTGCTGGACATAGCCCTCCCCTAATGAGCCCTGTCTTCAGCTTGCCGCATTCAGCATCTGCCGGCAGTTTTTCGCAGATCGTCATCCCACCTGGTCGGAGGGCGTCGTACACTACATATGCCGAGTCACGGTCTCCACTCAAGAACACGTATACTCCAACGGACGCTGTATACATCATCTCATTACGCAGATTTGACATAGAAGAGGCCTTAGGCATACCATCATTACAAAAAGGAAAAAAAACAGCAATCAGCGCTAGTTTTCAGTCAGAGCCTGCAGTAATTGGCGTGTACTATTTACCTAAAAAGTATATAAGAAAGTGTTAACGAGTGATAAGTAGATAATATTCCGAAATATATGTATTAAAATAAAATCATTAAACATACAGAAGGCCAATTATAAGTCTCCACTTATAGATGATGATGATAGGCAAGGTATAATCGTCCCCAGTTTAAAATATATACTTAAGTTGGCATTTTACGAATAGCCACCTAAACAAGAACAATAATAAATGTTTTTGAACTAAAACTTTCGTAAGCACAACACATTGTAGACTTTTAGTCCGGATTTACTTACGGGTGTTGTTATATCGGAAAAGTCCGACCAGGTTTCGCTCCGATTGATTAAGCTCTGCGAATCGGAGCGAAATCTGGTCGGACTTTTCCGATATAACAACACCCGTAAGTAAATCCGGACTAAAAGTCTACAATAATAAATGTAATACAATGACTTAAAAATATGTCTTAAATATGTAAAGACAATTTTTAGTTATTTAATTTTTATTTCTAATTTTAGGTACTTTTTGAAGTCGCTGTCTTCCATATGTAGGAATTTAATTTTTAAATTACTCAAAAGATGAAACATCTGGCCTATTCTATTTGACAAGAATGTCTTCACAATGGCAGCGGGTCGTTCCATGTTATTTACCTCTTGACTGACAAAGGTACACAGATGGTTTGCTACACGGCTAATTGGCCGTCTATTATTGAATCTGTAAGAGTACAGAGGACAGTAAGTACTTTACATTTTAGATGCGGTTACCCTTGAAATGTAGCGTCAAATAATCTAAAAACATAACTGAATTTTTTAATACTGTGTGTTTTGTAAAAACTGTTTCTTTGACTATTCTAGTAAATATTTAATAATGGCTTTTTCCGGTGTACAATATTCTTATCTTAAAGCCCCATATTAATTATGTATCAACTCAAATTCGAATATACAATAATTTATTTCAATATCTACCCTCGTCCCCCCACCGAAGGTTGGGCCATACTCCTCCATTGCGGCCAAGTCCGGGTTTACAGATTATTGCAAGACAGTGGCGGGTAATCACTCCTTAACCACTTTCTTATATATTTTTAGGTATATATAGTATACGCCAATTTGTAATGACGAGTGGTATGTCTCTTCTATGTCATGTGGTAATAAATTTCTTTCTTCTTCTATTACTTGAATTGAATTGCCGCCGCCTTGTCGGTGTCAGGCTGGTCTTCGACATTCGCCTCCTCCAACGCCTTCCACATCCTCCTGTCCTTCGCCAGCCTCTACAATCCTTTGGGCAGGTTGTCCCCCCATCTGAGGGCTAGTCTCCCTCTTTTTTTTCTCCTTTCGTGTACCACCCTACTGCGTCTTTGGTCCATTTACCTGCAGTACCCTTCCCTCATCAACTGTCCCGTCTATCGTCACTTAAGTTACCCCACCTTTCTAATAACATCTGACGCACCTGTTGCTTTTATTTCTATTCTTTACCAGAGTTCATTTATAACTCATTATAGCATGCTTCGTTCCATTCCATGTTATTATACTTTAGTATATATACTGTAAATAAAGGTTATTATTATTTTTCAAATTATTTTTTGCTTTTTAGTTCTTGTGCGTTTTTGAAGACTTTTTTAATAAAAAAAATTAAAAGTTGCTTTTGACATAAATACAAAATGTACAGCACTTTGAGAATTTGCCAAGAAAACGATCTGCCAAACGGTGTTTCTCGGGTCATCATTAAAGAACACGTGCTGAATATTCTATGGTCTTCATCATTGCTATGGACTCCACCAAATTGTGTTTAATGAAAACCAATGCTCTTGTCACTTAGCAAGTCTTGACTTGCTATTTGATTACTAGGCAACCACCTGGGAAGTCTATTTCGAGAAGAAAATAATTTTCGATATATGTCCAGGAACGTAGACAAAAATAAAAAAAATATTCCGACGAAATGAAAACCTTCAACTTTTTTAAAGTCGGTTAACGTAGAATAAAGTATTGATACGAACACGTTAAAAGTAATCTCATCAAATACAAATGAATCTGAGGTATTTAGTAGTTAAACGGAGAGGATAAAGAGGGTTCGCCGATTATCAATTTTCCTTTAAACAACAAGAAGACAGCTGTTTAATCCAACCGACAGCGACAATCCATTATTGTACACGAGTAATGATTGTTTTGATTAATGAGCGACAACTTATTATTCCTCGTAGTCACAATTTGATTGCAAGCAGCTTAGGAACAGCGACAATATAATTCAAATCCGTTCTTTTATTCAATAATTTCCAAGTTATATTTGTTGGGCCTATCGTGCAGTATCGATGGAAGGAAGAGATGGCATACAATTGCACAAATACCTCTAGAATTGGACATTAAACCCGACCAGCATATATTACACGCACCACAACCTGATCGATTCCAATCGTCTGTTAAATTAGTATGGAATTTGACAGTCAGGCAATTGGAATCGCTCAGGTTTTGGTCAATCCAATCGTCTATATTATATGCAAAATTCCATACAAATTTGAATGTTATTGAAATGGTTCAGGATTTGGTGCACATAGTTAGGCCTCATAAACACTGAGCTTTCTACAGCTAAAAATAAAAATCAATTGCCGTGTGTTAGACTCGCAAAAACTTGAAAATTGTGTGACCGATTTTAGTATTTATTTTGGTTAGCCTAGAGCACCTAGCGCGGTCATATAAAAAATAGGAATAACCCAAAACAACACCTGAAAAATCGAAATTAGTTATTTTTTTCGGGAATTGCCTCAGGATTACGTTTAATAGATGACAAGTTAGTGGACATTGGGAGGTAGTCTTAGGTCTATTTTATCATAAAGTAACCATGTACTTGTCCTAGTTTTATCGTAGGCAAAGAAGGTACGTCAGTAATAAAGATAACAACAATAATGTTAAGTATTAAAAATGGTAAAGTTGAATTTAGATCAACTGTATTAATTAATGGGTGATTAGTGCATTATCGACCGATTCACATAAACTCATTGTAAACTTCTACTTTAAGACCAATATGTAACATCAGGAGATCTTATTATTTTATATTAAATAAACCAAGAATGTGAACTTTTCAACTTTATAAGTCTCCCTGATAGACGAAGTTTTCCTTGAAAGTGTGTTGTCTAGTTACGATTTTTCCACGTCAGATTTTCACCTTCATACTAAGTGAATTCACCTACCAGTGCTGAAACCAAAATAACTACTCTATCGTCACTAGATAACTAACAGTAATACATTGATAGTATCGTTAGATACTATCAGAGTATGTCGCGCGGGCCGGCAGGTGGGTATCCGGCTCGAAGGACCAATTTGCCGCTTCGTGGATCAAAGACGCGTCATGAATGAATCACTGGACGTCGTCGGCGGCGTCGCTCTAAATGTCAATAGAGGACCTCGAATAGACCTATTACCGACGTGCAAACATTGCATCTATAAGCTTTGCAGTGAAGCTGTAACGAGCAAAACGCAGCAATGCATATTCGATATTAAGACGTAGGTACTTCATGATAAACACCCGGTGATCAACCCAGAAACTCAGCGTGTTACCTGTCGGGTTGAAATATCATAGTATTTCATGGATTTTGCTTGCTAACTTTGTGTTTCTGTGGCAATATGAATATATGTCTTCTTTCTTTCTTTATTCTTTCTAGTAGGAACTTAGTTCGGTCCAGCAATAGACAGTGACAGACGTATTGGGTTCTAAGTTCGTTAAGCTATTGTAATGTTTGAGAAATACTACTATGTTCTGAGAGTAAGGGCTTAATCAACACGCGTGCCCACCGCGGATTAGCAATTTCAAGCGCTGAGCTATGTGAACATCTCAGACACTTATGTTTTCCTTCACAGTCAGCGAACAGTATTGCCACTATAACATCTTAAATGTACGTAACTTAGAAACTAAAGTCATTGGTACATGCCGGAATTCGGATCCACCACCTTCCGGCACTCTACCGCTCCTGCTTAACTGCTTTTTCTGAAAATCTACTTCAAAAAAGCGCTTTTGAAAATAAATCTAAATTAAGATTCGAGACGGTCCAAGTAAGTAGGTACAATTATGTAAATATATTCCACTACAGACATCGACGTTTTATTTAGAAAAAGAGAAAAACTGCTCTTTGAAATGCGGTCGAAGCCAAAAATAAAATGCCAGTTTTTCATATTTCTTGAAAGCGAAAAAGTTCATATTTCAATTATTTTCCTTAAATGTTTGTTTACATCAAAAGACATTTGGAAATTTATATACGATTTTCTGAAAGTAATAAATTATAATTTTGGAGCAAACTTCAATTAGAAATTCCGATGATTGATCGGTGATTTGTGAAAATTAAGAGTAAACAAAGGACAATTGCCGCTCAGTGGTATTTCCGTCAAAAAAATATTAAATCGTAATTGGATGCGTAAAAGGCCTCCCTCCTGCCCGCATTTTAAATCTTGAATCAAATCTTATTTATACATGGTTGTATCCTTTTTCTGGCTGTGCAATAAAGTATGTGCTATCTATCTATCTATCTATACTGCCTCGTTAGTCTAGCGGTTAAACACCTGGCTACCAAAACAGAGGTCGTAAGTTCGATTCCCACTAGAGGCCGTATTTGATTTGTACAAATTATCTCAATCTGTGTCATATTTGTGATGTTCTTGACTGGTTACCATTATACAGGGTATCCTAGTTTGGGATACCAAGTGATTGTGTTACGTGGAAGTTATTATCATCAGATTCTTGTTATGTAAACGTACAAGGAAAAGTTTCTGTATTGTTGTCTTGTTTGTGTGTACAGTTATCTTTATACCTTTTTATCGTCTATATTTTTTATACTAAAGCGTAGGATTACGTAAATTTGTAAATTCTAACATCCCTTCTTCTTCTTCTTCAGGCTATATTAGTCCACTGCTGGACATAGCCCTCCCCTAATGAGCGCCATAGCGCTCTAACATCCATGGTGTACAATAAATAATATTCTATCAATAATATGCAATAAAGAATATTCTATCTATCTAACAAATAAAACTCACGCGACATAATGTTTGTTATCAAACACTTCTGAAACAGCTACACCAATTTTTTATGATTTTTTTAAATATGTTTCGTCGATCTGCGGATAGTTCCTAGGCTAATTAATATAGCAAACTAACGTTTGCGAGATCAGCTAAATAGATACATATTTTTTCTTACTTAGTTAGAAATCGTTGCCTTTTTTCCAGTATTGGACCCGTAGCCCAACTCACAACGTAGTAGTTTTATTGTTTATGTTATATTATAAGCAATCACACTCTGTGTAAATATCGACTAGCTTCCTGTCACGGTACAGTAGATAAAGCTGTTTATAAGTCAAACGCACAGATGTACATCCTAAACATATTAATATGGCATGGCACCTTTCGTAAAGTCGTATTTCCTGGGACTGGGCAGTGGGTGTATGAGTAGTGACTCGTTTTCTTTGCAGCTCGCATCGCATCTGTGATGTATATCCGTTGGGTGGCCCGGGGCGGGCGCCACGCCACTCACGGCTTTACGGAAAACAGTCTTTAACGAACCTCTTTCACACGGGAAACGGGAAAAAGTGAGAAAAACCAACTCGGCCGTATCGTAGCGCTAGACGGAGCCTTTGGAACGTTATTATCGAGGAGTAATTTATTGAAATTGTAGGGAATCAAAATCGTATTCGAATGCAAAATGACCTGTAAACATCAAGACCAGCGTTTAAAAAAATACGGGCATAAAAGTTGTGTACGGCTCACAGCTCGACAGTTAATAAGTTTAGCGTTAAATCTGCACGCCCTCGATATGAAGCGTCAAGGTTAAAATGCTTTTGAATAAATGTATGTATGTGATGGTAGTGTAATTTGGACTGGCTACCCGTATTTCTAATTTCCTTCAGGAACTTTCTGTCGGTTGTTTGGAAGAAACGGCTTTTAGCAATAAGGCCGTCAATTGCACTTTGTACCTTTGTAATTTTTTTGTAAGTATTTGTTGTTTTTGTCAGTGAACATTAGAGAATATTCTTATCTTATCCTATGTACGTATTTATTAATATAAAATGAGCATGTTACATGTGTTACTAAAAGCCCCCACAAATCCATCCTTTTTGTAATGATTATAAATTTTTTACAACCATTCAAAGTAACTAATTTACTTCAAACAAGCAAAAACGATAATTTCTTAATGTTTTACTACACTGTGAATGAAATCATGATATGGCACTGGAGATAGACCGTGAGTATCATCCAAGATAGTAGCGAAAAGAGCTTTGATAATCAAGTGCTGCCAGAACAGTGAAAGAGAAAAAAAGACCAAGCCACTAAATTCACAGCTGAGCTTCTACCATGAAGGTAGCTAGAAGCCTTTATGGGACGTGATAGAGATAATTTTTCAATGGCACCCGCGTCTGTTGGTGGTTCAGAAAATGCAGAGGATTGTGAAAATAGTCGAACTAACGATCTCCTTTGCGTATCAACCACCTACAGTGTAAAATTTGCTCGCACTTTGGTTCATACGACAAATAGGTAAAAATACAAGCTATCTTTATTATTATTTCGTAAAATTTTAAATCGAATGACGCGGTAAAATGAAACCCTCAAATCACAATAAATCAAGAGCTGGTTGAGCGACAAAAAAATGGCAATACTTTTAATTAGAAAACTTTTCGCAAAGTAAAGTTTCAGTTCCAATTACGCCGCCGTTACTAAATAGAGACGTTTAAAATCTCGTTGCAATAAATACCGGTTAGGAAGTTGGAGACTTCGCTGTTACTGGCGCTAGGCCACAATCCTGTGGCCGCGACACGCCTCAGATTAAATTTTCCTAACCGAATTACGACGTCGGCACGTTGATGTGTAACTCCTAGTATATTACGGATAGGCTGCCTCTCTCACACAATTATGTTAATGCCTCAAATACGTTGGAAAATTACGCTCAAGATTTAGGCCGGCCACATACAGTCGGAATTTCGATTCGGAATTCTGTGACTACATAACACACATACTTTTATTTCCGTGCGGAATAGAAACGCTCAAGCTGTAAAACTATCAATGGAAGCCTTAAGTTATAAGAGCGCAACGCCAACAAACTGCACATTTTCACAAATGTCGAGATTGGCGACATTTGTAAAACAAAAAACGTGAAGTTTTTTTTCGTTAATAAAAAGAGGCACTGGCTATTGACTTTATACTTTTTCTCAGCTTATACTGACATAGGTTTTATTAATTTCAATTACTTCGTTGCTGCATTGAAGTAAGAGGAAGAAAGTACGTTGCTCGTTGCCTTGGGGACTTTTTTCCGCACGGGATTCCGGAAGTACAGGCAGGCCGACAGAAAACCGCCGAATGTGTGTGATATGTCCACAGATATGCCCACAGGTGATATGTCCATGTTTGAAATTGGACAATTAGATTAGAATCGAAATTGCGAAACGGAATTCCGGCCGGCTGTGACCGGCCTTATACTGTAGTATTAGGTAATATCTCTTTGCACGCCCATTTGTCTCGCGCGTTTTTCTCTTTGCCATTACTTATTATTTGACAGGGATTTGCGTAGGGTGTTATTTTCACGGAATGAAGTAAGTAACATGTATCTGTGTGTTGTTGCGGTTGTGAAACCTGTTGCTCGCAGATGTTGTGAAAAAATCATTTTCTATGCTTTTAGACCAAAACATTCTCAGTTTCCTTTCTTCAAGCATTGTTTTGTAGCCAGTTTTTTTATCATAATAACATTGTTACATAATGAAAGTCCAAAACTAGTAGGTATTGACAATCTTACTAATTGACAATTTTAGGCTGAAGATACTGAGTGGTTCTTTAAGGACTGTCAAAACGCGGTCACACGGTCGTAATTCCTAACTTATTAAACATTCAGTCTTAGGACCAAAAGCAAATTACTCTTTATTTATATATGTGTATAATTTCAACATAAAAAATCTAAAATTATTAACGATTTAAAAACCTATTTAGAGGCTAAAAATTTCACCCATGCCGGGATTCGAACCCGCAACCTCTGGCTATCCGTACCAGATATCAGCTATCTGGTACGGATAGCCAGAGGTTGCGGGTTCGAATCCCGGCATGGGTGAAATTTTTAGCCTCTAAATAGGTTTTTAAATTTGTTCCTTAGCACGGGTTAGTGCATTAAAAATAAAAATAGTGTAATTATTAACGATGTTTTAAGAAATATACATCTACTGTCGAAAACGGGAGCAAAATCTGTGTTCTTCGCGCGTCACACTCTGTTCGCGCTCACGGAAAACTTTGATAACTTTAGTATTCGATTCATAAGCGTATAATGTAATGCATTAAATTAATTGGGTTTAACTGAGCATCATAATGACCTAACAACATTTATTTTATCTCTTAAGTTGCAAAAGTTAATAGGCATTATGTTTCTGTCACACGATTCTGCTAGTTTTGCGAGCGCGCAACAAAACCGCACCTATCTACGAAGAGCGGCAACTTGTCGCTACAAATTTTAGCTGTACGGACGCTCATAGTGTCCCAACATCAGTGGGGGAAAACCGTATGTCCATCACTTCAAAACAAAAAAATACTAGGTAAGTCATTCTTTGAATATTTTCAAGTAGCCTTAGTCAAGAAACTTTCATGCGCATAGTTTGAAGGATAATATTTATAATTTTCCAACTCAATTTGAATTAGGAAATAAGATAGATCTTCGAGATTATTTCCCAGTATGTTTTTCGTTATTTTTTATTTTTATTTTATTTACTCAACAAAAATCCACAGCAATACAATTAAAATAAACAATAGTTACTTATAATTTGAACATGCAGCCAATGATGGATTTTACTATATAATTCACAAAATTATATTGTAGTCTAATTCAAAAACTCTTATTTTAATTAATCTTAGTACATCAATATCATGTTGTCGATGCCCAACAGTGGATAATCACGGGCGAATTGATTGAGACATAAACTTTTTTTTTATTAAGGTATTATTATTACTATTATTTTACCTATTACTTTAATCATAATTCTCAAAAATGTGAAAATTTCGTAACTTTCGTGGCCATTTGTCAGCGAAAATTAGCTAGCGCACAACGAAAGGTACAAATCTCCATTAAATATTCACTTTAGATTTTTATAATGCCGCAGATGCATTTACGTAAGGCGTAAAGCTCAAAAGAAAGGTTTCTTTTAAATGAATTTAAATGCATGTATGTGTATGTGTATAAAAAATATTTTGTATCATCGATAATTTAACATTTTATCCACCCCAAACTGGGCTGTTTTACTCATTGTTTAAAAAATCTTTGCTTAGAAAGTCCCATTTTCATCGTCATACTTTCTGATTGTCTTCTATGTTACCTTGTAACGTAAAAATGTTCTTTTAACGTCACCAATTTAACATTTTATCCATCCCAAACTGGGCTGTATTGCCCTTTGTTTAAACAATCTTTGCTTAAAATATCCCAACTTCATCGTCATTCTTTTTGATTGTCTTGTATATTACCTACTTCGATTACGCAGATCAGCCATGTTAATTTCTTTTGTTTGAAATTAACTTAAGATTACATACAAACCGAAACTATGCCACCGCAAATTTTAAAGGAGCGACGGGAGAAAAAACGTCTTGCAGATCTCTGCAAGACGCTTTTTCTAAAAGAAGAAAGAAGAAAGAAAAGTTATGATTAAGCTGGCACTGATTCATAATTAAATACGTTTTACTGCCCAATAAAACAAGAAAGATGATTTTTCTTAGTAATATATAGGTAATCTTATAAATTGTTAAAATTGTCCTTAGCACGGGTTAGTGCATTAAAAAATAAAAATAGTATAATCTTATAATGTTCTTTTACATTCAGCTTTGGCTTGGGGCTAATTTCATTTTAAAATAAAATCAGGATGCAGGATGGGTGACCGCCCTGACTACCGCTAGTGGCACTTTTCCGACCGCTTCCGTTTTTCGCAAGGTACGTTGGGGCCGGCTCCCATGTAACGGCATTCGTTAAACTATGTCAGAGGCCTCATGGGCGGCTTGATAAATTCTGATAGTAAGGCCCACCACTGTCATACAATCCTTCACCAACCCGGACTTGGCCCCCGTGGTGGAGTTTTGGCCAACCTTTATGCGATGCAGGAAGAGACCCGTGCCGCAGCAGTGGAGACATACAAGGATTGATATCGATCGATCGAAATTAAATCAATGTCAAGGAAATTCTAATAGGGTTTGATATTTGACATAATTAGGTACCTAGAAACCACAAAGCAATAATGTCCATCCAATCGGATACCTCTCTGCTGGCCTATTCTCCAAGCCCTTTCCTTAGCTTGGCTGTCAGTGGCTGGATTCCAGTCGGGGTCATAACGTATTTAGTAAGCGCTGACTAAATTAGTTAAATAGTTACTTTTGTTTCTTGGATTAACTTGCAGATATAATATTCATAATGGAGGTATTATGATGATACTATAATTATGGAAACAAAAATAGTTTGGCTTGTTAAAAAATCATACTTAACCAAAGAGCAGCTACTTATTAAGATTCTGATTTGATGCAAAAATAAACTTAATCATTTCGAAGATGTTCTAGATCTAGAAGACCTGAATGAGAGAAACTTTAAAACTTGTGATTGCCTAAGGTCAATAATACTAAGATTATAAACTTTCGCGACTTGAACTCTGGGTAGTCTGAAACCTCTTATCAGCCGAAGATGCGAGCGGGCACCAGCCATCAGTCTTCTCGTGACCACGATGTAACGTCATCGAAACATCGAGGTAAAATAGCAATAAATTACTACGCGATTAAGGCCCCGAAAATATTCTAATAATAGTACTAAGATTGTTTGAGGACAAGAGACTGCGCTCGAAATAAATGTTTATGGATTCTGTCACATATAGTATCTATTTGGTATACGAAAAATGTCTTATGGTCTGTGAGGAAATAATAGAATAAGTAAACATTAAGTAAACTCCTTAAAAACCACAGAATAATAGAATAAAAGCAATTAATTAAAGCTTTATCTAAGCAGTTAAGGGAGTGGGTCTATTATCTTACTGATTACATTACTTAAAACGAATAATCTCAAACGAAATCTTGCCTTTCTGACGTCTTGTTTTAGAGCTCTTAAAATTAAACACGAAAAAGAGCAGAGCTAAGAAAGTAATCCTTAAGCCAATTACTATACATACTTGAACAGTTTGCTTTATGTTAATTTATATGAAAAGAGTCTTAAAGCTAGTCTATTAAGAAAGTTTTGTCTTAAAAATACTATTACACTGAAGCACTTTTATTTTACAACTTCTGCATTAAAAGGATTACAATATAAATGCACCCTTCTTTGTATCTTTGCTGTATAATATAAGAAGAGCTATCATAACTGATTTCACAAATACAGCACACAGGTAGCATTAGTTAGGTAAAACAGAACTCTTTTTAGTCCGTGGGTGTCAGGGTTGGGTCACATGAAGCGTGTTCTTCATTAGGTACAACACGCTAACATTGACCTTTTGCATCTACGTAATGAGATGATTTATACAGCGTCCAGTGGTATCTTCACTCACACTAGATGGGTGAAGGGACCACTCGGATGCTATAGTGCCTGGGACATGGTTTTAGATGGTGTGGGCTCGCCCAGCACCTATACCATCCTGACAGCTTAGTCGGCTTAACCCACAGGTAAAACCAGTCAATACGTGCGAAGCCGCGGGTTTCCTCACGATATTTTCCTTCACAGTTAGCGCGTGGTATTGCGACTACAAATTCGCAAATGTACGTAACTTTGAAACTAAACGAAGTCATTGGTACATGCCCCCACTGGGGGTCGAACCCGGGTCTCTCGCTAGCGAGTCCATTGTTCTACCCACTGAGCTACCACCGCTACAACACGCTACATACACACTAAACCGTTCGTTCGGATTCGTCTCGGTCCGTACCTACCTTGACGTTAATTAGTACGGCAAATTAGGCTCGAGTGAAAGCAAATAAAGCATAACACCTTAGCCAATAAAACGCAGGTGGTAATAAAAGCGTGCCTCGTAATAGCGACTACGTATTGGCACGTAATACGGCCGTGGGATTGACTCCTTCGCGCGCGAAGGGTGATTTAGTTAAACGAATTAAGTTGCCTTATGCGTCCTTGAGTTATATATACTTCTGAGATCGGATTTCTGTGCGATATTATTTTGCCTTAATAGAGTGAAATGTTTTGTTATACCTAAACAAATAAAACTAATTATATCCTTTTTAATGCACTAACTCGTGCTAAGGTAAATTTTAAAAACCTATTTAACATACAAGTGATGTAAATTACTTCAACCAGATTTTGCTGCCTGTACGTAGTACATAGAGTATTGTAAAGAGGTTCGAAATTTTACTTATGCCGGTAAGTCGTTCAGTTCCATTAGCTCAGTGGGGAGAGCGCTGGCATGGTTAGCCAGAGATCGTGGGTTCGAGTCCCGGCATGGGTGGAATTTTTAGCCTCTAAATAGGTTTTTAAAATATGTAAAACGAAGTTAATTTGCAAACCATTGCAGTTTTACGGTTACAAAACCGCAGTTACTAATTTACCTGTAAAAGTGAAAGAATTTGTAATATTCAAATCTGCGCATGATTAAGTTAAAATTCAAGGTATCAATCAAACGATTCAGATTTATAGATAGCCTGAATTTAATCGTATATGTAATGATTAATTTAGTTAATAACCTGGGAACTTGCCAAAAATAAACATATTTTTATAGCAATTTGTCGCTGTCCTTTCATAGCTGGCGCATGTACAATATTATCACAGAGGAAAAAATATTACTTAAATGAAATGAAAAGGTTTTATTCAAAGCAGCGCAGAAACTGCGGCTTAATGAACGTTACAATTCAAACTAGGTGTCCATGTCAAAATCTAGATCATTTTGGAGAAAAAATATACTTAAAAACTCCAAACTTGACTAAGTTTGGAGTTTTCAAAGTCCTTAATTAAAATAGTTTACATAATTATTATTAAACATAGATTTCATGCATTGTACTGGCTTTGATTCCAGACGTCATGTGTGATAATATAATTTTCGAGCAATTGTAAAATTTGGTCTCCAAAACTTGGTTAGCTGGTACATAATTCTGTAGCAGTACAGTACTACACATCATAAAAGTCCCTTCGGGAATATTCGTTCGCGCAGACTAGGAAGAAGTGTAACGAAAGTACCATAAGTACATTCAACATGATCTTTAATATATACGGTTAAGGTACAGAATTGATTGCCGCAGTAGCGCTACCTATTTCGCTCACGCCAATATTGCCAAACTAATAGTCACCTGCGTCGATGACGTTGAATCAACCAATAGCAAAGAAGGCGCGCGGCCTGCCATAAATTGAAACCATCTGATTGGTCGATCAACTTGCCGCACATCCAAAATTTGGTCATCTGCGCAGGTACATCCGCGAGACTTATTTCTTCTGTAGCACTGTACTAAGCTCGATTAAGTGTAAATTTATTTTGCAAAAAATAATTTTAATAAGCCACCAGTCTTCTCGTAACCACGATGACTGTAACGTCGTCGTCGAAACGTCGAGGTAAAATAGCAATAAATTACTACGCGATTAAGCCCGAAAATATTGTCACTAAGAATTTTAATAATAATAAAGAGTTCACTGTCTCTTGTACAGAATAATACATGAACCGTATTGCGGAGAAACATCCTAACACACAATAACTAGAGTCATAAGTAGCATTTAAGGCACTTCGGGGTGCTAGCGCCATCTATGCAATAAAAATCATAAATTGTTTTATAATACATTTTTCATAAAGTAAATATAGCTTGTGGTATTCCGGACGTAGTTTTTTGTTAATTTTTTTTATTCTGTAGCTAGGTAGAATGGACTTGTTCCATGACTAGTTGACTCGGAGAACTTCGTATCAGCTACATCTATCGATTTTTTTTCTGTCACAAATCTTTTTTAACTTTCCCTGGCCCTTCACTTTCTTTTTCATATGGGCCCAGTTGTTCTCAAGTTTTAACGAGAGCAACCATTATTTTAATTGTTAAAATTATATGAGTTTAAATAAAAATAAAAATCTCCTACCTACTCACGTGTTGGAGATATATGTCTAATATAGCTATACTATAAAATGACCGAATTTAGCCAGAGCGTTTATTTAGCGCAAAATGGTGCGTGAAAAGGTAAGTAGGTAGACCGTTAAGATGATGTTTGTCGAGGACTCAGTTCGGCAAACAGCGTCGGGATTGGACGGATTTACATTGGACGATTACGGTAATAGTTGAAAAAAATTACAAATACAAAATCTTGATATTTAAGTAATAATAAAGAAGCGCTCGTGGTCTAGCCGAATCAAGTGATTGGAATAAATCACTTGAGTTAAGCAACAGCAGGCGCTGTCAGGTGCAGGATGGGTGACCGTCCTGTGAATACCACTAGTGGCATTTTTTCCGAGCGCTTCCGTGCTTTGCAAGGCACGTTAAGCCCTTAGTGCCGGCTATCATATAATTGCAGTCGTTAAGCCATGTCAGAGGCCTTTTGGACGGCGTGATAACTTCTGACAGTAAGGCTCGCCACTGTCTTACAATCCTCTACCAACCCGGACTTGGCCCCCGTGATGGAGTTTGCCCTAACCTTCCTGCGATAAAGGAGGAGACCCATGCCCCAGCAGTAGGGACATACAACGGTTGATATCGATATCGACATAATAATAAAAGCAATGTGTCAGCACAGTTTCTAAGCCTTCTTATTCCACGCGGGTTGCGACAACTTTACTTTACTTTGATTATTTCCAATAAATTCTTGTCTTTTTGACGTGAAAAGTCTTTCAGTTCGGTATTTGGGGGTCACTTGCTAATAAAGCATGCGACGGAAACGTTGCCTCGGCGAGAGCAGTAACTTTGTAACTACGTAGCGTTGAGTAGAGTAAAGTAGCCCTTACTCAAATCGTTTTGGTTCCTGCCGCTAGATGGCGACACCATGTGTACAGATGTGTACCACGTAACACATTGCGCAGTTTGAGCTAAACATTAACGCTTACTTATAGACATAGTTAGCCCGCGGTTAGTATGGGGATTCGAGATCTTGGATTGAATTTCGCAAGAGTAGCGGAAAAACCACCCTGAAAAAAGTGAAAAATGTCGAAAAACGGCCTTGTAACCCAACAAAGCGCCATCTGATTTTTAGGGTTCTTAAGTAAACAAGGAACCTATATTGTTTCGACGTCTCCGTCCGTCTGTCTGTCTGTTCGCCTGTATATCCGTCTGTAGCACTCCCTTGGCCGGTATTTTAAAATACATTTTAGAAGAATGAGTTGAAGTATTCACATATTTATAAATATATATAGATATTTCACTACTTACACTATTATTATAAAAATGGAACTAAACCTATAACATTCTAATTAAAATAAAATATTTTAACCAGATCGCTGTCGGGCGGCAGAGTACCAAGAAGGCTGGCGGCATTGCCTCGCTGTATGGCTAGGCTTATCCTTTGGCCAAAGTAAGCACCAGCCCTTGGGTCCCCTTCGACTAGGCGCGACGAGATCTCCTTAAAGAGAAGAATCCTTTTAAACAAGCTTTAGTAAATGTGTGAAATGTAACGATACTTCTTTATAATAGCTGGCCGGCGCAGCCGTCCAGTCAAGTTTGAATTATTTTAAAGGAAATCTTTACGTTTTGTTTAGGTGTCAGTGTGGTGTCAGTCGTGTCGAGACTCGCAGCTAGGCTAGGGTTTCGATGAAAAAAGACAATAAAAAAGATTTAGTGTTGCGAATTAAGCGTTTCAATAAACAGAGCGTTACAGTATTTATCAGTCTAAAAATGTCGCGTCGTTACGGTCATCGGGCGATGTGAAGCCGACTTTCAGACTCATAGGCTTCAGGAAGGAAGTGCCTCATTTATGAATAGACTACCTGTCCTTGCGACTTGGTTACATGGGGTTTTGGTAAAAGTATCTTGTATTACTTTGCCACGGGATATATAACATGGCAACACCACTGTTATAGATGAATCAACGTAACTGTTCTGAGTAAAAAGTAGCCATAGATAGAGTAGAACTAGACCTTTCTGTTCATTGTACAGTGAAGTTGGACGGCCTATAATAATGGCTTTTGATACTTATACATAATTATAATAATAAATTCCACTCAACACAATCACTTTTCCTGGTCCCAAACTAGGATACACAGGTTCCGTATAGACTTGGGCAAAGTGTGTCCTTAGAGGGAGTAGTTATATCACATATCTTTCACCTTACCTCACCGAGACACACTATAACTCTATCATATCTCGCTCACCACTTGTGTCCTAGCTCATACGACGTCCAATCAACGAAGTGCGTGTGGAAACAAGAGACACAAGTGGTGAGTCAGTCTAGTCTACATATTTCCTACTTTATCTAGATCACACGTTTTTTTTGGTGAACTTTCTCTCATCGCTCGTTGGTTACGACGAGAAATGCGGCCGAATGTAACCGATGTCAGACGATGTTGATCTCGCGCTCGCGCATTGTGTGTGAGCTGGATAAAGTAGCAGGAGATGACTACCGTACTGAGTTGAGAGTATGTGTGAGGGAGCCCGATATAGTTGACATCTCTGGGATATGAATGGGACAAACTTGACGGCGAGGGAGTTGTGTGTCCACTCATATCTGGCTCTTGAGTTACCCAAGGCAGAGCGTGCATGGACGCGGAAGAGACAGCCGCCTACGTGCTGGTGGAATGCGCGGGGTTGGCCTCACAACGGACGGCTCTCCTCGGAAACCCAGGGACACTCAGCGAGGCCTGCAGTGACACTCGCAGGCTTCTGGCTTTCCTTGAGGAGCTGGGGTGGCAGGACTAAGGCTCCTTTTGGGACAACACGTTCCTTTCACGCAAAATATTCTCATTTGCAGTCGAGTTGCGGAAACCCAAACCGTCACCAATACCAAAAATAACCAAGGCTAGTTTCGTAGAAAAGTCAACAGGGCTCCGCGACTTTACACTCATCAGATAATTATTAATAATAATGTAATAATATAATAAATTACTTCCACACAATACAATCACATATCCTGATCCCGTAGGTACTCTGGTAACCAAGCAAGGACATCACAAATAATGAAATACATCGAGACTGAGGCCATTTGTAAAAACGTACGGCGGCCCCCAATGGGAATCGAACCCACGAGCTGCCGGATGGTCATAAGACGTGATACCGATAGACTAATGAGGCAGTCACGATACGATGTTAAAATTTTTTCTTAAATCTACCTGTAAATCACTGCAAATACCACTCAGCTCAATTTTTGTAATCTGTGAGTAAAACATCAAAATACGAACCACTCGAACTACCGTTTTCGTGTGATTGCGTGACGAAATTTTACATTAATTAGTGGGATGCAAGAACATTTTACCCATCCTTGGATTGTGGTTTCAGTAAAATATTTTGATGACAAATGAAATCTCCTCACTCTGGGCAGCGTGTTTTTGATCGTGGAGAGGCGCGCATGTAAATATGATCTTAATTTATGAGTCCCCAGCAAATGAGTTTTGCTTTCGAGGCACACCATAAAACCTAAAATAACACCTATGTTGTTTAATAATTTTCTGGGTGCGTTCAAACCGCGCCTATTCCAAACTAATAGTAGAACAGCACGGTTTCGGACTTACCTTTTCATACTACCTCTATAGAAAGATTGTGTCATACACATAAAACTTAATTAAGTTCTTAAATTAATAAGACTCTTGCATGGTAGGCAGACGCGCTACCGCTACGCCACAGAGGTCGTCAAGTTAAGTTTCTTACCTAGAGCTGTTGCAGGGGCAACGATACGATCTGAAAAAAGACAAAATATGATTTAGTTTAAATTCTCTCTCCCAACTGAGCTAATGGGCAAGTACCGGCATCAGCGAAATTTCGAACCTCTTTACAATATTCTCTAAATTACTTACAATACTAATCAAATCGGCCCACAAAGTCCTTGGCAAATTCACAATGTGTAATGCCAAGGCGCAGCTCTTGAGCTCGCGGGGAGTCCGTCGTGCATCTGTGATGACGAGACTCCCAAAAAGCACCTGCTTGAGGAGTGTCCCCGTTTTGGAGCTGCTAAGGCCGATTGCGAAATACGCGTGGGCAGAGCGGTGAGGCGCAAGGCCTTTCGCCGCCTTTATGGCCGACTCCAAGAGTCGAGAGGCTTTCCTTGCCTTCGCTCTGGGGGTGACGCGCGCGGCCTACAGGGCGAATGGGGGCAGGTTTTAGCCCGGGTGAGCTAAACTGTAACTGTTTGCATTAAATTTATCTTTGTTTAGCCGAGCGAGGGGTAGCTGAACTACCTATTTTTAATAATTTTAATTTTATTAATAACTTTAATTACTTTTATTTTGTACCCCGGCGCCTTGCTTGTGACTACTCGTCGGAGTAGACTCGAAAAGGCGTCGGGGAAAACACTTCTTATGTTTAATTTTAAAATGTAAATATTATTCTTTTTTTAATCAATGCAATATTTTTGCTTTTATTATTATTTTAATTTGTTTTTATTATAATTTTCAATTGTATGAGTGAACAAAAAAAAAGTATATATGACAGAGGAAAAGTAAAAAAAAAACTAAAAGAAGGAAAGGAAGGGAAAAGGAAAAGAGAAGGAAAAAAAAGGAGAGGAACCCATTAGAATAAGATGGGTTCCTCTCCTTTATTAATTTATTAATTGAATATCATTCGCAACTGTATAATGAATACTAAAATTAATATTTAATATCGACAAGGTTTTTAGCACAATTTTAAATTTTAATTTTAAATAATACTATTGTCTTTATTCTATATTCTTTTTAACATCTTGTTTTAACCTATTATTTTAGTTAGTGAAAATTCGACATTTTAAATGTATTGACTTAAAGGTTGCCACAAAATTAACAGTGGCAGTACCTCGCTAAAAAAAAAATATAATCAAAGAAGAATATGCGGAACTGACGGCCCATCATCATTAGAGGAGAGGCACAGGAAGAAGAAGAGTCAGTTCTACACATGACATAAAAATTAAATAGAGTTTATAGAATACTAAATAGTTTAGATTTTATTTCTATTTTGTACCTCAAAACAACGAATCGTTTAAGTAAAAATGTGCGTACGCTCGTTGTACGGATCTAACTGTGTCAAGTTAACCTGACGTCGATATCAACACTTGTATGTCCCCACTGCTGGAGCACTCTCTTCCTTCATAGCAGGAAGATTAGGCCATACTCCACCACGAGTATGGCCTAAGTAAGCCAAGTCCGGGTTGGTGGAGGATTGTAAGACAGTGGCGGGCCCTACTGTCAGTAGTTATCAAGCCGCCCATAAGGCCTCAGACATGGCTTAACGACTGCCATTACATGCCGTCGGCACCAACGACTTAACGTACCTCGCAAAGCACGTAACCTAACGTAACTCTGTATACTTACCTATTTACTTTCTTTTAAATAGAATGAGACAGATGCTCGTGAAATGTTTTGTTATACCTAAACAAATAAAACTAATTATATCCTTTTAAATGCACTAACTCGTGCTAAGGTAAATTTTAAAAACCTATTTAACATGCAAGTGATGTAAATTACTTCAACCAGATTTTGCTGCCTGTACGTAGTACATAGAGTATTGTAAAGAGGTTCGAAATTTTACTTATGCCGGTAAGTCGTTCAGTTCCATTAGCTCAGATGGGAGAGCGCTGGCATGGTTAGCCAGAGATCGTGGGTTCGAGTCCCGGCATGGGTGGAATTTTTAGCCTCTAAATAGGTTTTTAAAATATGTAAAACGAAGTTAATTTGCAAACCATTGCAGTTTTACGGTTACAAAACCGCAGTTACTAATTTACCTGTAAAAGTGAAAGAATTTGTATTCAAATCTGCGCATGATTAAGTTAAAATTCAAGGTATCAATCAAACGATTCAGATTTATAGATAGCCTGAATTTAATCGTATATGTAATGATTAATTTAGTTAATAACCTGGGAACTTGCCAAAAATAAACATATTTTTATAGCAATTTGTCGCTGTCCTTTCATAGCTGGCGCATGTACAATATTATCACAGAGGAAAAAATATTACTTAAATGAAATGAAAAGGTTTTATTCAAAGCAGCGCAGAAACTGCGGCTTAATGAACGTTACAATTCAAACTAGGTGTCCATGTCAAAATCTAGATCATTTTGGAGAAAAAATATACTTAAAAACTCCAAACTTGACTAAGTTTGGAGTTTTCAAAGTCCTTAATTAAAATAGTTTACATAATTATTATTAAACATAGATTTCATGCATTGTACTGGCTTTGATTCCAGACGTCATGTGTGATAATATAATTTTCGAGCAATTGTAAAATTTGGTCTCCAAAACTTGGTTAGCTGGTACATAATTCTGTGGCAGTACAGTACTACACATCATAAAAGTCCCTTCGGGAATATTCGTTCGCGCAGACTAGGAAGAAGTGTAACGAAAGTACCATAAGTACATTCAACATGATCTTTAATATATACGGTTAAGGTACAGAATTGATTGCCGCAGTAGCGCTACCTATTTCGCTCACGCCAATATTGCCAAACTAATAGTCACCTGCGTCGATGACGTTGAATCAACCAATAGCAAAGAAGGCGCGCGGCCTGCCATAAATTGAAACCATCTGATTGGTCGATCAACTTGCCGCACATCCAAAATTTGGTCATCTGCGCAGGTACATCCGCGAGACTTATTTCTTCTGTAGCACTGTACTAAGCTCGATTAAGTGTAAATTTATTTTGCAAAAAATAATTTTAATAAGCCATCAGTCTTCTCGTAACCACGATGACTGTAACGTCGTCGTCGAAACGTCGAGGTAAAATAGCAATAAATTACTACGCGATTAAGCCCGAAAATATTGTCACTAAGAATTTTAATAATAATAAAGAGTTCACTGTCTCTTGTACAGAATAATACATGAACCGTATTGCGGAGAAACATCCTAACACACAATAACTAGAGTCATAAGTAGCATTTAAGGCACTTCGGGGTGCTAGCGCCATCTATGCAATAAAAATCATAAATTGTTTTATAATACATTTTTCATAAAGTAAATATAGCTTGTGGTATTCCGGACGTAGTTTTTTGTTAATTTTTTTTATTCTGTAGCTAGGTAGAATGGACTTGTTCCATGACTAGTTGACTCGGAGAACTTCGTATCAGCTACATCTATCGATTTTTTTTCTGTCACAAATCTTTTTTAACTTTCCCTGGCCCTTCACTTTCTTTTTCATATGGGCCCAGTTGTTCTCAATTTTTAACGAGAGCAACCATCATTTTAATAGTTAAAATTATATGAGTTTAAATAAAAATAAAAATCTCCTACCTACTCACGTGTTGGAGATATATGTCTAATATAGCTATACTATAAAATGACCGAATTTAGCCAGAAAAATATAAATAAAGTAGCGCAAAATGGTGCGTGAAAAGGTGAGTAGGTAGACCGTTAAGATGATGTTTGTCGAGGACTCAGTTCGGCAAACAGCGTCGGGATTGGACGGATTTACATTGGACGATTACGGTAATAGTTGAAAAAAAATTACAAATACAAAATCTTGATATTTAAGTAATAATAAAGAAGCGCTCGTGGTCTAGCCGAATCAAGTGATTGGAATAAATCACTTGAGTTAAGCAACAGCAGGCGCTGTCAGGTGCAGGATGGGTGACCGTCCTGTGAATACCACTAGTGGCATTTTTTCCGAGCGCTTCCGTGCTTTGCAAGGCACGTTAAGCCCTTAGTGCCGGCTATCATATAATTGCAGTCGTTAAGCCATGTCAGAGGCCTTTTGGACGGCGTGATAACTTCTGACAGTAAGGCTCGCCACTGTCTTACAATCCTCTACCAACCCGGACTTGGCCCCCGTGATGGAGTTTGCCCTAACCTTCCTGCGATAAAGGAGGAGACCCATGCCCCAGCAGTAGGGACATACAACGGTTGATATCGATATCGACATAATAATAAAAGCAATGTGTCAGCACAGTTTCTAAGCCTTCTTATTCCACGCGGGTTGCGACAACTTTACTTTACTTTGATTATTTCCAATAAATTCTTGTCTTTTTGACGTGAAAAGTCTTTCAGTTCGGTATTTGGGGGTCACTTGCTAATAAAGCATGCGACGGAAACGTTGCCTCGGCGAGAGCAGTAACTTTGTAACTACGTAGCGTTGAGTAGAGTAAAGTAGCCCTTACTCAAATCGTTTTGGTTCCTGCCGCTAGATGGCGACACCATGTGTACAGATGTGTACCACGTAACACATTGCGCAGTTTGAGCTAAACATTAACGCTTACTTATAGACATAGTTAGCCCGCGGTTAGTATGGGGATTCGAGATCTTGGATTGAATTTCGCAAGAGTAGCGGAAAAACCACCCTGAAAAAAGTGAAAAATGTCGAAAAACGGCCTTGTAACCCAACAAAGCGCCATCTGATTTTTAGGGTTCTTAAGTAAACAAGGAACCTATATTGTTTCGACGTCTCCGTCCGTCTGTCTGTCTGTTCGCCTGTATATCCGTCTGTAGCACTCCCTTGGCCGATATTTTAAAATACATTTTAGAAGAATGAGTTGAAGTATTCACATATTTATAGATATATATAGATATTTCACTACTTACACTATTATTATAAAAATGGAACTAAACCTATAACATTCTAATTAAAATAAAATATTTTAACCAGATCGCTGTCGGGCGGCAGAGTACCAAGAAGGCTGGCGGCATTGCCTCGCTGTATGGCTAGGCTTATCCTTTGGCCAAAGTAAGCACCAGCCCTTGGGTCCCCTTCGACTAGGCGCGACGAGATCTCCTTAAAGAGAAGAATCCTTTTAAACAAGCTTTAGTAAATGTGTGAAATGTAACGATACTTCTTTATAATAGCTGGCCGGCGCAGCCGTCCAGTCAAGTTTGAATTATTTTAAAGGAAATCTTTACGTTTTGTTTAGGTGTCAGTGTGGTGTCAGTCGTGTCGAGACTCGCAGCTAGGCTAGGGTTTCGATGAAAAAACACAATAAAAAAGATTTAGTGTTGCGAATTAAGCGTTTCAATAAACAGAGCGTTACAGTATTTATCAGTCTAAAAATGTCGCGTCGTTACGGTCATCGGGCGATGTGAAGCCGACTTTCAGACTCATAGGCTTCAGGAAGGAAGTGCCTCATTTATGAATAGACTACCTGTCCTTGCGACTTGGTTACATGGGGTTTTGGTAAAAGTATCCTGTATTACTTTGCCACGGGATATATAACATGGCAACACCACTGTTATAGATGAATCAACGTAACTGTTCTGAGTAAAAAGTAGCCATAGATAGAGTAGAACTAGACCTTTCTGTTCATTGTACAGTGAAGTTGGACGGCCTATAATAATGGCTTTTGATACTTATACATAATTATAATAATAAATTCCACTCAACACAATCACTTTTCCTGGTCCCAAACTAGGATACACAGGTTCCGTATAGACTTGGGCAAAGTGTGTCCTTAGAGGGAGTAGTTATATCACATATCTTTCACCTTACCTCACCGAGACACACTATAACTCTATCATATCTCGCTCACCACTTGTGTCCTAGCTCATACGACGTCCAATCAACGAAGTGCGTGTGGAAACAAGAGACACAAGTGGTGAGTCAGTCTAGTCTACATATTTCCTACTTTATCTAGATCACACGTTTTTTTTGGTGAACTTTCTCTCATCGCTCGTTGGTTACGACGAGAAATGCGGCCGAATGTAACCGATGTCAGACGATGTTGATCTCGCGCTCGCGCATTGTGTGTGAGCTGGATAAAGTAGCAGGAGATGACTACCGTACTGAGTTGAGAGTATGTGTGAGGGAGCCCGATATAGTTGACATCTCTGGGATATGAATGGGACAAACTTGACGGCGAGGGAGTTGTGTGTCCACTCATATCTGGCTCTTGAGTTACCCAAGGCAGAGCGTGCATGGACGCGGAAGAGACAGCCGCCTACGTGCTGGTGGAATGCGCGGGGTTGGCCTCACAACGGACGGCTCTCCTCGGAAACCCAGGGACACTCAGCGAGGCCTGCAGTAACACTCGCAGGCTTCTGGCTTTCCTTGAGGAGCTGGGGTGGCAGGACTAAGGCTCCTTTTGGGACAACACGTTCCTTTCACGCAAAATATTCTCATTTGCAGTCGAGTTGCGGAAACCCAAACCGTCACCAATACCAAAAATAACCAAGGCTAGTTTCGTAGAAAAGTCAACAGGGCTCCGCGACTTTACACTCATCAGATAATTATTAATAATAATGTAATAATATAATAAATTACTTCCACACAATACAATCACATATCCTGATCCCGTAGGTACTCTGGTAACCAAGCAAGGACATCACAAATAATGAAATACATCGAGACTGAGGCCATTTGTAAAAACGTACGGCGGCCCCCAATGGGAATCGAACCCACGAGCTGCCGGATGGTCATAAGACGTGATACCGATAGACTAATGAGGCAGTCACGATACGATGTTAAAATTTTTTCTTAAATCTACCTGTAAATCACTGCAAATACCACTCAGCTCAATTTTTGTAATCTGTGAGTAAAACATCAAAATACAAACCACTCGAACTACCGTTTTCGTGTGATTGCGTGACGAAATTTTACATTAATTAGTGGGATGCAAGAACATTTTACCCATCCTTGGATTGCGGTTTCAGTAAAATATTTTGATGACAAATGTAATCTCCTCGCTCTGGGCGGCGTGTTTTTGATCGTGGAGAGGCGCGCATGTAAATATGATCTTAATTTATGAGTCCCCAGCAAATGAGTTTTGCTTTCGAGGCACACCATAAAACCTAAAATAACACCTATGTTGTTTAATAATTTTCTGGGTTCGTTCAAACCGCGCCTATTCCAAACTAATAGTAGAACAGCACGGTTTCGGACTTACCTTTTCATACTACCTCTATAGAAAGATTGTGTCATACACATAAAACTTAATTAAGTTCTTAAATTAATAAGACTCTTGCATGGTAGGCAGACGCGCTACCGCTACGCCACAGAGGTCGTCAAGTTAAGTTTCTTACCTAGAGCTGTTGCAGGGGCAACGATACGATCTGAAAAAAGACAAAATATGATTTAGTTTAAATTCTCAACTTCCTTGTGATAAAGTGGTAGTCCACAGAATTTACATAATTTTGATTTTGCAAGAGTAGGTAAGGAACAAAGAAGAATATTTTAAAAACCTATTTAGAGACCAAAAATTCCACCCATGTCAGGACTCGAACCCGCGACCTCTTGCTAACCGTGCCAGCGCTCTCCCAACTGAGCTAATGGGCAAGTACCGGCATCAGCGAAATTTCGAACCTCTTTACAATATTCTCTATATTACTTACAATACTAATCAAATCGGCCCACAAAGTCCTTGGCAAATTCACAATGTGTAATGCCAAGGCGCAGCTCTTGAGCTCGCGGGGAGTCCGTCGTGCATCTGTGATGACGAGACTCCCAAAAAGCACCTGCTGGAGGAGTGTCCCCGTTTTGGAGCTGCTAAGGCCGATTGCGAAATACGCGTGGGCAGAGCGGTGAGGCGCAAGGCCTTTCGCCGCCTTTATGGCCGACTCCAAGAGTCGAGAGGCTTTCCTTGCCTTCGCCCTGGGGGTGACGCGCGCGGCCTCAAGGGCGAATGGGGGCAGGTTTTAGCCCGGGTGAGCTAATCTGTAACTGTTTGCATTAAATTTATCTTTGTTTAGCCGAGCGAGGGGTAGCGGAACTACCTATTTTTAATCATTTTAATTTTATTAATAACTTTAATTACTTTTATTTTGTACCCCGGCGCCTTGCTTGTGACTACTCGTCGGAGTAGACTCGAAAAGGCGTCGGGGAAAACACTACTTATGTTTAATTTTAAAATGTAAATATTATTCTTTTTTTAATCAATGCAATATTTTTGCTTTTATTATTATTTTAATTTGTTTTTATTATAATTTTCAATTGTATGAGTGAACAAAAAAAAAGTATATATGACAGAGGAAAAGTAAAAAAAAAACTAAAAGAAGGAAAGGAAGGGAAAAGGAAAAGAGAAGGAAAAAAAAAGGAGAGGAACCCATTAGAATAAGATGGGTTCCTCTCCTTTATTAATTTATTAATTGAATATCATTCGCAACTGTATAATGAATACTAAAATTAATATTTAATATCGACAAGGTTTTTAGCACAATTTTAAATTTTAATTTTAAATAATACTATTGTCTTTATTCTATATTCTTTTTAACATCTTGTTTTAACTTATTATTTTAGTTAGTGAAAATTCGACATTTTAAATGTATTGACTTAAAGGTTGCCACAAAATTAACAGTGGCAGTACCTCGCTAAAAAAAAATATAATCAAAGAAGAATATTCGGAACTGACGGCCCATCATCATTAGAGGAGAGGCAGAGGAAGAAGAAGAGTCAGTTCTACACATGACATAAAAATTAAATAGAGTTTATAGAATACTAAATAGTTTAGATTTTATTTCTATTTTGTACCTCAAAACAACGAATCGTTTAAGTAAAAATGTGCGTACGCTCGTTGTACGGATCTAACTGTGTCAAGTTAACCTGACGTCGATATCAACACTTGTATGTCCCCACTGCTGGAGCACTCTCTTCCTTCATAGCAGGAAGATTAGGCCATACTCCACCACGAGTATGGCCTAAGTAAGCCAAGTCCGGGTTGGTGGAGGATTGTAAGACAGTGGCGGGCCCTACTGTCAGTAGTTATCAAGCCGCCCATAAGGCCTCAGACATGGCTTAACGACTGCCATTACATGCCGTCGGCACCAACGACTTAACGTACCTCGCAAAGCACGTAACCTAACGTAACTCTGTATACTTACCTATTTACTTTCTTTTAAATAGAATGAGACAGATGCTCCGAGATCCTGTCAGGGTTCCGTTTAACCGATGGTAGGGAACCCTCAAAAGAAATGGGTACTTGAAAAAACCGAGCAAAAAGCAAAAGGATAGTTAGTTAGTTAGACCTGAGATTTCCGCACTTGGCCTCATAGTTGGGCCATTGTACGTAGCAAGCGCTGAGGTACTTCAGATACTAAGGTTTCCGTACGATGTTTTCCTTCACCGTCAGCGAGTAGTATTGCTACTATATTTTCACAAATGTACATAACTTAGAAAACAAAGTCATTGGTACATGCCGGGGTTCGAACCCACGACCTCCCGATTGAGAAGCCGGCATTCTACACCGCTCCGCTACCACCGCTCTTAAAAAAAGAATGAGACAGATGCTCAGAGATCGTGTCAGGGTTCTGTTTAACCGAATGTAGCGAACACTCAAAAGAAATAGGTACTTGAAAAAACCGAGCAAAAAGCAAAAGGATGATAAAGTTAATTTGTACTGTTACGAGCAGAAGCGTCAAACGATTGCGAGTCTGTTCACTCGCTGAGAAGATACATAAAGATACTTTGCTTCGCAAAGAACCGCCTGGCAAATAAATAAAAGTTGAAACATTCCTCAATTAAACTCGTGCCTGTGGCTTTAATTGAAAACGCGTAAGACTGCTAAGGCCAACGTAAGACAATATTTGAAAAAACTTTTCGGCGAAATAACTTACCCAATATGGGTCAATTTAGAGTAGGTACAGCCAAGAGCAACTCAACTTTAACATTTATGCACTTTTAACAGTTACATTACGAGCGACTTTGCAACTGCTAAGTAAAGTTGATGTGCTGTCGTCGTCACCTTTTAGCATCCGGTTCAGAAATACAATGCAAAAGAAAGTCAAAAGAAGTCCAAACAATGTTTTGTTCGGTGATAAAACCACAGTATATTGTGCAATTTCAACAGAAAAAATACCCGGCCAAGTACGAGCCGGACTTGCACACAGAAGGTTCCGTACAAATTTTAGGTAGGTTAAACGTTACGTTATCAACCCTTGTATGTCCACACTGCTGGGGCACGGGTCTCTTCCTGCACCGCAGGAAGGTTAGGCCATACTCCACCACGGGGGCCAAGTCCGGGTTGTTGGAGGATTGTAAGACAGTGGCGGGCCTTACTGTCAGAAGTTATCAAGCCGCCCATAAGGCCTCTAACATGGCTTAACGACTGCCATAGGTAGGTACTTATATCATATAAATAGTTTAGGAATCGAGTTTCATAGTTTTTCCCAGGTTTTCCCGAACTTTTTTTGTTAGCTTAGTATTTGATTTTTACATAACACCAATTGACTGCCCTTGAGGTTATGAAAAAATCAAATTGTAAATAATTTCAACTCGTATAAAAAACAATCAATGAATATAATTTCAACTCGATACCTAAACGCCTTTCCGAGATATTTCCGTCTTGACAGACGGACGGACAACAAAGTGATGTAAGGGTTTCGTTTTTTATCTTTCGAGGTACGGATCTCTAAAACTATAAAATAGCACAATCTAAGCCAATGGGTGAAAGTAACTATTTAGTACCGAGACTGAGTGGTCGAGGTAGGATTAGTTCGAGGGACTTAATAAGTCTTACTCGAGGTAAACACTGTGCTTCATAAACTAACTGCTTTATTAAAAAGTATAAATGAAACCCTACAACAAGAAAAAATAAATGAAGATCGGATTATTTTGTTCTGTGGACAGCCAGGTATTTATTAATTATTTTTCATTTTCATCAGTGTACAAATTGGTTAATCTTTTTACTAAATCTATGTTATTTGAACACATTGAAAATAAATTAAATATCAAAAAATTATTAGACATTTTTATTTGGTTCCTTAACTTTTCTTATTTCAAATTTACGTCGCGCTGTAATTAAGTAGCCGTACTGTGAAAATAGAACTAGATATTTTTAATAGTTTAACAGATGTCAGTCGAAAAATATAACTTTCAACCCGCTCAAAACTGCTGAGCTAATACCCGTTAAAACGCAGCAACACTGCTGCAAGCAGCAGGCGGGACTGACCTAGGTACCTCACAGAATTGGATCTGGTACCCGCTTGTTTGGTAGTCAATGGTAGTCTTGGTTGTCGGATTTATTCTAATTTCATATAACCTATAACCAAGCGCTTCCGTGCTTCGCAAAGCACTTTAAGCCGTTGGTGACGAGGCAGTCGTTAAGCCATGTCAGAGGCCTTGTGGGCGGCTTAATCACTTCTGTCAGTAAGGACCGCCACTGTCTTACAATCCTCCACCAACCCGGACTTTGCCCCGTGGTGGAGTATGGCCTAACCTTTGTATGACGCAGGAAAAGACCCATGCCCCAGCAGTGGGAATATACAAGGGTTGATATCGATCTATATCGATCGATCACACCTAATAATAGCAAATCAAATGAGATCGTATTTGTCAAAATAAGGTGAACAGATTTGGACATACATACATACATACATACATACATACATACATACATACATACATACATACATACAAACATACATACATACATACATACATACATACATACATACATACATACATACATACATACATACATACATACATACATACATACATACATACATACATACATACATACATACATACATACATACATACATACATACATACATACATACATACATACATACATACATACATACATACATACATACATACATACATACATACATACATACATACACACACACACACACACATGAGCCAAACAGATAACCCTCCTTGTAGGCACCGTCACAGTCGGTAATTATGGAGCGCGTGAAACAGAATCAGCTTACTTCGATGAACACGAAGTGTGCCAAGCTCCTGCCTCCGAATTCATTAACCCTTACACCGTGTCGACGATAATATAGCACAAAACAATGCTGCAGCGAGGTGGCTATGGGAATTCACAAATCTCTTATCCCTGTTAATACTTCGGTGATAAAATGTAAATATCCCAGTTAGTTTGTTTGATTGCTTGGCTGTAATTGGCCGCCCGGAGCGGGCCTTTTCATTAACACTTGGTTCTGAGTGGCTGATTAAATCACTCACGTAAATATGGCCAAAGATAACGAGATCACAGGGCCGGGAGCCCTTCATAATATTTAGTTTTCTCGTCCAATGAGCTGCGGTTTTCAGCCTAATCTTAATTAAAAAATTTATATTCTAGAAGCCTTTTAAGATCTGAAACGTTCCTTAATTTTGCAAGATATTTTTCGTAGTCCGATTACCTAAGGGCCGGCCAAAAATTTAATTACGATGAAAACACATCTCCGCCGCATAGATCATCTTTTGTACGGAGTGTTAAAAATAAACTTATGTTTACTGGAGGAAGGCGTCCTGCGGGACTAAAGTGGTGGACACGTAATTTTCTTGTGTAGAAATTTTAATTTGAAAAGCTACACAGGTCTATATCCGAGTAGCTTGTATTTGGATGATAGAAATATTTGTTGTGACTTGTGACTTATTATTGACACGGTGTTTCGGATTTGGGTCTATAGACCCGGAAATAAGCTGAAATGTAAAATACAGTGGTCTTTAAATTTCACAGCTCACTTGATACTAACTATAAGTCCCTCTTGGACTAACAGGGAGCTCACAGGTACAGCAAACAAATGGAAATGAAAACAGCGGCCATTGTGTGATGTAACAAAGCTTCAGTTAATCGTTAAATTTTGAAATTGTAATTTAATAAATGTACAACGATTTTTTTGAGAGTCCCAATAATCGTTCTTTCTAACTAACATAGTACCTTAGTATTAATATAACTCTAGAATTTTAATAAATAGCAATAGTAAAAAAGTTTTCGAAACATTCATATCTTGCCACTTCTTCTTCTTCTTCAGGCTATAGTCCACTGCTGGACATAGCCCTCCCCTAATGAGCGCCATAGCGCAAGGTTGTGTCATCATTGGGGGGTAATGCCCATAATCCCCACGCTGGGCATGCGGGTTGGGGATCGCAGTTAGGTGGAATTCTACTGCAGGGGGCGCTGCTGCCCACCCCCCGGTTTGTGTCCCTTAGTCGCCTTTTACGACACCCGCGGGAACAATTTGGGTTGGTGCTATTCTCTAGGCCGACACCACACAGCACTATCACTATCTTGCCACTATCAGTATCAAAACAAGACTAAATTACCAAGATCAATGAACTATCAGAACCCTCAGAGCACGAGCCCTACTCGCAGTTTTCCGCCTTTTTTAATAACAACAGGTAAATTGACTGTCGGGTTGGGAGTGAATAAGCTGACATGACACAATGTTTTCCTTTAGGTGTAATGTTTTCTCATTTTGTTACCAAGGTACAGTCGGCTCTTATAGCAAAGTGCAATAACGGTTGACATCAAACGTAACGGTCAGCCTATTATGTAATGGGTTAAATGTCAATACTTTACCGAAGTGGCAAAATATGTATGAGTTCAATAGTTTCTAGTAGGTTATTACTGACGAGTCCACAAAGTCCAGAAGTTACGTAGAACCCCAGAGCCCCATTTTATAGAAGTAGAATTCATGGTTTACTGTGATAATTTGATGTGTATTGCGTAGTCGATTGACTCACAGATTAACATGCACGAAGACAAATTAGCATAATAAACTGTAAAGCGCTCGTGGCCTAGTGGGACCGAGGGATTGGAATCAATCACTAGGGTTAAGCAACAACATGCGCGGTCAGGTGCTGGAGGGGTGACCATCCCGTGACTGTCGCTAGTGGCACTTTTTCCGAATGCTTCCGTGCTCCTCAAGGCATGCGAAGCCGTTGGTGCCGGCTGTCATGTAATAGCAGGCGTAAAGCCATGTCAGAGGCCTTATGGGCGTCTTGATAACTTTTAACAGTAAGGCCCGCCACTGTCCTACAATCCTCTACCAACCTGGACATGGCGCCCGTGTGGCGGAGTATGGCAGAAAGAGACCTCTGCCCCAGCAGTGGGGACATACATGATAAGGTTTTTAATTGTTATGTTGCAAGGTGTGAAGCTAAAAGGTTAATTGCGATAGCAATTACTTATACGTCACTTGATATAGATGTTAGAAATCCTTCAGGAAAAGATACGAAAAGCATAGGGACAGGTTATGTTATCGCTTACAGGCGATTATACAACAAATAGGATGATTCTGGCAGTATCGTGGTACCTTCACGGTCCACGACTGTGTTACCTACTTAATTAACTACATTTATGAGGGTAAGTATTTCGATGTAACCGCATTCCGTCATCCACCCTTTATGTTATGGCGGAAGTTATAATCAGAACTAGTTTAGCCCAGTCATGCCGTGGCATTGCGCAATTATCTCCTTCACGTTCGCGATACGATTCATCGTATCTTCTGAAATCGCCTCTACTGCGTAGTAATAAGGCCTCTTTGGCAATGTTGTTCGTTGGAGTAAAATCCATGTTACTTGGGCGTTCGTTCAAGTTACTTATGCTTCCAAAGTCGAGACTTTATATGAGTTGAGACACTTTTAAAGTACATCTAGATAGAGTAGGCACTCAGGCTGCCTTTTGTGTCATGTAACTTTACAATAACGCTTGATAAGATGAATACTTGTTTATTTTAAAACTTTTCACTATACAGTTCAAGTAATGTACTGTAAATAAATGTAAATTTAAATGAAAGCGTAAACGCACTAGGAGATTGGCGTCATGGGAAGCGAGGTAAAGGGGATAATCCAAGTCTAGGAACATTCGATGGGTAGTCTCCAAGGCTAGGGACATTCAATCTCAGGGGATAAAATTTAGAACGGAAATAGATCACGATCTGGGTACACGGTCATGGTCTATGGGTTAAGGCATTTCGAGTTCTAACCCAATACAAACGAAGTCGCAAGTTAATTAATAAAACCCTAAAGCACTTTCATTTTCCGTGCAATCCCGTGCTTCTCGGGACGACGCCGGAAATAAAAAGAAACCGTTGCTTTTTATCTTTTATCTCGTGTGACCCTTCTCATAGAACGTTCTGGATTATTCAAGCGTCCTTAATGAGCCTTACATCCTCGTATCTCACAGCGACGGTGTTTTATAATTATAATCGCCGCCTTAGCGGTCACTTCGCTCAACCCGTAAAGCCTCAAGTGAAATTTGAAAAGCCAATGAGATTCCCTAATTTATGGGATTAAAGCAACAAAGGTAACGAAATATAAGAGCATCTCTTTTAATTGCTAATTCGGGCCAGAGTTGAATGAATTCAATTAACACGGAATATTTGATGACTTTAAACAATACGGTAGCTGCTACCCCCGAGTTTAATGAGGGCAATGTCAGCAAAGTAGGCTAAAAATACTTACACTGCCGACACAAGTTAACAAAGAACTCTGGAACAAAACGTGGAAAAAATACTAGGACAGCATGAAAAGCCGCGGCTCTTAGGCGAACCGTTTGAATGAGACAGCAGCGCCGCATTGCAAGCGGCAGACACCCGCATTGATGGAAATGACGGCGGCCACAGTGCCCACAGTACAAACGTTGCTAACACAAGACCGACCACAAATCGATTACGCACGCCCCACGCTGCATCACAGCTGGGACCTGAAGGCACATTATCTAACTAGTATACGTAGCATGACGGCGCGTGTGGCGCGTTTTGCGGCTATGAAATGTGAGAATTTATTGGTATACAGAAAAATCGAGCATTTGAACATTTTAGCGTCACAAAATATGTATACCTACAGTATACTGGTTATATCCACGATATCAAGAAACTGTTTGAACTGTTAGTGAGTCTGTGACTGAGTGCATACTCAGTCAGACTCACACAATTAGATAAACATCCATGGTGTTTGCAGCCCACGAATAGGTTCAGTAAAGCATTTCAATCCAAAACTAAACTAGAGCTGTGACGAAAATAACTAGCTAAGTGCAGCCTTGCGTACCGAGTGGTTCTGTAAACTTTGGTATTAGAGCATAATGTAAAGTTTGGCAATTAAATCATAAACCTTCCTATTGGTGGGTAGGTTGTTGTGGGTAGGGTAGGAAATCTAAGAGGAAGATTTGGCTAACACTTCTGGTCCTTTGTTATGTTATAATGTACTAGCTGACCCCGCCAACCTTGTTTTGCCATATTAATAAGCCTACGACCTTTTTTTTTTAAACCTATTTAGAGGCTAAAAACTCCACCCATGCCGGGACTCAAGCCCGCGACCTCTGGCTAACCGTGCCAGAGGTCGCGGTTAAAAAAATATTGTTCTTATCACGGGTTAGTGCATTAAAAAGAATATATCCCACGACCTATTCTCAGACCTATCAAATATCCAAAAAATAAAATAAAAATCGGTGAAGCCTTTTTGGAAGAATTCGGTAACAACACAACGCAGAGCAACACAGAGACACGAGATTGTTACATATTAGACTTTCTTCTACTCGTATATAGGTATAAAAATCTAAGATTAACTAAATTATTTTAATAAAGGTAATAAATTTACCTAATGTTCGCTAAAACAATTGTTTAGGTACCACTTCAGATTTCTAATTTATATGCCACGATGGTATTTACTGACAGATATGTGTTTTCTTTTATTTTATTCGGTTCGTAATTTTTAGTTAATTATGTTTTTTTTTTCATTGGTGGCGCTTGTCAGTCTGGATCTGGAACCCGTTAAGAAGTAGGCACCTTAACAGTAACGAAGCAAAAAAGCTTTCAATATAAGAATGGTGGCAAGTGGCATGCACTCTTTACCTATCCTCCTCCGTGATATAGGAGTGAGTTTGTTGTATTTACTTCGTTTCTTTAGTGTTTTTTTCTTTTTCGACATTATAATATTTAAGTTAATAATTAACATAATCATACAAAACATTTTTTTTTTATATTTCTAATAATGCTGTGTTGTTGACTTAAATGCGTCACTTCGCCTTGAGAGATTAGCTTGTCCTATCAATCATGTTAATTGCTTAGAACAATATTTCCACTCAAACTAATATTGTTTTATTGGTATAAAATAATACAATAAAAATTGAACAATGCGAGGAAATTTGGTCAGGAATCTAAAAAAATTAAAAATTATTTATGCAGTACAAACGTTACGATATACCTTCCAGATACCCGATGCATATCGATCTCGGGACAAACTGTCAGCAACAAAAAGCGTCACCGGGAGTACCCTGGCGTTGCACAACTTTGTCTTGACGTCATCCTGCCATCTTGCTAGAGTAATATCTATTTCCCACTTTACTGGAAGTGCAACGTTTATCTTATAGGTGTAGATTTATACTAGCTGAACCGGCAAATTCTATTTTGCCATATTAACTATGTGCTGTGTGGTGTCGGCTTAGAGAATAGCATCAACCCAAATTCTTCCCGTGGGTGTCGTAAAAGGCGACTAAGGAACACAAACCGGGAGGTTGGCTGCAGCGCCCCCTGCAGTACAATTCCACTAAACTGCGATCCCCAACCCGCATGCCCAGCGTGGGGATTATGGGCATTACGCCCCAATGATGGCACAACCTTGCGCAATGGCGCTCGTTAGGGGAGGGCTATGTCCAGCAGTGGACTAATATAGCCTGAAGAAGAAGATAAGGTATTAACTATCTACAACGAGCCTACGACCTATTTTCAGACCTACTCGTACCAAATATACAGAAAAAAAGTTCATTAAAATCGGTGAAGCAATTTCGCAGAAGTTCGATAACAAACACTGTGACACAAGATTTTTATCTTATAAATGAAATGAAAAGGTTTTATTCAAAGTTGCACAGAAACTGCGGCTTAATGAACGTTACAGTTCAAATTAGTTGTCCATTTCAAAATCTAGATAATTTTGGAGAAAAAATGGACAAAAAAACTCCAAACTTAGTCTTTTTTAAGTTCTTAATTAACATAGTTTACATAATTATTATAAAACACAGAACTCATACATTATACTGGCTTTAATTCCAGACCTCATTGTCATCTAAATATTCCTTTATGTTATAGTATTTTGGCACAAAGTGTGTTTAACATATTTTTTGAACAGCGATTCAGGCAAATAGAAGACTTTTTGCAATATTTTTACAACAAATTGGTCTTTCACGCAACTATGATCTAATTATTCTCTGCATTATGCACAGGTCAACTAAGCGTATTGACTAGTCTTTTCCTGTGGGCTAGGCCAACTAAATTGTCAGAATAGCATAGGTGCTGGGCCAGCCTACACCATCTAAAACGTCCCAGGTACTGGAGCGTCCGAGTGATCCCGTCACCCATCTGGTGTGAGTGAAGATACCACTGGACGCTGTATAAATCATCTCATTACGTAGATGCATAGGCCAATGTGTGCACATGCCAATAAACGAGGCCTATTTTTAAATTGACAGAAATAAAACAATAATAATATTTATAAACACACGCCTGTAGCCAGGAGGGGTACTGGCATTTCTGTTCTGTAATATGTCTACCAGTTACTTTCGTACAACTCCTGCAATTGACTGGTAGAAAATGCTTGTAGCTAAATTTTACAATGGCTAAGTCCGCCGCATAGCCATTGTAAAATTTATTTATCTGCAATAAACGTATTAATAATAATAATAAAGATCAGGGCTGCCTGCGATCCTAACAGATCTGTTTCGTTTCATCAACATTCATTAATTGTTGTTTGCACGCGCACCGGTTTCGGGTACTTTTTATCTTGCCCTTGACGGAATTCTATTGAAGGTATTTTGCCTTTTTTCGATTTTTTACTGTGAAGAACTTAAGCCAACAATTTTGATAAGAAATAAGAAACAAGATGTCAGCCAATCATGAATGTGCTCAGCCTTCCGGAATGAAGTCTTTATTTTGTAGAGGGGTAAGCACACAGTCGACTGTTCGTTAAACTGCACGTCGTTGAAGCAAAGATTAAACCAGTAACGGTACCTTTTTTAGAGTGCACGCATGTGAAAAAGGATACATACATAAATCTCATTGCCACAGAAGCACAAGGCGAACAACAAAATAGGTTGATATTCTTCAAACTCTACCTACAATTTTTATAGTTACAGTTATTTTATCCACAAAAGTAGCTCGGCGTCCGTTACACGACGGGCTACAATACACGTACTTAAAAGAATGTACCACATTTTCACAACAACTGTTGTTATGTTATGAGTACACGCAACGGAATCCGTGTGGGCTTAATTAGTCCATGATGGATACAGAACTGTAATTACATCACATGTTTGGGGAGATATTTCCTTTTGCAGCGTTAGTAATATTAATACATACTCACAATAATTATCTCGTCATATACTTCACGCTCATGTACCCATGACTTTCTTTTATAAGTTACGGGCATTTGATGGTCTCAACCCTATATGTCCCCACTGCTGGGGCACGGGTTTCTAACTGCATCGAAGGAAGGTTAGGCCATACTCCACCACGGGGGCCAAGTGTGGGTTGGTGGAGGATTGTAAGACAGTGGCGGGCCTTACTGTCAGAAGTTATCATGCCGCCGATAAGGCCTCTGGCATGGCTTAACGACTGACATTGCATGACAGCCGGCACCAACTTCGTACGTATATTTACATTTGTGAACTTTTCGTAGCAATACCGCTCACTTACTGTGAAGGAAAACATCGTGAGGAAACGTGAGGAGCCTGACTTCTTTACGAAATTTAACGCTTGAAATTGCCAAACTGCGACGGGTAAGCGTCGTAATTAAGCCCGTACTCTCTCTTTCTCTCTGACTACAGTGGGACTAATATAGGTTGCATCATTATAATATTACTAGCTGACCCGGCAAACATTATTTCGTCGTGTTAATTAACCTATTACCTATTCACAAACGTACCAGCTATACAGAAAAAAATAGTGAAAATCCGTGAACCCTTTTCGAGGTAGTTTGATAACAAACACGTTATGCTTTTGGTGGTCTGCTCCGTATGGTTTAGTGTGTCATGGATAAGATATATATGTAAATTATATGTTAGATATAACTGAACTCTATAGAGTCTTAGGGGTTCAATGTCCCTGCTTATACAAATTTTGGGTGACTGGTTTCACTTTGAAATCCTGAATACGTGTATTTCATTTAAAGAATAAACTTGTAACCCTAATTAAAATAACATTATTACAAGGAATTTACAATATACAAAGAATACAACCTTCGAAACGTTTTATTTTTCTGAGCGTTTCCGCAACAGCCTGGGGCGAGCCGCGCTTAGCGCCAAATGAAATTTCCTCCGAGAAATTTAATTTCCACCCGTGTGACCTGCGACGTCCTTACCAACTATTTGGAAACCCCAGTCTGTTTTCGACAAACTTCACCAATAAACTGGCCGTAAGATTGCAAATACAGGAATTGTTTCTCGAAAAGTCTGGAGTGATGGAGTGAACTTTTGTGTGCCATTTTCAGTACAGTTGTAAGCACAAGAATCTTTCACGAAAAAACTTGAGCTTATGTCTGTGTTACGCACGTTACAATGTACAATGTATTCACAGTCGTGCATTATAAACACAGTAATTGTTTCTCGAAGTCTGGCGGAATTTTCTATTTATATTTCTTTCTAATCTATATTTTTAAACACTAATATATTTTATAAACATAAAGAGAAGATAAGATAAGAACATTCTTACACCAGAAAAAAACAAATGCCTCATTGCTTGGAGCAATTTCTTCCAGTCAACCTACGATGGAGAGTTGCTGATGTTGATTAGTTCGTTATCAACCCTTGTATGTCCCCACTGTTGGGGCACGGGTCTCTTCCTGCACCGTAGGAAGGTGAGGCCATACTACACCACGGGGGCCCGACAATGCTGATTAGTAGACAGTTTAATCTTTGAAATAAAAGAGTGTATAATTTTTGTGTTGCATTTGCAATCTTCACACAATGTGAAGGCAACATTTCAAACGGAGGAAATACGTACAATGAAGATCTCGAAACCGTTCAATAGCAAAAAGTAGCGCGTGTCTACTGAAGCGACAAGGAAATCTCTCGAATTTAAACAATGACGAGTCAGTGAATCGAGGAGACTGTATTCGAGTGCTACGCCGTAGAGGGCTTTCCGCGTAGCTCTTCGTAGCTCGTAGTAAGCTCAACTGGTGGGCAAACAATGTGTGCATACAAAGTTTTTTTTCCAGACTTTGCCGACTTTAATAAGGAAGAGGTTCTCAGTTTGACAAGTACCTACATAAGTTTGTTTTCTCCTTGCATTTGCAAACAAGAAATTATGGAAAAAACCTATTTAGAGGCTAAAAATTCCACCCATGCCGGGATTCGAACCCGCGACCGCTGGTTATCCGTGCCAGCGCTCTTTCCAACTGAGCTAATGGGCGACTCACCGGCATCAGTGAAATTTCGAACCTCATTACAATATTCTCTGTATTACGTACAGGCAGGGACATCTGGCTGAAGTAATTTGCATCACTTGCAGCCCCGAGTACCTAATTTGCAGTTAGGTGTTTACATAGGAATGATATCGCTGTACCCACATGATTTTACTCTTAGCACGGGTTAGTGCATTAAAAAGAGTATAAGTAGGTAATACAGAGAATAGTGTAAAGAGGTTCGAAATTTCACTGATGCCGGTGAGTCGCCCATTAGCTCAGTTGGATAGAGCGCTGGCACGGATAGCCAGAGGTCGCGGGTTCGAATCCCGGCATGGGTGGCATTTTAAGCCTCTAAATAGGTTTTTAGAGTATAATAAATTATGGATTTACTGAGAATTTTAATATATTTAGTGTGGCTTTATACAAGGGAAACTGTTTTACTTAGTAATTTACACAGAGTTGTTTATGATTGAAATAGACTGTAAGTGAGAGCACGCATGGGCGAGCGCGCGCTGTGAGCTTGCTCTGGCAAATGTGATCTATACGGAACAGATGCGATAATCATTATATTCTGAAATGGATGATGTTTTTGTAGGTACTCTAGGTTAATAACTTTAAATACCAGGTGAAGTTTTTATTGATTGTGTTTATTTTGTTAATGGCAAGATCGGATAATTTCCTCTTTTTTATCTATTTAAATCATCAATAAATGTATCTACAGATACAACATTTTAATGTGAATAGATTGACCCATAGGTCACATAACCATTGTTAAAGTATTTATAGTTTAGTTTATGCACTTATTTTATTATGTATAGCATTATATCAGTATGTAGGTTTATTCCATTTTACCTTATATAAGTATATTTTAAATTGCATTTATACTTTTTTTCTCTATTGCGTGTATATTTGTTATTCAGTGAGAGAAGTTTTGATTTTTGCATGTAAGGCATTTAAGCATTTTCTACTTAATATTTATACTCGAGAAAACTTATAAGTGGCTCTAGGTTTTTATTTCAATTGAAATATATGGTTTTTTGGAAAGCTATAAGTTTTCCTATTATCAATCATCATTAGCCAGCGACGGCCTCGGTGGCGCAGCGGTTTGGCACGCCGTCTGTAAAACAAAAGGTCTCGGGTTCGATCCCCGGCCGGATCAAACTAGGAAACGAATTTTTCTAGTTTGTATCGGGTCTTGGATGTTATCTATGTATTTATGGTATTAAATCTATCGTCGAGCTAGCACTTATAACACAAGTCATTTAGTTGTATTTAGTGTAGGGCTAACGAGATCTGTGTAATATGTCCATGAATATTTATTTATGTATTTGACGCCCACTGCGGGATACAGGTCCGCTTCATGGTTTTCCAAGCGTCATGGTCTTTTGCCGTCCGCATCCAGCGACTCCCCGCCACCATAACCAGTGTAACCGTAACCACCAATCTTCGTCACCTAGTATAATAAAATAAAATACTTTTGGAAGTGATTTAAAGTAACGACTGAACAATCAAACACAATTACATCCCACTAATCGCAATCCCAAGCATCTCCCGCAAACTTTCCTAACAAAATTGAAAGCGCCGCTCTGTGTAAGTAATTGACGAAATGAAAAGTTACCAACATTTGACATAATGAATTTGTGGCTTCCGAATACACCATCTCGAGAAAGTGAGCGCTTTAATCCAAATGGCTGTATAAATAACCACATAATGATAATGGGAAGTAGCTCCGAGCCGTATTCAGTTCACTAAATTTTCAGCTTTACTTTGAGCTATAATCAATATTCTTACATTTTAATTTCCAACTGAGACGTATGACTCCTCCCACCCCCACCGCTCTACTTTTAGCACTTTGCACTATCCACCCAGGATATCCACAAATCAAAGGTTGACCGGAAGAAAATGCTACTTAGCCTTAAGTACGCCTTTGTATCTAAAACTTTGTGTTTTGTGCAATAAAGAATTTAATAAAAGTAATATGATGACCTACTAAACACTATCATAATCTAAATAGGCAGAGCAGACATGGCGTCGAATCAAATGGTCCTGTCCAATCGGACGGAGCGAACGATTCACTGGTTTCGATCACCGCCGCGTAGATAACCCAATAACTTGTTTTCGGCATAAGAGAGAATCGGGCACCCCTTTCTTAATTAGATTATCATAATCAATGTCCTCGGAATTCTTTTGACAACGAGGTTCCTATCAAACTTGTTTTGTAGGTGTTCTGTAAGATGCATACGTTATATAAGATTCAAGTGACGGTTCGTTGATAATTTCGATTACATTTAGAGACATATGACAGACTCCACATGATTCTGTAAAGGGAGAACTAGGTACCCCAATTTCTCATTTAGTTAGATAAGATAAGATAAAGATATTAAAGTGAATACGTGTAAAGTTATGCTAGTTTACAGGTTGCCTTAGATATTCAATATAGGTATGTAATTTTCTATCACATTAGAAACCAAGCTAGGTAGATTCTGTATTATGGTTTCTAACGCCCCCCTTCGGTTAGTTAAAAAAGTTTCAATAGCATTTCGATAACCTGAAGTAAAAACGTTTATTTGCAATAAATGATATGTAGAGGAAGCTTGTTAATCTTTAAAACTTAAAATGTTCATAAATCTGATGCGTCTGACATTGGCGCCCGGAATTGGAATTACCCATTGGTAATTCCTGTCCCTCAGGAACCTGGCCAAGTGCGTGTTAGTCTACGCGCAGTGTAGGATTCTGTAGAAAGAGGTGTTTTTCGACCTGCTGACAGAACTAACTACTCATCAAAGTATTTTTCAATGGAATTTGGACGAAGTTATAACATGGTCGCCTATTACTCGTTAACTTGCTTAGCCTACTTGGATATTATAATTTTCCTTTAAATTTCATTATATGTGATACTGCTTTTTTTGCTATGGAATTTCATCATGTTTATACAATCAACCGTTTAAAGGGGGAGGACGCCAACAAAAAAATGTGCATTAAATATTAATATTTCGCAAATAGATCTTAAAATTGAAAATTGGTAAACTTACAACATTTTTAAACGACCAATCTAACAATATCCTAGACTACGGTCTAGGTGAGAACAAAATTGCACATTAAAACTTTTTTTTTAATTAGCCATGGCTGTGTCCCATTGCTGGGCAAAGGCAAAAACTTTAAAAAAGCTTAAAACCTTAAAACCTAAAAAAAAAACGTTTTAAGAAAAAACGTTCTAATCCTACCGTTTTATTGGCGTGATTAATATGTATATCTATGTCAAATTTCAGATCATGCAGACGGGTATGAAACTATAAGTGTTCCTCGTTGACTACGGAACCCTGAAAAGGGCCATACTCATCGTATTACTTAGGGAGAAAATAGTTCAGATTTATTTTTCCGTTTTGAAAACTGAATCCGCACGGAGCAGCGGAGCTGGTTAGTTTACAAATCCTCTCATTTAATTGTCCAAGATAAAGATACAATCTAGTAAGTAATCCATTGGAAGAGGAAAATTAATCCACCAATCTCAAACTTGCAGCTAGACGCAGATCTTCAGTGTTTTACCAGAAGATTTTGTAATATTATTCATTAAGATGCTATATTCCACATCACAACACAAACAACATGACTGAGATTTGGTTGTAAAAGTATTTAATGTATGTAAAACAATACGATTTGTTTCTATATAAATATGTAATTGTTCTTTGGGTAAATGCATTTACACAATAAATAGCAACAAGCGGCCAGTTTAACAAACTGATTACTCGGACTTTACTTCACAAAGACAGTTATACACACAATGTTTAATAAGAATGTAAAATACCTAATAACTAAAAGATTTCAATGCGTGCGTCTATCTTTAAAAGGCAAGGACAGTGTTCGAAATTTAAATAATTAATAATTTAAATGCATTACTTACATACAATTCAAGGTTTACTTCGATATACATTGCAAAGTCCACTACGCCACATATTAATAGGATAAAGCTGGTTGAATCGGCTTCCATTTTTCCTTTTGATTTCAACGTTTTCTAATAAGGGTGTTAATATATTTAGTATTATTTACGAGATCTCTATGCATTGTAAGGCTTGTAACCTCATATTTTGCGCCTCATTTGTGTGAAGCGTTGACAAGAAATACTTTTCGACAGGTTAATATTTGAAGCGTTGACTGGAACTACTTTCCGACAAGGTACATTATGATCACGATTATTTCATCTTTAATAAACCCCAATTACACGCAAATATTTTGCTTGCCAGTGGTCCATCATACGACGGGTGGTTAGTCCGGTTTTTCAGTCATTCCGTTAATGGACAAGCCTAATTCGAGCATGTAGGGTATTTTTGTCGTAGAACACGGCGCGACTGTGTAGGATGTGACAGTGGACATTAGGCAGCAGTTTATTTGGTTCTCAGATTGGTTTAAGGCTGCTGTTACATCGGGAAGCTATCCCACATTCAATTTGTTTTAATTATTGTAAAAAAAATGTATAGATAGTTTTGATAAATGTGGTCTGAAGCTTTTCTGTGTCAAATTATGCGAAAGTTTTAAATATAATTTTGTTTTCCTATACTTACGCTTAGATTTTGATAATGAAAAGTCGCTTCCAAAATTACAAATTTTAAAAGCAAGTTTTTTTCTATCAAAAAGTATGTAGAGAAACTATCCAAAAATAATAAAGGCTCAGACCACATTTAACCATAGCATTCTAATACTATTTTATTTTTAATGCACTAACCCGTGCTAAGGACAATTTCAAACCTATTTAGAGGCTAAAAATTCTTTCACTGATGCCGGTGAGTCGCCCATTAGCTCAGTTGGAAAGAGCGCTGGCACGGATAGCTAGAGGTCGCGGGTTTGAATCCCGGCATGGGTGGAATTTTATGCCTTTAAATAGGTTTTTGACATAGCATTCTATTTTCTGACAATAATAAAAATGTCTGGCGAGCTAGACAGATGATAGCTAGGTGTAAGAGCAGCATAAATCCAGATTACGCAATAAAATAATGTCGAATTTCACAAGTATCAACGTACACGTATGTCTCACTGCTGAGCACAGTCCTTCTCTTAGAAAGTAAGGCCTTGCTCAACAATTCATAACACTTAAGCACCACAAACAGGAGATTTAGCGGTGAATCGAATAAAATCAATCTGAGGTAGATAAAATAAAGCACTTAATTACAATCACGTAAGAATAATTTATAGTAGTTGCTGATTACACTAACGAAAAACTATTGCCTCTCGTTTATACAATAGTGCCTCATATTTTGTGTCAGCGGGAAGCAAAAGTTACTCAGTCCTTAAATTAACCATGCTATACCTACGGTATCAGCCCTTTGTATGTCCCAGCTGGTGGGTCACGGGTCTCTTACTTCATCGCAGGAAAGTTAGGCCATACTCCACCACGGGGGCCAAGTCCGTGTTGGTGGAGGATTGTAAGACAGGCGAGCCTTACTGTCAGTAATTATCAAGCCGCCCATAAGGCCTCTGCTAACATGGCTTAGAGACTGCCATTACATGACAGCTGGCACCAACGGCTTAACGTGCCTTGCAAAGCACGGAAGCGCTCGAAAAAATTGTCACTAGCGGTAGTCGCGGGATGGTCACCCATGCAGCACCTGACCGCGCCTGTTGTTGCTTAACCTTAGTGATTGGTTCCAATCACTCGGTTCCACTGGGCCACGAGTGCTTCACCAACTCATTGAACTATATCCGTAGGTGTGGCGGCTTAAATAAAGTATAAAACGTTTAGCCCAAGCTCTCTCTCTTTCCTTTTCTGTGACGGAATGTATGCAAGATTTCCTGAAACGCGTTAGTAAAAATTAATCGTCTAACACAATATTTGTTTTCTTTTATATATTTTTTGTAGTCTTACCGTTTTTTTGCCATATAGTAGCGTTACTTGATAGGTAGTGCTACAAATCCATAATCATTTAATAAATGAACATTGGATAGAACAATGGAAGCGAGAGACCCAGCTTCGATTCCCAGTGCAAGCAAGTACCAATGACTTTGTTTTCTAAGTTATGTACATTTCTAAAGTTATAGTAGTACTCGTAATACCACTCGCTAACGGTAAAGGAAAACATGCTAAGGGAATCTGAGTATCATGTCATGAAAGTGTTCAAATAACTCGGCGTTTGAAATTGCCAATCGGGGGTGGGCACTCGTGGTAATTAAACCCATACTCTCTTTCTCAGACCTGTGCACTGTAGTGAGTCTTTTGTAGACCAAAAAATGGCCATTAACATAAAAAGTACCCAAAACTGACGTGCATGTTTGCAACTACTAATGAATGTTGATAAAGCGAACTAAATCTTAGATCAGGATCGTGGCAAATGGCGGGCCTTGGTTTCTGCCTAGCCCTCTGGGATATATGCGTGAGTTTATGTTGTGTAATATTTACAATGGACATTATTTTATGTAAGACAATGATTTACCGGAAGCTACATTGCTACAGCCCGTAAAGACGAAGTAATGGTAACCCGATGTTCCGAAAAATATAAATCTGGAAATAAAATCATAGAACAAGAAGTTGTCAAACCAATCTCTAATTTACTTTATTTGAACGACTTATGTATTAAATTAAATTAATTTGACTGCCTCGTTGGTACAGCGGTGTCTTGTCGGTTTACTATGCCGGAGGACGTGAGTTCGATTCCCACTGGGCACCGCCGTGTTTGTACAGATGCTGTGGTTATCATAGCACAAAGTATTCTAGTCTGGGACTGGAAAGTGATTGTATTGTGTAGAATTTAATTTAAAAGAGGGTGGCGTCAGGAAATGCAATTTAACTTAACCTAACCTAATATAACCCTGTCTTATAAAAGCGGTTTTTTGCTTATGGCCCAGGCACTGCAGCGTTCGAGTGGTCTCTTCACCCATCTACTGTGAGTGAAGCTGCCGTATGAATGATCTCATTACGTAGATTACCAATTTTATGTTTTGCTTAACTTAATGGTAAATTGCTACACATTACTTAAGAAAACTAATAAAGCTTATATGGTTGTTCAGACCGCCAAACTGAAGTCGTCGTCGTCAGGTCATACTAGTCCACTGCTGGACATAGCCCTCCCCTAAAGAGCGCCACGTTGTGCTATCATAGGGGGTAATGCCCATAATCCCCACGCTGGGCATGCGGATTAGGGATCGCAGTTCGGTGGAATTGTAGTGCAGGGGGCGCTGCTGCCCACCCCCCGGTTTGTGTCCCTTAGTCGCCTGTTACGAAACCCGCGGGAAGAATTGGGTTGGTGCTATTCTCTAGGCCGACACCACACAGCAAACTAAAGTGGAACTTCCATTTTGCCAGCAAGAGGGAACGTGCGGCGGTCATCACAAACGGGGGCGGCCGAGTGGGCGATGGCGGGATTATCCACAAATTCTAGAGAAATTTGGTACGCATTTGCCCTTTAATGGAATGCCTATATGTGTTATAGAGGCTAGATAAAAATATATTAAGGTGCTACCCAGAGCTAACTAGTTCCACCAATGGAAACAATATAATTTGTTGAGAAATGAATGTAACGTTGGTTTGGACACGTGGAGAAGATGAAGGAAGAAAGATTGACGAAACAAATATAAATTGTGAATGTGAGTGGGAGAGCCGGTAAAGGACGTTCCAGGCGGACATACGTCGACCAAGAGGGGATGTATTAGCAAAGGGGACGATAAAAAGTACCGAGAACATGCTACGCATGCATGCTACGACTTATGAACGTTGATGAAGCGAAGGTGATCTGTCAGATCGTTGCAAGTGGCAGTCCCCGGTCTCTGACTACCCCTTTGAGATACAGTCGTGAATGTAAGAATCATACATCTCAATAATGGTGATAGCTTTTATTAGAACCTACAACCTAGGGTCTAGAACTTCAAGGACTATAAACGATTTTTTCCCAAAAACGGCCTAGGCAGGTGTTGGTGTTTTATAACAGCCATTATTGAGATTATTTTATAAAAAAAAAACATTGATGATACATATTTGAGAAAATAGTTCTTAAATATGTATTATAAAAGTTTTCTTCTCCCTTTGGCGGCATTAGTTAGCATCGTGTCAACCCTAACTCATAGGTAATTTAATCTATGAACAATTAAAACGAGGAATCCGTGAAATGACACTTGTTTAAATTTTGTATGGATGAAATAAAACCTCTCAAATGACCGATCAAAGCTCCATCTAAAAAGATTAGCACAAAGGTGCGTTCCTTTATACAAATTGTTTGGAAGTTCCGAAGCGGGCGCCGCCGGTTCAATGGAACAGACCCTAATAGCAAATCAGCGCGAATAATGGACAAACAAACAATTTCACGCGTAATCAAGGGAGGGACACGAATAAATTACGTATTTAAATCATGGCTTGTCAAATTCACCAGTGATATAATGTTATTTTTTTAAAATACATGCTCAGTCAGCTAAAAAATATTTTTTCGGCAGGATATTTAATCAAGGTGTTCTTTATTGAATTACTGTATAGGTAAATAAGAAACCAAGTGATAAATCCAATTATGGTAGAGTTTTATGGTACCTGAGGTAGGAGAGCCTTTCCATTTCTTACGTGACTGTACAATAAAATGTTCTCTATCTCTCTATCTATCTATCTGTTTTGGTAAAACTTGAACTTTTGTAGTAATCCGGATAAGTAGCATAAATATAGAAGAACTGTTAATGAGAACTTTTGGGCATTAAGCCCGCCACATTTTGATGCAATAAGCACTGGGATTATGATATTGAATGATAATGAATCGAAATTTTCCACCCTTTTTAAATCACTACTACGGGGGTCCAGTTCAGAAGCGTTCTCTGCGGGAATACAGATGTGATGTTATTTTAATTAATCTTATCGAAACTTTAACTATAAATTAATAATTAATCACCACTGACCATAAATCCCTAATGCAAAGCCATCGAATTGGCGAGCCCATTTGTGACCGCAGATAACTGGATTGTGGTCGGTTTTCCACAAGCTTTAGCGCGAGCCGCTACTCTAATACGTGTTGAAATTCCTATGATTTGAAACTGATTCTTGATACTGTTACGTAGTTTTGAAGTTATAGAAACATTTCACATAAAAATATATAAACTAGGCAAGACTTTACAAGAACATTTTGTCATCAACACTGCTCTAATGGATTCTGGATGTTAATAAATGATTATTAAATATTAATGGCACCGTACTTTATAAACCTCCTGCCGTCTTAATTAAATTCACGCTTTAGAAAGTTACCTCGCAAAAATTTTAAGTTACTGAGAGAATACTGATTACCTACTATTAGAAAATTTTCTGAAGCTGCCGATAGACTGATGCATTCACATTTCACCAGTAGCGACTGTTCGATGCAGATCACCAAATAAACGGGACTGTATAGCGAAAATTGTACCAAGTGTTCCAACAAAACCAAAAGGAATTTTACACTATTTTTATTTTTAATGCACTAACCCGTGCTAAAGAACAAATTTAAAAACCTATTTAGAGGCTAAAAATTTCACCCATGCCGGGATTCGAACCCGCAACCTCTGGCTATCCGTACCAGCGCTCTACCAATTGAGCCAATGGGCGACTCACGGCATCAGTGAAATTTCGAACCTCTTTACAATATTCTCTGTATTACGTACAGGCAGCGACATCTGACTCGTACTAGTCGTGACTAGTCGGGGCTGTAAGTAATGCAATTTGCTTAAGTCAGATGTCGCTGCCTGTACGTAATACAGAGAATATTGTAAAGAGGTTCGAAATTTCACTGATGCCGTGAGTCGCCCATTGGCTCAATTGGTAGAGCGCTGGTACGGATAGCCAGAGGTTGCGGGTTCGAATCCCGGCATGGGTGAAATTTTTAGCCTCTAAATAGGTTTTCAAAAGGAATTTTGTCATTAATCCGCCGTCTGACATTAAAATACATTATGAGTAACAAACATTTGCTAGACTGTTCATAGTGATGTTTGGCTCTTTGCTTGGTTCTGTTCGTTATTCAGTTCGACAAACTTAGAAGCGACGAATGCCCGATGTTCTGACGTTAGTGTTAAGGTGTATCACCACCTTTATTTACTTAACGTTTCAGGAACTTTTTCTGTTTCAACTTCTTCAACAACTTGTTTTCAAAGTTACCACTTGCCTAGAAGCGAAAACTCGTCGACATGTGCATCCTGCCTATCCTAACTTACGGTGCACAAACCTGGTCTTTGACCGAATATCAGAAGTCGAGACTTAAGATTTGCCAGCGGGCAATGGAGCGCAGTATTCTAGGTGTAAAAAGGATTAACAGAATTTGTAATACAATGCTGCGCTCCAGAACCAAAATTGTCGATGTTGGAGCTGCAACCGCTAAGCTGAAGTGGAATTGAGCGGGCCATCTAAGCCGTATGAGCCCAGAGAGGTGGGCAAAAATCGTCACTGACTGGGTTCCGCGCGACGGATATCGCAAACGTGAGTTTTATCGAAGATTTTTAGTTTTTGGAAATTTAATTAATAAAATTATATAAGGCTTATATATTTTTATAAATTCGTGATTTAGCAATTGAACGACACGCTCTGCGAATGTCACAACCTACAGGAAATCATTGCTCAACATAGAAGTTTTATTACCATTTTTTTTTCTTTAAAAACGATATACATTTTGAATGGATACCTGGTATAAATTGCAACGTCCATTAAGTCGCATTTTCTGTCAATTTTTATTTTAAATTTGAAGAATGTCCATTCTACGTAACATGCATTATTTATCAAACAGCAACACTGCAAACCGTGAAAATATATTAAAAATATTATATCTAGTCGTAAATTTTACATATAATATAGACGGTATATTTCCGGAATTATTTATTTCAAAAAGAACCCTATATAGAGCAATTCAGGGAAACAATGCCCCCTTAAGGGGCAGGGTAACAATGTGTGGAAGCCATCGTCTCATTATTCGATGGAAAAGCGGGGCTTCCCGCCACAGATCGGGTTCCCGCCATTAATGGCTGAATTACGGCTAAACACACTCTTTTATATAGAATGTTACAAATAAAGTGAATGGACGACAGTTTTTGGGTCGGAATATAGTCGTGAGATAACTGTGAAACAACGTTGTGCGATGGCGATTATACCCGTATAAGCCTTATTGATATAGGCGTCAATGAGAAAATGTGAATCAATGTAACGTACTTCACATTTTTGAAGTAAAACTTTCGTAAGACATCATACTATTAATTTCTCTGGTTTATGTTTTTAGTATTTTTAGTCTGATTGCTAAGTTCGCGTTTATGAATAAACTTACCTATCACTTTCGTCTCAATTTCGTCCTAGAGATATTTATTTCAGGCTGATCGCAGATACCGTTATAAGTTTAAAAATTATCTCGATTCCGGAATCACTTACTTGAGCTTCTTACTTTGTCTCTTATTTCCATGATCAAGCTCTTCAAATAAGAACGAAACCTGGTCGGACTTCCCCGACTCAAATTCGAGTAAGTGATTCCGAAAGTAAGTTAGTAAACTGTTACTGCACTAAGGAAAAATAACTGTGCTGAAGGTAAAAGTTCCATAACCTTTGTCTAAAATAAGGTATAAAATTAAAAACATGATATTAATTTTTTATAGCCATATCACGTTATTGGTTTTTTTATCATCTTTATTTGTTTTCTGAATTAAATTGAACGAAGTCACCTTATGTGAACTTCCATTATAATTGCGTGATTCACTTAGTCGACATTTTTTTTTTCATTTGGGTTCAGTACCTCAAGAGGAAAAACGAAACCCTTATGGGATCACTTTATTGTTCGTCCGTCCGTCTATCTGTCAAGACCATTCATCTCAGAAACGCGTAATGGTATCGAATTTAAATTAAAACCATATACTTAAGTCTACAATCCTTTGTAGTTTTAAAAAAATCTAACTTAGAAGTTAAAGAAAATAAAAGTTAAGAGGCTAAAACCCGTATATTTCGAAATTCGACACTTATGTCGTGTAGATTTTGAACTACGGAAAAAGCTCGGGGAAAAACTGGAAGACTCGAATTCTTAACTATTTATAATAAGTAAGTAAACCAACAAATTACGGAACGCCCGATGCGCGAGTCCAACTAGCACTTGCCCGGTTTTTTTTCATGTCACCTTTATACGTCCCACTGCAGAATACAGGCTTTCTCTTACAAGGAGAGTATGGGCTTAATTATCACGCGCACCCACCGAGGATTGATAGTTTTAGGCGCTGAAGTGCGTGAACATCTCAGTTGCTCAAGTTTTCTCACGATCAGTGGTTGCCGAATTAAATTGTTTCCTTTTCCTATTTGATATAGCTCGACTACGGCATTTGAATAAACATTTTACTCCTCAATACGTTTCACTTTTACTAGGTGTGGGAAAAACTATAAAATTGAGATAAAATGGCCTGGTCCATACATTTTAATACCATTAACTTATAAGCCTGCTAGTATTGTAATAAATAACTTGAATATACTTTATTGACATGAGTGAAACGATTGATGAAGGCACTTTTTTTACTAAAATCAAAAGAAACAGTAACGTTGTCAATAGAACTGGGCAGAAAGTTAAAAGAATACAGACTTGGCACGTGCTATGGCAGGGTACAGGTCTTCTCCTAGAGAAAGAGAGAAAGTATGCACTTTATCCAAGAGGGTTCTTCTAGTGTTAAGCATTCTTAGCTCAAACGTATGTCTACCGCGGATTGGCGATTTCAGGTTCGATATACGAACAAATTCCGACTAGAACGTTATAGGTTTCCTTACCTTCAAGCTTTTCAACTAATATTTCCTAGTTGAGCCCATGTACACATGAAATGAACAAAATACCTTTTATGTTCAGTTTTGACTTGAGGGCAGCTTTTGTCCGTCTTATTTAACATATTTTGCACGATTTCCAAGCTTTACTCGCTGTCAATTTCAATCAATTTGTACTTCAAAATAAAATACTCCAAAGAATTTAACAAAGCCTAAAAGCGGATCTATCATTCGCTCCTCGTTTCCTTCACGAGATATTTTTATACTGAAAAAATTTCCAAAGGATATAATAAAAACGGGACCTTAATAAAATGAGTGGGAACTTGAACTTTTTTAATTCCACCAATGAAGGATTTTGGGAGTCGTCTCCTTTTATCTGAACAATTGACCACAATAAATCAATTAACTGACAAATAATTCGGAAATCAAAAAGTGCCCAATCATTATTTAAAACTTTGACCTAAACTAAAAATTTGTGTAGAATTAAGCACGTATTTTTGTTTGTGGAGAAAGTACCAAACTTACGAATATTTCACAGTAATTTTAGTTTTGTCTTACACGAGTTGAAAGAAAATTCATTGAAAAATTGACTCGTCTGTAACTCTATCGCAATTAATCGCAACTGTAAAAGTAACTTTATCGCAATTATGAAGTTGATATTTCCCTTCGAAAAACACGTAAACATCGCATGAACTGCACTGAAATTTTCACAGCAAACAAAACTTTTATCAATTGTACACACTTACCTTTAGCGCACAGCGGCGGGTAAACACGACGAGATGGCGGGAAACGTTCGCGAGAGGTTTGACAAGCTGGACGCACTCGCGAGGCTATACTGCGACCTGATATGATCGCGCGCATTCAGTAACGAAAGTTTTAAGGCATTCCAACCTTATATAGGAGCGCGCCCCGCCCACCGCCCGCCCCTAGGCGGAACGGCAAGTCGACCGAACGCCAACTTTATTGAAAACATCGAGATTTACAAGTTTTGTTTATCATTTTTTTAGTCGCCTTAACGATGATTTAAATTCGCTGTTCGTCCAGTTCAACCAGATTTTTAAAACACTTTTGTTATGGACCGACTTTACAAAGTACTATAGAGTATGCTGTTAAAGTGTAACGTCATGAATTTGATTTTTCTTTATCCTGATGCTTCTTTGTAGATAATAATATACCCTTTCGCATACTGCGGTAGGCATTCTATCTAAGTATTTCTCAAATTTCCTCTTTCACAACGAATTGTTATCGTTGTTACTGCATCTTTGATTACATTTATAATTCTACTGTACCCTGTTAAAATAAGTATGGTTTGCTTATGTTATGAATATAATGTAATTTATAAACCAATTGAAAAACATAAATCGAAAAATCTTTACGTAGATTATTTCTACGTAAAGATTTTTCGATTTGTCCAATCGAAATCGATTCGATCGATTTCGATTGGACATCATGGTAACATAGGTTGTTCAACGGAGTTGTTTAACGGTTACAAAGTTGTATTCTCAAAACATTCTCTTATACAAAAAATTGCAGCCTCTTAGTTACAACGAAATTGGAAGATAATTATTTAGGTGTTTAGTAAACTAACCGGTCTAAGTGCTTTGATTTGCAAAAAGATTATTACTGTAATCTTTAGTTTACTGGAAATTTTATTAATAATTTGAAGTTTTTTTGGAAAATACTCTTAAGTTTAAAATATAATATAATGATAACATACAAAGCCTGTGAATATTTGTTTAAAATATGAGATTTTTACACAGGGAATTGGATAAAAAAAATACTTTTTTGGTTTAAGTTTGTCGGTGACATGTCGCATTATTATGGAATACAACTATGTCAATATTTGAAAAAACTAAGCTCGAAATTTTCATGTTCATGTGATTTGTTATGATAAATAAATTATAACTAGCTAGTTATGGTTTATTTAAAAAAATATCTAATTATTATGGAACTTTTCAATTCCAAAATTAGGTATCCCCACTTTTTATAGTGAACAAACTTAAATTATTGTGTCTCCTTGAAAAATGGATCTGCGCTGCCGGGAACATTTTCGCACTATGATTTTTTACGATTTCAAGTGTCACCTGAAACCGTTCGAATTGAAAAGACTTCAAACGGCATTCATGGATGAAAGTCCTTCTAAGGTAGGGTTTATAACGAATATAAGCCTTACTTTAGGTATGGTATCGATGGTATGACGAATTCAAGCGGGGTCGACTAACTTTGGAGCATGAAGAAAGAAGTGGTCGCCCTTTGACGGCAGTTACATAATAAAACGTGCTAGCAGTAAAAAATTTAATGCAATACAATACAACACATCTGTAGATTGGTTTGGAAAGCATGCACAAGATTCTACACGTGCACCTTGGCACGAGGAGGATAGTTTCACGCTGGGTACGGCGCAAACTCAGCGACGCTCAGAATCAGACCCGGATGAAATGGTGCGGTGATGTGATAAACAAATCTGAAGCAGGTTCGTCTCGGCATGTTTACGACATCATTACAGGTGATGAGTCCTGATGTAAGAAGTTGAAATATTGAGCTGAGCAGCACAATTTTTCGTTAGAGTAGGGCGTGCTCTCCCCGCAAGGCTAAACGGCTAATTGTAGAAACGAGCAAAATCAGTGCGGCAGCACATACAATGAACTTAAAACAAAACCTAACACAGCCAAATAGGCTCTGCAAGGTAAAGAGTTATAAAAGGAAAACATCGTGCAAGTTCTATTGAAACATAAGATAAGAGCAGAATATTCTATATTGTACACCAGGAATAAACAAACAAAAAATAATTACAAAGATACAGTACAATTGGCGGCCTTATTGCTTAGAGCAATTTCTTCCAGACAACATACGATGAAGAGTTGAATTACTTTGATGAGGTTTTTAGTTCTTTAAATCATGGAAAAAGCCTGTTCTTCTACGGAATCTTATACTGCGCGTGGCCCGACACGCACTTGGCTGGTTTTTACAATGTATTCATAGAACAGAATCTAAATAATATTTTTGTCTCAATTGAGGGTGCCGAAAAGAAAGATATTTTTCCACCTCAACATTCGTAATATCTATAACAAAATAAAGATTACAGAATACGATACCTCCACTGGGAAATAGAATATTTTTATTGAAAATGGAAATGTGATATCAGTCTATTCCGATTTACTTTGGTACTTATGTACCTGCTTGCTATTTTGTTATTCAAACAATGATCAACCTTAAAAACCTATTTAGAGGCTAAAAATTCCACACATGCCGGGACTCGAACCCGCGAGGTCGCGGGTTGGCGAGGAGTCCCGGCATGGGTGGAATTTTTAGCCTCTAAATAGGTTTTTAAAATTGTCCTTAGCACGGCTTAGTGCATTAAAAAGAATATTGTAACTAATCTGTCTTATGATTCTTAATAAAAAGTAGGCTAAATTTATATCTCAACTTGTCATCACGTCATATGCTATGAACTCATAGCGAAAACAGTTCCTGCATTACTTTTCTCCAACAGGATGCAAAATAAAGAAAGATATTTGTGGGTTGTAGTAGTAACCGGTAATATACTCATTAGTCAATAAATATAGTACCTAAAATAGTTTCCTCCGTTGTTCTACATTTTATTTAGAATTAAGAAGAACTTTTGTAGGTATTCCAACCTTGACATACTTTAGTGTTACTAAAATTTGACCATTTGTCCGTCCATAAGTCGGTCGATCTAACTTCTTGCCCATTGCTTGTTTCCACTAACCAAATCCTAATGTCATAACTAGGGAGCCCTTATCTTAATTAACTTTAAGTGTTAACTAGCAGCATCAATCCTACTAATATTGTAAATGTGACAATTTGTGAAGATGTTTGGATGTTTCTTACTCAATCACGAAATAACCTCTGAAAGGATTAACAAAAAACTTGGCGTACAAGAAATCCGTATGAAAAAGGTCTGAATTGAGACTTAAGCAGTATAAACATACAGAGATATAATATGTTTTATCATCTGTCTTTTCTGTAACTTTTTTCTTGTATATAATAAATAATATTCTTATCTTACTTTACGTGGTATTTCAAAACTTTTATACCCAGTTCAAAAAAATTGAGGACCAAAATGCTCACTAATAGAATGAATGAAACGACGTTTTAACGACAAAAAACATCACAAAACTGATCTATAAACTGATCAATTATGTACATAATATGAACAAAGGGGAAGATAAAAACTACCGGGACCGGCATGCGTGCATGCAACGACGTATGAACGTTGATGAAGCGAAGGTGATCTGTCAGGATCGTGGCAAGTGGCAGTACCTGGTCTCTGCCTACCCCTCTGGGATACATGCGTGAGGTTATGTATGTATGAACAACAGCAAAAAGAAAACTAATACACAACAGCCAAAAAACATGATTTAGCCTGTGGTGTGTCTAAGTTACGACAAACGGCAGCTCCACGCCAACAGCCTAGAACTTTAGCCAATAAAGTAAGTCTTTAATCGAATACCACTTAAAACAGCCGTTTTTAGGCTCTCAGAGTCGTAAGTGGCAGATAAACTGTCAAGTAATCTTTAAAGCTAGGTTTTCACGGTCTTAGGCTGACATTCAGAGACGAAAACTAAGCAAGGACTGGTCTTACAAATGTCCAAATCACGTATATTTTGACATTTCTGAGACCGGTCTTAGCTTCAGTTTTCGTCTCTGAATGTCAGCCTTAGTGCGCTCGGTCCGAGTGCGCCTTCCAAGTAAACTAATGCTTCTGATTGGTTATTTTGGTGTTGTCACGAAAAACCGTCCAATCAGAAGCATTAGTTTACTCGATGGCGCACTCGGTCCGAGCGTACTAAGACCGTGAAAACCTAGCCTAAGGCGGCAGTAAGTAAGCTTTATAAGTCGTTGCAGCTCAGAAAAAGGGTAGTAGATACATACAAATACCCAACTTGGTGTAATTTTATACCACCGCTGGCGTGACATTTAGGGTTAGTTTCTGAATTGAGAAATTCGCTAAGTGGTTTTTAGCTTAATGGTTAACTGTAGTGCTGTCTCTTCGAATTTCTCACAAAAGAGCATGACAGAACGTTCCTTAAGTATTTACTTAGTGAAATTTTCGAATCAGAAACCTGTCCATAGTATTGCAAATTTGAGCATTTATCTAACTAATACAACATAATTATAGGTACCGTATAGATAGCTACATAAATAGAAAACACGTTATTGCATAAGCAGAAAAAAGAAGACAACCATGATTTCTAAAATCTTATAAAAGTAATGTTATACAAATGGCGGTCTTATCGCTAAGAGCGATCTCTTCCAGACATATTATGCTTTATTATGCCTTTGCATATTATGTGCACCTATGACTTACGCTAGGACTTCAGACGCTTTCCTCCGACCAGTACAACCGCTACGTATTTTACTAATCCGTACTCCTTTAGTTTTACATGATAGCCCGAAAAACCTGTTATGGTTTCAGAATGCATACAATATACATAAGCATTTTTTGTCTGGATGTTTATGCCGACATACGGCATATAAGCGCTTGAACCGATTAACCGATGCTTTATATTCTTTAACTCGAAAGAAAATTGACCGAAATGTATACCCGCTCTTTGATAAGTAGGTAAATAGGTTACTTCCTTTTTGCTTTTTTTAGGCGGAAATACGCCAAATTAATAACGTTTCGATTGTAATTGATGGAACATTTCAGGGGTGGGCTTCCAACAACCCTGTGAAGTGGTTTATGGATTGATCATTTCCAGAAGCGTCAGCACTGACGTCACAGATTGAAAGATGAAACACCTCGCGGTTTTACATCAGTTTGGCCTTTTTACGCTACTAAAATAGAGGTTTTCTTTGGACAACATTTATTAACCGCCCAAAAAAAGAGGAAATTTTTAGTTCGTCTCTAATTTTTATTTATGTATGTTCAGTGATAATTCTTTACGATGTTCCATTTCATAGATTTCTTTGTTACAAAGGGTTTCATTGGCTGTCTCATTTGGTCAAGTGCCGTTCAAGGCATTTGCGATTTTTCTACTCTAAAGAACACGTAGACACCTACTAAGAGTTAGCAGTGCTACAAAAATTTTTAATAATTTGATTTTATTTTTCCCCCAGAAAAATTAAAAGCGCAAAGAACACGTTCCAGAGTAGCTGCTTAAGATTTTTTAGTAAAGTAGACAGAATGAGACAGAGAACGCTTTACATAAAATAACCTATTTATCTACATACATACATACATACATACATACATACATACATACATACATACATACATACATACATACATACATACATACATACATACATACATACATACATACATACATACATACATACATACATACATACATACATACATACATACATACATACATACATACATACATACATACATACATACATACATACATACATACATACATACATACATACATACATAACCTCACTACATCCGCTATTTGGTCGATGTATGGTCCATCTGGGACGTCCCTCACCAGCCCTTCCACTCACATTCGCAGTATATATTTGTTTCGTCAATCTTTCTTCCTTCATCCTTTCTACATGTCCAAACCAACGCAACATTCCTTTCTCAATTCTAGTCACTACATCCTCTTTCAGTCCACAACGTTCTCTAATCAGACTATTGCGTATCCTGTCATTCAAGCACACATTTACTATTTACCTACACACATCCAAAACATATTTTATACATTACGGCATCATAACGCACCGTGTAGCTTGCCCTAACGCATTAACACGTGTGTGTATTGTTAACAGGTGGGCGCGCGGCGAAAGTGGGAGTAGTCATGCAGCTTTGACGGCCGCCATCACATCGGTGCTCAGAACGCGGCAAATTGCATCAGCTAACGGCCGAGAGTTTTGTACCGTGGATAAGCGAAGGAAATGCTGCACAATAATGTCCATAACGCGTAGTACCTAATAGCTGTTTCGACACACAACCTGTATCGATATTGCAAGGTAGCAGTTTGCATCTAACCAACTACGATCCACAATGCAACGTACAGGCTCATCTCGTTACCGCAAGAATCCATTTGCTACGCGACGCCTTTGCAGCGAGAGCTACGAGATTACTACATGAGACCTCCTATTTCTCGTATGTTAATAATATGTTAATATATATACTGCTAACCACTGTCAGTTGGCCAATGTCTAAACAAAAAACAACCGACAGCTGTTAATAGCAGATTAACAGTTGAGGTACCTGAAACAGCGGTTTAGTTATGTAATATTTAAGTTCCATTCCATCTTGTAAAACTTTGTTTTAGTACCTATTATGAAATTTGAGTTGATGTTTACTTAACATACGACATTGTATGGAATGAAGCGTTACTTTGCGGAAATCCATAATGCTAACATACTTAAGTAGTTTCACTGCGCATTTTTATTATTATTATCAATAAACGATATCTGTGCCTATAGCCGCATCTTGTAGTCGCAAGAAACGCTACGTTTGCGTAGCGCGTACTACGCATTTGCTACGAGGGCTACGAAATAGTCGGCATTCCATTTTGACAAATGTTACTCTTATTAAATCTGGGGACAAAATATTATTTTCACACGTAATATTACGGTATATGATTCTCGTCAAATGAATACAACTTGGTATTTCGTTAAACAGTTCGTAAGCGATTTTGAAGAAACCGAAACCTAATGCACCGGATATGAGAAAAAAATTGTAATAAAAATTATACTTAAACTTTGAAAAAGTTGTGCAATTACCTGAGTAGGTAGTTCATATAGAAGCAAAAATATTATGAAAGAAGTTAACATTTTGTTCCCAGATGAAGGACTGAAATAAGTAGGTACTTACTTAAGTTTGAAAAGATTTCTGTTTTAAAGCTGCCTGGTTCAGAGGTATGCATAAAACTAGTGTTTGATAGCGGCAGTAATTTAATAACAACTGAGTGCGAAGTCGTGTTGCAGCCAGGAAGCGTGTTGGAGAAATGAAAATGTCAATTTGCAGTCGGTTTCTTCAAGTGAAGGAGTCACTCGGTGCAAAGACTCAAAACTCTTTGACTTAAGATTCAAGTTTTTGTACAAAATACACATAAAAATCTTAATTTCTCGATGACTATGCAATAAAAAAAAACGGGGTTTAACTGCTCTACATGACTAATAACTAAATCTAGGTAATTTTCAGTTTGTACCAAGTTTTCCTATTATAAGTTGGTCGGCTTGCTTAGTCGTGTTAGTTTTCCTTCATTATATGGGCACTGGCTTAATTTTTTTACAACTCACTCTAACAAAAACTGGCACTTTAACTTAATATTTCGCTAACAGAACCTTAAGTCGAAATATAGTTTTTACAAAAAAAAATTGTTTCGGTTTTTTTTAATTAATTTTTTATATTTTTAAGCGACTTAGGTCTACTTGCGTCCGGTTAAATCGGTCTACCAGTTAAATCGATAATTTTGGATGCGAAATTATCGGTTAAATCGATTCAAATGATTAACTAGAGTTAAATGAGCTAACTTGGGCTGACGCGAGTGGGCCTTATCCAACGATACCGGACATTATAGTATGCATCCCTAATTTAGGGACACAAAACCCGATTAGATAGATCGTCAACAGTTAATAATGAAATAACTGACATTAAATTAGCTCATCATGTGTCATGAAACACTTTTACTGGGTAAGCACACGAATTACATATTATTAAATAAATCATACAGGGATATCATACCTTAAATCAAAACTCACGAATGAATTGTGTGCTCTTACGGGATGTGTAAGAATTCTTTAGATGTATCTGATATGTATCTAAAGAATTCTTACACATCCCTTATGGATATGTAATGTATTAAAAAGAATTTTCAAATCCAGTCAAATTCGTATTTCTCTTAGGCCATGATTATAAACTAACAAAAATCAATAAAAAGTGAAATTACTACAAAAATCTACCGAACAGCGTAAAATTTAACCGAACAAAGAGAATGCTATATTACGCAACAAATGTTACAAACCGCATTTTTAATGGGCTGATAAATTGGATGTTACAGGGTACTAGAACACCTTTGGATTTAACTAAGCTTTGAGCTTCAACAAGGCTTTTGAGACAAGAACGTGAGATCGGAGAAAATTAAGTAACCGCTTGTACTCAACTTGTTTTAAAGGTTATGGCTAGTAATAAATGTGGAAGGTGTATACCACCTTAATGAAATAAAAAAGAACCTGAAAAAACCCTTATTTAATTTTAGATCAATAAAACCTGTTTTGCTGGTTGGAAAAGAAGCAAAACTTATAAATTCTCTTTTTTTAGCATTTTGAAACTAGTCGAAAAATTGAGAATTTACAACTTTTTTTTACAACAATTTTAAAAACCTATTTAGAGGCTAAAAAATCCACCAAAGAATTTTTAGCCTCTAAATAGGTTTTTAAAATTGTCCTTAGCACGGGTTAGTGCATTAAAAATAAATTTTCTGAAGAAACAGTTTTGACGTTTTGCGATATTTTAATACCTTGTACATACATGGCATTATTTATCTGACGCTCTTCCCGAAACCCATTATTATGAACATCTTCGTCAAATGCACTATGGCTGGGAAATCTGAACATCGAGATTCAAATCGAAAATTTAATAATAAGGACGCTGAAAGATTACCTATTAAGGGATTAAGGAGAAGGTAGGGGGGTAGTGTCAAACAGTGAGGTGATATTTTATTGTAATTATCTCTTTAAAATTAAACTATGTATTAATATGTACTATAATTATAAACATACATATATAGAAAGATAATAACTAAGCACATATACATTGCTAAATATATAAACATACAGTTGAAAGCAGGTCCATCTTTACATTTTTGTAGCAAAGGGAAATTGCTCGTCAAGAGAGCAGCTACAGTCGTTGAGCTGTCGACTGTACGCGTAGGTACTACGTTTTGCAAGTTATTGTGCGTTTGCCCTCGCGCGTAGCATTTGTCGCGGACAATGTGGGAGTTGCGGCTGCGGCGATATTGCCCAGGCTTACCATGTGCTGTGTAGCCAGAGGCCAGCAGGATTACACGTCTATTCATTTACACTTTATTTATTGAATAACTTCGCTTTTGCAGTCGGACAAACACAGCTCCAATAGTCAGATTAAATCGTTCGTTTTCGTTTTCAACCCTTATATGTCCCCACTGCTAGGGCAGGGGTCTCTTCCTCCATCGCAGGAAGGTTATGCCATACTCTACGGGGACCAAGTCCGGGTTGGTGGAGGACTGTAAGACAGTCGGGCCTTACTGTCAGATTAAATATTGTGGCACATTTTATTTCATTCCATTTTGTGTGTATTTTTGGGTACTAACATGGTTAGAGGGACGTTACTTATTATCATCAGCAGGCAGCCATACAGTCCAAGTTTTATTTAAAACGGGCCTAATCGCAATTATTTAACGTTGGTTAATTTCGTTTTACCTAATAAATAATCGCGGCTAGACCCGTTCACGCCCCCTGCAACGTACAATTTCACCAATCTGCGATCCCGCATGCCCAGCGTGGGGATTATGGGCACTACCCCCCAATGATGGTACGCTCATTAGGGGAGGGCCATGTCCAGCAGTGGACTACATAATATAGCCTGAAGAAGAAGAAGAAGACCCGTTTAATATAAAACTATGTATGAGCATCGCGAGTCATTTAAGAATATCTTCTACTCATACAGTCGAAAGCTTATCATTGTATGTTAATTAGCTTCCGAATTGGCTTTGAACCGTTCCTACGTATTGATGTGGTAAGATCTTAGAAACGAATTCCTTACTAATTCAAAATGTATTCTAATATTATTATTAATACATTTATTTCAGAATAGATCCGCATATATTGTTAGTAATAAGGATACTTAAAGACAAGACGGAGTTGAAACCTTAAAAGAACTCCTGGAATAAAGCGGCTTTAACTTCTTATTAAGAGTGTTTTAGTGGAATCGACTAGTTACAAATACAACTTCCTATTACTAAGAACTTCCTAGTTCTATTGTGGCTTTGCTATATTTTTATTTTTATTATTTAATTGGTTGCATTGTTCTACCCATTATCTAACTTTAATCTAGTTCACTATTATTTGTAAGATTCGGACTCCGCTGAAAATCAGCGCTGTAGGTTGCCTAGCATCCTGCAGCGTACGCTGAGCATCCAGTCCTTTTGCCAAGCTCTTACTCTAGTACTTGCTTAAAATTATAACATGATAAAAGTATTTTAGTGTCTAAGTTTAAAAGTGTAAGATATTCTTTGTTCTTGGCAATAAATGGTTATTCATGCATTCACTAATAATTATACGGATGTATCAGGAATATGTACTGAATTAATAGACTCAACATTAACGTTTTCAGGTTTTGCGTTGTTTCAATATCACGTTGCATGAATTTACATGAAAAGCGAGAAGCTTTTCATTCCAAGACAAAGTATGGCTACTCAGGTTGTTTTATTAATTCAAATAAATAAGTCAGAGGGGTGCCCGCCTAAGTAATTTAACAACTGTGTCATGTTTCCTCTTTTCACTTCTGTTATAATAAAACGTCTTCTGACATCTTGAAAAATAGTTATGCGTGAGCCGTTTTACTGAAGAGGGTTACACGAGGGTTTGCTGCGTATTTTTGTAGCAAACATTTTTCCTGCGCCATAACAATACGGCACGAGAAGGTTGGCTTCACATGTAAGTGTCCCTTTGGTCTAACATTGGTAAGCCTTATAAAACGGTTGGGTGGTTTGGCAGACTCTAGAACTTTTCCGATATATTTCAACTTATTCGTTTTCTTACAAAGTAACAACGATTCGTAAGGGAAATAAAGAGGTAAGTAGTCGGACAGTAAGATATCTACATACCTAAGTGAAAAAGTGTGGTAGGTACTAGTGTAATACAATATTTATGACCAATTGCAAACCGAAATCTCAGACTTTGGAACGAAAATAACCTACAGTTAGCAGGAAAAGTACCCTTTCTTACATAATTTTGTTCGATGCTATTTCATAAAAGTTATGTCGCCAGCGAACCAACAGAGGTTAGAGTAATCATAAAGTAAGAAGTAAACAATCCATCTCGGTTCATTGAGATCCTGATTGGCACCAGAATCCCCCGAAAAACTGAGAATACGTTTACATCACGTTTTGCCGACTATACTATTTAAAAAAAAAAAAAAAAATAGTTCATTTATAATATGTGCGTGAAAGTGAAACTTTTTTCAGAAGAGAGCTATAAAATCCAGATGTACCTTTAGTTCTCCTAGGTGCCCCTTCTATATTTATTAAATTACCACCATCTATTTAGCTATAAGTAGTCAAAAGCGCCTATAAAACTACTAACGTTAGTTAACAGCAGATGAACAGATTTTTACTGTGCGAGAAACCGAAGAAAATTAATGTTTCAATTCATTTCATATGAAGTGCCACGATGGTTGGCACGGGCTCTATTCGAAAATGCCCATCGTTCTTTAGAGGTCGCGGATTAATACCGCGAAAATGACCCCGACCCCAAAAGTTAATTTACATCGGCTAAATATAATTTCTTCTCGGTCGCAAAAGTCAGTAAACAGACCCCTGAAAAAAAGATAAAGTGAAAAATATTCACGCTGTATGTACTTACCTCACAGCCGTTTACTACCTACCTGTGCAAATTGAAATCTAATCTTCTCTGGCAGCTTTTCCAAACCCAAGTATGATTAAATTTTTGAGTTCAATGAAACTAAACTATTTCTGTCTTACTCAAAAGTGTACACTTCTGTTATACAGAGAAATATTTTGCTAATAATATTTAAATTTAGTTTTTTTGCAGAACAACGATGTAATATATCTGGTACAAAAGTAGTTTAGATTACGATTGTCTGGAAGAGATCACTTTTAGTAATGAGGCCGCCGGACTGAACTCTCAGGTTAAGAACTATCTGTGTGAATTCCGTTCTTATGTACAATAAAATTGTTTATATATCTGTATACAATTAATTAAGCCACTTCCGATTTGTACGCCGTTTTGCTAAGTTGAACGGCAGATTTAAACATTTTCGTTCAGTCGCGCACGCCTATTCAGCTGTCTATGTACACTACTCCACAGTAGTTAACTACCTACCTGGTAGGTACCTAAGTATCGTGGGGTGGGTAGGAGGTAATGAGGTCCAATTATTACATTTACACCCACATCAAGACAAAACAATTCTGGAACATAGGTAATGTTCGATATAGAATGGTTACGTAAGGACAAAGGTAGACTATTAAGCCATCCCTATACCCTACCCATCAATTCCTAGACGAAATGCATGCCTAATATCTAACAAGAAGCAGATGAGATAAAGTCCTACCTCCAGTTATATAAAAAATCCCAAGCAACGTAGCAACGAATAATACCTAGTTAACTTTGCTAAGCTGCTGAAAATGAGAGCTAAACTAGGATTTGAAGTTGACAATATGCAATGAGACAAAGTAGTTTTCAGTGTATTGCTGCACCGTAACTGCCATAGTTTCGATGCAAATTATCAGGGAAATGGGTTTATTCATGTAGCTTTCAACGCCTTGCTTGCCGGTCTCTAAGTCCGTTCAGACACCTGGGCACTGTGAGGCCCTAGATAAATGCAACGGAATATTAGCAAAAAACATTTCATTTTATTTAGTCAATAACCGTCCCACTACAGGGCACAGGACTTCTCTCAGAGAGAGTATGGGCTTAATTACCACGCGAGCCCACCGCGAATTGGCAATTTCAAGCGCTGACATATTTGAACACCTAGATACCTACTAAGATATCCTCACGATGTTTTCCTTCACTGTTAGCGAGTGGTATTGCCACTGTAACTTAACAAATGTATATTACTTAAGAAAATAAAGTCATTGCTACATGCCCGCACCTGGGTCTCACGGTTCCGAGACCATTGTTCTACCCACTGGGCTGACGTCTATGGTATCCCGGAGGAGGTAGAAACTAGTCTCTCCCTCAGGGTTTACTACTTGCCACGATTCTAGCAAAACCTCTTATATAGGTAGATAGAAAAAACTTTATTGCACAACCAGAAAAAAGAATACAACCATGATTTCTTAAATCCAAGTAACTTTATACAATTGGCGGTCTTATTGCTAAGAGCGATCTCTTGCAGACAAACTTTTAATGGAGTGGATTGCATGAAGAATATAGTTGTATCCTTTTTTTCTGGTTGTGCAATAGTGTTCTCTACCTATCTATCTATAGTCGGTAAGTAGGCATGTAGGTACATAAATAATTAAATCTAAAATATATTGATACCAAGTAGCGTGCGAGAATATAATTACTAGGTACCTATTGTTCCTAAGTTACTAGGTACCTATACTTATTTTAGTCCCCGCTTGCTCAGTGAAGAGTCCATACGGTGTGACGTAGAGGAATATTAAATTAAATGTGCTCTTAAATTTTAATGTCCCTAAATTGAAGACGTCATTACTCGGAATAATATGGTACGTAAAGCCATCATTCAAAATATCCATTTTACTGTTTGAATATAAAACACTTTATATCGCCATTCGTATGTCACAAGTTTATACTTTGCGTTGTTACGTAAAGTACTACCTATCGTTTACAAAATATATTTCAACAAAATATTTTGTTTAAGTATACATTTTTATGATACGGTCTCGGATTATATCGTGTATATTTATGTAGGTCTATTAGTATCACTATTTGCACCGACTAAACGTAATAATAAGGAGAAATAGATATTTTTCCTGAAACATTTGAATATCGACTTTCAATTGTTTTTGTTATTCAATTTAGGCAAGAAAGATGGATACTGCGAAAATTCGAGTGATTTTTGAATACGAGTTCCGACGCGGAACTAACGCGGCAGAAACAGCCCGCAATATCAATGCTGCGTTTGGAGAGGGGTCTACTAATGCCGTTAAACCATGCCGCTAATTCCTGGGTAGTTTGACTAGGATCGGCTTCCACTATCTCTCTTAATTCATCGTTATTCACCTGTGTGGGCGGTCTTCCTCGTGGCTCGTTCTTTAAGTCGAAATTTCCATCACGAAAGCGTTTAAACCAAAATCTCACGGTGCGTTCATTAGTAGACCCCTCTCCAAACGCAGCATTGATATTGCGGGCTGTTTCTGCCGCGTTAGTTCCGCGTCGGAACTCGTATTCAAAAATCACTCGAATTTTCGCAGTATCCATCTTTCTTGCCTAAATTGAATAACAAAAACAATTGAAAGTCGATATTCAAATGTTTCACATTTTTTAAAAAAAGAACATCATAGAAACCATTTGAAAAAAGTTTCATTCGAAAACCTCAAACCATGAAGATTCTATGTCAATTCAAAGAACCTATTGCAATAAAACGGCAATTTCATACTTTAACCCCAATATAATCGGAGAGGCCATGTTAAAACGTTAATAATCGTGGTATTTTTCCTCTGCGAGTACGACAAATAGTGTTTGTGACGTCGGAAAGTATAGTCGTGTGGTACAAAAAAGCTCCATACACATCGGACTCGGAGTATGATGACGTCACATAGTGAACGTAACGCCTTATAATGCCTAATGTATGGAGCGTTTATCACTAATCGAATTATCACGTAAGACAATGCTTTTATGGATATATGGATTTATATATACAAAACCTGTAGAATTCAATGATAAAACTTAATCCAAATCCAAATTCTAGTATGTTTTATTTATTATACTAGACTAAATAGATTTTTCGCATTTTTTGGGCATTTACGGATTATTTAAAAAAAATCTGAACTTTTCAGTCTTCTGTAGTATAAAAGAGTGCCACTTCAAAAGAACCTCATTCTGTGACAAATGAAAATTCTATTCATTTAATACACCACCGGGGTGAAATTTCAAAAACGTAAGGGCTCGTAGTATTTTTTATCCGGGTTATAAAAGTTGTAAATGTACTGAATTACGTACAACACTTTTCGTACAGTCAGTCAGGTAGTAGGGCAAAGTGTGGGTTTAATTGGCTATATCTTTAATTGGACATAAAACTTAGGTCAAAATGTAAACCATTTCCTTTACTATTAAGTATTCCTTTAGTTTTTCCTAACCGCATCCCGGTTTATTATATTATACATTAGTGCGCTATTTCAGCTGTTTAGGTCTGTAGAAAAGCGAACTGTACGCTTCTTGCCTTGGGGGAACGTATTGAGTACGGAAAGTTTAGCACTTTGGCCACTTGTAAATAAAAAATAGGAACGGTTCTTATCCATGCGGCAGTTTCAGTCTGGTTTTTCAAATCATTAAAATTATTGTTTTTGTTACTAAGGGGCGGTTTCTGAATTGATAATTTAACTAAGTAAATACTTAAGTAACGTTCTATCAGGCTTTTTGCTGAGAAATTCGAAGAGACTACAGCACTGACCTTAAGGGCCGGTTTCTGAATTGAGAATTTCACTAAGTAAATACTTAAGAAACGTTATGTCACGCTCTTTGCTGAAATATTCGAAGAGACACCACTACAGTTAAGTTTTATTTACCGAAATTCGTAGTTTAGAAACTGGCCCTATAACACAGTGTGATAGTTCCTCTTAGTTCGATATCAACACTTGAATGTCCCCACTGCTGGGGCACGGGTCTCTTAATCGGTAGTCACGGGACGGTCACCCATCCTGCACCTAACCGCGCCTCTTGTTGCTTAACTCAAGTGATTGATTCGAATCACTCGGTTCGGCTAGGCCACAAGCGCTTCTCTTAGTGAAAACTAGGTATATATTCGTACGTATTCCAAAGCATGCGTCGACTCCTCCCTACAAACATCCGCCAGCGCGCGTGGTGACATGAAATTAATCTGAAAGTTGAAATCATTTTTCGCAGCCTCTGACGTCGCAATGATTTATAGTGTAAATATTAGTCGGCGGCAATCACATCGTTTTGATGGATTAATTGTTGCTCGAGTGGCTTTCATCGGACGCCGATTGCAAACAGAACGTGAACGTTAACCCTTTCCCGTAACAAGATTTCTCCCACCACCTTTTATTATACTCCCACGTTATGGGCATTGTACCTACTATAAAATATACGTTGTGTTTTATATTATTATTAGCAGCTGAGCCGGCAACCGCTGTTACATACATACACATACATAACCTCACGCCCGTATCACGGCCTCGGTGGCGCAGCGGTTTGGCACGCTGCTGTAAAACCGAAGGTCTCGGGTTCGATCCCCGGCCGGGTCAAACTAGGAAACGAATTTTTCTTGTCTCGTGTCTTGGATGTTAACTATGTATTTCTTCTATAATATCTATGTATCTTGTTTCTTGGATGTTATCTACCTATTGTATTAAATCTGTCATCGAGTTAGCACCTATAACACAAGTCATTTAGTTGTACTTAGCTTAGGGCTAACGAGATCTGTGTATATTACACAGATCGCGTTAGACCAAAGCTAAGTCCATGAATATTTATTTATTTATTATTTATTATCCCAGAGGGGAAGGCAGAGACCAGGGAATGCCACTTGCCACGATCCTGACAGGTCACCTTCGCTTCATCAATATTAATCAATCTGCAACCTATTCTAAGACCTACCAAATATACTTACGTAAAAATCATGAAAATCTATATTCTTCCCGCGGGTGTCGTAAAAGGCGACTAAGGGACTCAAACCGGAGGGTGGGCAGCAGCGCCCCCTGCAGTACAATTCGACCAATCTGCGATCCCCAAACCGCATGCCCAGCGTAGGGATTATGGGCATTACCCCCTAATGATGGCACAACCTTGCGCTCATTTGGGGAGGGCTATGTCCAGCAGTGGACTAATATAGTCTGAAGAAGAAGAAAATTCATGAAAATCGGTGAAGCTGTTTCGGAGGCGTTCGATAACAAACACTATGACACGACATTTTTGTAAGTATATTAGATTTTTCGAGAAAATACCTATGTAATTTTGAGTGCCTGAACCAAGTATTTTGAATTAGGCCGCTTTAATAACTTTTTAAAGCATAAAATTATAATCGAAAACTTAACGAAACCGGAAGTACGTCGTACACGGAAGTACATCACCAAAGCAAACAATAATCCTAATCTGTGCAAACGTGGAGGTTATGTTTTTGTTAGAGAGAAGCGAGACGTCATGTCCTTGGTTTAATTGTTCTGTGTCATGTCCACAGTTTCTCTGGTTATACAGGGTGTCTCATTCAAATCGGTCAGTATGGGAAAGTCTGAAACTATAAGACATACGAAGATCTGTTCTGAGGAACCATGTCATCGATTTTAATAACTAGAAAAACTGCATTCATACATTTAAATAAAACATCTGTACTCCGTTCGGGAATCGAACCCGGATGTTTTGAAAAAAAAAAACTTCTATTAACCAAACACTAACAATCAATTGAAAAGACAAGCTATGACACCGTTGAAGACCTAAAAGTGGCCATAGAGACAATTTTAACGCAAATTCACCACATGAAGATACAAAATGCAATAGTAAGATCGTTACCTAAACGTGTTGAATATTGTATTGAGAAAGGCGGCGGGTCACTTCGAGCACCTACTAAAATAAATTGAGGTATGTGAAAACAATGCATTTTAGACATCATGTTTCATACAGACATTTACTACTTAAGACCTACACAATATAAATAGTGTAGGTTTTTTTCAAAACAACCGGGTTCGATTCCCGAACGGAGTACAGATGTTTTTTAAAAAGTATGAATGTAGTTTTTCTTGTTATTAAAATCGATGACATGGTTCCTCAGAACAGATCTTCGTATGTCTTATAGTTTCAGACTTTCCCATACTGACCGATTTGAATGAGACACCCTGTATACTCTTTGGTTTCTCTTATATCAAATAGTCCAGTACCTACCTAGTGTCGGACTGGACATAGACAGGGTGGCATCGGCAATTACCTACTACCCGGGCACCATCAGCCTGTGCAGCCCCCGAGCTATTTTATGCCGTCGGAACGAAATTAAAATTGATGCTACTAATTTACTTCTAAACCTAGAAACCTAACAAGAACCATTCGATTAATAAATGATTTCTCTTAACATTTATTTTATATTTTGTCAAAAAAATATAACTGGTTAGTAAAAGAAATACAATACAGTTATATTTAGATACAGACCAACTTTTGTCACATGGTTCTATGTAGCTGGGCCTCCAAAAAAATATGCAAAATTTCATGCTTACCTATACATACGGCGGCGGTTTAGGCTGTCCGCAAGCAACTTAAAAAACTCTGACTATATAAGTACTTTGTATTTATTATTATAACATTGACCTAATGGTATGCGTGCTGTGGGTCCCGAAATCTAAATGACATCGGGTCTCTTCGGCCCAGTCCGACCCTGCCCCACACCATTAGGGTAAATCCTGTATCGTAGGCTCCCGTCCGCAAACCCGCAAACCCTACAAAGTACCAATGAGGCAGAAAGAGTATTGCTAAGAAAATAACTAAGCTAAGATATAATTATACTAAAGCTATAAATTATAAAAACAAATAATTAAAATAATTTCATACACGCAGCGTCGTACTTGAGGAAAAGCGAGTATGCACACGTAATTGAAAAGAAATTGGTACGTAAATAAATTCAATGGTAAATGCATAAATAGTTAAAATATTATACATGAGGCTATGAGGTTGTTATGCATGTAAGTGTAACGTGGTTATTGTGTAGTGTTAGTGTCTTATTCATATTTACGTGTTTAGGAGCTGTTCAGTGTCTGGGTATGTTTGTATGAGTTATCAATCTTTTTATTACCTACTTTCCGTTTCGTGGTATGTTTTGTCTTTTCTGTCACAGAATTTCAAATTACAGTTATATAGGAATGGATGTACAAACTTCTGGAAACAAGAAAATATGTACAAAATCTTTGGGCAAAGGTGGTTTTTACTTAAAGTTATGTAATTCGGAAAGTCCTTTTAGTGTTTTATATGTTTGATGGGCACTGTGTTGCTATCTTAATTTGAAGTCCCAACAGACTATTATAGCAATCTAATGATAGATAGATCTATAACTGCTGTCAGAATAGAAAATAAAGTAAAAAAATGTTGCTTGTCACCGATTTACTAATAAACTTACAACTACGTCAACGTCTCTTTATATCTGACCTGTCCTTTTCTCTTGTTATAAGTTCATTAAGTTCCCTACTGAACTGAAACGGTGATAAAAAAGCATTTTCTACTTTTTGTTTCTATAGATCCAGTTCCAAAGACTCCGTTTCACGGTACCGACCAAAAATGACAGACGGTTACTGTGTCTACCTCCTTGGCATTGGGAGTGGAAGCCAAATATGAACGCAAAAATCTGTTTCGTAAACTTTGTTATATATTTCACAATCATTTGCGTACACGAGCTTTGAACGAGAAAAATTAATATTAACATCTAAACTGTAAGAAAGTTGTGCCACAAGCAATGAGTAAAAGGTCGCCGGAATTTGTAATAAGGACTAAAAATACTTGTAAAGCAAACTTCGAAGAAATAACCTTGTACAGTACGACAGAAAATGAAATACATGTTCAGGCTACAACTTAACAAACATAAATAATTAAGGCCTTCCTAATGTATCATGCGATATTGTGAAACAACTTACGAACTACGGACTGAACAAATTAACCACATTGAGATGTACTAAGGCTTATTTAGATATATTTTCTTGTAAATATAAGTCATAGGTACATGCATAAACTAAACTAACGCCCGTTTCCCGGAGGGGTAGACAGATACCAGGGTTTGCGTCTGTGAATGTTATCTTTGGGTATTGCCGACTACATAAACACAATTTGTAGAGTCAGTCCCCTACTCTTGGCGTTATTGCACTTAAGGCTGCTATTAAGTTAGGAATGCTGTCTCGTAATGTAATAAAATCAGTAATACTTTTAATAAATGTAGTGTGAGGGTTTGATACATAACAAAATTGCAGACATTTAAATAGATTGTTATTCTACACTTAATGTTTTAAACGTGTTTAAATATTACGTTAAAATTTTCTCAGGCAAATCTACAGGAGAACATATTTCAAAAAATCGACAAATTAATTTGACAATTGTCATTTCCGCGCCATAAAGTGTCTCGTTGCTAAACATTGTACTACATAGTGTTTACCTAATTTTTTTCTGTCAAACATGCCTTTCTAATAACTACTTTGACCCATCAGTCCAGTTTTAACCAAGTATCATGGTCAACTTACAGACACCATCTTGAATTTTCTAAATCAAACCAAATGGTGGTTGTTATGTTCATTCAGCCTTTTAATAAGAGGCCAGTTTTGGCCAGTCAAGTTGTCAAACGCTGTATTATAACTAAAGGCTAGCCATGTAATTGAACGCCGCCGTCTAATAGGACCCAGACGTTGAATTGGACGGCTGGTTTTATGAATTGTCAGCGACATAAATACTATGTCACCCAATTAAAATTTTTTGTCATGCTCATTATTGCAATTTGGAACACAATAACATCAAGAATGGGGGCAGAGACAATAAGTAAAGTATACAAAACGATACTGACAAAATGAATAACTCAAGAATTAAGTACTTATAATGGTCTTGGAACAATTGTATTGTGACAGTTAATAAGTAATAAGGCACTGGTTATTTGGAGACTATTTGGCATGTAATATATTGACATTAAATGCAGCAACAATCTTTGCATCAAAAACAAATATTTGTACTATCAATTTATGCGGCGGTGGTGTCAATAAAAGTAATATAAGTACACTATTTGAAACATCAAAGTAAATGACATACTATAGAATCAAGTAGTACAATAATATCATTAATTGTATCAATAGTTTATACATTCCAAGGATTAAACGAATATACAAATTAGACCGTGTACATTACTCTCACGAGTAGCACTATTTGCATTTAGCGATTAGACGTATTAGATTAGATAAGCACGTTAGTAGAAAAACTACAACTAACAATATTGAGTACATATTCCTTTAGTTTGGCAAAAGATGTTACATGAAAAATGCAACAATACTTTTTTTAATTAATGATGGCTACAACTGGACAAAACTGCTTCTAGTGTTCTAAACGGAAGACTACTGACGAAATATGGTTCACAGAAAAAAAATCTGTGTGTTACTTAATTAGCGATTATACAGTCGGCATATATCTTGCCTAAAACACGCTAATCACACACATACGAGTATAAAGACATATTTTCATGTCATTGCTGGAAACTAGAAAAAATCTCTGAATGCATATCCTAAATCAGACTTGTGAACAGTTTTTATCTGCACGGGATATCCAAGAAAAAAATATCAACATATTATTTTATCATTACTTTCACGGAACACATGCGCAGGTAAGATTATGTGACCAAAAAATTCAAACTAAATGCTGCATAGAATAAGTTACAATACAAATGAAGTTTGTAATACTGTCACAAAAAGCACAGTTTATAAAGCAACAATAAGAGAGTCCTTGATTTGCCGTCCGAACCTTACCACTGACTAAATACGACACTAATTCATGATTGCAATCATAGAAACCGAGCTTACCCTAAAGTAGGTAATTATGGTCATTTTTCCAACATTTTAACCGACTAATTTTACGAGTTCGAAGCTTCCCATTTCCATGACTATCATTGTCATATTATCCCAGCGGCAAGACTAATTCAGCGGAAGCCTCGCGGAGCGATATGGTGCATGTTACAGTGATAAGCCAAGGCATGCACAATGGTGCGTGAATTAAGTATAAGTAGAAAGAACTCTGTCAGCCAGCCGCCGATGGTGGTCCTTTCTACTTCCTCATGTCAACGGGCAGAGCCCATCAGCCGCTCGCACTGCGCCAGAAGGTACTTCTTTTGCTGCTCGTCGTAAAGGAAGATGACCTTGCCTGACCCCGAACTCGGAAACATGCCTAGCACCTTCTTCTTGCAAGTGGGTATGAACACGCCACGGTTGACCGCTGTTGGCACTTCGGGTATCTCGCTCCAGAGGTAAGTCCAGACGATCTGTTGAAATTTAAGTCGATTGAGTCACCATTCCAATTTGGTATAGGAAAAGTAGTAGTTTTTTTCTGAACTGGCACTTGTTAGGTTTGATTTCCGCGTGACGGAAACTTTTTAATTTGGGACACGTGTATGTTGAAATACAACATCGATCGCGATGAAATACGCCGCTAGATATACCTAATAAAGTTAATGTAAATGTTTAATGTAGATTAGGCGTGGTTCTCATTTCACCTTGCTATTTGAGCCATATCATAGTTGCCATATCATAATACAACAATGTATGCACCTTAATAAATTCTTAATTTATTTTATTACGGAACAAATACTATATTGTGATTAAAGTTCTCCCCGAATGGAGCACTGTGTCTCAAGATGCAATTTAATTTAGTTTGGGGTTCAGAGTTACTTTATACATTGATAAGTTTTGTTCTGCTCAATAAACATTTTTGATTTGATTTGATTTATAATAACTGTTACGTCGCATGTAACGGTTTCACAGCTTTAAATCACACAATATACCAGTATTTGTTTCAAAACAGGTACTTTTGATAACATGTGATTTTTGTATGGTTGCCATGCGTGTCACTGTTTTGCATGGGTTACCGCGATGCGTACCGTCACTGTTTACACGACGGCGAACCGAGCAAGCGAGCCGAGAATTCCAGAATCCGAACCGAACACGAGACTACCCAAAACATGTAAGAGTTATTCAATACGTATTACTTTGACACGTATTACTCTAAGTATAGATATGTAGAAGCTAGGCTGGCTTTGTTTTTAATTATGGTCGTTTAAATTGCACGGCTTAAGAATTGAAAGTGTCAGAAATAGTTTTGTTTTCAAACACGATTCTTTAAAACACTCCTTAAATGCAGTTAAAAGGTTTACGGTCTCATTTATAAAGACACGATTCCTCTATTTATAGATGATTACATGCAGTCAGTCCAAAGCCTGAGTAAAATATAAGGGAAAGTTGATTAGTGTTAGTAACAGTAATACTAGTATTATACAATTACGTTATTGATTTTACGTTACTCTGTGGCTATAAAAACGGAACTTGTGATAAGTAATGTCGTAACGAAGTAACCAGAAGAAGTTCGTAATAAAACTGTTACTAAAATCACGTGTTTTAAAACCTGTGACGCGTCGCCAGAAAAAAAATTCCTGAAATTTCGCGAAAATCACGTAACTACCCACGCCTAATGTAGATTGTGGTATAACTAAACAACGAAAGATTCTAACTCTGTATATTCTTAGTGATTTTAGATTTTTCCCGTTGCCTACTCATTAAATACTGTAGGTATACCTATTTGCCAGGTTTCGAAACTCTACTTCAATTAGAAGTACTCTAGACTTTTGATATGGCGCTCATTAGGAGACGGCTATGTCCAACAGTGGACTAACGCCTAACGCCAGTGGAATATAGCCTGAAGAAGAAGAATAAGACTTTTGACGATCGATCGGAGAGTGAATGCTGTTATTGAATGCTGCATGTTAGACCCCCACCTCGGAGGACTTAGCCTGGCTCACAGAGTGCGCCGTGCGCTTTGCTCTGTCTCCATAAGTTTACACTTGTATTCCGCAAGAGTTATACAAACACCAGCACCATGTAAAAAAACTTCCTTTACCCGTCTAGTGTAAGTGAAGATGCCACTGGACGCTGTAAAAATCATCTCATTTCGTAAATACAGAGACCCCGCCACTTGCCACAATCTTGACATACATCGATTCATCCACGTTCAATTTGGACCAGTAGGTCACAACATCTATACAGTGTTTATATAGTGGTACCTACACTACAATTCCCGAATACTACGTGTTATTCGGGAAGTGTAGTGTACCACTATATTTTCAATTGATACAAAAGTTTTTATTAATTTATAATTAGTGGCTTTAAGTTTTAGTAGCAGTAACCCCTACCGGAATGACAGATTTTTTTCATCTTGTGTGAAAGATCTCTCTTTGTACTATAATTACTGTTATATATTATATAATTACTGTTATATATTATGTTAGTATATTTGTTTCTGGCAATAAAACATTAATTCATTCATTCGTTTGTAACTTCGTTCATTTGTTCGCTCACTCACTTACTCACTCACTCCTTGAGCTCATTCGTCATTATACTCATTCTTCCTTTTTTCTATCATTCACTGACTCACTCACTCACTCACTCACTCACTCACTCACTCACCCACTCACTCACTCACTCACTCACTCACTCACTCACTCACTCACTCACTCACTCACTCACTCACTCACTCACTCACTCACTCACTCACTCACTCACACACTCACTCGTTCACTCACTCTATCATTAATTGTTTCAGTAACCAAGGCATAACAAGAGGTGAACTGAGGTCAGTGGGTCTACAGTGGTGCTCACCTGCCAGCCCCCGAAGACGTTGTTCTTCTCGAGGTAAAGCAGCCGCTTGTCCGTGCACACGACCACTTCCTTGGCGGGGATCACCCACACGTGCGCCACGTACGTGTCCGTACTCACGAACTTGCCCTGCGTAGGGGCAGTCAATTTTAGTGTTGTTTTCTCGTGAAGCATGCTCTCTCGCTAGCACAATTTAACGTTTTTAATTATTGTAATAGAAGTTATAGTAGCAATACCAGTCGCTAACTTCCAACCTCTCGCCGCAAAAACAGACACGAGTCTGTAATCGCATAGTAGGGGCTGTGCATCATTGTATATCTCTATATGTATTCTTTTTATATTTAAGTATATACATGTGTGCGAATTTATTATATCTAATTACATTTATCGTTATCTCAATATAATTACTAAAGCTAGTTATTTATTTGTGTATAATTTTATTTGCATTATTATTGTAGCTTATTCTATCAAGTTGTTAAAGTATTTATGTATCTTTTCATTCTGTATTTATAATACGTTTTCTATTCATATGGGTATTACTCTATATAACATATAAGTATTCTACTCTATACGGTATTATTAATTCTTTAGTATTGTTATTGCCCATGATTATATCGCACCGCAGTCTGTGACGCTCGTGGGGTAGCACATGGCACTGACTTAAAAATTAGCGCTGAAGGCTTGTCCATCAGTTGCCATTTATAGCAGCAGTGACACGCCGTGACCTTTCGTTTTTCTTCGTTCTTTTTGTTTATTTGAATGTTATGTTTAGTAATATGTTTTAAGTCTGTAACTGTGGCGTGTGCACTGTTTCTATAATAAATGTTTTTTTCTTTCTTCTCTTCTTTCTAACTTTGAAGGAAAAAATCGTAAGAAAACCTGAGTTTCTGGGGTGTTCACATTCCTCCCTCTAGCGCTCGAAATCGCCAATCCGCGGTGAGCGCGCGTGGTAACTAAGCCCACACTCTCTCTCCGAGAGGATAGCTATCAGTTTCTATAGCTACTATGACTATGCTTGATTTGTAATATGAAACCAGTCATTTCACAAGAATTGAAAGTCGCTGACTACGACCCCAGAAGAAAAAAGGAATAAAATGCTATACTTATTTCGTTTACGTTAGCTTTGGTCTGGGTGTAAAAAAATAATAATTCTGTCAAAACCTATTTAGAGGCTAAAAATACCACCCATTCCGGGATTCGAACCCGTGACCTCTGGCTATCCATGCCAGCGCTCTTCCTACTAAGCTAATGGGCGACTCACCGGCATCAGTGAAATTTCGAACCTCTTTACAATATACTCTCTTAGAAAAGTATTAGTATATCTCCTTAGAAAAACACAATTTAACAAAAACAATTTTAATTAATTGCTACTTTTTTGTTGATACTGATTTTATATAGCCTACAACACTATTTGTCAAAATTTGACTATTAGTCAAGGAGTCAAACATTCAAAGTTACTCAAAGTAGCACAGAAACTTTTTAGTTAAAATGCCTTGACTCGGTTTTAAAACTCAAATGTATACAATGAATAAAAAAAATCACACTGTCAAACAGTTTATTAAAGCAACTTGCGTCACACTGAGCATTGACCTTAATAGTATTTCTTAATGACTCGCGATGTTCGTTATAAATTCATACATACATACATACATACATACATACATACATACATACATACATACATACATACATACATACATACATACATACATACATACATACATACATACATACATACATACATACATACATACATACATACATACATACATACATACATACATACATACATACATACATACATACATACATACATACATACATACATACATACATACATACATACATACATACATACATACATACATACATACATACATACATACATACATATGATATAATACTTTCTCTCCCGGGTATTACGGTCCATGAATATTCATAAAACATTGTGGTTTATCATAATAAATCCTATACCCTCATAACAACCTTCGTTTGCTATTTTCGCATCAAGATTATTGTATATATGCAAACAAACAGAAAAGGTAGAAGGTTTTTAGTTTTACACGGGTTTTGAGTTCACAGAGTTGGGTCAATAGGTACAGCGGGCAAAAGCAGCAAAGTTATGATTTATATACAAAAAGCAGGACTTATGACTTAGTACCAGGAAATTTGTACTGGCGTAGCGGACTATACTGCCGTAGCGTAACGTAACTTGGGTAGGTTTTTATTGCTTCCTGTTCATTCCTAGGTTTTTATTTCTTCTCGACCATTCCAAACGCCTTTAAATAACTTGAAGAACTTCTTGGCAACTTGTAAATAGACGGACTGAGCAAGGGGTTTTTGTTGGGCCTGGGACACCCTAGAAAGACAGGTCATTACGAAAGAAATTTTATTATACAGGTTGGCCAGAACGTTTATGTAACGCATATTTTAATATAGCACTTTAAAATGTTGCGTGCCCTAACAAGGTCCACAAAGATCATATCAAATAACTGTTAAGTTAAAATGTAACAACCCTAAAACTGGTGGAATGCAATAAAGTATTGTGTATTGAGCATTTGCCAACATATTGATAACATTTATCAAAATTACATTTAAGCCAACTATTTTATGCACAAAAGTACAACTCGTAAAGATTCAGTTACAAAAAATCTCGGAAGTATTCTACTTTTTTTTTAGAATTTTCTTTAAGTTGGTCGGTTAGAAAATTCTCGAAAATTTAACTCAAACTGTGAAAAGTCGCGGAACATACATGGTGGGTGATTCGAGTACCGGATTCAGATGCGACAAGAGGAACCTAAATTTTATCTTTGGATGTCAATGTTCCGGTCACCCTCTCTATAAATCTAGTAAAAATTTCGAAATAGCTGTACCGACATGTAAGGAATCAACTCGTCATTTATTACTGATGTGGAACAAGTCAATAAATTATCAAAGGGATCAAGTCGCCCGCAATTAAGTTTTAAACCTTGCTGCTAAACGTTTTATGCTAAGGTGACAACTCTTTATAGTCGGATTGTTAACGTTCGAAAAACCGGGAATCTGCAGCTTTTTGCGTGAAGGTCCGGTAAAACCTAAGTGCTGATCTATACATACATATAATAGGCATGACGAAAGATTGTTAAATCGTCTTCCACAATGTGGGGGACACATTTATTATTTACAAAAAAAATCCAATATTTTAGTAAAAACTAAAGTTTAACGAAGGTTAAAGCCATTTTTCTAAAACTATTTTAAATTTGTAGGAAAACAGCTCGCAGTTTCATGGCCTTGAAACTGCCCAGGCAAACGATTGCAACCCTGTATGTCCCTACTGCTGGGACACGGGTCTCTGCCTGCATTGCAGGAAGGTTAGGCCATACTCCACCACGGGGGCGAAGTCCGGGTTAATGGAGGGTTGTAAGAAAGTGGCGGGCCTTACTGTCAGAAGTTATCAAGCCGCCCATAAGGCCTCTGACATGGCTTAACGACTGCCATTACATGACAGCCTACTCCCACGGCGAGCCTTAACGTGCCTTGCGAAGCACGGAAGCGCCCGGAAAAATGCCACTAGTGGTAGTAACGGGACGGTCACCCATCTAGCACTTGACCGCGCCTGTTGTTGCTTAACTCGAGTGATTGATTCGACATTCGGTTCGACTAGGGCACGAGCGCTTCAGGCAAACAAACATCGTAATCACTAGCAGTCTCAACAAAACACATGTGAAGTTTACCAATGTTAACCTAAGCGTGACGTCATGCGGTGTGATGGGTGTTTCAGGCAAAATGGCTGAAAACAGTACACATTTAATCTTTTATTTTATTGAAATATTAGTACTATTTTTTATAAAGCTAAATCAGTGTTTTAAATTCTTTTAATATGTACTTTCCCCTTAAATCGTATTTTTTTTATTATTTGATACTGTCGTCACACCTATTAATATCTCTGTCTCATATTTGTCTGTCTCACTCTATTTCTTTGTGCGCGCATCACGCAAAAACCACTGAATGGAACCAAGTAAAACTCACCAAGATGTAACATGTAACATTTAAGCTACATAAGTCGATGAGGGCTAAGAAAAAACATTATAAGCTGTGAGGCCATTGAACAGTGGTTTTGCTAGCACCAGTGGTAAGAGGCATTTTAACAAAAAAAAAATTATCATTAATGCAACACACAGCATAAAACTTGATAATTTTGTGTCTGCAGCAATTTCATCGTAAACGGCCAAAATTGATTGAATCTCTAATGACATAACAGGTCAGTAAATCTAACGACCCGAGAACCCGAGAATTGACTTGACATTTGTTTGTTTGCTGACCAGTGACGTCACAAATTCTTGTGCGACGCCATAGGGCTGAAGGTAGCGTATATTAAAAGTTTTTTTTTTCTTTTTCTATGTTTAGAAAACGTACACGAAAGATATGAAAATTATCTCTTTCTGAGCTCTTATTCAAGGCAAACGAAAAATCTGAATCGTTTTCAGAGACCTGTCAATTAGGTTATTAGTGTGGTGTTAGGAGGAGGACGGAGTCACCTTGTCCAGTTCGAAGAGCAGCTTGTACCCCTCGGCCTGCAGCCGCGAGTAGGGCCGCACGCCGCTGTCGGACGGCAGGTAGCGAGCCGCTCGCCGCTTCGTCACCTCCTCAGACATGTCCGCGGCCCTGAGACCAGCGGGTTAGGATTGCTGTTACGTCTGGCGTGCCGTTTCGCACGTATACTCTAGTTTTTTGAACTAAAACTTTCGTAAGCACAACACATTGTAGACTTTTAGTCCGTGAGACGAGCAATCGACGACGCGAGCTCCGTCTCTGCTCACCATGATTAAGCTCTGCAAATCGGAGAGAAACCTAGTCGGACTCTTCCGATAGAACAACACCCGTAAGTAGATCCGGACTAAAAGTCTACAATATACTCTAGTTATGCATTAAACGGGTCTCGTGGCGACTTCGCGGACCGTTTAATGTATGACTATGTATGAGCATCGCAAGTCACTAGGAAATAATATTGTAACATTTTTGTTGATTGTAAAAATTATACAATTTTGTTGTGGCGTGAGGCTTTGATAGATAACAAAATTACGGACGCTAAGACCCAGTTTTTTAAATGAGGAGATTTTATGGAAAAGTTTACTAAAGCCACAAACTTTGTTTTGCCATATTAATTAGCCTGCGACATATAGACCAACTTAATAAACAAAAAAAAACATATGCCTCGCTGAAGCCGTTTCGGAGGAGAACCACGATTTTTATATATTAGAAAGTTTAATAATTTTGATAACATCTTTTTTTAACAAAATGTAACTATAGGAAAGCGAAAAGTATTTAAAATGTCATCATCATCAACATCTTCATCAGCCTTTGGACGCCCATTGCAGGACATAGGCCTCACTCATGGTTTTCCAATCTTCCCGGTCTTGTGTCGCCCACATCCAGCGACTCTCCGCCACTACTTAAAATTTTCGTAAATTTACTATCCAGCAAAGCCTCAGACCGTATTTATTAAAGTATACCTGTTGTCTTACAATCACAATTCACTTCTTCAATCCGCGAGCGGGACGACTCTTCATATATTAGACAGACTAGACGTAGGTAACAGCAATTTAAATTACTTTTTAAAGCTTAGTTATGGGCCAAAAAATATCATAATAGTTGCAATAAAACTGTATATACACTAGCAAACATTTTGTCATAAACATACATAGTTAGTGTAAAATGAGATGGATGTTATACAAACTAAGTCACTACTAGCCACACGAAACATCCCTACTGGAGCGATAACACGACCAGCCAAATCATAGAATTACTTTCATAAAAATTATCAGCCAAAATACCGAATTACAACGGAAATTATAAAGGCGTATCTACAAGAGCGCACCTCTTCACTGTCGTGAGTAGGTAGGAGACGCAATCGACGAGACCTCCGATGGGCCTCACGATCAGGCTCACAGTCCCCGTGGCGATGCCTCGGAGAAAACCTCCGGCGCCGCTTTGCCTCGCCCCATTCACCGGGTGGGAGATCACGCCTCGGACGCCGTCCACGAAGCCCTGGATGCGCGAAGCTTTTCAATTTCACATGCATCTATTGTGGAAGATTCTTTATATCGGTTTGTGCGCCGGTCGCAACTCTCAGTGAAGTGACTATTCGGGCACTTTAGGGACAGGAACGCATGTGCCCTTATGTTATGAAAATAATATAAAACCTGAACAAATCTTCTTATCGTGTCAATTTGTTGGCCCAGAACTCGGCCACGCGCAAACCTTCCGAGGCTATCCCTCTCGAGCGCAGGTAGGGGCATGCAGTGAAATGCCTCATACGTTTGTGAGGAGGCAAACAATGGCTGAGCTCCTCTCCTCCGATATATCCTCTTCTCAATACGTCTCTCCATCAGAGAAGGTTGGCAGAGACCTCTTTACAGCGGTGTCTGTTTGCAAATAAAATTTTACAAGCTTTGCCATCTATTGAATTGGAAAAATTCCACAAAAAAAAGGTACAACGGAGGGCTTAATATTAATCTTTAATTTTTCTGATTTTACTATTTTCCTTTTAAACATTCAAATATGAAAATTCTCAATTTTATTATAAATTTTTCATACAATGTCGCACTGGACGCGTTGAATTGGTATGAAAAATAAATTTTAAACGTTTGCTTGTAATTACGCTTGCATGTCAGCGGTTTTGTCGGCGACATTGAAGAAACAGTTTTCAAGGTTATATGATATTTCAATGGTACGTTGTAAAATAAGATAAACTTAAAGCAGAGATACCGTCTAGCCGAGGATTTAGCCGACATGTGACCAACTTGACGCTAGTTGCTGATGGAATCCGTGTTGACAGGATTGATCACCTGTAGTTCCCGTCGCAGTTTATCAAAACTTTATTTATGCTAACAAAGTTTCATAAACATAAATTACCTACTCGTAGACATAGACGACTCGACTAAAATAACTTCCGAAGGCCTGAACAAAACGAATCCTAACAACACCAAACTTGTACAAAATTTCGTGTGGCTAGCAAAAGACAGAGAATGTTAGTAAACCATGAAAACAAATGAAGCCAGCTGTAAACGACACTGAAATAACCAATTTAGGACGTAAGACGCTGTGCCCAATGTAACATGACAAATGATTCAACGTCAAGGTTTTAGGTTTACAAAGTGCAAGTAAAATAACGGAGGACCTTAAAACGTTTTTATTTACTGCATATAATCAAACCACATTGGTCAAGGATATGTTTACAATTCTTATTTATTTTTATGTTTCGTACAATTTTGACACCTAACGCAAACCCGAATTTTAATATGTATAAATAACAAAAAAATGCTACGTAACTATTTTTTTTATATACGGACACAGCGCCCCACGACGTAAACCGCCACCTGTACCTGGGTTATCGAAAGAATGCCGATGACAGCTTATCAAAGAACCTAACAGTCCTATTTTATCTAGTAAGATAAACAACTTGATGTAACAGAACTTTACATCAAGTTGTTTATCTTACTACTTATACTGATACAAACAATACATATAGTTATAGAGTTTAATAATTCTGCATTTAACTTTTTTTTTTGGAGGATGAACTGGAATGTCATAGGCATTCTTTGTATGAGCGAACTGTGCACCATGCAAAGCGAGACCTCCAGTCGAATTCACCTCTTGACGGCATCGAAGGAGCCCGAAGCGAAGTCGACAAAGCCAGCCGTGGGTCTGGTGACTAGCCCCACCGCGCCCCGCCCCAGCCCCTTGAAGAACCCTCCCACGCCCTGCTCCTGAGCACCCTCTATCGGCTTCGTGAACACGCCTGTCACGCCGTCGAATACGCCCTGTATGTCGAAGGTCGGGAAGGTGAGTCATTAGCTATTCAGCTTGGAATCAAACACGCGAAGAGGATTATTTCTAGAGTAAGATGGGGCATAGGCAAGGGTGACTACATTTTTTACACACAACATAAAATAACCTCACGCCTGTATCCCAGAGAGGTACGCAGATCCACGATCGTGACAGGTCACCTTTGCTTTATAAACGTTCATTAGTCGTTGCATGCACGCTCGCCGGTTCCGGGTAATAATTTTTTTAAGCATTCCTTTATATGTTTCAACCAGACAGAAGACAGAACCCTGGTGATGTACAAAGGTGAGTAATAAATTGGCCATAAAAATATTGCTAAATTTCCATTTTAATGTATGAGGTATCAAAATAAGAGTAAGCCATTGCAGTAGTGTTCACCATTGACCAACCAACCCCATGCCGGTCCTAGCCAGTCCCTCATGGAGGTTGGTAGGCTGCTTATCGATGTTGTATCTGGTATTGTTTCCTTCTCTATTAATCGCTGCCACAATGCTCATAGCTTACCAGTCACATTCCGTCCTTAGCCAGACGGTCCTTTTAGAAGACTGACCAGCGGATTCTTAATCTCACAGTGCCGGCTTTGGTAATAATCGTCGGAATACGATTAACTATCAATAACCAGCCCTGTGTTGTCGTTGCCCCTACATGATAGATAGATAGAGAAAACTTTATTGCACAACCAGAAAAAAAAGGATACAACTATGATTTCTTAAATCTAAGTAATCTTTTACAATTGGCTATGCTACTTATTTTTGATACGTTTTTTTATAATTCATTTCGAAAATATGGACAATTTCAAGAGTTACTTTTGAATTTTATTAATTATTTAAATTTTTAATATTTTTTAAAATTTACATTACAAAAACAAATGTCATAATTACGTCAGTTGATTTCACAGAACAATTAAACGTTGATTAGTTATAGACGTTGTAGATATAGTCGGTAAGTGCATGTACATAATTAATTAAACGATGCCGTCTCTTCTCAGAGTGCTTAGTGCAGGTTTGACAGATCCAATCGAATAACTTTACTACTGCGTTAATCGAGCATTGAGTAGTGAGTATGAGTAAGTTAGCCGTTCGAACTGGCAAAACGCTGTCACAGTACAACTCGCACTCGCGTTTATTCGTGTTTTGGCTGGTAAACGTGTTCACTTCTCAACGTAAACCATTACAACTAGCACTCAGCAATTTAAATTTCCATACTTGTCGCTAGGTGGCGCTTCCTCGATGCCATTGAAATATGAGTTTACGTTAACGCGGACGAGTAGTTAAAAAACTCGCACTAAGCACTCTGGTGGTTGCGGTGACAACGCTCTCAACTCACCATAACCAGCCCCTTGCCGCTCCTGGCCAGCCCCTCCTGCAGGTTGGCCGGCGGCTTGTTGATGTTGTCCCGGCGCCGCCGCTGGTAGTCCTTGTCGAGCGAGAGCGCGGCCAGGCCGTGGCCCATGGCGCCGGTGATCCGGGACACGGCGCCCGCCGCGCCGCCCACCGTGTGCCCGACCAGCGAGCGGACGCCCAGAAACAGGCCCTCGGCGAACTCGCCCGGCCCCTGGATCGCACCCTGCGGACACACCGGGCTGCTCACTTATCGATCAAATGTGCAGCCGACAGCATACGACCTTGAAATACGTGTCGCGTGCACTCTAATCCGTTGCGTTACGGGCTACTTTGCAACAGACATGTAAATGTTGATCTGGTAAAGACTGTACTGCTAATACTGATAATGCTGTACTATGGGACTACGGCAAGTATATTGGAAACATTTCAAAAATGCCAAAATTCGTTTGAGATACGACAGGTGACAGAGAGAGTTGGCGTAACAGAAAAGATGCTATTGAATGTATAAAGCATCCATGGGCTGGATTGGTAGATACACTTGCAAAATTTACAACACTCAATTTTTCTATTACGTTTCTACGAATATTACTCGTAAGTTACAGGGGACATTTTTAATATAACCGAATAACAGCACTCAGTACACAAGCCATTATGATATTTGTAAGGTATTTTAAAAGACTCAAGTCTCTATAGTCTAGTATATTATGCAAGTCTCCACCGAGTTGAATGACGCCAATTTTTACTTTTTTCAAGTAACTCCAGCGTACATATTTTGAAACGTTATAAAGGAATCACCTAAAACAGTCGACAGTGTCAGGCATTGGCCAAGCCGATTCGAACTGCTTGACTGCCCGAATAAATAATTGTGTTTAATTATAACCTTCTAAAAAAGATTGTATTTGGCCTATATTCTAATTAATTGTCCTTATTAATTACATTTGCATAGTGAGCTTTCTGTTATTGAATAAAATGCAAATCCGACAAGTCACCTGGAAGGGTTCATAGAAGAGGTCCTCGACTCCTTTCTTGAGGCCGACAACGAGGCCGTAGGGGTTCCCGATGACGTCTAAGCCCAACACTAGCACGTACAGCTGCTTGATGGCCTGCCCCGTGTAGTGGCTCTGCACTTGCGCGATCAGCTCCTTCTGGGACAGGAACTCGTACTCGCGCTCGTAGTATGACAGTCTGGAAGAGACACGCTTTTTCAGCCTTCGCAGGAATGATTTAAAATGTACATTTTAACTTTTGTCTACCCGTAAACCTACATTGATGTAAATCGTTAAAATACAATCATAGATAGTTAGATAGAGAAAACTTTATTGCACAACCAGAGAAAAGAATACAACCATGATTTCTTAAATCAAAGTAATGTAATAGAAACAATCATGTCTATAAAATGGTTTGCAAAATATCAATAACGAAATACCACCCCGTGTCATACACTCGGTCAAAAACTAAAAATAAATAAAATATAATATGCAAATAAACAAATAAATACATACTTTAATAAATATTTTGATAAATCATGGAAAACTGGTTTCATCAGTACCAATAGAATTAAAACGAAAAAGCAAAAATTAACGTGTTAACTTTCTATTGTAAAGAAAAAAATATAAGACAACGACTGGTGGCAATGTCTACCTAGGTGAAGTGACACTCAGGCGCTTGCAGTGTTTGGGACATAGAGCAGCAAAGTTAAAAAAACTTATAGATTCTATGGTGTTTTGACTGCCCCACATGTCTTTTAGAATTGAATACCTTCAAAACACAAGGACCTCAGAGTGTTATTTACTCCTGAGAAACTACTGTTAAGAATTCAACGCAGTTCTTTCAGTTAGAATCGTATCTCTCCACTTACTTGAAAACGACATCGTTCATATCCGTCAAAGTAACTCCTATACTTTGTAGCACTGTGCCGACGAAAGTTGGCAGTTGAGTAGCACCGCCGAGCGAGAACGATACGTGGACCTACAAAAAAGTTTAATGTTATTATAACCTAGCACATATAGGAGAAGAACAGGGCGCTATGGCACTCATTAGGGGAGGGCTATGTCCAGCAGTGGACTAGTATACCCTGACGACGAAGACGACCTATAGAGGACTGTTCGTATTCAAGTACATAGTATTACTATCAGTGTATTAAATCTTTTTGAAATGTACTTTTCTTACATTTTAAATCTTTGATTATTTGATACTGTCGTCACATCTATGGAGAAACACAGATGGAAATTCGTACTCTGAAAGACGTGAGGGTCGCTAAAATGAAGTGAGGCTGCAAAATACCTTTAGCGGCGATAAATGCAGATTGTCATAGAAGTTCTTTTGGTCGGACGTTGCTCCTAGAATAGCCAATGCTTCCATGGGCTGGTTGGCTCTCTCCAGATCAGCCAAGAATGCTTCCAACTGATGAAAAAATAAATTAATTTGAAATTAATGTTCTAGATTTGTAGTTGATATAATTTTTATTTATGTTGACTGCTATCCAAAGTAGATCGCAAATAAAAACTCGGGCCTTCACAATTACAAATATAATTCAACCATTCAAGGCGTATAGTGTAACGCACATGTGTGGACATTAGCATTTTATGTGAAGTTACACCGTGCTATGCCGCACTATTTCGAACTATAACGCGTAAATGTAGTAGTAGAACGCGCTGTGTGGAAGTTGTTTTTTTTATAATTACCCGACTGTGGCGGAGCCCAAAAATAGGGTAATGTGTGAACGTTACTCGTTGGCTCGGGAACATAGAATAGGACATACATACATACAAGTCTGTCCGATTCTATATTCCCTCATAACTCATGGTCAGATTTTAACTCGCTGTGTTTGCCCAAGGATCAGACTAAGAAATACGTGAACTAAGACATGTGAAACACAACACAATCATTAACGATTAATGCGACGGAGCCCAATAGAAGGATATGTGTTCGTTGGCTCGGGAACATAGAATCGATTAAAGAAAACAAAAATAAAAAACAGCAATAAAAACCAACCAACAACCCGACTGCTGAGCATGAACCACTAAGCTGGCGCGACCCAAATTCAACATTGTGACTCATTGCGAGGTACCTAGGTTGATCCCGCCTGCTTAATAGTTAACGCCCAGCAGTCGGGTGGTTGGATATAGTATATTTCATTACAAGTGCGGAAAGGCTGTCATTGCAAAGAGTTCCGACAAATGTCTACCCGAGCCGAGGCGCAGCCGAAGGCCCATTGAGTCGCCCATTGGCTCAGTTGGATAGAGCGCTGGCACGGATAGCCAGAGGTCGCGGGTTCGAATCCCGGCATGGGTGGAATTTTTAGCCTCTAAATTGGTTTTTCTTTTTAATAGACATTATTTTGACAGTTGGGAAAGAGAACGCACGAGTGCGGGAAAGGTAAAAAAGCACAAGTGTGTAATAGCCCACATGCCGCACGCTATACGTCCCTGCCATACGCAACTTTTTGAGCAACTGTATTAAAAAATAAAATTTCGGTTGTTGTTGTCCACATTACCGCCTCCTGCTCGGTGAGCGACCGCTGCGGGAACATGGCCATGAGCGCGGCCACCAGCCCCATGTCCAGCTTCACGTGGAACTCCTGCACGAGCAGCTTGTAGTACTTGTACTGGCGCACCGCCGTGTGCTCCATGATTCGCTCCACGATTGACAGCTCTAGGAACGGCTTCATGCCTGGGAGGGGGGCGGTTTGTTTTTGAAACACCTTTTTCTTAGTCTGTATTGTTAACTGGGCACGGGCTTTTCTCAGAAAGAGAATATGGGCTTAAGTCCACCACCCACACCCGTGATTATTTATAACTTTTAGTTTTAATTTGCCACAACAGGTGCAGGATGCGTGACCGTCCCGTGACTACAACTAGTGGCCATTTTCCGACATAACTTCTGACAGTAAGGCCCACCACTGTCTTACAATCCTCCACCAACCAGGACCTGGGCCCCGTGGTGATGGAGTATGGCCTAACCATCCTGCGATACAGGAAAAGACAGCAGTGGGGACATACAAGGGTTGACATCCATATCAAAGAGTATAATAATATTGCCATGATTGTGTCTCACTGCTGGGCAAATGCCTCCCCCTTAGACTTCCATTCCTCCCTGTCTTTGGCTCCCTTTCGCCTTACGTAAAGTAATAAAATATTAGTTGCAAGTAAAAATATTAGCGACTGACCGCCACCGCCGTACCGCGTCTTATGTATCTTACGCATACCACGGAGGAAAAACTCATACCTAAAGCGGAGGCGGGGATGACAGCAGAGCGGAGGTGGGGACGACGGCAGAGCGGAGGTGGGGATAACGGCACAGCGGAGGTGGGGATTACGGCACAGCGGAGGTGGGGATGACGTCAGAGCGGAGGCGGGGATGACGGCACAGCGGAGGTGGGGATGACGCCAGAGCGGAGGCGGGGATGACGGCACAGCGGAGGCGGTGGTGACGGCAGAGCGGAGGTGTGGATGACGGCAGAGCGGCGCAGAAGATAGCAGAGCGGAGGTGGGGATGACGACAGAGCGGAGGCGGAGATGACGACAGAGCGGAGGCGGGGATGACGGCAGAGCGGAAAAAGGGAAGATGGCAGAGCGGAGGTGATGATGACGGCAGAGCGGAGGCGGGAATGACGGCAGAGCGGAGGCGGGGATGACGGCAGAGCGGAGGTGGGGATAACGCCAGAGCGGAGGCGAGGATGAGGGCTGAAGGAAGCAACAGCTACAGCGACTCACCGTTGGGGTCGTCGTTGGCGATGGAGCGCGGCGGCGGCACGGGCGCCAGCACCACGGGGAAGGTCGGCAGCGGCAGCTGCTGGTCGACCTGCAGGCGATACAGGCGCGCGTGCAGCCGGCTGGAGTGCGCCGACAGCCCGTACGACAGCCACAGGCCCGGCTCCAGCGTGCGCCGCACCAGCCGCGGCGACGGCCTCAGCACGCGCATCTGCTCGAAGTCCACCTGGAACGTTGCATCTGCCTTAGGTTCTTTAGTCCACCTGGAACGTTGCATCTACCTTAGGTTCTTTAGTCCACCTGGAACGTTGCATCTACCTTAGGTTCTTTAGTCCACCTGGAACGTTGCATCTACCTTAGGTTCTTTAGTCCACCTGGAACGTTGCATCTACCTTAGGTTCTTTAGTCCACCTGGAACGTTGCATCTACCTTAGGTTCTTTAGTCCACCTGGAACGTTGCATCTACCTTAGGTTCTTTAGTCCACCTGGAACGTTGCATCTACTTAATGTGATGATTTATACAGCGTCCAATCCTCCACCAATCCGGACTCGGCCCCCGTGTTGGAGTACGGCCTAACCTTGCTGCAATGCAGGAAGAGACCTGTGCCCCAGCAGTGGGGACATACAAGTTCCGCATGTTCGATATTAATTTGTAAAACTTTCTTTACAATTCAGTGTGATTATTTAATAATTAATTAAGCCAAAATATGTCATAACCTTCGGATCCGGTGAGGTGATATCCTTCTGATATCTCCCCAATAACTATAATGGAAAAGTTGTATCAAATCATACATTTTGGAAACATAGCAATGGATAAAATGTTTTTCGCCGTTTCCTTACAAAACTCAATCTGAAGCTGACGTTACTCCATTACGTACCCTTGTAGTCAGGGTATGCAAAGCGTTGCGAGATATTATATACGAAGATATTATATGAAGGTAATAGTTAAAACTGTTTTCCTGGTGAAGCTTACTCAGTGTCTCGTATACTAGCAATCTGCTTATCAACTGTTTACAGCTATCAGTTGGCCAAAGTGCATACAAAAAAACAGTAGATTAATAGATTATCAGTGTCTGAGAAACTAGATAGATAGATAGAATAAAGAAAACAGCTGTTATTAAAATATATTTAAGGGCATCTGACCTCAGTCTTCTCATCCACTTGCACGACGGCCGGCACGGCGTCTTCATGGACGATCTTTTCGGTCAAATACCGCTGGTAGGCCTCCTCAAACAACGTCATTTTGGGCCCCTCGATCTTCTTGTATCGGCGCGAGCCTATCTTGCATTGCTCCCAGATTATTCCAGAGCTGAAAGTTTAGTTCATTAAGGTGTAATCACGAGTCTATCAAAAAGCGACGAATCTCGGGGATTCAGCTGAATTTAAATAGAAGGCCCGATTTCGGCTTTTATGTAATAATAGGACCTGATTGTTAAAAAGATTAGCGTGGGGATTATGGGCATTACCCCCCAATGATGGCACAACCTTGCGCTATGGCGCTCATTAGGGGACGGCTATGTCCAGCAGTGGACTAATATAGCCTGAAGAAGAAGAAGTTATAAAGATTGTAAATAATCTTTATAATAATTCTCGATAAACGAAAACTCCCTTATTTGGCGTATTGTCATTGACTACCCAATCAATCATGAAGCGCAGATACGCTTATAAATAGTAAGTATCACTACAATACAAATTCCACAAGACCGAGGTTGACTGGAAGATTATAAAGCAAAATATTGGAAAATCCGATGCGCCATTTTGAATTCGAGCACAAGCTGTAACGGAATAATGGCGTCTGCCAACATTAGGGATAAGTTCACTTACTTGGATATACTAACGTAGACAATTTCTTGATGTTCGGTGTCGTTTACAAGCGAGAGGCCCATCCCTTGCATAGACACCACGATGTCTGTGTCGAGGAGTTCGGCCTCCCCTATTGTATGGACCCCGCTGGCCAGTATCGGGTCTTCAGTGAACAGTATTACGCGTTGCAATCCGTCCAGGAAAGACACCCAGTATACGTGCTCGATTTCATTGACCCTGGAAAGCGATGGTAAACTAAAAAATTAAAAAAATAAACTATAAATAAATGATAAGCTACAGACGTTCGTACAAATGTCAATATTTATTTTTCAATTACAAATGAAGATGATTAGAGCAGATAAAGAAATCCAAGCGAAGTAAACTATATTTCAGTCAGCCTAAGAATACTGAAGACGTTCATTTTTAATTACAAAAATCTAAGAATAACTGCTAAAGATAAAATGTGGGTACGTTCAGACCACCACATAATCAACACGTCTGCGGTTAGTACGAATGGAAACACGAAGCGCCGCAAGTATATGTATGCGTCTTTATTCAACTGTTATAAAGCGCATTGTACTAACTTAAGGCATTTGTAATATCACGGTCAATCGCGTCATTTTGTACGTACATGAAATCACCGAAGCCGTCCTTCCTAAGATCATTTTCAATCTCTTTCTTCTTGTGACCTTCGAATATCAGCGTACGTGGGCCGGCAGGATTGTCCCAAGAATACAACATCTTGTTAGTTTTCGGGATTTTTCTGAAACAAAAACATGGGGAATCAGTCTTGTTGAGGAAACAGATACGCCCGTTGGCGTGGATGGATTATGAAGATAGGGGGTGCAAACGTTCAGGGCGAAAAGAACGCACGTAGTTTCACGCAGCGTTCTTGGCACGACAAGGCACCCTATATGCGATCGGCCATTTCAATTGCTCAATTGCCTCAGTTCAGTTTCCTCAGTTACACCTGTCATATCCGCACTTAGCCTCAAAGTTGGGCCCTCGTATGTAGCTCACAACGTTTTCATAACTTAGAAAACAAAGTCATTGGTACGCGCCGGGGTTCGAACCTACGACTTCCCGATTGAGAAGCAGGCGTTCTACCGCTCCGCTACCACCGGTTAAACAGCGAGTGGTATTTGTTGAAATGTTGTCAATTCCAAGCGCTGGGGTAACTTAGAATGGTATTAACACTACAAATCCACCAGTGTATATAACTATCTCTGCTACAAGTTTACTAAACTACGTAACTTGGAAAAGAACTGTCACTGGTACGTGCTGGGTTGGCGGTACAAATAGGCCATAAAACAACGTAGTTACCTGACATTGACATTCTCCTTTTCATAGACGGTGATGGTATAGGGCGTGAAGTTGACGAGCAGGGCCGGCGCGTGGCCGTCCCGGTACTGGCGCAGCGTCACGTAGGTGCCGCCTTCGCTCATTTGCACCTCCACGTGGATACCGCCGTACTGGAATGTTGTATTTGACAACAAGAGGAAGCCAGAAGGTAGGACGCAGGTAAGTTCAGAGCGGAAACGAGCGATTCTACTCTGATTAGGCTTCGCACAAGGTATGATTTTTTCTTTGTTTGTGTAAAAATCATTTATAAGGAATTTGTAAGCTCACTTAAGTTGTAGAAGAACCTTTTGTTAGATAATAATTGTTTTAGCGTCACTTTTTTATTATTAATAATTATATTACTTTTCAGTGTGAAGGTCTAAGTATGCAGTACCTACTTTATGTCTATTTACATCTGTTTTTAAATTTTACCTGTAGTTGTATCTGTTTCTTACCTTACACGAAATAAAATAAAAAAAATATATAAAAAAGTCTACAATGTGTTGTGCTTACGAAAGTTTTAGTTCAAAAAAAAATAACATTTTTTTTCAGGTACTTCAAACCAAAACTTCGCCATTTATTTTACTATTGTTAGCTTGACTATGCGTGTGGTTCTAATTTGAAGAACGCCACACAATGGCTGGAAAATGTAACATGGTTGAGGATATGTATGTAACTGTACATACATATCCTCAACCATGTTACATTTTCCTGACTTAAGCTGTTCCAAACTGTACCAAGGAATAAAAATGCAAATTAACTATCTATATCTATAAAATAACTATACACGCTTGTTTATCTTGTCTTGCTCGCACAATTTAACATTTCTAGTGATTGTAATAACATGAGGTTTTGATGAATGTGGTCAGATGGTTCGATGCGACATGCGAGACTGCAAACTCCGTGTAACAGTCTTAGTTTCGAGCTTCTATCACGGAGTGTGCTGCATAGAAAAACATATAGTATAGAGGGATTTTATTTCGCATTCTTTTACGTCTTTTTAGTGTCTAATGGCATCTATGTCCACACAGCAACTCTCTTACTGCCCCTTTAATATTAGAGCTACAAAGCGGCCACTCACCATGTTGTCCAGCTTCAGACACGAAGTATTTTGCTCAGTATAGAGGAAAGGCGACGTGATGTCGGGCGCGTCCGATACTCTGAGCCTTAGCAGTTTGTCCTCTTTCTCCACCATTGGCCACAAGGGGACGCTGGAGTTTCCCTTCACCAGACTCCAGGGGTCCCCGGAGCGGTTCAGTTCTTGGTACTCGATGTCGAACGGCGCCTCGTTGATTATTTGGAAGAAGGGCGTGAATATCACCATCTTGGTGAGGCTGTTGTAGGTGAGCTGGTTCGTTACTGCCACCTGTAAATGGTGTTTTTTTTTTAGAAATAGTAACAGTATTATTTTATTAAGGAAAATATTGCATATTGTTGCGTTGTAATAAAAAACTTTAGTTTAAATTAAACTCCATACATTGTACTCAAACATCATGTTGGTGTAAATTCTGGTTGGATTTCGTTTATTTGAAAGGTGAAGAGACTTTTTAATGCTGGTAAAATCAATATAAAAAAAGAACAGTGTTCCGCAAAGTGTGCCGCGCCTCACTGGTGTTCATCCGGTCAGTTTTAACCTAGGATGTAGGTTCTAATAATAGATAGATAGATAGAGAACACTTAATAGATTACTTTTATTGAGACTTTTGGGTGAGAATTTCGCCCGGTGACCAGGCGGAGCGACGACATTCACAAAGCTGTGGTCAGTGACTGGGAAGGAAGAGCTAAAGATCGGGCTCAGTGACGTGCCTTGGGAAAGGCCTACGCGCACCAGTGGGCGGACACCGTCTGATTATGATGATGATAATTTGCGGCAGAAAACAAATTGTGCTGTACCTGTAAAACTTTCGAAAGGTGTTCTAAAAAGTTAGCGGAAGACTGAAATAGAGGCCCAGGAGTCGCGCACCTGATACGTCCTGCCCTCGCTCCTGCATAGTATAACTCCGGAGCTGCCGGGCACGTCTAGCGAGAACTTGTCCGACCACTCGCCGAACCCGACCCGGATCGCCGCCTTCTTCTTGCCGAAGAAATACTTCGCGCGGAACGAGAAGAGAATCGGCTCCTTGTAGTCGGCAGGGTGGAATATCACGTTGTTGTTGTCCTCAACGTTCTGTGGGATTGGACGTGTGTTAGACCGGTCCCAGAGTCCAATACACACATAGTTATTGAATACAATTATATTAGCACGCAGTAACTGTTATTTCAATCACTATTTTGTAGTCTACTATAAAATAACAGTGCAATGTCATCCGAGCCGAGGGTTTCTTCACGATGCTTTCCTTCACAGTAAGCGTGTGGTATTGCTACTACAAATTCCCAAATGTACGTAACTTTGAAAATTACAGCTACAAGCCCGCACTTGGTATTAACCTGCGTCTCTCGCTTCCGAGTCCAATAGACTACCAAGGGTGTTAATGAAACAACAATTAAGGTATTAATATCTGTTCAACAACTATGCATTTAATTAGAACTTCGCGGTACAGTGATATGGAGCAGAGTAAGAGCTCGCTGTAGATAGTTTTCGTGTCTGAGCTGTGCGTTAAAGAGGTTAGGCATTGAAGGTTTTCTTTTGCCGATATGTTTAGCCTTTAAAGCTATCACAATAACCAACTTACGGTGTTATTTATAAAAACACGATTCCTTTAAAACAAATGCTGTTTAAACAGACTTCGAGATCAACCCTTGTAGGTCCCCACTGCTGAGGCACGGGTCTCTTCCTGCATCGCAGGAAGGTTAGGGCAAACTCCATCACGGGGGCCAAGTCCGGGTTTGTAGAGGATTGTAAGACAGTGGCGAGCCTTACTGTCAGAAGTTATCACGCCGCCCATAAGGCCTCTGACATGGCTTAACGACTGCCGTACTCCACCACATAATAGACTCCATAAATAGCGTAAAGGGAAAGTTGAATTTAAACTACATTTGCGGAGTGTTTTAAGCATTCGTGTTTTCATAAATAAAACTGTTAGGAAATGTTTCCTTACTTTGAAGGTACTAATTAGAGTGTAACCAAATAGTGCAGCTTTTTAGATCAATATTGTTTTTTTCAATGATTCAGTTTTTCACTTTTTTGTGATATCTCTAATGCATATTTACAATAAAACACAACGGCATTTCGAATACAATACCATAAAAATACAACTTAAAACCAATAAATTCTGAGTCATGCAGGCATGCGTTATTAAATCGCAACTTAAAATTAACATTGTGAAACATAATACCGGCGTCTATCGACCAAGTCAGCGGGGCCATTATATACCAGTCCATACCGCCACCATGTCCTTGAATAATATGTCTGTGCAAAGTCTATAAATCTATTTAATTTCACCTTTATCGCGTCAGTCGGACAGTCGCGGAATCCCCCCAGAAAAAAGGCTGAACAAATTATTAAAACATGTACACATTTAGTATGATAAGAGCCCTAGGTGCAGGTGATTTTATTTACACAGTGTAGTCGCTATCACTCACCGCGGAGGTTTTGCGCATAGTTTTACGTTGGCACCATGAATGTTTTATCTGGAAAATTATCGCCTTAGTCGTCATTTGCACCGAAACTTTAGACCTTAATGTATGGAAGAATGATGATGCTTTGTAAGTATGTAAATTTTATATATCATGACCCCGCTTGGCATGCTGCATGTGAAATACAATAATCGCGCCAACCATAATAAAATTTAAAAAGAAAAACTCAAATGCACCTAGCAGAAAATCGAAAATAGCTTTTGTTTTAATCGGCACAGAAATAAAAATCCAGGCATTTAAAAGCGTTAATCGGCTTTAGACTGACATTAAATTTTGTCTAAGATACCTTGTTTGGAGTGCCGTTGTCTTTTTCGGATTTCTTTGATTTCTGTAACCATTTTTAGGGAATCAATCGAAACGTAAAGACTCATAACATGAAGTTAACAAATCCAACATGAAAAAGTCACAAATAGTAAACCAAACATTATACACACTTGTTAATCATAAACACTCTTTTGTAACAACAATACTCAAACTTACAGAGTCATCAGATTCGCTTAAATCCGGGTCCTATAAATATAACATCTTCAAAAATTGTTTCAATACATCATACTAAGCACAATTGAACGAAATTCTGAAATGAATAATCCTAAGCACATGTTGATTACTTTTAGTCATGTGCTCAGGATTTATTAAAACGTTAAGATTTATAGGAGCTTACAAAAGTTTAATATAGGTAGTATCTAAATATATATCTCTGGCAGTACAGGAACCTAATTATGCTCACCAAATCCTGACTTTTGTGATAGTAATAAGCATGAAATTTTACAGATAGACATTCGGAATCGCTCAGGATTTAATGCGCGTAAGAGAGGCATATCAAAACGAAATCCCACTGGATATTTCGGCTATTTTATTTGGTTTTACTATTAATTTTAGTAAGATAACACTACCGGCACTTGCGGTGAGCACATATTTGAATACGCCTTTATTTAGCTTTCATACGGGGTAAAGCAGCGTGACTTACGTCCTCTCTCTGAGTACAATGCGCAAACGTTAAGTCACCACGAAGGACGGTATAACGAATTGTATTAGTTATCTACCATTAATATCTTGAGCTAAAATACTAGAAAAATTATCACAATGCTTACCCGGTGTACATATTTCATTTCATTCAGCTTTGGTCTACATGTAAACAAACGGTTTATTGAATTCGTTAAATACGGTAAACAACAATGTCGATTACGTTGTTTCATCTCATTAACTCGTGAAATATTCAGTTTGATACAATTTAAAAAACTTTCGTTTAATTTGGTCACGGTGAAAAATTGGCCGAATGAGAGGAAATTTAACAAAATTTATTAAAATATATCCCACGTGAAAGTGAAAAGTGAATAAATTTTATCTCCATTGTACCATATGAACATAACAATAAAATAAATGTGTACTTCAGCTTCACACTCAGCGCTCAGTTTCAACACGAGTGAATTAAATAAAACTGCTATAATTACATAACTCTGCTAGAAATATACTAAACCTTACCCGGTAAGTATCAATGACCAACAGAGGGAGAATCTTGTCCCTTCGTTGTTTACTCTCTGAATGTCCATATTTAGTGCCATCCTCGTCAAACTTACCCGGTAAGTAAGAGTGAGGCCAGTCTTGTTCAGCATCCAGAAGGGGCAATAGAGCGACAGAACTTGAGTCCCCTCATTGTCCACACTGTGCATGCCCAAATCCAGCGTCATGACGGAGGGACTATCGTGAGACTCGAAGGACCAGACGGAGAGCTCTGTGTCAGCTTCAGGCAAGTTCTTGGTGCACACCCAGCACTTCTCCAGGTACTCGGGGATCTGAGAAACGTGTGACGGTTTTATTGTGTATGTTTTCTTGTAATTTGTTCCTGCGGTGCAAATGGCGCTGCGTCTCGCGCTCTCTTAATCCCGTCGCAAAAATCAGGATTGGAAAATAGCGCAGCATCTCAGGATACCTGGGATAGAAGACCCTCAGGAGAAAGCTCTAGAGCTGCACTACAGCACAGCCCGGCTCGGCCCGTAAGCAGAGTCAGAAAGTAAGAAATTAATATAGGGAGCTGATGCCTTGGAGGACTGAATATGTGATAGACCATCTCTCTAAGAAGACTTGCTTGGTTCAAGCCTAACTTATCTGCTCCAGAATTACCGCAGATTCAACACAGCCCAAAAGACATTGGGAGATAGACAGTGGGACTCACCATAACGACTATAGAAGCCTTGTTGGGCTGCAGGTGGGACAGATGGACCATCTCTCCGGGCTGGAAGACCTGCGTCCGCTTCAAGCCCAGCTGTGAGACCTGCACGGGCACCGGAAGGCAGTTCTGCAACTTCACGACGGGCCGCAGAACCACGTCGTAGCACGACGAAGCGAAGGTGAAGCGGTTAGTGTTCTCGAGGTACACCTGCTCCATGGTGCCGACCGCCTGCGGGGGAGAGATTTACTGGAATTCATGTCTTAAATTTTTTTATCATTGGATTGAAGTATTACCAAGAAACCCCCGATGTTTTGCAATCCTACTGCCAATGTACTGCCTTATGTTTCTGAGCCGTAGATCCTACATAATCTTACGTTCTGAAGGTTACAATTCTACGCACTCGGTTTTCTCTTGTTAGCTGGGTTTTCACAAATTCATATCCGCTGAATGGAACGAACTAAAGATGGAACTGCTGAAGTTTAAACTTTTTTGTCAAACTGTTTAGAAGTAATATGTTTATGCAACACAATTTAAAGTTGGTTGCACATTTAAGATTACAGTTATGTAGTTAGTAAGCAGCAAGAGCCTTTTAGGTGACTGTAAGTTCTTACGGTATTATAATAATAAATACGTAAAGAAGTGTACATATTGACGTTGTGTTAAACATTTTCGGGACGGCAAAAAGTATGTTAAATTTGATACAAGAAAAATGTGAGGTCACGAACCATTAAGAAGAACTTCTCTCCACTAAGTTTGTCCTTGGAGTCGCACTGTAGCAGCTTGGTCACTTTCACTTCCTGCTGCAGCTCACGCCAAATGAACGGCGAAACCGAAACAGTGAAACCTGACAATCAATTATTATTTTCATAAGAGGGAGTAGGGTTATTATAAAACGTAGGCATTTTTGACAAAAGAACGCGAAGGAATTTATCAAAAGGAATTCGAAAGTGACTTGAATTAAAAATAAAAGTACTGAAATGAAACCTAACATAACATTTACATACAGGCACATACATTGCTTCTGGCCCCACACTAGGATACCCTGTGTCGTGGGGACCAGAAACAACGACATCACAAACATGTAAACATCCAAGACCTGGGGTTTTTTTATGTCTCCAGTCGGGGTACGAACCCGGGACCTCCTGCATGGTGGGCAGACGCTCTACCGCTACGCGCTGACTTAAGTCGAAATAAGACAGTTTTTATATAAGGTTTCAAACAATCTTACGCCCAAATCGTGCTATCGAAATGCAGAAATGCCAAAGTTTTGTCAGATACTTTAAAAAGTACCGAACGGGTTTTCATATTATTTTACTTATAATGTGTTATCTAATTTCTCATAGTATAGATCTTTGTAATAAGATAGGACTTGGCCCCCGTGGTGGAGTATGGCCTAACCTTCCTGCGATGCAGGAAGAGACCCGTGCCCCAGCAGTGGGGACATAAAAGGGTTGATATCGAATATATTTATAGACAATCAACTTCTACAGTTTTCGGTACATAATCTACTCGTTATAAATGTTGTAAAACACGTCGCATCACTGCGACAAAAGATGCCCATAGTGTTGCATTTTTTAACTATACAAATAAGGCAATAATGGGTGTGTATCTGCAGAAAGTTAAATAAATGACCGTACCGATTATAGGCGTTATTATTAACTTTTCTTATTAACTTTATTTTATAACTTGGCTACAATGATAGTTCCTGGCTATCAAACGAATTCCTTATTATTATTACTAGCTGACCCAGCGAACTTCGTACCGCCTAACAGTCGACTCTTAATTCTTTTTTTTCGCTCCGTAAAGACCATCCTCGTCCTTCAAGAAATATTCTAAAAGAAAAATTAGCGAAATCGGTTCAGCTGCTCTCGAGATTTGTGCTTACCAACACATTCAGCGATTCATTTTTATATTATAGAAGACTAGCTGACCCAGCGAACTTCCTACCGCCTAAAAGTCCATTCTTTATTATTTTTTTTTCATTTTTCTCTCCGTAAGAACCATCCTCGTACTTCAAGGAATATACTAAAAGAAGAATTACCAAAATCAGTTCAGCTGCTCTCGAGATTTGCGCTTACCAACACATTCGGGGATTCATTTTTATATTATCTATAATATAAAAATGAATCGCTGAATGTGTTGGTAAGCGCAAATCTCGAGAGCACCTGAACCGTTTCCGCTAATTTTTTTTTTTTACAATATCCCTTGAAGTACGAGAATGGTTCTTACGGAGAGAAAAATAAAAAAAAAAATAATTAAAGAATCGACTGTTAGGCGGTAGGAAGTTCGCTGGGTCAGCTAGTAGAAGATAATTTTATTAATGTCTGTTTCCCACCTTCGACAGAGAAGAATATCTCGGCGGTGGGCGTGTGCACGGCCTGCAGCGGCAGTCGCTCGACCCCTCCCGGCTGCACCTCAGCCAGCAGCCGCACCTCGTTGCCGCTGGCCGTCATGTAGTACACGGCCACGCTCACCGACAGCGTGTTGCTGATCTGCGTGCGGCGGGTTCCAACAACAAGCAGATAGACAGAGAACACTTTAACCTACTAATAGTATAAACGCAAAAGTTTGTAAGTATGGATGGATGGGTGTCTGTTACTCTTTCACGTAAAACAACTGAATGGATTCTAATGAAACTTTACAATAATGTAGCTTATACATCACAGTAACACATAGGCGACAATTTATGAGGATATTGTGTGAATTGTCCAAAATATGGCGGTAAGTGTCAAGTAAGAAAAAAATCGAATATCTGCGAGCTATTCTGGCGTGCGCTGCCAAAACCTTTTGTACGCTACGCTAATGTAAGCTACTGGAAATACGAATTCTGCGCAGACGAAGTCGCGTGCACTAGCTAGTTGTACATAAAAAAGGAAACTGATATTTCTTAACCTAAGAGTACAGACGGCGGCCTCATCATTAAAAGTGATCTCTTCCAGACAACCTTTGGATGGACTGGAGCAATACATTGGATAAGGAAGTAGATGTACAAACAAATCAAATTATTTCAGATATAAAACAATTGTACAGTCACAGTCTTAAAACATATTGTACAGTCACACACTGCACACAGAGTGCTGAGTGCGAGTTTGACAGATCCAATCGAATAACTTTACTACCGCGTTAATCGAGCATTGAGTAGTGACTATGAGTAAGTTAACCGTTCGAACTGGCAAAACGCTGTCACAGTACAACTCGCACTCGCGTTTATTCGTGTTTTGGCTGGTAAACGTGTTCACTTCTCAACGTAAATCATTACAACTCGCACTCAGCAATTTTAATTTCCATACTTGTCGCTAGGTGGCGCTTCCTCGATGCCATAGAAATATGAGTTTACGTTAACGCGATCGAGTAGTTAAAAAACTCGCACTAAGCACTCAGGTTATTTTGTAGCATTGTAATGCAAGCAATCTTTGTTGATTGATTGAAGATGTTTAATTGTTTATTCAAATAAAAATACAGGAGTTGGGTTTCTGTCAAACTACATAACAGTTTGTTGGCAGACGTTCGATGGTTACAGTCAGTGAAATTATAAAACTTTGTCAACGTAAGCGGTTGTGTTCCTCAATGATAGTAGGCGACTACAGGGTACACACACCTGCAGCGGTTACACAACTCAGCAACGCGCCTTCAGCATTCTACGCAAGCTATCTTACAGCGGGCTACACGCGGACGCACCAGTGGCACATCTCACAGGTGTACTACAAAACACAGCGACGCACCTGCAGTACGCTGCACAAACTATGCTATACCAGGCTATTCGGCGACGCACCAGCGGCACAGCCCGCAGGTGTACTGAAGTGGGCTTAACAGAACAGTCAACGCACCTGCAGTACGCTGCACAAACTATCCTAAAGCGGGCTGCTCGGCGACGCACCAGGGGCACAGCCCGTAGGTGTACCACAGCGGGCTTCGATATCAACTCTTGTATGTCCCCACTGCTGGGGCACGGGTCTCTTCCTGCATCGCAGGAAGGTTAGGCCATACTCCACCACGGGGGCCAAGTCCGGGTTGGTGGAGGATTGTAAGACATGAGGCCTCTGACATGGCTTAACGACTGCCATTACATGACAGCCGGCACCAACGGATTAGCGCGGAAGCGCTCGGAAAAAATGCCACTAGCGGTAGTCACGGGACGGTCACCCATCCTGCACCTGACCGCGTCTGTTGTTGCTTAACTCGAGTGATGATTCCAATCACTCGGTAAGCTGCTCTCGAGATTTGCAGCAGCTAGGCCACGAGCGCGGCGGGCTTATACTTTGTCCAAAAAGTGTAGAAATTAAAGAGTACGTTTTTGCTTAGACTTTTTGTGTTTTGTGTGTGTTAGTTAATTTCTTGCACTTAAAAGCATTATAAAAATAAATACTACAGTCAATACATTAAAAAGAATTAAAAAGTTAAAATTACTTTGCTGAATTCCGCCAAAAATTTTGGCGGAATTCAGCAAAGTAATTTTAACTTTTTAATGCTATTATGGATTTCCACAAAGTAACGCCTGATTCTATACAACATTAAAAAGATGTATTGTGCTCAATCAAAGGTAGTAAATGGTTTTAATTTTCGATTATACCACTAATAAAGTTTCACTTCCGGTTTCTTGAATTTTTTTACAAACTATAACAGAACAGTCAACGCACCTGCAGCACGCTGCGCAGGTGTATCTGCAGCGCGCCCTCGCGCACGACCACGTCGGAGATGAGGCCGCGCGGCTCGGCCTGCGCGGCCAGCGGCGCGTGCGCAGGCGACTCGGGTGCGGCGCGGCGCGCGCGCAGCGGGAAGTAGCGCTTGTCAGCGCGCTCCACCGGGATCGTGATCGTCTCCTCCAGCTCCACGATCTGGTGAGACACGCCGTACGATTTCAACCCTGTATGTCCCCACTGCTGGGGCACGGGTCTCTTCCTGTATTGCAGGAAGCTTAGGCCATACTCCACCACGGGGGCTAAGTCCGGGTTGGTGCACACCGTACTTTCGTTACTAATTTTACTAAAGAGCCGAAAGGGCGTTATTCTAAAACAAATAAGTTGTTGTAGACTTTTAGTCCGGATCTACTTACGGGTGTTGTTACGAGTATATCGGAAAAGTCCGACCAGGTTTCGCTCCGAGACGAGCAACCGACGACGCGAGCTCCGTCTCTGCTCACCATGATTAAGCTCTGCGAATCGGAGCGAAACCTGGTCGGACTTTTCCGATATAACAACGCCCGTAAGTAGATCCGGACCAAAAGTCTACAATGTGTTGTGCTTACGAAAGTTTTAGTTCAAAAATAAGTTGTTCTTCGCAAAGCAATAACTTTCAAATGTGGTGACTCGGCATAGGCTTTGTCACCGATGCACCTTATTATAATCGTGTGCCATCTTCCTTCGTTTGTTCTTGGATTAGCGCTCTGTGTCGTTTTGGGTGAAACAGCATCGTCGGTTGGTCTATCGCATCCGTATATAGACTTGTGATATCAAACATGTAAGACAGAAGTTTTACGATTTACTAGGACAGTTTTTTATGTTTTCTCGCTAGCAAATGGTTTCAATACGCCGTTATGCAAATAAAGTACAGTTTCGGACCACGTATGATTATTTTTATTTATTTATTAAATCTGAAGCAGTAAAGTGAAACTAATACTATACTAAGAACGAGAGAATGATCTAAGAGATAACTTACATTAGCGTTCAACCGCAGTTGTGGCGGCGGCTCGTTGAGTTTTACCATGTTAAGTCCACCACGCTTCAACTGTAGAGGCACACTTGCACCCGACTCCAATACAACCTCCCTGAAACAGTTCCCGTGCTGCAGGTGCGACCAATCCAACGATACCCCCCACTGATATATAGGCGAGAAAAACATGCATGTCTAATTTAGATAAGAAAAGGTTCATAGCCTAAAAAATACTGAGGTTTTTCTAGCGTTTTGACGGCGTAATGTATATGTATACCTATGCCAAATTTCGGCTCTCTAGTACTTATCGTCTCTGTGATAAGTGGCGGACAGACAGACAGAAGGACGGGCACAGTATAACTATAAGGGTTATTTGTTGACTACGGAACCCTAAACAGCCCGATATACCTACGGCTCGTCGTTCACCTGTCAGCTGCGCGGGGCCAGGCTTCTTTTGTGCCTGTATAGCCCCTGATCTTAAAAGGTTAACTTTAAATTGTGTCGTTACGCCGCACGTTGCTGGCCCGTTGTATTGTAATAGTCTTTATTTCCAAAACTAATATGTAACATCGATATCAAAGTTTTTATGTCCCCACTGCTGGGGCTAGGATCTCTTCCTGCATCGCAGAATGGTTAGGCCATACTCCACCACGGGGACCAAATCCGCGTTGGTGGAGGATATGTAACATACATGGAGAATAAAATATGATAAATATATTCTGCACTGCTATTGGTAACAGTAATTTCATTAAAAAAATATACATAGAAGATAGATTCTTTATTGTACACAGAAGTAAATACTTTCTGAAGGACAAAACAAATCAATAGTAAGAATAGTGGAAAATAGCAGTCGGTGCAAATCTTATTCGCAAATCAGTGCTAGTTAATAACTTTACGTAAGGATGTTACTTTACGCGTTGTTACGTCTTTGTATTTGAGTTTTTTTTTCTCCATTCTTTCTTCATAACGTTTCGTATCTTGTCTGAAATGGACACGTTTAATTTTATATTGACTATCTTTATTAAGTCATTGTTTGCGCTGCAATGAGCAAAAGGCTTTATAATGTTTTTTAAGTTTCCCCTCAAGTTCCGCACTGATAGATAATCGACTTTTCAAGCATCATGCATCAGTGTGACAGTAGCATCTTAACCAACCAATGAGGTCGTGAGACTAAAGTTATAAATACTTTTTTATTATATTCTATTTAATGCGCTAACCCGTGCTAAGGACAATTTTTAAAAAACCTATTTAGAGGCCAAAAATTCCACCCATGCCGTAATTCGAACCCGCGACCTCTGGCTAACCGTGCCAGCGCTCTTCCAACTGAGCTAATGGGCGACTCACCGGCATCAGTGAAATTTCGAACCTCTTTACAATACTCTCTGTATTACGTACAGGCAGCGACATCTGGCTGAAGTAATTTGCATCACTTGCATTTACGGCATGGGTGGAATTTTTAGCCTCTAAATAGGTTTTAAAACATACTTTTTGGTTAAGAGACAATACAGGCTAAATGGACGTACTTGTAGTTGGAATCGTTTTGTTCCTCGGTGAGGGCCACTGAGAAGTCAGGGTTGTCTTGCAGCATCAGCTTCACGGTCAGCCCGGTACTGTTGTGCAGGACGTACGGGGCGCCGTAGTGAGTACTCCTACATACCTGCACGAAATTTTGCAACTTATCACCGCATACTAAGGCTGGTTTTAGTTTGCAGCATCAATTACACAATTATATCAAGGTTTTATATGGACTTAAAGTTGGTGCTCGTTTGCAGATGCTTCTGCATTGATTTGCCACTGAGACAGTTTTCATGAGGAATCTATTCGTCAAAAGAATAAGGTAGCGTTCCACTCACTAATTAGGTATGTAATGCAACGATGGTTCTTGATTCTACTGTTGATTCTAAAATTGTTATGAAGAAAATGTACATTGATTCTTCACGCTAACAAATATTGTTGGGAGACATAACGAGAACTTAAAAAAATTGTAACTGACCGCGAAGGGAAGAATACGGTCTATGGCCAACGGTGGGCTCTTTTTATAGGCCGTTTGGATACAAAGACAGGGAAAAGTGACTCACCTCGGCCTTAGCCTTCGACACGATTGAAGAGTCTTGATCCGACACGGCCGCCGAGAAACTGTTGCCAAGTTGGGTCAGCACCTGTCAAATATCACCATTGAATTTCAGTTTAAGGAATCGTTATCTTCTTTTTTTTGATTCGTAGCTTCACGATTGAAGTCCTGGTAACTTATCAAGTAGCAAATAGACTTTTTTTGTTTGTGCAATATATTTCTCTATTTATCTCAGAAAATATAGAGAAAATGTTGATTTGGGATGGGCACCTGAGGGCTTATAAGTAGACAGCGGCACGTTATATGTACGCGGGTGTTCAAACTTTTTTTAATACACATTGTCATATGCCCCTATATTACGCGCACCAAGTACTGAACAATTTCAATCACCTAAATGTGAAATTTGTATGGAATGCAACAAATATAAAAACTCACATTTAAGAAATATAAGAGTTACCGCAGACGATGCATACTTATATTGTGAAAGTAAATTTAAGCACATTTATCGACGCGGCGCCTCAGGCCCGCTTCCAACTGACATCAAACCTTGTACGTCCTCACTGCTGGGACACGGGTCTCTACCTGCAACGCAGGAAGGTTACGCCATACTCCACCACGGGGACCAAGTCCGGGTAGGTGGAGGATTGTAAGACAATGGTGGGCCTTACCGTCAGAAGTTTTCAAGCCTCCCATAAGGCCCCTGACATGCTTAACGACTGCCATTACATGATAGCCGTCACCAACGGCTCAACATGCCTTGCGAAGCACGTAAGTGCTCGGAAAAATGCCACTAGCGGTCCCCCATCCAGCACCTGGCCGTGCCTCTTGTTACTTTATAACCTAGTGATTGACTCAAATCACCCGGTTCTGCTAGGCCACGAACGCTTCCCCCTAAACCTCCAGAAAAAAACGATGAGGGTTAGATTTTTTTATATACCTTTTTTCGGATTTTCTGGTTAATATTTTCAATATGTTTTTTTACCTACCTTAAATTTTATGCTATACTAGCTGACCCAGCGAACTTCGTACCGCCTAACGACAATTCTTTTTTTTTTATTTTTCGCTCCGTAAGAACCATCCTCGTAATTGAAGGAATATTCTAAAAAAAGAATTAACGAAATCGGTTCAGCTGCTCGCGAGATTTGCGCTTACCAACACATTCAGCGCTTCATTTTTAGGGTTCCGTACCTAAAAAGGAAAAAACGGAACCCTTATAGGATCACTTTGTTGTCCGTCTGTCCGTCCGTCCGTCTGTCAAGACCCTTTTTCTCAGGAACGCGTGGAGGTATAAAGCTGAAATTTATATCAATTACTCAGGTTTACTGTCCCTTGAAGCTGTGAAAAAATCAAACTTCTAAGCCAACGCAATCAAAAGATACAGCCGTTTATGCCGCAAATTTTCGACACTTGCAAGGGAATCAAAACCTACAGGGTGCTTCCCGTGAACTCAGAATCTTGAAATTTGGTACGAAGCAACGTCTTATAGCATAGATAAAGGAAAAATTACGAAAACCGTAAATTTTTAGTTACATCACATAATATATTTTTTTTTAATAATTTTAAACTTACTACCCATTTCCTCATAAACGCGTAGAGGTATTAAATTGAAATTCATACCAAATACTCAGGTCTATAATACAGGTTTGTACGGAACCCTCGGTGCGCGAGTCTGACTCGCACTTGGCCGGTTTTATATAATAGAAGATACTACATATACCCGCCGTATGTGAGACTGAGATCCCCACACTAGGTAAGCCAGTACCGTGGGGACCGAATAAAAGATAAAATTGGTGAGGCCTACCTCCATGGCGGTCCTGGTGACGGTGATCTCGAGCGGCTCGCAGCTGGAGACGGTGATGGTCTTGTTGGCCTGCCGCAGCGCCACGGCCTGCACGTTGGCGGCCTCGTCCGTCGTGTCCACGGCCGCCACGCTCTCTTGCTGGCGAATCACCATCTGCCGAGAGACCACACACTTGGAAGTAATTAACACCATACCACTATACATTAACAAAGATAAGTGGAGAAGTAACAATATCACAGAGGATAAATATACGAGTATATAAATAAACGGTGAGGAAGTAATAATATTTAATTAACGATATATAAGGTGGGATCGAATTAAGCGCAAATACTTTAAGGGCAGGTTAGAAATATTTAATAAAGTTGTTTTGTAAATTTTTACAACTTTTTGTACGCTAGTTATCGAGAAATGCTCAAAAATCAAAACAGTGAAACAAACACCCTGTATTTTGCCGCGCTTTTTGACATTGTGGTAAAGAGGTCTCCGCCTGAACTTATTACCATAGATATCATAAAAAATTAATACATACTCTTTGGATTTGGTTGCTATGTAACATAAGAAAATAACATAATTGTCATCCTAGAAATACGTTTTATTTTGTTAGTGATAGTGTGCTCATAATAAAGTAATTCTCGCGTAGATCGTCGTCATTACGTCAGTCACGCGTGCGACAAAAATGCCGTATCGATTTTTGAACCAGGAGTACCTCAATATGGTACTCTGCTATTATGATCAGTGGTCGGAGTAGGTATATTGATTTTAGATACTTGCGTCATGTGATACAGGTGAAATAACCTTTTTACAAAACTCTGGCCTCAGTTTCGCGAGATGTCAAACTTACAATTTAAAAAGTAATGAAAATCTGAAAGTTTGGGGTGCAGGATGTAGTTATCAATAACTAAATTAGTTAGTTTGAAAAAATAAAAATAAAAACTAGCGTGTATTTTTTTTTAAATATACGCCTAATATATTTTAATTGTGCCACTCCTTAAATTATTTGCGCTTAATTCGATCCCACCTTATATATAAATAGACAAAACGTAAGACAGTAGCTATATCAAAGTAGTGTGGTTGTACACATAGAATAATGTACAGTCCGTTAGTTTCTACGCTTGATAAAAAAATACTTTTTACTTCAGGCAGAAAATACTCTGATTACGTTAGCCACAATGGCGACATAAAAAACAATAATACATTTTACGTTTTTGTTGTGCCTGTTACTTTCTGGTCAAAATTTTACAGATGCTGTGTCTCTAAAATCTCTGTGTATCGGCCATACACACTATCGGTTATCATAGTTAAGATACTATTGGCAACGCCTGCGACATATCGTCCTTTATATGCATTCCAACACTGGCGGTAAGGTGAGGCTCTAGCTTAAACCCATTTCTCGTGGAAACGATTCTACGAAACGCTTATTTCTGCGGAAGGTCCTTCCAGGGCCGCGATTATGTAACTTTTCACGGAAATGAAACGTCTGTGTGCAAAAACGATATATCTACTGGACTTAGTCGTACAATTATGTGACTCAATATGATTGTCACGTATCAGATATCCACTGAAATGTGGTATCCACTATGTGTGATACATTACGCCTCATATCGATACGGCAGGGCTAAGTAAACATTCCGCTTTCGCACAAAGATGTGTACGTAAAAGATTAGCACATATAATCAGGAAACCCCTTTTTTCTTCTCGAAGATTTCTTATTCTTCAGGCTATATTAGTCCACTGCTGGACATAGCCCTCCCCTAATAAGCGCAAGGTTGTGCCATCATTGGGGGGTAATGCCTATAATCCCCACGCTGGGCATGCGGGTTGGGGATCGCAGTTTGGTGGAACTGTACTGCAGGGGGCGCTGCTGCCCACCCCCTCGTTTGTATCCCTTAGTCGCCTTTTACGACACCCCCGGGAAGAATTTGGGTTGGTGCTATTATTGGCCGACACCACACAGTTACTCGAAGATAATATAATTTAATTACACGACATCAAGTTCACGGTAAGGAGCTGTGGCGAGCACGTCAAGTCTGCGCACGCACTACAAACTCCAACATTCCTGCATCGCGCAATCAAAGTGTTTCAATAAAATACCGTAAATATAACGTCCGACTAAAAATAGTTGGACCGGCCGTCCCCAGGCATAAGATCTGCCTGGCGGGAAATTTCCCTTTATAGTGGAAGAGCACGATCACCCGCCCTTCCCTATAGAGCATTTAGCTAGGCGGGCAGACTAAGGCACCCACATAAATGGTGTTCAAAAACAGGTTAACGATCAGTGGTCAGGCTGCTATCCCGGTGGGCTGACGATACTGTGAATGCTGACCCACAGGACGAGACTGGCAAAAGACCGGAGGGTTGGCATCAAAGAGAAGATGCCAGTTTTCAACCGTAGGCTCTTATTATGTGTTGATTAGATGGTTTGACAACTAAATTGTATAGCAATAGTGGTCGTAATACGGGTGTTTTGATTACACTCCCGTAGCGGCACGTACCTCCATCTTCAGTTCCCAGGGCACGTGCACGTACTGGTAATCTTTGAGCACCTCGACGGGCTCGATGAGCGGCTCCCACACGGCGCGCGCGATGTTGTAGTACGATATCTGCATCGCCCACGTCGACTCCATGTTGAACTGCGAAACGGAGGCTAGTTTAGAAAAGCACGCGATAAAGTGTTAAAGGTGTCATATTAATTGCCACCGATGTAGTTTTAAAAAATTACAAATGTGTAGTTTTCATGTTTCCTATATTTTAGCATAAGACGATATTACTTGCCAAATTTCATAATTCTAGGTCAACGGGTGGTATCCTATGCATTTTGATTCCCTTGAGTGTCGAAATTGGATTTAAACTACATACCTTTTATCGCGGCAAAAGCATCCGTAACAATTTGTCCGTAATTGGCCTATGTTTGGCCTACATTTATTTACTTATTTTATATTGTTTTGTGCTGTGGGCTTTGATAAATTAATAAAATAAAATATTTTTTTTGCGTAAACTTTAAGGGTCTGTAGGCTTGAGTGTACGGTATTAATTTCAACGCCATAGTTCTACGCATTACCGAGATAACGGGTCTCGACAGACAAATGAACAGACGGTTGTTTTCCCGTTTATGGTACGGAACTCTAAAAACTATGACAGTTCCGAAATTGCACGGTGGATTCACGAAAGCGGGAAAAATTCTGTGCAAACACCAAGCTAGGTCGAAGAAGCACTGACCTCTGAGCTCCAGTCCTTGACCTGCGCATTGAGGCAGGCCTGCATGACGATGATCGGGATGGTGTCAGTGCCGATCTCCATCTCTAAGGAGACCACAATGGACGGGCTGGACAGCAGGCAGATCTCGCCCACCGGCGGTTTCGCTGCCGGCGCCGGCGGCTCCTCTTCCATAACCAGAGCGTCTTCGCCCATCTCTGAATATCAGAAATCATAAATTTACTTCACCATTTGTTACACTTCTTCTTTATGAAGCCCCACTGTAGGGCACAGACCTCCTCTCGGAAAGAGAAAGGCTAGATCACCAAGCGTGCCCACGGCGGATTGGCAATTTCAAGCGCCGAGGTAGTTGAACACCTCAGACACTCAGGTTTCCTCAGGATGTTTTCCTTCCACAGTCAGCGAGTGTATTGCTACTATAACTCACAAATGTACGCAACGTAGAAAACACATTAGCACATACCGAGATTCGAACCCACAACTTCCCGTTTGAGAAGCCGGTTCTACAGCTTTATTACCACCACTTGTGTTGTGTGTTACACTTTACTGGATAAAAATCATAAATAAAAGCTAATAACATTAACAAAGAACCTATTTAGGGGCTAAAAATTCCACCCATGCCGGGATTCGAACCCGCGACCTCTGGCTATCCGTGCCAGCGCTCTTTCCAACTGAGCTAATGGGTGACTCACCGGCATCAGTGAAATTCCGAACCTCTTTACAATATTCTGTGTATTACGTACAGGCAGCGACATCGACCTGAAGCAATTGCATCTTACTTTGCAGTTAGGTTTTACATCGGGATATGTACGTAATACAGAGAATATTGTAAAGAGGTTCGAAATTTCACTCATGCCGGTGAGTCGCTCATTAGCTCAGTTGGAAAGAGCGCTGGCACGGATAGCCAGAGGTCGCGGGTTCGAATCCCGGCATGGGTGGAATTTTTAGCCTCTAAATAGGTTTTAAAAAATTGTCCTTAGCACGGGTTAGTGCATTAAAAATAATATAATTAACAAAGAATTTACATAAAACTACAATATATAGTTTATTACAACAATTCGATGCACATTCCGTAGCCCATTAGTACAATTAATCTTGCTATTTGTTAATCTGTGGGTTTATCGGCCATGCACATATAAGGGCACAGCATTAATAGTAAAAATAGAAAATTGACTGATATATTTCTAATCCTACTTGACGATGCACAGTGAAAAGAAGAATAACATAGAAATTGATAGAAAATCTTCTCCAAGATTGTTCAAGTATAAATCAAACTCACCTGTCTTCAAGAACCAGTACTGGTTGGGCTTGAAGGGCTTGATGCCCCACAGGTTGCTGTAGAAGATGGCCTGAGATTTCTGCAAGTCGGAGTCATCCTCTTCACGCCGCGTCATCGTGGCCAGCACGCGGTTTAGCAGCGCGATTACCTCTGCGGGGATAGGTGAGTATTAAAGGTTTGGTACAGTATAAAATACAAAAAATATCATCTGTAGAGCGGCATGTAAGCCGTTGGTGCCAGCTGTCATATAATGGCAGTCGTTAAGCCATGTCAGAGGCCTTATGGGCGGCTTGATAACTTCTGACAGTAAGGCCCGCCACTGTCTTACAGACCTCCACCAACCCGGGCTTGGCCCCCGTGGTGGAGTGTGGCCTAACCTTCCTGCGATGCAGGAAGAGACCCGTGCCCCAGCAGTGGGGACATACAAGGTTTGATAACGATGTAACCGAGAGGTGGCAAGACATCGTGAGGCACCCAACATCAGCCTATAATAAAGCGTCTTCATGAAGACCACGATCGCTCTGTCAAGAGTGTATTGTCTGTTAGCTTTTAGAATATACCTCGACTACTACCGGATAGAATCCGATATATTTGTGTAATAGAAATATCGGAACTAATATGACACTTAATTTTACATAACTTATCAAAATAATGAAGAAAAGTTTTATACAGATCAGGAAGTAGTATTACACTCGTGTGCTTTCGGCGAAAACCGGAGCCTACTCTAGAGCCCGAGGTATATTCTAAAAGCTAATAGACTATACCGACAAAGAAGAAGAGATTATTTCGATCCGGCTTGTCGTTTGTAAATCAAAATGAGATTACGTTCATTTGAAAGTCTCCTCGCGCTGAATTCCTTTAAAGCCTAAATAATCAATCCAACTAATGATCACACCATTTTTGATAAATACCTAAATTCCACACTCACAATGGCCTCTGCATCTACGTAATGAGATGATTTATACAGCGTCCAGTGGCATCTTCACTTACACTAGATGGGTGAAGGGACCTCTCGGATGCCACTACACTCTCCGAAAAACACAGAGAAACCGTGACTGATAAATAAAAAATCCAATGGCTCATTACTTTAAAGTTAAAATTTACAGAGACAGTTAAAGCGTTTCCATATAACTTATGACAAAAGAAACATAGGAATCTGAATTAACAACAGTGCAAAATTAAAGCCCCATGATTTTTTTTTTCGAGAAGACAACATAACATTAGGGGACACGTATTTTTTCTTTGGTAGTATTTCCTTGGAAATAATAGTTATTTTTAAGTTTTAATGTAGATTTTTTAGAAACTTTTCTAGAACTGACGTAGGCTAGAAGGCAACATAATAATTGCCTCTACTTTACTTTACTTGAAAAAAAAAACTTGTCATTGCAATTCGATACGATTCGACACACCACAGACTAAAAGTTGTTGACAGTTGACATTTTTTTTTGGTGACAAAGGCAAAGGCGAACCGCTATGCCGGTTTTTCTACTTTATTTTATAATTTGTCATTTTTCTCTGTAATAAAAGTACAGAATTTTTTTTTAGTATTTTTCCTGTATTTCTTGATGCTTAGTCTCCAAATGGTTTTATTATTTCAATTTAATATTTTTTCGAATTATTGTGCATTGAATAAACACATTGTTAATTCAATTCGGATTCCCGTTACCAGGTGCAGATGCGGTTACCAGGCGAGACGGTGAGCTTGATGTCCGATATGGCCACGTCCAAGTGCATCCCACTGTCGGGCGGCTGGCTGAGCGCCACGCTCACGTGCGCGGGCGCCAGCAGGAAGCGCGGCGCGTGCGCGCGCTCACTCGCGCCGGCGCCGGCGCCGATAGCGCGCACCACCACCTGCAGCCCGGAAATCCCGCCCGACGCCACCATGCGCTCGTCGGTCTTGCGCAGCTTCAGGTGCGTCTCCATCTGTCGTTGAAAAGCGGTCCCTAAACTTCTAAGGCTACGGAACGCTAACAGATGTCTAAGATCCCACGTATCGAGAGCATTCGCACATCGTTCTGTGTGTCTCCATCTGCGGACGACAGTGATAGAAGTACTGCTCCTAAACTTCTAAGGCTATGAAGCATGAACAAATGTTTAAGATTTTACTAAACAGTGTGAGCGTATGTTCGTTTTGTGATAAGCGAACATGCGGTCATCGTTCAGGTGTGTCTGTATCTGCGGACGGCGGTGATGGAAATATTCCTAAACTTTTATGGCAATGGAACTCAAACAAATCTCTCCTTTTATTTTACGGAACCCCATATTGGCACCATGCGCCGGTCGGTTTTGCACAGCTTCAGGTTGCAAGTGAAGCTGACAAATTTTATCCGATTGAATTTCCTCCTCCTCCTCCTCCAAACTTTGCAAAAATTGTAACTGTAAATCTTCACTTCTACGTAACATTATAAAGAAGAGGTAAATTTACTGTTTCTAAAATTTTTATTTGTATTTATACTTTATTGCACACGAAAAACACAAAATGAAATAAAATTTAAGACAATACATGTGCAACGTCAAGTCCAAGTCAGAGGCCTTAGGGCGGCTTGAAAACTTCTGACAGTAAGACCAGCTACTAGTCTTGCAAGCCTCCACCAATCCGGACTTAGCCGCCGTGGTGGAGTATGGCCTATACCTTCCTGAGGGAAAAGACCCGTGCCCTTCGGTGGGGATATAATGGGTTGATGATGATGTGCAACGGCGAGCTTATCTCTGCGAGAGATAAGATGAAAATTATGATTTAACGTGTAGGACATCACTTACGTTGAGCACCAACGCGTCACACTTTTTGTTCTCCAGGCTCTCAACGAGAATGATATCCGGCTGTTCGATCTTCACGTTGATGTTCATGAGCGAAGTCTTCGTCTCCTCTAACACCACGGCTGCTGATGGTGTATTGGATATTTTCTTTTTCTGAAAAAAGTGATTTAATTTTCTCACACTTCATAGTTACTATTGTACAATGCGATAATAACAAACGATTTTTAAGTACTTTACGATTGTTTTAAGAGCGCCTACTAGTCACGCTCTATGATCAGGTACGGCTCTTACGTTGGTTACGAGATTATTCTTGTAACCGGGTAGCTAAATAGGGTAGGTAGCTGGGGTGCTATTTGCAAGAAATGGAAGGACTCAATTGGTGTTAAACTATCACTATATTAAACTGCTACTTAATAACGATAGAAATGATTTAATGAAATGCTAATGAGTACGCGCGGCGCGGCTGATTGGCAGTTGCGAACTAAAGTCTGTCTCCGCGCTAGTTATGCGAATTGATGGAAATGCTGACGGTTGCACCATACCATTGTCGTTGAATGATGTGACCAAAGTCGAAAAATGGGGTTTAACTAATCAATACACATCATTTTGCCCTTTCGCGACATCAACGCGACATTGATAATTTTATTATTAATTTTCTTCAGAAACGTGGTCAAGTTTGCTAACACAGGGATCATAGTTGGCAGGGCAAGACCCATTTTAATCGCGTGATAATGTAGTGCCCCGTTGCTTTACATAGTGAAATAAACATAGATGGAATTAGTTTAACGGATGTTAAAACAGGGACTGATGAAGATAGAGAGTACAAGAATCTATATAAATCACTTAACATATTCTGTTGTTCACAACGTGCTGTCAGTACACACCATACTTCCGCTGGGCCTTTCCTGGGCTGAAGCCTTCTGCGCCGGAGTTTGCAGCTGACTTTCTTCCTGGGACTCGTCAGGGTTCTCCCCTTGTAGACCAGTTGTCATGAATTCGGCTATCTTGTTTAGAAAATCCATTGCCAGGATTAGGTTGAAGCTGAATATCCTGAAGTCAACTGTGGAGGGAGATGTAGATGTATAGTTTGAACGGATTGTTTTTTGCAATATTTTTAGGACCGGGGAAACCTAGAAGTCATTTTTGTCAACAAGCGGCAATTTCAGCGGAATTGGAAATTGACCCTGGGTAGGTTCTAAAAGTAGCGATCACAGGAATTAAGATTTATTACGTTTACTTTGGCAGGTTATTATTAAATAACCCAAATTCAGTAGACCACGCCGTAACGTTTCGACGGCATGGTCCACGTCAGCGACGCTACCTACGTGTCAAAATATACAGGATGTACGCTCTGACGTTGCCCTGATGCGAATAGTTTTTGTTTTCCTCGTTATGTAACTATGAGTGTTATGCCATTTCTTTCCTGTGATCTGTTAATTTGTTCCAGTAAATATGTTTCATTCTTTAAAATATAATAGTAGTAGATAATAAAATGCCCAGCGTGGGGATTATGGGCATTACCACCTATAACAGCACAATGTGGCGCTCTTTAGGGGAGGGCTAAGTCCAGCAGTGGACTAGTATAGCCTGACGACGAAGATAATAAAATCAGTTTATAGACAGTGATACACACAAGGTCGACCCTGAAGCGTGACAGTCGGGGAGGCGATTGCTATATTGTTTTACGTTGTACTTATACCATAGGAGCAGGCGTAATGAAAGATTTCGAAAGTTATATGTGCGTAAACGAAAGTATACTGTGATACTCACTGAAGGTATCGGCGTTGTTGAGAGTATAGGTGATATCGATCATGCTGCGCAGACGCTCGGAGTCGGCCGCAGCTTGCGCCGGGCTGCCTGCGCCGACGCCCGCGCCAGTTAGCGACTCGCGCCGCCGCTCCAAGTACCTGCGCCATTATTATCATTTATCCTTTATCACCGCAATTGTATTTTCTTTTTGCCACCTTATGATGAGAACAGACGTTTTGGGGCATATTTGATGCAGAGGATATATCTCACACTGCTTTATGGTAATGCTACTAGTGTTATGGGTTCGGATAGGTCTCGGTACTATTTATTTGGTTGACTCTAATCTTTGCTTTTGGTATTAGTTTTTTTAAGCACTTGACCTTCTTTGTGGTCGAAACTTTTGTGTTTTGTGTTGTTTAAATAATTTTCTCTCTAAAATTAAACAAATATAAACACCGCTCCCAAATACATTTGTCGAAAAAGATAAGTTATTCGTGATTCGTTAGAACGTACTAAAAGTGTTACACATTTTTACGGAATCTTCGGTAGACGAGTACGTCTATCACTTGTCCGATTTTTTGACAAATGCTACAAGATAACTCCTTAACAGCAGACTTGACGATGCATCGTGGGCAAGCCTTCCACCAGATAGTCTGACGACCTGATCACGGTGGCACAAGACCACGACGCTTGGAAAACCATGAGGAAGGCTAGTTTTGACCTAGTTCGACATGTAACGTTCATTAAGCCGCATCTTCTGTGATACTTAGAATAAAACGTTTTCATTTCATTACGTCCTTCCCGGCAATGGGCGTCAAATGGTTGATGATGATGCTCCTTGGCGCCCTAATAGCTGATAACCCACCTAGTGATCTTGGCCCCGCGGCCGGGCCGCGTGTCATCCAGCGTGCAGTCCACAAGTAGCAGCGTGGTGTGCATGGATCCGTCCGAGAGCATTCGGCCCTTCGCCGACAGCAGTGCCAGGCAGAACCGGGCGAACTCCACGTCCTTGTCTGCCGTCGAGAAGTCCTCGCTCTGCCCGTGGAAGTGGACACTTTTGTGTGAAGGTTGCGGGGCAAAGGAGCCGCAGCTCTTTGATTGGTGCGGTTTGAATTGGGAAGTGTTTATTACCTTACTTTTATGTACCCATCTTATGGAGAGGAAGGTGAAGGAAGGAAATGTGTGGTTTGAATTGAGATGTATTTATTGCAAAAAAATATTAAGTAGCCTTCTTAATAAGGGTGTTCGACGGCAGTGCAAAGGCCTTCCCTTTTTTAATATCATTATCATTAACTTTCGGAAATATATATGAGTTGAATTGAAAGTAGGAGGTGAAATTGTGCAAATTGAACATGTTGTGTTCTTATGAATTTATCTTTGGCTAGATAAATAGATAAACTTACAACGATAGTCTGCAGCATATCAATGACGAAACTGTCCATCGTGAAAGAGAACTTAATCGTGGTCTTCGGCTTCTTCTGGGCGACTTTGGGGGCTTCGTCGAGCTGCAACGAGGCGCTGACAGTCCTCGGCTTGGCGACCTGCGACTTGGACGGCCTCACTTGCCCAGATTGCTTCGGCGCATTCTGAACGGGCGTTGCCTGCGTCTGGCCCTCTTGAAGGTTCTGGTTGAGGATCTTCATGATGCTCTGGTAGTCCTTTTGCCCGATTGTTATCTGAGGCCAAACACGCTGGTTGAAGGCGGTGCAAAATTGACGGAAGAGACGCCGTGGGAAGAATTAGTGTGACAAAAACAAGGTATGTCGGACCACGTACGAGGATCTGAACACCACTGCGCACTGAACGAACGAAAACTAAGAAGAAAAGGAACGTTGAAGTTGAACAAAGAAAATATGGTTTAGTACTTATACTTTAAGTTGGGGTTTTCGAGATGGTGTAAGTGTGTTTGTAGGTTGGAGTTTACTTTACGCAGTACAGAGCGGCAGCGGCTCGATTTTTTGGATATTGGTCTATAGTGTTTTCAACCCTTCAAGCCCAGAGAAGTCTTTCCTGCGTGGCGCAGGTTAGTCCTCTCTGCGCCTAAAAGAGATAAAGTAAGGCCCCGGAAGACATTACAATGCAACTTTGTGCCACAACGTTACTGCTGACTCACTGCAATAGTCTTCAGCCGGCCCGAGACGTCCAGATCCGGTATAGTCTCGCACCAAGTGGACAGGTTGCGTTTCACGAGCAGCTTAAAGCTGGTGGGGCGCAGGAGTTTCCTCTCATACTCGGTTTCAACGTCGTGGAACGTGTTCAGGCCAATGCAGGACATCTTCATGTCTTCGAGTTCCAGGATAGACTCTTCCACTGTTACTCTGTTGTTGGATTCCTGCAAAACGAGCAAGGATAACCAAAAGGTTTGTGTTTTATATGAGGTATACCGATATACATTCGTAGGTCTTCTAAGGAAAGTTCTATTACTTTTTATTCCCCAAAAAATTATTACGTACCCCAGCAGTGGGAACATATAAGGGCTGATATCGAACACTGAAATATTGTACATTTTTAGAAACAAAAAGAGAATTTGATAAAGAAGATGTGTAAAATGTATCTCAAAGGTCGGCCTGACTAAAAATCATACTTACGTGAACTTGAATGTCGACGAACTTGTTCCTCAACGTGATTCGTCCGAGGTCGATCAGCATCGCGTTTTTGCTCTTCGAGTTCTCCGGTATGACGATGATGGGAGCGGCGAGGCGAACTTTCATCGATACCTATAACGGGTATTTATAGAATATAATATATATGATGATTGTGTTCTGTGTAAGTTATTATAACTTTCTTTTAGTACACAAAGAAAATCTGGGATGCTAAAATCGTACACGAAGGATTATTTAGAAGACGAAGGTGTCAACGAGACAAAGATTTAGAGGTCGATTGTGTCTAGTGTTCAACACATTTATGAGTAACAACTCAGTTAATTAAATTTAAACTTTTTTTCAAAGAATACATGTGTAACTTCTTGTCCACATAATCTACTAATTCTGAAAATAACAACCTTGACATTCATTAAGTAAACATTTTGTTGTTATAATGAAACAAATATTTGAATTTGAAAAAAACTACTATAGAAGCAAAAAACACTGAAACTTGACACTTAAATAGCGCGGCGAATCGAATATCTTTCCTACTATTACGCATGAGGCGCGTTCACCGCCGCCGGATTGCGCGCTAAACGCTGCGTATAGTGTACTGTAACGATACTTCTTTGAGAATGCGGTAGATGGCCGGCACAGCTCTCTGGTTTCATTTTGAATGAGCCCTTTTCAAAGCGACTTTAAAAAAATAGTACCTCCTTTCATTGATAGACGGCGTTGACGCTAACCCTATCTAAATGAAGGAAGGCCAATCGACCAGAAACTAAAGAAACCTGTCTACAAATCAGATAATATGCAGTGAGTTTTCTGGTAGAATATAACTATGATGACACGTCTCTGTGTCGATGATGCTCCTTATAACTATGCTGACACGCCTTTATACTGTGTCGATGACGCTCCTTGCCTTTTCCAGACGGGGTTGCGTACAAGGCCATCTAATTAACTTTGATGAACCTAACTTAGCTGTCAAAAAGCTGACCTGAAAAGTGCTCATTGAAGAGAAATCATTACTCTTGTGTTTAATAAATGTTTTAGGTGTTATCTAGGAAATCGATAGATACCTATAGAACTTATTATTATAGCTACATACCTTAGTGGCGCTTTCGTAGGCGTTCTGAACGGTGCCGCGGGCTGCATCCGCGGCCTGGGCTGACGCGTCCAGGATGGCTTGCTGGGCCGACTGGAAGTTGTTCAGGAACTCCTGCCGGGAAACGTTGGAATGGCGGTTACTTCGACGAACCTATTGAGATTTTCGTTTCGGCTTAGCTGACGGGACAACTGAGAATTATACTGCACTAGTTATTTTCTAATACTGGAAGGAACTAGTGCTACAAATGTTTGTTCCTTATACCCTTTAAATATACCAAGCTAAATGCTATACTTGTGTATATGAGTTGGTAGCTATAAGAATTCTCCTGAGATATAAACACGGCTTTAACTCAATCTTAAGAGTGTTTTAGTGAAATCGGCTTTTTACAAATAAGAGATAAGATAGAGCTAATATAAGATGAAGCTAATTTCAAATAACAAGGTATCACTTTTTTAGTTTATAATGTAGTCGTTGTTGACCAACATATTATGACTATCAGAAATTTAAAGATGTATTCAGAGTCATCCACAACTTTTGCAGAGATTCTCAATAAATTCATATTTATAGCATTCTGGGTATGGTAGAACCGTATCTGCAATTACAATAAAAATAACTGAAAGCACATACGTACCAGCATCGAGGTGACGTACCAATTGAGGAACACTATCCTCAGACAGTTAATCTCTCCCTCTATGGACATATTGACGTCGTGTCCGTTGGGGGACTGTTCCATGTTGTACATCACAACACGGATGTGGAATACGTCTCCGCCTATCACTTTCAAGATCTGTGAACGGGAAGGCGCTGTCAAATATCATACGAAAATCATAACATAATATCGTCGTTGCCGACAAGAAACTTTGCGCTTCTATAGTCCTCGTGGAACGGGATGTAACGCCACAAACGCCACAGAAATTACAACTACGATAACATATCTTCTTTTTAAAATGTTTTTGCAAAAAGTGCCAAACATAAATCTCAATAATAATAGCAATTTTTAAAACCGTCAGCCGAACAGGGGTAGCATTCTGCTAAAGGCAAAATCAGATAACATAACATACATACAGGCACATACATTGCTTCTGGCCCCACACTAGGATACCCTGTGTTGTGGAAACTAGAAACAACGACGTCACAAACATGTGAACATCCAAGACGTAGGGGTTTTTTTTGTCCCCAGCCGGGGTTCGAACAAGGAAGGTACCATGCAATAGGCCCCTATGGCGCTATTACATATTACATAACGGCTATATTAGACATACCTAGCGGATATTTGTGATCGTCGTCTTCAAATTTAAGATGGCGCTGTTACATCGCTCTTCTCCGAGCTCGATATAGTGATCATACTATGGTGGCTGAAGAGTAAGTATGGCGGGCGGCGTTTGTGACATGAATACACATTTCGACTATATAGGTCCTAGGTGTCACGATGCCTTGTTGGACCTCGCAACTATACTTTCGCTGTTTTTTTAAGGCGGACCATCTCACTCCATACTGTTTAGAATATACGTAATCAAATCGCAGCCTCTTTCCATTGCCGGGTATACGTGGTATTGATACTAAGTTCTAACAGATATCACACAATGTCTATAGAGCATTAGTGCAATAAACAGAAGTAAACCTTACCTCTTTATGAATAGAGACCTCATTCAAATCCTCAACTTTAATACTGGCCACGGAGCAATCGACTTGCATGTATGAAGTTTTCAGTATCAAGCCAGCGGCCATGCCTTGCAACGACACCACGGAAAGCGGCCGCAGGTCTGTAGCGAAACTTATCCTTACGGCCCCAATTTTAGCGTTCAATTTCATTTGTATACTCTCCACTTGCTTCGATACGGCATGTCTTGAAGAACTCGCTGGAATGAGGGAACACGCCTTAGAAATATCAACATAAATAAGGACGTGATATAGAAAGCCGACTTATGTCTACATGAAAAACTTTAAGTTTAACATAATAGATTTAACAAAGCTTTGCCGACTCCATCGTAAACTCAACAGAAGCGGTACCAGCATTGGTACAACGTTAGCGTCACATTTACGGAGGTCCGAGATTCGACACGGATTTGGTACTAGAAATACCAAGCACCAACTATGAAGCAAAACATCGTAAAGAAAGCTTAGTGTCGGAGGTGTTCACATAGCGCTTTGATATCAACCCTTTGTATGACCCCACTGCTGGGGCACCGGTCTCTTCCGGCACCATAGAACGGTCAGGCCATACTCCACCACGGGTGCTAAGTCCGGGTTGGTGGAGGATTGTAAGACAGTGGCGGGCCTTACTGTCAGAAGTTATCAAACTGCCCTTAAGGCCTCTGACATGGCTCAACGACTGCCATTACATGACGTGCCTTGCGAAGCTCAGAAGCGCTCGGAAAAAATGCCACTGGCGGTAGTCACAGGGGCCACCCATCCAGCACCCGACCTGTTGTCGTTTAACCCTAGTGTTGATTCCAATCACTCGGTTCCACCAGGCCACGAGAGCTTTAGCGCTTGAACACCGCCAAGACGCGGTCTGAACGCGTGGTAATTAAGCCCCCCTCTCTCTGCGAGAGAGGGTCTGTGCCCTATAGTGGGACGTATTAGACTTAATTAAAACTGTTTTTACACGGATTTATGCTCGTTTATTACATTTTAACAATTTTCCGACGTTTCGACACTTTTTCAGGTGCCGTGGTCTCGGATGACTGAGGTGACAGGCGTCTTTTAGAACGCATTTTAACGGTTAGTTTACTACCCTCGGCAAAAATTACAAAAGTTAATTATGAAGTTACGTTCCAAAATAGGCAAACCAATTACTTTATATAAAGTCAACAATATTGATTATTAGTAATTGAAGTTAAAATTAAATTTATAAAGTAATTATTTTACATGAACTTAAAAATACTGATTATTAATTGAAATCTAAATTTTAACTCTACAGTCACACTTTAAAAAAAAAAAATTTAAAATTTAAACTGTTTATTTCATAGAAAAAAAAAAAGTATACAAAAGTTTTCTTGTTCTGGAGGCTAAAAATCTTTCATACAAAATTATAATGCTTCCAGAGGTTGCTCTATATCAGAAAATAAATAAATTTTACAAAGCAAAGCAAAGTAAAAGTGTTGAGAGTGCCAAGGAACATTATACAAACAAGTGATTATATTAAAGTATATTATATTCTATATATGTAGTGAGGTATTAATATTTTAGAAACCTATTCAGAGGCCAAAAATTCCACCCATGCCGGGACCCGAGCCCGCGACCCCCGGCCATCCGCGCCAGCGCTCCCTCCTACTGAGTCAATGGGCGAATCACCAGCATCAGTGAAATTTCGAACCTCTTTACAATATTCTCTGTATTACGTTTTATATTATTTAGCATGAAAATGGGACGCACTACCCTTTCTGGACTTCTAGCAAGGGGGTCTCATGCACTTAAGCACTTGTTCCCATGCTACCGGTATGTTCCAACCACGATCTCCATTAAAATTTGGATGCCGGCGGATCTTCGTAAATCCGGATAAATCCGTGTAAAAACAGTTTTAATTATGTCTAGTGCTTGTGTTAACCTTAGAAAATACTATACGTATCAGACTGTTTATGAATATCAGAACGAACGATATACAAGTTGAACTTACCTCTTGTTTTAACTGCACTGAACTCCTCGTCTTCCTGAATAGTCTCCAAGGGGCCGGCGTTCGCTATTCTGTCATGCGAGCTTTGGATCGCTTGCAGCCGTGTCTGTGGGAAATCAAGTATTTTATACTTTTCTGAGAATATTTTCGTCCTGATATCGACGCCCGATGCCCATAAATAGGCTCTATGTATAGGCGTGAAGTTATAGTAGGTCCGCTCGCTAAAGTGTAGGACCACATCGTGAGCAAATCCGAGTTTCTGAAGTGTTAACATACCTACGTACAATGGCCCAAAAGTGCGAATATCTCAGGTGCGGAAAGAATACATCAGTTGCTACCTATACGTATGAAAAGATACCATGATTGCCATCAATACTTTAAAACATTAGTAATTTTTCTTTTTACAGAAGTAGCGAAACCATTAGTGCTGCCGCCAGACACACGAACAGCACTCGTTCGTATGCCCAGTGCAGGGGTCAGCATTAGAAGAATAGAAGAAGAAAAATATTAACAGTGAAGAAAGGACCGAACATGGACAATGCAACATGAGGTATTTTCTCGCAAGATATCTATCACGACGCTGCGTAGGGTAAAAGACCCCATGCTCAGTCGTGAGCAGATGCAGGCTGATAATAATAACCACATTGAGAATGATTGCGGCAGGCAGATTTCATCACGTTGTGCAAAAAGTACTTCATAGTGTTACGGGCTAGGGTTCCGGATCTGGATGTAAAACGCCAATGACAACTTCTTAGGATTTATTCACGCAGGGTCTGGTCTGCAGGTCTTCACGACACTAAGTCCACACGTAGATTCCAATCGCAGATCCAATCGAAGTCCAATAGTATCGCTAAGGTCGTAGGTTATCGCTCGTATCGCAGGTATGTTCGCTCGAAGTTCACTCTTCGCTATTCCAAACGGAACTGACAGCGCGCCGCGGCGGCCGCTATTTATATCCGCCGGCCAGGGTTCTAGAACATTCCTGTAACTATGTACCTACACTCGGTACACGCGGCAAGGTCGCTCGAACAGTTACTCATTTAAAGAGTTTTGAACCTTACTTTAGTGGACATACGAGTCATTATTGCTTGCAGCGTTTATTGTTTACTAAAACGCAGCATGCGGCGACTATTCGATAGGCTCCTAGAAGGCTTTATTCTAGATGGTTCGGGATAGGACCGCGACACTGCTCCCCTCTTAGAGATGCTCGTCCCGAGCATCTTCATTACTGCCGTGATAAGAAGCTAAGTGGTCGATGTGAACCACTTTTTGTGCACCTCTTGGCTGCCGTTGAATTCGGTACGTCACGTCATTTAACCGAGTTACCACTTTGTACGGTCCCTCCCATCTTGTCTGCAATTTCGGAGATTTTCCTTTTCGTCGAGTTACATTGTGAAGCCAGACTAGTGCTCCTTCTTCGAAGCCGCTTGTATTTGCTCGGCGGTCATACCTAGTCTTCATCTTTTCACTCGACTCCAATCCGTTTTCCCGTACTATGGCATGAATCTCTCGCATTTTCTCACGTAACTCGGAAATGTAGTCTTGTAGAGAACGTGAGTCGTCAGGAGGGCCTCCAGTCAGCAGATCTACTGGTATTCTCAGTTCTCGGCCAAAATTTACCCGCGCCGGGGTTACCTTCGTGCTTTCATGTTCTGCCGTTCTGTAGGCCAGAAGAAATGGCGGTATGTATTTGTCCCAGTCTCCCTGGTGTCTGTCAACGACTTTTGCTAAATGTCTCTCAAGTGTTTGGTTAAATCTTTCTACCATGCCGTCAGATTGAGGATGATATGGGGTGGTCCTAGTCTTATGCATTCCCAATATTTTGCAGAGTTCTTGAAATACTTGAGACTCAAAGTTCCTGCCTTGGTCGGAGTGTATTTCCAAGGGCACACCAAACCGGCAAACTACTTCCTCAAACAACTTGGAGGCAACAGTCGTGGCTCCTTGATTGGGTATGGCGAATACCTCTGGCCATTTAGTGAAGTAATCCATAACTACCATGAAATACTTATTTCCTGATTCCGTTACTGGGAACGGTCCAGCCACATCAACTGCAATGCGTTCCCATGGCGCACCAACGTTATAAAGTTGCAGATTTCCTCGGCTTCTAGTTGGTGGGCCTTTCACCGCGGCGCAAATAACACACTTGCGGCACCAATCTTGCACATCTTCTCGACAATGGAGCCAGTAAAACCTTTCTCGAATCTTTGTTAAAGTCCTTTTTACGCCCAAATGTCCACCTGACACGCCGTCATGTACTTCACGAAGGACATCTTGTACCTTATCTCTTGGGACAACTATCTGAAGATGGAACTCTCTGCCGTTAGGTTTCTCCCATTTTCGGTAAAGTATTCCGTTCCGAAGAATAAAACTGTCCCATTGAGCCCAGTATGCCTTGGTGAAAGCACTAGTAGGAGCGACTTCGCACCATCTTGGCTTGTCCTCGCCTCGTTTCTTCCATGCGACAATGAGCCGTACATCTTCGTCATCTTCCTGTGCTTCTTTCATCGCCTCATCTTCCCAAGATCTCGAAGGACTCATTCTTGTCAATCTCAATGGCAAATCCTTTGTCTCTTGTTTGGCACAGTGCTTGCAGTCTTCCGGACACGGTCTTCTTGACAGTGCGTCAGCATTTCCATGCGCGTTTCCGCTGCGGTGCTCGATAATAAAGTCGTACTCCTGCAGTTGTTCGATCCATCGAGCAACTTGCCCCTCTGGATTTTTAAATTGTAACAGCCACTTCAGGGCGGCGTGGTCAGTGCGAAGCGTGAACCGCACGCCAAGGAGATATTTGCTGAAGTGCTGTACTGTCTTTACCACAGCCAAGAGCTCCCTTCTTGTCACACAATAGTTCCTTTCAGGTTTCGATAGCGATTTACTGAAATATGCCATCACAACCTCTCTGTCGCCCTGTTTCTGCGATAACACTCCTCCGATCGCTGTGTTTCTGGCGTCAGTGTCAACAATGAATTGGCCGTTAGGCTGTGGAAATCCCAAGATTGGGGTCTCGCAAAGACATTTTCTTAATTTTTGAAATGAACTCTCACATGTGTCATCCCAATGAAATGACTGATTGTCTTCAGTCAGTCTGTGTAAAGGCTTGGCAACTTCAGCGAACCCCTTAACAAACCGTCTATAATATGAGCATAGCCCTAAAAATGCTCGCACTTCAGTCTTGTCTTTGGGAGTAGGCCATTTTTGCACTGCTTCGATTTTGGCCTTCGCTGGTTATCACATGGCCGAGATAGCTAACCTTGTTTTTAAATAAACTGCATTTCTTCGGATTTAACTTTAAGTTTGCTCCCATTATCTTCATTACACTATTCTTATTTTTAATGCACTAACCCGTGCTAAGGAACAAATTTAAAAACCTATTTAGAGGCTAAAAATTTCACCCATGCCGGGATTCGAACCCGCAACCTCTGGCTATCCGTACCAGCGCTCTACCAATTGAGCCAATGGGCGACTCACGGCATCAGTGAAATTTCGAACCTCTTTACAATATTCTCTGTATTACGTACAGGCAGCGACATCTGACTTAAGCAAATTGCATTACTTACAGCCCCGACTACCTACTTTGCAGTTAGGTTTTAACATCGGAACGATATCACTGTACCCACATGATTACACTATTCTTATTTTTTAATGCACTAACCCGTGCTAAGGAACAAATTTAAAAACCTATTTAGAGGCTAAAAATTTCACCCATGCCGGGATTCGAACCCGCAACCTCTGGCTATCCGTACCAGCGCTCTACCAATTGAGCCAATGGGCGACTCACGGCATCAGTGAAATTTCGAACCTCTTTACAATATTCTCTGTATTACGTACAGGCAGCGACATCTGACTTAAGCAAATTGCATTACTTACAGCCCCGACTACCTACTTTGCAGTTAGGTTTTAACATCGGAACGATATCACTGTACCCACATGATTACACTATTCTTATTTTTAATGCACTAACCCGTGCTAAGGAACAAATTTAAAAACCTATTTAGAGGCTAAAAATTTCACCCATGCCGGGATTCGAACCCGCAACCTCTGGCTATCCGTACCAGCGCTCTACCAATTGAGCCAATGGGCGACTCACGGCATCAGTGAAATTTCGAACCTCTTTACAATATTCTCTGTATTACGTACAGGCAGCGACATCTGACTTAAGCAAATTGCATTACTTACAGCCCCGACTACCTACTTTGCAGTTAGGTTTTAACATCGGAACGATATCACTGTACCCACATGATTACACTATTCTTATTTTTAATGCACTAACCCGTGCTAAGGAACAAATTTAAAAACCTATTTAGAGGCTAAAAATTTCACCCATGCCGGGATTCGAACCCGCAACCTCTGGCTATCCGTACCAGCGCTCTACCAATTGAGCCAATGGGCGACTCACGGCATCAGTGAAATTTTGAACCTCTTTACAATATTCTCTGTATTACGTACAGGCAGCGACATCTGACTTAAGCAAATTGCATTACTTACAGCCCCGACTACCTACTTTGCAGTTAGGTTTTAACATCGGAACGATATCACTGTACCCACATGATTACACTATTCTTATTTTTAATGCACTAACCCGTGCTAAGGAACAAATTTAAAAACCTATTTAGAGGCTAAAAATTTCACCCATGCCGGGATTCGAACCCGCAACCTCTGGCTATCCGTACCAGCGCTCTACCAATTGAGCCAATGGGCGACTCACGGCATCAGTGAAATTTCGAACCTCTTTACAATATTCTCTGTATTGCGTACAGGCAGCGACATCTGACTTAAGCAAATTGAATTACTTACAGCCCCGACTACCTACTTTGCAGTTAGGTTTTAACATCGGAACGATATCACTGTACCCACATGATTACATACACTATTCTTATTTTTAATGCACTAACCCGTGCTAAGGAACAAATTTAAAAACCTATTTAGAGGCTAAAAATTTCACCCATGCCGGGATTCGAACCCGCAACCTCTGGCTATCCGTACCAGCGCTCTACCAATTGAGCCAATGGGCGACTCACGGCATCAGTGAAATTTCGAACCTCTTTACAATATTCTCTGTATTACGTACAGGCAGCGACATCTGACTTAAGCAAATTGCATTACTTACAGCCCCGACTACCTACTTTGCAGTTAGGTTTTAACATCGGAACGATATCACTGTACCCACATGATTACACTATTCTTATTTTTAATGCACTAACCCGTGCTAAGGAACAAATTTAAAAACCTATTTAGAGGCTAAAAATTTCACCCATGCCGGGATTCGAACCCGCAACCTCTGGCTATCCGTACCAGCGCTCTACCAATTGAGCCAATGGGCGACTCACGGCATCAGTGAAATTTCGAACCTCTTTACAATATTCTCTGTATTACGTACAGGCAGCGACATCTGACTTAAGCAAATTGCATTACTTACAGCCCCGACTACCTGAATCGTTCCGATGTTAAAACCTAACTGCAAAGTAGGTAGTCGGGGCTGTAAGTAATGCAATTTGCTTAAGTCAGATGTCGCTGCCTGTACGTAATACAGAGAATATTGTAAAGAGGTTCGAAATTTCACTGATGCCGTGAGTCGCCCATTGGCTCAATTGGTAGAGCGCTGGTACGGATAGCCAGAGGTTGCGGGTTCGAATCCCGGCATGGGTGAAATTTTTAGCCTCTAAATAGGTTTTTAAATTTGTTCCTTAGCACGGGTTAGTGCATTAAAAATAAGAATAGTGTAATCATGTGGGTACAGTGATATCGTTCCGATGTTAAAACCTAACTGCAAAGTAGGTAGTCGGGGCTGTAAGTAATGCAATTTGCTTAAGTCAGATGTCGCTGCCTGTACGTAATACAGAGAATATTGTAAAGAGGTTCGAAATTTCACTGATGCCGTGAGTCGCCCATTGGCTCAATTGGTAGAGCGCTGGTACGGATAGCCAGAGGTTGCGGGTTCGAATCCCGGCATGGGTGAAATTTTTAGCCTCTAAATAGGTTTTTAAATTTGTTCCTTAGCACGGGTTAGTGCATTAAAAATAAGAATAGTGTAATCATTTGGGTACAGTGATATCGTTCCGATGTTAAAACCTAACTGCAAAGTAGGTAGTCGGGGCTGTAAGTAATGCAATTTGCTTAAGTCAGATGTCGCTGCCTGTACGTAATACAGAGAATATTGTAAAGAGGTTCGAAATTTCACTGATGCCGTGAGTCGCCCATTGGCTCAATTGGTAGAGCGCTGGTACGGATAGCCAGAGGTTGCGGGTTCGAATCCCGGCATGGGTGAAATTTTTAGCCTCTAAATAGGTTTTTAAATTTGTTCCTTAGCACGGGTTAGTGCATTAAAAATAAGAATAGTGTAATCATGTGGGTACAGTGATATCGTTCCGATGTTAAAACCTAACTGCAAAGTAGGTAGTCGGGGCTGTAAGTAATGCAATTTGCTTAAGTCAGATGTCGCTGCCTGTACGTAATACAGAGAATATTGTAAAGAGGTTCGAAATTTCACTGATGCCGTGAGTCGCCCATTGGCTCAATTGGTAGAGCGCTGGTACGGATAGCCAGAGGTTGCGGGTTCGAATCCCGGCATGGGTGAAATTTTTAGCCTCTAAATAGGTTTTTAAATTTGTTCCTTAGCACGGGTTAGTGCATTAAAAATAAGAATAGTGTAATCATGTGGGTACAGTGATATCGTTCCGATGTTAAAACCTAACTGCAAAGTAGGTAGTCGGGGCTGTAAGTAATGCAATTTGCTTAAGTCAGATGTCGCTGCCTGTACGTAATACAGAGAATATTGTAAAGAGGTTCGAAATTTCACTGATGCCGTGAGTCGCCCATTGGCTCAATTGGTAGAGCGCTGGTACGGATAGCCAGAGGTTGCGGGTTCGAATCCCGGCATGGGTGAAATTTTTAGCCTCTAAATAGGTTTTTAAATTTGTTCCTTAGCACGGGTTAGTGCATTAAAAATAAGAATAGTGTAATCATGTGGGTACAGTGATATCCTTCCGATGTTAAAACCTAACTGCAAAGTAGGTAGTCGGGGCTGTAAGTAATGCAATTTGCTTAAGTCAGATGTCGCTGCCTGTACGTAATACAGAGAATATTGTAAAGAGGTTCGAAATTTCACTGATGCCGTGAGTCGCCCATTGGCTCAATTGGTAGAGCGCTGGTACGGATAGCCAGAGGTTGCGGGTTCGAATCCCGGCATGGGTGAAATTTTTAGCCTCTAAATAGGTTTTTAAATTTGTTCCTTAGCACGGGTTAGTGCATTAAAAATAAGAATAGTGTAATCATGTGGGTACAGTGATATCGTTCCGATGTTAAAACCTAACTGCAAAGAAGGTAGTCGGGGCTGTAAGTAATGCAATTTGCTTAAGTCAGATGTCGCTGCCTGTACGTAATACCATTGAATTTAAAGTAAGCATAGAAACCCATTCCCATACAAGCAAATCGGATCCCAAAAAACCGCGCCGGGCCCAGAGGCCGCCACTGAAAATGCGCGCAAAGCCGAAAAATACGTGTAGAGCGCTTTGTCTAAAACCGCTAGATGGCATTGTTAATAGTTTTCACGAGTTTACTATTGACATCTGGCGGTGACTAGCAAAACGTAAAACATTTTAGCAGTGTACTCTAGTAGCCAGTAGCGAGCAGAGAATTGACAGTTCAATTCTAGACACAGAGTACCTACGTTTGGTTCTTGTATGGTTTAATTGTTCTGTGTTCTTGTAAATCCTTATGGAAAATCTAATCTGCCATAAAATTGACAACCCACGGATGGGATAAATATAGGAAAAACATTGTTTGTTTGAGAGATAATTCAGAAAATACAATACCTATGTGAAAAAATCACACATTTCAAATCTGTGGAAAAAGTATATTGCGGAATTAGTGCATTGGGTCTATAAAACAGAATTTTAAAGCAAGCAGCAAGAAATGTAACCCACCTTTACCCACCAACAACTTCTAGTGAATGATATCAGTGCTTTCAACATGCAACAGTAACCCAGACTTCGTCATCCTCCGTGTATAGACCTGCCCTGTGGTCGCTGATTGTGATCTTATCAAGCCAATACTTAGACAACTCCCTCAAAGGTACCTTAGTCCATTTGGGTACCACACACACCGACCTACCTGCACAGTGCAGTCGACAGCACATCAACTTTGCATGTTCGCACTCTCCTCAGTATTATTATGGGCGACTTCGCAACAAAATGGTCGAACTTCTACCGAAGTCTTATCAATAGACCATTTAACAATCATAAATAAATGCCACCAAAAGTTTCGTAATTGCTACACACGCCGCCGCCTACCCCACAAGCACGAACCTTCACATTTACCTATTTTATTATGAAAAAAGTATATTTTTTGACTGTACTACAATAAATGTTTCGAAATATATTGCTGCTTCTATTATTAAGGAGGTCCTTAAAATTGTGCTTGGTGGCAAAAACCATAAGAGATGCTTGTACAAAAAAGAGTAAGAAACGCTGGTTTAAACAATTATTAATAATAATTAGACGACCTCTGTGGCGTAACGGTAGTGCATCTACCTGCCATGCAGGAGGTCCCGGGTTCGAATCCCGGCTGGGAACAAAAAAAACCCCAGGTCTTGGATGTTTACATGTTTGTGATGTCGTTGTTTCTGGTTCCCACGACACAGGGTATCCTAGTGTGGGGCCAGAAGCAATGTATGTGCCTGTATGTAAATGTTATGTTATTGAAAAACCTTTACTAGTCCATCGCAAACACTTCCCAACGCTGCGAGATTTTGTTTAAGTTATTTTCGGGTAGGGTAAGGGTCTGTTTCACAATCTGCAGATAAAGTTCCAGATATGCTATCCGCAACCAGGGCTGCTGTTTGTTCTAAATTTGAAGCCATAAACGAACACACACAATATAGAAAAAAATATTTCAATTTAGAATAAACGGCAGCCCTGGTTGCGGATAGCTTATCTGGAACTTGCCTGTAAACTAGCCTAACTTTACATGTATACCGATGTCTGTGACCCAATAAATATCTTTATCTTTATTTGAACATTGTGAAATAGGGCCTAAGACCAGTATCCTATCGAGAGGTAGGTAGGTACTGCTACAAACTATTCCAATCAATTTAGTATTCCATTAAAAATCATATCTGTCCATCCATATGGGAGCTGGCTGATATTTTTACCAATTTCTGCTGTGATTATGGCCCATGATTTTAATATGCGCCGTTGCCAGCTAACTCTGCATAGAAGCAAACGCACGCATCAGCTACACCTTCATTGTACTGTGATATATGTGAAGAGGATGAAGGAAGAAATATTGATGAAACAAATATACATGGCGAATGTGGGTGGAAGGGCCGGTAAGGGACGTCCCACATACTTCGACCAGATAAGGAATGTATTAGCAAATGGAAGATAAAAAGTAACCGGAACTGACGTGAGTGCATGTAACGACTAATGAATGTTGATGAAGCGAAGGTAATCTGTCAGGATCGTGGCAAGTGGCAGTCCTTGGTGCCTGTCTACCCCATTGGAATGCAGGTGTGAGGTTAATATTATGGTATGGGTTATTTATAAACTTATAAGTTATTGAATATGAGATTTTCTATTTTATTAATTGTTGTAAGTGAAGCTCAGAATATCCGGTTGACACGTTCCCTGATTGATACTACCCATAAGTTCAACACACTTTATGTTTTAAGTTTAGGTAATGTGTACTTTCCCTGTAATTATATTCCCCATAAAACTTACTGATTTTTCATTTATGCTACCCTCGATGTAGTAAAGTTATTAAATTGTTTAAAGTAAGATTACGAAACGATTTACGCTGAGCAGAAATTGAGATAATTACACCATAGACTTTCTTTAAAATTTGATGAAGAACGAGGTAGCCGCCTGCCTTAGACGTTATAGTGCAGCAGCTAGCGACCTGCTGCTCGAGCCGCGCCGGGAGCCGTCGTCGTCGTCGTCACGCCGGCATCGGCATTGGGCGTGTTTCGACTCATCGGCCCGGACCGGCACGGCACACCAGCATGGCCGTTGCACAGGCATCAGGCACCGGTGCCGGGTTTCGTTTTTCCATTGTGCCGGTGTCGATGCCGGGTTACGCCCGGTGAGTGGTACAGTGCTGACACGGACTTCAACACGACGACACGTAAAGTAAAACGCGTAGATATAACAATGGTATCGTCCAGGCCGTCGACTATATTTGTTATATCTTTTACACCTACGACGCCGATACGAAATACGAGTCTCACCCTTCGCACGGTGGGCTGAAAATAGCTCCCCATAGACTTAGAGATCGAATTTTGAATTGTTATTTTTTTTTCACAGGAATCCACTTAGGAAGGCTAATCTTTCAACATATTTGAAGTGCAGTATGTTTACCTTTGTGCAAGTACTTTTTTTCCACTTGGTTAAAAAAAATGTATGGAAGTTACTATAAAATTGGCCATAACTTGATTATCGCACACTTGCCCGTTATTTCCTTCAGCACGATTATTGCCTGCATTTTTATGGATTTTTTGACATACTGCACTATGGGCGCACTCGTGCGACTTTGGTCGAAAAAAAATTAAATGCATTTAAAATATTTTTTTAAGGTATTTAAGCGTATATTTTGTGTTTGTCAAATTATGTACCTTCCTTAATTAAGGATTCTTTATAATTATAAAGAATCATACAGTATAACTACTTAAATACTGTTCTAAAACATTGTCATATGCGAACAAATTATACACATGAAAATCAAATAAGATATGAATATTCTTTATTGTACACGAGGAAAAACACAAGCATAAAATATTTACAAAGATACATGAAATAAGTCCAAGTTACATTTTAAAACACACATACATTTTAAAAATGTTAAATCATGTAAACATAAAAAATAAGCCTTTAAAACTACATGAATAAAATACTAGCTATGAATCCTTTACATTAAAATAGGTACATAAAAGACAAGTAAAGAAACCAATGTATAAAAAATATAAATAAAAGAATTACAATAACATATTGCAAACAAAAATCATATAAATCAGTTTCTTTCTCGGAATCTGTGTCACTTTCAATATTTTCGACGTTACAGAACTCAATATGATGTCGTTGTAATACCTAAAGATCCACTGCTTCTTGACTCATTTTTTTCTTTAAAGCTATCCTCATAACTGGTCGCATTGAAGAAATAAAAGGATCAGAAGTGAGAAGCATCCTTTTGATGACATCTTCGTTTGAATTCTTCCTGGTGTTCTTTCGCGAGTGAAATTCTCGTTAACATCGAAAATCTTTGTTGCGAGCTTTGGATGCTTCTTCAGATAAGATCCCAGTAGGAACCAAGGAGTTCCTTATAATTTCAGCACCATGGATTAGCAACTTGTGCACTGTAGCTGGCATATAGTACCAGCTGTATTGGTCCAGGTACCTTTCTGCAGTACTTCGGCCATATTCTTTGTACTTGTCGACGTTTATTTCTTCACCAGATGTAATGGCTTGAAGTATGACTGCAAATCTTCTAATCAATTCTTCATCCACTCCTGTTATCTCGGCTGTCTGTTTTGGGTCATCGAAGAATTTTCGTGCGTTATTTCCATCGTTCGTTGTTCCAGAGCTCTGTTTGACCACGTCCACAAGAAGACCAAGCTTCTGTTGGAATCGTTCTTGCAGCAACTGCTTTTTGGTCAGCATGACAGCCTTATCTTTATCTCCTCTTACTGCCCAAGTCTTCAACTCCAGTCTGTATGCTATATGTAGCAAACATTCCATGCAGTTAATTTGGGCATGTAACGGAGATAAGCCGAATTTTAACATGTTGTTGGCTACTTCTTTTCGTATTACTGCATCAATATTGTTCATCTCGCTCGGTTTTGCTAGACATAAATAGCAAACTGCACTGGAAAGAGCTTCGGATAAATAACTGCAAACTTTTCCGTCGATCATAGTCATGACTAGATCATGATTTATTTTTATATTTCTGCATTCTGAGGGCACCAATGCAGCTATTTCCTCTTCCATTTTCTTCATTTCTTCTTTTACGAGAGACTCGCTTTCTTTTGCGAAAAGAAACTGTACAGGTCTACAGTAGAAAACTGAGCATGGCTTCGGGTTTTTCCATATAACTTCAGTCCCGTTAGATAACTGCAGCGGAACAAGTGTTGTCATAAACAGAGATTCATCTGTTTCACCTCCTTCAATGCTTTGATTGTATCTGCTTTGGTTTGATGAACCGTCGAAACCCCACTTGGATAACAAAACCAGTGTTTTACCCATGTAAGCAGACAGTTCTGGTAAGGTTTTCAAAATTTGTTGTATGGTTATATTCAACAGAGCTTGCAGATCTAGTTTCGCCATGGTGTCATTTATAATGAAAGCCTGATCGGGAGGATAACAGCTTGACTTGGCTTGCTGAATCTTGTAATACGATGGGTGAAAGTCTGTTAAGCCCTCACGCATTGTCATCTCTCTCAGTGTAATATATTTCCACTTTGATAATCCCAGAGAAAATAAAAGGCCTAGCGCTTTTTCTGGCGTAACTGTAGTTTTCTTTAATTTCTTCATTTCTATATCGTTATAGATTTTTACTGCTTCTTCAGGATTCTTCTTAAATTACTTTGCCTAAACATTCGTTTCCTTCTTTCTTCAAATTTTCTATTGTAACACAGATTGATTCATCGGTGTCTTCATGACTTTCATGTTGTAGCCTCCTTTTCCTTTGTTTTGCTCCCAAAGATCCAAATGGTACTTCAGTGCAAGAACTTATGCCTTCTTGGCATACCGAAGCTGTTCCATCTGGTATAATATGTGAAACAACACAACATGGCCAGTCAATACTCATTACGAGCCAGTTTTCATATTTTTTTCTGAAAATATCCTGGTTTCTATTTGCTGTCTTCCATCTCTTGGTAACTTGTTGACTGAATCTTCGACAGAATTCTCGAAGTATATCAAGATCTTCATCGGACAGATGATGAAGGTTCAATAGCGATACGTACAACTTTTTCCAACAAAGTAGAGTAGTTGCTTAGCTTTCCACACTGCTTCAAAACCACGAACAAGTCAAGTTTAGTTGTCAGACTTGCGATTCCATATTTTTCTCTTTATGATTTGGGTAAGTATGTTTTTTTAGCAGGACAAAATGTCAATGAGCACATAAAATATTTTACCTTCCATTTATACGCAACTACAATACCCCTAATGGTAATCAAACTCCAATTCCTAGTATACCTCAGGTGTTATTAACTAATACGGTGATTTAGTCATCATACATGATGTTATTGTTAATATTAATTGTGAAGATATGAAGATAGACGCTTAAATAACTTGAAAAAATATTGCTTGCTACCCCCGGTGACGGCACCGGCGGGACTCTAGGAACTTGAGTTTTCAAGTGTCACTTTTTTCTCTCGAAATAGGTCTTATTACTCATTACTGGGTGGATCTACACGAATTGTCGCTAATTCGTCATTGTTCTCATTAATCTCTCACAGTTCTCAGCACAACAGAAATGTACTAAGAATACAGTTATTGTCGTTTTAGTATGTAAGTTTGTCAGTCAACTCCAACTAATATAGAAATAAAAATATCTCTAACAACTGTTGCACTGACAACATAATAAGTGTGACACTTCCAAGGACAATGACGACGACAATTTGTGTAGATTCACCCTACTACACTAAACAATGTGATGAGAGACAATTTATAGAGCAAACGGACGCGTAAGAATTTTTCGAAGAAAAATCTGTATTGCGATTTTTAAAAATATAATTATAATGTGTACTTTGTACTAAAATGAGTAGTTCTAATGCTTTTGTGTCCTGATTATGCGTAGTTAGATATTCCTGTACCCTAGTCTATGAAATTAAAACTGAGCATATACATTATGTGTTTAATTAATAAGACTTGTTTTACGAATTATTAAAGTGATATTAACGTTTTTGGGAATTCATGATAAAGAAACGGTCTTTACATTTAATGTGCAATCAATCAGCCTGTATTTGTCCACTGCTGCATATAGGCCTCTCCCAGGGCAAGCCACATTACTCTATCCTCAGCAATCCTCACCCAGCCACCACCAGCGATATTTTTGGGATCATCGGTCGAGCGAACTGGTAGGTGTCCTACTTGGCGTCTGCCAGTTCGTGGTCAGTGAATGTGCAATTAGTAAAAATATATTTTGAAAAATTGGTATTTTATTAAAACCTTTCTTAGTTTGGTGAATGTCGTCTAATGTACATATTATCCCTTTACAAAATAAAGGGATAATATGTACATTATATATAACACGCCTAATTTTAATTTCATAGGCTAGGGCATATGGTATAGGGTATATCTAAAGTTGGTCTAACTAGTCATTTAAGTATAAAATACACATTATTAATTTTAAAAAAATCGCAAAGGGCACTGCTATAAAAAGTATGCCGAAAAATCACAAATAAATAGCACTTTTTACATCTCCAAGGATATTACGGCCAAACTTGCGATTCCAGAGCTATAGCCACTTTTCATGTCAGCTCCATAAAAATTTTTCTTCGAAAAATTCTTACACATCCGTTTGCTCTCTAAATAGTCTCTCATCACATTGTTTAGTATAGTAATGATAATGAGTAATAAAACCTATTTCGAGAGAAAAAAGTGACACTTGAAAACTCAAGTTCATATGTCTTTGAAACGTGATTCTCAGGCCAACGTGCGGCGCCGACCGGCCCCGGAGTCGCGAGCCGGTGCCGGGCCGGTGAGACAACACAAAGACAATAGCCCTCGCCGTTTTAGCTAGTGTGCTAATGTGTCGCGCGGGCTCCTAGATTATTTACTATCTATATTAATTTTAACTAAGGCAGATACCCAGAGCATAGGTAGCTTACTCACATATCACGTGCTTACAATCAGAGTATATAACCACTACCTACGTTTACAATCTTACGCAGAACATACCTACTCTGAAAAGTAAAACACGCTCCCACACACGGCGATGGATGCAGAGATGTTGCTAGGGCAACTTGGCAACGACGCGTCGCCTAGGTACTCACCCCGCACTACTTGGCAACGTCGCCTGGCACCCCGAGCGCAATCGTTCGTTGGACGAAAAATGATTGCGTTTGTTTTAACTTTCTACCAACAGAAATCTGATCTACCTATTTAGAAGAGCTGATGTAAATGTAAAAAGATACAAATTACTAGTGTTGAATCTACAACAAACTACATTTGTAGAAGATCTAAAATAATTAGTTCTTCGTTATAATAGTTTTATAGCACCCATGCGATGAATGAACCAAGTGTGTGAGCAGGCATGAATATGTCTAATTTGTATAATTATGGATTAGGTACCAAATCGGTATCTAGCAAGCAAGCATAGTAAGTAAAAAAATCAACTGGCCAAGTCCGAGTCTGACTTGCGCACGAAGGGTTCCGTAGGCACTATTATTAATTAAATTATTTATTTTTGAAGTGAATACAACGAAATATTCTGTAAATATTGTAAACGTCGGCGAGACATCGTGAGACACGCAACATTAGCCTATAATAAAGCCTTTTTTTGAAGACCACGACTGCTCAATAGAGCGTAGGTACAGACTAAGAAGAATTTATAGTAACAAGTAATATAGAAATTTACAAGTAATTAGGCTTAGTGGTATATCTGAAATCAAAAGTTGTGAACCGGGTAATTTCAACAACTAAGAAAATGGGAACTTGAATGCTGTGCTGCATATCTATATATTTTATCAATGTCACATTCATTTTTAATGTTTCTATTGCTTCCTAAGGTACTAATTAAAGATCACTTGCGTAAAATTGTTTTTCATTCACAATACCTACTTCGAATCTCTAGTTTTCTGACCGCGTCCTTAAAATGTTGCATTGAAATGTTCCTTACCCTCAAATTGCCTTAAATGTAGACTTCACACCTCATACTAACGGAAAATCCGCAAAATGAAAAAAGTATAATTTTGAATTCATGCAAATATAGTCTTAGATAATAACTGAATTTGAAAGTTGAGTTGTCTATACCAGGCCACTCAGAAAGTTTTGAAAAATAGTTTTTATGTATAAGACATTGGCCACTAGTAGTTGTTATGAAAACGTCATTTATTTAAAAGTAAAAATACTACTGTTCGATTTTCAAATTTCCCTCCGCATTTTTTGAGAGCCAAAATGGATCGGCATTCAGAACATTTTCGTGCTATGATTTTATACTATTTCAAATGTGGCTTAAGACCTGATGAGTCATGTGATCGACTTCGAATTGCTTTTATGAATGAAGGACCTTCAAAAACAACCATCTACCGCTGGTATAGCGAGTTCAAGAAAACAGACGAATTAAGTACGAAAAGATTCAGCATACACTGCAGATTGGTTCAGGAAGTGTTCACAAGATTTTGCACAAGCACCTTCCCGTAAGGAGAATAATTTTCCGCTGGGTGCCGCACAACCTCACCGAAGCTCAGAAGCAGGCCCGTGTGGATTGGTGCCGTGATTTGTTACAAAAATTTGATGCTGGCTCGTCACGGCGCGTTTACAACACTGTGACAGGTGACGAATCCTGGATTTCTCAATATGATCCAGAAACAAAGCATCAGTCGACAGTTTGGTTGTTTCAAAATGAACCAACGCCTACGAAAGTGAAGCGATCGAGGAGCGCAGGATTTTTTTTATAGTTTCTTCACTTTGACGGGGTACCTAACTTCAATTCCACTTTGAGACAAAAGCAGCATCAACGCTGAATAATAATAATATTGGCCTTTTTGCATCTACTTAATCGCATCTACCACGTCCAGTGGTATCTTCACTCACACTAGATGGGTGAAGGGCCCACTCCGACGCTGTAGTGCCTGGGACATGGTTTTATAGATGGTGTAGGCTTGCCCAGCACCTATACCATCCTGACAGCTTAGTCGGCCTAGCCCACAGGAAAGACTAGTCAATACGTGCGGAGCCAACCAGGCCGCGGGTTTCCTCACGATGTTTTCCTTCACCGTTAGCGAGTGGTATTGCAACTACAAATTCTCAAATGTACGTAACTTTGAAATTAAACAAAGTCATTAAACGCTGAATGGTATAACACAAAATGCCTGCCAGAAGTTTTTTTCTGAATTGAGCAACAAGCGATTGAACAACGGGCTCCGCGGGGTCCTTCTTCACCACGACAACGCGCCCGCGCACACTGCGATCAAAACGAGGGACTTCCTGGACTCCACACAGATCAGAGTCTTAGGAGACCCTCCTTACAGTCCTGATTAGGTTCCGTGTGACTTCTTTTTACTGCCTAAAATAAAAAATCTGCTCAAAGGGATACAGTTTTCATCGCCGGAAGACGCGCTAGCAGCGTTTGAGAAGGCCGTGGAAGAGGTGTCTGCGGAGGACTGGAATAAATGTTTTGAAAATTGGTTCAGACGCATGATACGTGGTATAGAGGCTGGTGGAGAGTACTCTGAAAAGATTAAATAAAAATAGTTTTTAGGTATAATGTGAAATTTTATTCTCTACAATGTTTGTCTTATGGGTATTTCAATAGAAGTAAGAGTATCAGTTTCAAAGAAATATGGTCTTGAAAATTCGCAAAATGTAAATTTGCACGTAAATAAGTTCCGGTTCACAACTTTTGATTTCGGCTATACCAATAAATCGAATTTAAAGTTTTAGACAATCATGCTGTGTGGTTTCGGCTTAAAGAATAGCACCAACCCAAATTCTTCCCGCGGGTGTCGTAAAAGGTGACTAAGGGACACAAACTGGGGGGTGGGCAGCAGCGCCTCCTGCAGTACAATGCCACCAATCTGCGATCCTCAACCCGCATGCCCAGCGTGGGGATTATGGGCATTAACCCCCAATGATGGTATAAGACAGGCCGCTCTGGTCATCACTAGGGGAGGGCTATGTCCAGCAGTGGACTCCATAATATAGCCTGAAGAAGAAGACAATCATACAACGCAAAATTTAACTCTCTTTAATATTGCAATAACGAAGATTCCAGTCCAAAGTACCGTTTCCGAGCTAGAAGCACAAAACTGAAAGAAAGTGTGAGAAGTTCGCGGTTTTTTGGCCCCCAAAAGTTGAGTTCACCTCCTGGGACCGTGCGAATTCGCATTACACGCATTTAAGATCAAATGATGGTATAAAATGATATCCAGCTTTCTGGAAATTAATTCCTGGATTTTTTTTAATTTGATTGACCTATTATATTAACATCAAGAATTTAAAATGTCAAGAACATAAAAAAAATAACATTCCATGCGATAATAAGTAAAAATGTCAAACAAGAGAGGTCACGGGGATAATATCAAATAGTATATCATTGTTATACTTATTTTAATCAATATAATTATCAGTCAGAAATTCGATTATTGTATGATAGCAGTTTTTAAATAATATATTTTTTTATTTGTGCTTGAACAAGCCTAAGTCCAGGTCTCTTAATGCACTAGACAGCTTATTATAAATTACAGGGCCCATGCAAAATACACTTTTGTGCACCAGCGCTGTATTTGTCCTCTGCGTAAACATATTTTCGTTTTATACCGTTTTAATCACCGACTGACTTGTGAAACTCGTATGAAACTAAATAGATATTGTGACTTTTATAACTACGCATGCCTATAGCCTATAGACTAAGGAACTAATAACCACGACAGTAAAATTGTATATTTTGACTTAAATTCTGGTTAACTGAAAACGGCATATTTTTATCTAGATTAGAAACTTAAAACCTCTCAAGAACTACATTTGAGCTGATGAACTTCGTAACAATGTCCACCAGATAATTTGCTACTTAATGAAAGTATTTGATGACCAAAGTGATTTTTTTTACTTAAATTTGAAGTTCTAAATTCCCATCTCTGAAAGTCTTCATCAGAACATCACCAAATTACCTTGGGACAGCTTTTATATTATATTTTATGAAACATATGCATATTATTTATGAATGGGCCTCATTAGGCCTTATTTGCTGCTGTCCATTGAAAAGTTCTTTTCTCCATCTCTCAAAGTCTTCATGACATCTTCACCAAATTAAAATGGGACCAATGGGACGCTATACCTAGTAGAACAAAAAAAAATATCGAAATAGGTTAAGATTTGACGAAGATAATGCGAAAACATAGTGAAAAATAATTAACATACGCGTCGATGTGATAACCTCTTTTGAAGTCGGTTAAAATGGAAATGACTTTCATTAAATAAATATGTGCATCATCTATAAAAATATCAACTGTAGCTACACGGTTCATGAGAGTTTACGTTCAGCTTGGGGACAGACCGACAGACGGACATACCATCTTAGCAATTGGGTCCCGTTTTTACCCTCTGGTACGGAACCCTAAAATCTATGTTTTAGTTGGAAGTTATACTTAAAGGGCTATAGTTAATTATTGTTTATGTAGTTAATTATTCCAAGACATTATAAAATGTAAAGGTGATATGCTGTCGACTGTTCCTCAACAGCAAGTTGCGAATTCAAAAACTAGGGGGTACAAACTGCGACCACGAGTTCTTATAGGAAGCTGCCATAATAATCGGTACCGTTTTTAGTAAAGTTTTAAGCAACTTATTTGTCAATAAATCACATAAAAATTAAAAGATGTACCAACATAGCTTAATCGATCTTGTACTAGAAACCTTAAAAAAAAAATATTTCTTCCACCTATTTTGCAAAATGTGAAATATCTGTGAACCATCCATGAGGTATATTTTCGTGTATCATTTTCGAAAATTTCTAAACATTTACCACGGATATCCGTGACATTTACTATCTGCGAACGGTTTAATCAGTGATGTCTGCGCGCGCCCCAGTCCCTTCTGTGTGGCCCAATTATTTCTATTAGCGCCATCTAACGTGGAGTAGCATAGACTAGTGAGATTGGGCACAAGCAACTCATTATCAAGTACGGTAGCTGACTGGGTTACGAAAGATTGATTAAAATAATTAAGTTATCTCGATCTTAATAACTTATTGATTAAATCATTGGATTTTTTAATATTAATTTATAAAAAAATAAACTATTAGGGAAATGTGGTTCAATTTCGTTATTATACAGAAAATGTAATAAGTTAGTCACAAATTTTACCGACAAGCGACGTCAGCGCCAGGATCCGAAAAAAAGCTATTGAATGATCTTCTATCCTTACTTCAAATTCAATGGTAATACAGAGAATATTGTAAAGAGGTTCGAAATTTCACTGATGCCGTGAGTCGCCCATTGGCTCAATTGGTAGAGCGCTGGTACGGATAGCCAGAGGTTGCGGGTTCGAATCCCGGCATGGGTGAAATTTTTAGCCTCTAAATAGGTTTTTAAATTTGTTCCTTAGCACGGGTTAGTGCATAAAAAATAAGAATAGTGTAATCATGTGGGTACAGTGATATCGTTCCGATGTTAAAACCTAACTGCAAAGTAGGTAGTCGGGGCTGTAAGTAATGCAATTTGCTTAAGTCAGATATCGCTGCCTGTACGTAATACAGAGAATATTGTAAAGAGGTTCGAAATTTCACTGATGCCGTGAGTCGCCCATTGGCTCAATTGGTAGAGCGCTGGTACGGATAGCCAGAGGTTGCGGGTTCGAATCCCGGCATGGGTGAAATTTTTAGCCTCTAAATAGGTTTTTAAATTTGTTCCTTAGCACGGGTTAGTGCATTAAAAATAAGAATAGTGTAATCATGTGGGTACAGTGATATCGTTCCGATGTTAAAACCTAACTGCAAAGTAGGTAGTCGGGGCTGTAAGTAATGCAATTTGCTTAAGTCAGATGTCGCTGCCTGTACGTAATACAGAGAATATTGTAAAGAGGTTCGAAATTTCACTGATGCCGTGAGTCGCCCATTGGCTCAATTGGTAGAGCGCTGGTACGGATAGCCAGAGGTTGCGGGTTCGAATCCCGGCATGGGTGAAATTTTTAGCCTCTAAATAGGTTTTTAAACCCATTATCTTCTTTAAAACTTGCTCTAGATTATGTAAGTGGTCCTCAAAATCTGTACCCATGATTATGACGTCATCCAAGGAGACAAGGCAGGCTTCCCCAACTAATCCGGCCAGTACGCACTCCATAAGTCGTTCGAATGTAGCTGGCGCGTTGCACAGTCCAAAAGGCATCACGTTAAATTGCCATAAACCTTTGCCAGTTGAAAAGGCTGTCTTCTCTTTATCCTTCGGATCAATTTCCACTTGCCAATAGCCCGATTTCAGATCTAATGTCGAGAACCATTTCATACCACTCAATGTGTCCAGGGTATCGTCTATTCGTGGCAGTGGATAACTATCCTTCTTGGTCACATCGTTAAGCCGTCGATAGTCTACACAGAACCTTGTGCTACCATCTTTCTTCTTTACCAACACAACGGGAGAACACCATGGGCTAGCAGAAGGTTCTATAATCTTGTTTCTCTTCATGTCGTCCAACATGTCTTGTACTTCCTTTTCTTTGGCAATCGGTATGCGCCTCGCTCGCTGACGAATAGGTCGCTCCTGTCCGGTGTCGATTTTGTGCTGAACTAACGATGTTCTTCCAGGATTTCCTTCGTCAGAGAAGATATCCCTAAAGCGCAGTAGCAACCTCTTAGCTTTCATACTTTGCGAATAGCTCAGATTACTTTTAGAATCCTCAAGGAGCTTAGTGACTATAATTTCACTCCTGGTATTCGATGTTTTTGAGCTTGGAGATGATTGGCAGCTTCTCATCCAAACGGCTTCCTCACACCTTCCAATAACGTCACCTTTGCTAAGGGTAATCTCACGATCGCCTATATTCACAACCCTTACTACAGCGGTCTTACCTCCATAGACGAGAGTTCTTGCTGTCAGAAATTTCTGACTGGCTGCACTGTCTCGTGTATCTTCAATCAGCACACACCTATTCCGCTGATTCTTCTGACTCGAAGGCAGCTTCACCTTTGCTTCAGTTTGTGCTCGTCCAGGTATTACGATTTTCTTCAGGCACGTGACATTTCCATCGGGACCGCCAAGTATGAAGTTCTCCTCATCACCACATTTAAAGACACCGTTAGTGATATCGATGTGACAATTGTGTTTCTTCATAAAGTCTAGGCCCAGAATGCAATCATCCATAATTTCGGCTACGATTACGTCGTGAATATATGACGCTTCCCCAACACATATCGTAACCGACCTTTCACCCAGGACGGGTATCTGCTGGCCAGAAGCGGAGAGAAGTCTGCTTAAACTGGTGCCTTTGCGGCTCCCTACAGCTTTCACCAGGTCTGGTCTCACTATTGTTCTAGAAGCTCCTGTATCTAGGGTGATTTTGCACTCTATTTTGTTCACTGCACCGCCTATTAGTAGACTGTTCCCATTCCATGCTTGTGATATTCTGGTTACTGGGGCTTCCTCCGCTCCAGCCAGTACCCGCCCCGCAGTCCTGGCTTTTATTCGTTTCCCTGATTCGCGGTGGAGGGCGCAGCGTCATGCTTCTTCACACACTCTTCCAAACACTGCTCTATTTTATTGAGACGCGCATCCAGTCTGTCATCTGTTTTGGTCGGTTGCCTTACCTTCTTAGCACACGTGAACTGCAGATGCCCTCTTTCCCCACACTTGTAACACATGGGCCCGGTGTTCTTCTTGGGCGGTGTCTTGATCTCTTTAACCTCCTCCGTAACTTCTCGAAGCTTATACCCTTGGCGGATATCATGACGCACAGCTTCTACTTCCAGGGCGTGTGCGAGAGCTTCTTTTAACGAGGAATGGTGGCGAAGCTTTACTGCAGCCCTAATTTCAAGATCCTTGATTCCTTCGACGAAGGCTTGCAAAATATTCGTATCCACCATCTTACTATCAGCAGAAGGATATGCCTTTCGAACCAGCTTCTCAATTTCCAACGCCCATTGTTGAAGTCCTTCACCCAGGCGCTGAGTCCGGTCACGCAGCTGGGCACGAAATACGTGTTCCAGGTGTCGTTCCCCATATCTAGCCTCAAGTGCCTCCAGCAAGTCTTTGAACTCGCTGCCCGAGGTCGGCAGTGCCTCCAGGACAGATAAAGCCGGTCCTCTGAGTGCGACGGTGAGGGCTGTCAGGCTTTGTTCGTCCGTCCACCCGTTTGAAGCAGCGACAGTCTGGAACTGCTGGCGGTAGGCGACCCAAGACGTAGTACCGTCGTACGGAGGCACCTTCACTTTAGGCCCGTGGTTTATGCTGACAACTCCGCTCGATGTAACTCCAGCAGCTTTTATACGCCGAAATTCCTTCTCTAGTCCAGTGAGGCCGGTTTTCACATTTTTTAGGTCTTGCTCCAACTCGGAAACCCGTTCGTTCACTACCTCTACATCTTCATGTAGCTTAGCGACCGTATCACTGAACTTTGTAACGGCAGAAAGGATCACCTGTTGATCTGCCTTCTGTTCTTCTCGCAGGCCTCTTTGTTCTTCTTGCAGGCACTGTATCTGCTTGCTCTGTTGTTCTTGCAGGCACTGCATCTGCTTGCTCTGTTCTTCTCGCATGCCCTTCAACATTGCCATCAGGCACGACATATCCAAAACCTCCATTGTACGCGACGGAGGTTTAATGTCTTCGGTGGGCGTGGCCAGGTGGGCGTGGCTACGAAGCGGAGCCTGTTGGTCGGTTGGTGAAACCTGGTGGTCAAGGCCGGTGGGCGGAGCCTGGTGCGAGGGGACGGTGGGCGTGGCCTGGTGAGCGTGGCCAGTGGGCGGAGCCGCTGGGCAGGTATGCTGTGTCTCCTCTACGGGCGTGGCCTGGTGGGCGGGGCCAGGGGGCGTGGCTTGGTCGGTGGGCGTGGCCTGGTGGGCGGGGCCAGTGGGCGTATCCCTATGGCCAGTGGGCGTGGCCTGAGGGGCAGTGGGCGTGGTCTCCGCAGCACCTCTGGACCTGGTCCTCACTCCAGAAGTATCCTCTCTCGGAGTCAGTGGAATCTCCAAATCCCCAATTCTGACACCAAATGTTACGGGCTAGGGTTCCGGATCTGGATGTAAAACGCCAATGACAACTTCTTAGGATTTATTCACGCAGGGTCTGGTCTGCAGGTCTTCACGACACTAAGTCCACACGTAGATTCCAATCGCAGATCCAATCGAAGTCCAATAGTATCGCTAAGGTCGTAGGTTATCGCTCGTATCGCAGGTATGTTCGCTCGAAGTTCACTCTTCGCTATTCCAAACGGAACTGACAGCGCGCCGCGGCGGCCGCTATTTATATCCGCCGGCCAGGGTTCTAGAACATTCCCGTAACTATGTACCTACACTCGGTACACGCGGCAAGGTCGCTCGAACAGTTACTCATTTAAAGAGTTTTGAACCTTACTTTAGTGGACATACGAGTCATCATTGCTTGCAGCGTTTATTGTTTACTAAAACGCAGCATGCGGCGACTATTCGATAGGCTCCTAGAAGGCTTTATTCTAGATGGTTCGGGATAGGACCGCGACAATAGTTTAATCGTCGCAGATAAATCAACTTGCTTAAATGAAGTCAATCATTAAGCCTTGCTTAAATGAAGTCAATCATTAATCAACCATTAAGGTGGCCCTTAATGATTGATTAATGATTGACTGAATTGAGAATTTTGCTAAGTAAATAGTTAACTGTAGTGCTGTCTCTTCGATTTTTTCAATAAAAGAGCTTGACAGAACGTTACTTTTTAGCATACGCCTTACCTGATATTCGTTGACGGTGACCAAGATCTGTTGTAACGCTTCCAGGTGCAGCATGACCACCAAAGTGGTGAAGTCCATCTCTAACAGCTGCTCCACGGAACCGTAGTGGCTTCTGAAGTCAGGACACTTTTTGTCCACCTGCAAATTATATCGTATCTCTTGGTCCTACAGCGTAGGTATATGACCAGTGGTACATTATCCACAATACGATTCGACACTGATTTGTGCAAAACGGAAGTTTCAAGTAATTTCATAATTTTGGGGTATTATCCAAGTTCGGTTTCAAGATTCACAGAGATATTTTTACATGCTCAGGGAACCTAGATTTAATATCGATTTTACTTCATGGTTCAGCCCTGGCAGCATAAACACCGAGGAAAATTACCAAAGAATCGCCTTACATTGCATTCATACGTGTATTTATTTACTCATTCGTTGTTTCGTTCATTCATTAATTCATAAATTTATTCATTCAATCACTTCGTCACTCACTGACTAACTGAATAACTCACTCTTTCACACAGTCTATCACTCACTCTCTCACTCACTCATTAATTTATTCACCTTTAGGTTTATGTATAATATAATCAATATGTTTATGATAAAAACATAGTTCCTAAGAGGTTTTAGTCAACATTTGTTGGAATTATGAGTGCAGAAGCCTAAAAATATAGGAAGAAGACTACGTAAAGTAGCCACACACTTATACTCACATTCCTGTAAGTGACAATGAACAGATACTGTTCGCTCGTGTCCTTATGTTCCACTTCGGGAGTCTCGACCACGTTGACGATGCTCATATTGGGTCTGTAGTACAGCATGTTGACTGAACCCAACCTAACCGCCGCTTCTAGAGTGGAGGTCTTCTGAGTGACCTTGAGTTCAAAGTGCTTGAGCGAGAATACTAGTAGCTTGTCGCATGCTTGGGTCAAGACCTCTGAAGCACGGTTCACGCTGAGGTTCAGCTCTGAAACGTGGAAAGTCTGGTTACACAAATGTTGGCACTACATATACATCATTATAACAGGATACATATCGATAAAAGCAGATATTGGTAAGCACAAGCCTTTGTCAAAATCCAGTAAAAAAGAACATTTTCGTATGCTGCGACACTAGTATCTTAAATTTATTTTAATGAAAGACGATTACGTTATCTTAATGTCTAATCGTTCCATAAGCAGTGAACACATCGCACTTGACTTTCACAGACAATGATAACAAAGAAAATCAGATTGTAATCGGATTTTTTTAAACTGCCATACTTTACCACGGGGTCAAGCCGAAGTTGGTGGAGGATTGTAAGACAGTTGCGGGCCTTAATGTTAGCAGTTACCAAGTCGCCCATAAGGCCTTTGACATGGCTTAATGACATGACGGCCGGCACCAACGGCTTAATGTGCTTTGCGAAGCACGGAAGCGCTCGAAAAAATGCCGCTAGCTGTAGTCACTGGATGGTCACCCATGCCCAAGTGATTAATTCCAGTCACTCGTTTCCACTAGGCCACGAGCGATTGGTATGCAATAAAGAGTAACAATCATTCATACCATTCATGATAAAGAACGCCTCTAGTTCAGTGAGTTGCACAGAGAGGTCTTCGGAGCTCTTACGAGCCGAGCGCGCCGCTTCCCGCTTCTGCTTCTCAACGGGGTCCAAGTATCGCAGAAGCGAGAGGCTCGATGCCTTTGAGTCGCTCGCCTGCGGGATAAGATAAAAAAACATTAAAGACATATTTATTGAACAACCGAAAACCCAGTTTCAAGGTTACAGGTTTTGTTAGAGGCAATAACGAATACATAAAAATCTGTGCCTGAGTTAGGTTCTAAAGCGGTATTTCACACTAAGGGCAGTTTTCTGAATTGAGTATTTCACTAAGTAAATACTTAAGTAACGTTCTGTCACGCTTTTTTCTGAGAAACTCGAAGAGCACAGCGCTACGGTTAACTTAGCTGAATTCTCAATTCGGAAAATGGCAAGTAAATAACGAGCAAAAATTACGTCATGTCTAAGTTTTTCTGGGATATAATCATATAAACTCGTACCACGCAGTGGATGGCAAAAATCAAGGTATGCCATTTGCCATGATGTTTAGCTAATTGTAATCCTTGCCGTTTCAAAACCGGAATTCGTTATTTTGTAAACCATTTTTTACAACACATATTTAAAACAGTCCTGAAGACTTAAGTAAATACGATTCAGGAAGTTACAAATAATCTATTACAGTCGATGCCATCGTAGTGACTCCATGATTGAAAAGTTTTCGTTCAGGCGCTACAAATACCACCAATGGTGGGTAGTACTTGTAGCGCCTCAACGAAAACTTTTTAGGACCAATAGAAAGAAAACATTTGACACAATAAATTCATTCATTCATTCATTCATTCATTCATTCATTCATTCATTCGTTCGTTCGTTCGTTTGTTCATTCATTCATTCATAAATCAGCGCGTCTTTAGAGAAAGTGAACATCATAAATCTCAACAAATACTGTAGCTCTTTTTACAATCTACCGACAATAATCTATTTAAATATTTTTTGCCAAAAACGGCCGTTTTTAGCGGAAATCGATTAAAGGCCTAGGTTTTTGATTATAGGTTCTGGTAGATTCTAAAAATAGTTATGATATTCAATTTAAATATATTAATGATATCATTATTATACACTAAAAAAAAAAATACGACTTTTTTTTCTATTGTTGGCGCTAGTTACTACCGCGTAACGCCTTCAGGGAAAAACTAGGTTATTAAGACAATAATAGTTTATGGTTGTGCGGCGAACGCAATTCGACATGATCTAATTCAGCGGTTCCCGAATTCTTTTGGCTACGGAACCCTTTTTGTTTCTCCGTTTTTGTACGGAACCCTAGCTCAAGGAGAAGTAAACTAACTGACACTTTGTTTTTTTTTACTTTAAATCACACCTAACTATACTTTTAAAAACTTTAAAATAAAGACTTTTTAAGATAAAAATATTTATTAAGTTATAACAAAAAGTTACAAAAAGATATGTTTAGTTAGATGAATGAAATCTTTTCATAGTTTTTGCCAAAATGACATTAAAGTCAGGTTTTATATCTGACAATTGGATGCGGAGGTCTGGTGTAACATCCAGCCTACTCCTAAACTTATTTTTCGTGTAGGCGTAAGCTGAAAACCCAGCTTCGCATAGATACCTCTCATAGATACCTAAACGGAATTTCGGAACACAACATTTTATAATAACACAATTGAAACTAGATAATAATTACTTCCATTCATAAGATTACCATACCTAAATAAAATTCTTTTTATTCTTATTCTTAAATATATCAATGCAGAAAAAAACATCGAAATTTTAAAATTTTCGCGGGACCCCTGAGAAGCCTTTTACGGAACCCCAAGGTTCCGCGGAACACCATTCGGGAACCGCTGATCTAATATTATCATTGCCCATTTTATATTCCATTAATTACTTTTACGCAATATGCAACTATGATCAAGATACACAACGTATTATGCAAATAACGCAAATCCCGTAAACCGTTTCTTTAGTAGGTGTAAAATTGTCCATGTATTTTTTTATCGATAATTTCAAACATACTGAAGAAATGGTTTTCAGGTTTTGCGTTATTTAATTAACACGTCGTAGATATTTAATACGTTGTTTTCAAAATAATGCAGTGTTTTCTATCTAAGTGCAATAAATTCAACAATGAAGAAACTAAGCAACTCCATAACTATAACACAACTTGTATGATGGTTAAAGTTTTAAAACTTTACCATGGTATCGTCATACATTTGTTCGAATCTTCGCATCGGCACGCCCGTTAGCACGAAAGCGAAATTATACGCTGCGATCTTCGAAAATAAAATAAAATAATCGACTAAAATATTTCAAAATCATCAAGTTCTCCATATGATATCCCTAATTATACTGACCTTCAGTTGCGTTGATTCTTCAGACTTTGGCAGTGGCATACTGACCAATATCTCACACAGAGTTAGCAACCTGAAATAAAATATATTTGTCTTAACTTTATTTTCATTTTTTCATCCACGCAAAGATACACATTCAGTACTATTTCAGAGTCAATGTGGAGATTATAAATTTTGCATATACAGCAAAGATAAAAAAATGTTTGTGGCCATAAAAAGGAACATTTTTACTTATAAGCTGACCGTGGTGCGGGATGTGCGCACTTACCCGATAACCTAAAAATACAGTGAAACTAAAAAGTTGATCGTCACCTTTTATTAAGGCTATAGCTGGTCATAGATTTGATATACCTGACTATAACGTAGCTTGTAAATAAAAGAATAGTACAACATAAGCACCCTTCACCCTTCCTTCACCCTTCTTCTGTGGGCCTTTTCTGAAAGCCAGAGTATGGGCTTGTAACGTTATCAACAGATATGACAATACAGTTTTTACAAAAGTTTACAAAATCTATGGAAAACTTCTTTAATGTTGTAGATACTTTGGCCACAAAGACTTGACGCTTGTGTTTGTGGTTGGCGATTGACGTTCGTGCGATAGAATTTGAAGAGACAATGCAGTATCGATGACACTAACTTAACAATGACCACGAGAGTCCCACGTTTAAATTGTAATAAAGCGCGACTTTCCAGTTGTTTCCCAATTGTAAAATTCCGACGTTATTGTGCCACAGAACGCATGACTCGCGCCCTCATACTACCCATGCATGTCGTGTAAAAATTAATGGTCTAACCTGTCCTTGGAGACGCTAATGGCGATTTTCTGCAGCTCGCCCCTGATCTTGATCTTGGGCATCCTCGGGTCGTCGGTGATGAGACACTTGTGTATCTGGATCATTAGGTTAGTGGGCTGCAGCAGGTGAAGAGGCGTCGCCTCGTCGGATGCGATTGCCGAGTGCCAGTCTTCGTCTGACGTCGCTATCACAACCTGCGAGATCGGACCAATGACTGAGGGGTGACTTTTCGAAGAGGCTTATAGGGAGAATTTCCCTTCGCAGAGGATGATCGTGGTCATCCACTACAAAACGAAATATCCTGTCAGGCAGATCTTCTCCCTGCTGCAGTGTAAGGCACGAACTGCCCCCAGGACTGACCTGCATTTCAGTGAGCTCGAGCAGCATTTTGTCGTAGGTGTGCTGGAGGATCTCCTGCAAGATCTCTTCGTCCTCGAGGCCGGACTTGACCATCTTGTGCACGTTCAACGCTTTAGGCGAGCGCGGCTCAGACTTCACACTTATCGCGCCCAGTTTCACCACCACGCACGACTCGGATCTGTACGATCGGATACACGCAAAATCAGTTAAGTGTACTGTATTTTTTTCTTGAAAACAATATAGTTGAAAAGATACAGTATTCCGGACGAGTAAGTAACTTACTCGTTATCAATGCATGGTCCCAATGTCGTTCATTACAGGTATTATTTCTAAAATGTGCAAATCGCCGAAAAATAACAAATACAACATATCTTTTACGTTGATAAAGTTTAGTTTATTTAAATAGTTGTACCGTGGCACGATATCACTTGAAACTGACAGCTGGTAGCCTCTCAGTTAATGAGGTGCTTCCGGTGCCAGGGACAGTAAATATTTCCAAATCGAAATATTTAGCCAAGGGACTCAAAATTATTTTTTGAAAAATAATGTAGACAGGACTTATGTTTTCAGAACAATGCCCATTAATTTGTGCTTGGCAACAACTTTTGTTCTGTAAGTCATGTTTCTCATATTATTATTTTTTCTAAATATTGTTTATATAATTTTATTAAATTCGCACTTTACGCGCTCCACCATGCTACAATAAATAAACTGGTGTAAAGAGGTTTGCACCGTTACACATTTGTTACATAGAATAGTAATTTTTCTGTGTAGGACAATGATTTACCGAAGACTGCAGCATGTTCGTAAACTTCCTTTATAAGAGACTACCACCAAAAAGCCGTAAAAAAGTAAATATTTAATTTTTTATTGCTAATATTGAATTTTTTTTTCACAAAAAACTTGAACAAAAGTTGGTATAAAGGACAAACTGTAACTAATAGGTATAGCGCATTTCAGAAATAACACTATATGTTAAGAGTGAAAATGAAAATTCTGAAAATTCAGTGAAATTATGCGCAGCCAAAGCATAATTTTTAACGAATAGTTTTCTGTTTCTTGAGGCCATTATTAGAATTATTTTTCACATGAAAGAATTAATGAATGATTTATTGCCACAAACACTATGCTTACATAACAATAATTGTAAAATAAAGAGTGCGTTGGACAATGATGACAATTTTTTTTCCCAAACTTCTGTTAAATTCCAGTTTACTTCCGTCTCGTTCGAATAACTTACCCTCTATAAATGCCAGTCTGCGGCACGATAATGTAGGAAGCCGCGATGTCAATATCGATATCGATAAAGTCGTGTTGTTGGACGGCGTGCTGCATTCCCAGTGCAGACTTCTCCTTGAGGTCGGACAGCTTGTTGCCCGCCGCTGCTTGTAAACTAATAAAAAAAAGTTATATAACAATGTATGATCATCACGAGTCCTTAAGAAATACTATTAAGATAAACTCATCATTTATTTCTAATATGGTATCTCAATAGGAAGCGCTCGCGTGTCCAAGTCGATCCAAGTGATTGGAATCAATCACTAGAGTTAAGCAACAGGCGCCGTCATGTACTGGATGGGTGATCATCCAGTGACTACTAAGTTAACAAAAGATATATGGCCGTTAATGAAGCAAAAAATGTACATATCGTCACTCAATGGTATCGTATGTAATGGAAAAGCTCGAAAAAATCTGAGAGACACGACTCCTGAACTATTTATAATGTATCTGCAAAACATTGTACTTAGGTACTTAGTAGTGTAGTAGGAACCCTCAGTGGGCAACACTGACTCGCATTTATCTGGGTTTTTGGCAACTTCATCATTATGTTACCCAAACATTAGTATAGCACTCTAAATAAAATAAAGGGACTGGATAACTATTTAGTTTTACATTTAACCGGTATAGTCACAATAATGCTTGTCTAGAAGAATTTACTTTTAGTAATAAAGCCGCCAATTGTACTGCACTATGTTATTGTTTCTTATGTAATTCATGGTGTACATACAATAAAGAATATCCTGTACATGTATCAAAATTATTTATATTGAATATTAACTATTTGCCTCTCTCATTCACAATATGGACGGCTTTGTGAAAGCAAGAAACAAAATGTTGTCCAGTTCCTTTCTTTAATTGACAATGTTAAGCTGGGTACTGACCAACGTTACGAGGTGTAATGTAACATGTTCCACCGCGAGCATTTATGCTGTCAGTGCGTAGTGTTACGGGGCAACCAGCTAGTGTGCAGAAGTTTAAGTGCTCCACCTGGCTGTCGACGAATGTTACATTACACCTCGTAGCGTTGGTCAGTACCCAACTTTATACAACGAAATCCAAATGGCTTACGTGGTCAAGGCAGTAGATTCAGTCGGGGGCTTGAACACGTTGACGATCTCGATGACAGTTTGCGCGTCGTAGATTATCTGCAGCGGCCGTGCCGAAACCTTCACCCGTTGCTCGCATTTTCCATCTGGTGTAGTAACATAGTTATATATTAAACGGGTCAAATCGCGATTATTTATTAGGTAAATAATCGCGATTTGACCCGTTTAATATATGACTATGTATCAGTATCGCGAATCATTAAGAAATACTGGTGTAGTAACAATTATGCTTAGTTAAAGTAAGATAAGTATAAACTAAAAGTAATATCAACCACGAACATAGTGGGAGCCGTTTAAATGCTATTTAAAAATAACGGCCAACACACAAAGAAATGTAACACCGCAATAAAAATAAAAACGTCGGAGTATAAAATATATTCCGTCGCTATAAATTTAAATTTATACCATCGCTATAAATTTCCAAACAACTGTAGAATTCACAGTATTTACTATAAAATTAAAGTTCAATATTTAATGGTATTTTGTAAATTGAAAAAGGGGCCTTAAAATGTGTTGCCTTATATCACTGAAATCTCATTGATAGCTCAGTGGTAATGTGTCAAGAACCAGATATGGAGGATTGTTTAATTCCTATATTTCATTCCTGGTGTAACTCTACATATCTTAAATTACATTTAAATATTACCAGAACATACCGTACGTAAGAATCGTTTGCCAAAGCAACAAGGTTGATTTTGCACTGCAGTTCACTCACCTAAGGGGTTGGTCTCGAACATGACGTTGAGCAGATTAACATCCTTCGTGACCTCTTTGGAGGTCACCAGTCGGGGCTCCTGCTTGTTCTGCTCCACTCCTAGCACGCTGAACTCTTGCATGGACACGTTCAGTCTGCGTACAGTATATTTACACATTTAATGGGTTAATCGTCGATTATTGAGGCGGTCCGATACATATCACTACGCTAGGAAGCCGCAGACTAGTCAAGTCAATTAATTGATTGGAGGATAACTTACTCCACGATTATTTCCTCTATTTCTAGCCCTAGATTAAAAAATGAAAGCACAATAACAAATAAATCACGTTTCCGTTTCCTGCTAGACGTCACATTTTTATGTTTTTGGCCAATTTCGTCCAGCCGATTTCGGCGAATCGCTATATTTACTTAAATGAACGTTCACTTGAGCGATGGTTCATTTTCTCTTTAATTTCTGGGTCATACGCCGTGATAAAATACAAAGTTAATAACACAGTCTAATAAAAATATGTTTGAGCTACTTGCTTCTCACTCACACATATAGCCGTTTATGTCGTGTAAGCGAGAAAAATCAGTTACGCAATTAATTTCTTGAATTCAGCGCGTTACAATACGGGAGCAAAACTGAATAACGTAATCCCAATGTACGTTTATCCTGTGTTTAACTTTTACTGTTCTACAATTGTATTAAAACGAAAGATGCTGAATGAACCAATCAAACCAACATGGTTAGATATGGGGGTCGTTCAATCATATTAGACATATTAGTCCGGTAATGGTCGTTTCATTCACACTACCGGTAGTCTAGTAACCAATGGTATAACCCGTGCTACTTAACTCGGCGCCTATCGTGATTCGATCGTCTTCACGAGAGATGCCTATTTAAGTTGCGCAGGTTATACTCCTGGAATGACATTGTACTCCTATCGCTTTGTAGACTACCAAATTGAGGCAAACATCAACCACTCTCGTGCTTATTTCAGTCTATTGCAAAACTATGTAAGTATTAGACTCTAGGTCCTGTTCGTTGAAAGACGCGGAATGAAGAAATGAACTAAATAAGTTAAATTTCGCTCGACTTCCCACCCAGCAAGCGAAACTGATCCAACTTACTTAATAGCGTTGGCACTCGGCCGCTGCATCATATCAACGCTAACGTTGTCGACACACGCCCTCAACACTTGCGTCTTATCTCTAACGGTAACTTGCAAGCTGTCCAGCCTGAAGTTGGTCTCTACAGCTACATATTCCGTGGGCAAATGAAGTGGGGCCAAGTTCTCGTGGTAGTCTATGGCACGAAAGAGTTTAGACTTCTCTTCGGGTGTCATGGCTTTCTCGAACTGTTTCACTGCAAGGAAAATAATTATTTAATAACATGTCTCCAGGTTAGTGGTTTCCCAGTGGCTAAGCCATATTTTGTCGTAACAGAATACGGCCCAGACAAACGGGGGGGGGGGGGGTCCTTACTTATGGCGGTGCCTTCGGAGAGCTCTGCATCTTTGGGACTCTTTCCATACCACCAGCTTAGCCATCCTTGTGATTTGCGCGCCTGCTCTTGCAACTTGCCTAGCCTTTCAACCTGCAAGGCAATTTGGGCTTTAAAACATTTGGCACAAGAGTTAGAGGGTGTTACCGAACGAAACCCGTTTGGTCTTTCTACAAATATTTATAGTTTCTTTTCGTGGCCATCTTGTATAACATTACCAACATCTAAAGTGGATATGCTTTCGACTTTAACGATTTGATTGCAAATTGATGACAGGATTATGTTTTAGTTTTTTTGGATTAATCAATTTACACCAGTACTGCCATGTTTAAAAAAATTGGGTATGAAACTTAAAACTTAAAATTTTTAAGTGTTTAAATATTGTGCAAACAATGTTTATAACTTTTTTGGGTTTTTGGGATCAGTCTTTACTCCCCATAACTAAGCACCTGACTCAGGGAATCACAGCGAAACGTGCTCGGACTCTACCAAATTACAAGTCTATATCGGGAATTAGTGGTTTTAACTGCGTATAAAACATTTGAACTCTAAACCTTGATTTACACATAGATAGCGAGCTAAGCTTGTAGTGTTGTATATCTTTTAATAATAATAAAACCAGAACGACTTTAACTTTAATATATATATATATTGTTTTTATTTATTTTATATTTATAATAAAAACAGAAAACTGGATAAAAACGGAATAGCAGGTAAAAATACCTCTTTATACCATTTTTTTAATAGGTAAAAAAATGGTGTAAAGAGGTTTGCACCGTTACAACATCATAACTAGTTTACACTCATCATAATGCTGTTCCGCACCTACATGATGATTGTGGTGATGTTTCTACGTTTCAAGATATGTTATCCAACAGAATATGTTCTTATTAACACACTGTATATGCAAATAAGTAGGACTCAACACATACTTTGTAGCCTTGGGTAACTCAAGAGCCAGATATGAGTGGACACACAACTCCCTCGCCGTCAAGTGTGTCCCATTAATATCCTACAGATGTCAACTATATCTGGCTCCCTCACACATACTCTCAACTCAGTACGGTAGTGATCTCCTACTTTATCCAGCTCACACAATGTGTGGTAGCGTGATCAACATCATCTGACATGTGTTACATTCGGCCGCATTTCTCATCGTAACCAAGGAGCGATGAGAGAAAGTTCACAAAAAAACGTGTGATCTGGATAAAGTAGTCTGACTCACCAGTTGTGTCTCTTGCTTCCACACGCACTTAGTCGATTGGACGTCGTATGAGCTAGGACACAAGTGGTGAGCGAGATATGATAGAGATATAGTGTGTCTCGGTGAGCAAAGATATGAGATATAACAACTCCCTCTAAGGATATACTTTGCCCAAGTCTAATACTTTGTTTCCTGACAATCTTGACGGTTGCACACGTACACAAATGTGGTAAGAAACACGATTATAAGAAATTCCTTCCTAAAATACAATTACAAAAAGGCCGAAAATCCATACCTCCAGTTCAATCCTCTGCCTGATGACGACCAAATTGAACAGGTCAAGTTTTTTCTCCCCATGGTCTATTACGGCAAGGTGTTCCGCTGAACATTTCCCGTTGGAGACGAGCTTGGATTGGTAGGCGGTGGCGTAGGATTTGCACAGTTGTCTGTGGGCCAACATATGGGTCCAATCCCAGTTCTTGCGGCGACGTTGGACTTCCTCGACTAGGACGCATTTGTAGGCGAAATGCCACCACTCCTTGTAGTGGCCTCTGTAATTCTTCAGATCTGGTCGATATTTTCTGTTGGAAAATACGAGTAGATACATAGATAGAGAACACTTTATTGTACATAAAAAAGGCACACACACAGATATTCTTAACCTAAGAGTACAGACGGCGGCCTTATCACTAAAAGTGATCTCTTCCAGACAACCTTTGGATGGACTGGATCAATACATTGGAGAAGGAAGTAGACGTACAAAGAAATCAAATTACATTACATTTACATACCAGCACATACATTGCTTCTGGCTCGACACTAGGATACCCTTATTCCGAATTATTTCAGATATATATGAATAACATATGCTTAATTAAGAAAGTGAGTATAATCACTTTCTTAAATTGTAAATAGATACATACAAATAATATTAATAAATAGAAAGTAATATCTTATACATACATAAATACATACATTTATAGGCTTAACAATATATGGACAGGACATAAATAAAAATAATTAGGCATACAATTGACTACATCTTACTCATTTTATTTCTGCCATCCCCTCTCGTTTGCACATTGTAACGTTTTTGCACATTAACAAACTAACCTGTAAGGCGCAGCTTTGGTCATTCTGTCCAACGAGTCGGCCAGCAGCATTAAGTCCTGGTACTGGAGTTTGTTCAGAGACACGGAAAGTTGTTCCATGTGCAAGCTTAGTATGACTTTCGGTACACTGAACTTGGGGGTGTCACCCTCGGGCTTTGGGTTCAGTTTTAGCTTCGCTGTGGCGGTTATTGGACCCAGAACTGTGGAAAAAAATCTTGTAATATAGATACATACATACCTAACCTCACGCCTGTATCCCAGAGGGGTAGGCAGACATTGTTAGATACATCCTGGAATAATTCGACAGTGATAATAATCCCTAGGAATTCTAATAAGTAGTATTAGTAGTTTCACCGCAACAGGGTTGGCACTGTGTAAACACTGTTAAAAAATATCAATTAAATTCAATTATTTTTATTCATTGTAAGAACAAAGTCATATAATGGCAGTCGTTAAGCCATGTCAGAGGCCTTATGGGCGGCTTGATAACTACTGACAGTAAGGCCCGCCACTGTCTTACAATCCTCCACCAACCCGGACTTGGCCCCCGTGGTGGAGTATGGCCTAACCTTCCTGCGATGCAGGAAGAGACCCGTGCCCTAGTAGTGGGGACATGCAAGGGTTGATAACGTAAGAACAAAATGTTTACTTAATGAACGTCAAAGTTGCACAATTAATAAGAAACTAAAAAAGAAACTCCACACTTATTATAGTTAGAATATTTTCGGGGCTTAATCGCGTAGTATTTTATTGCTATTTTACCTCGACGTTTCGACTATGTGTACAAGTCGCGAAAGTTTAAAATATGTCCACACTTATTCCAAAAAATCTTTTCCTCAATTAACAGAGCTTTCAACTTAAAAATTAATACTCATGAATGTGGTGAACACTAGAGACAATCGTCCTCTAAATACCTGTCGGTCAGTTCATCAGTCAAATCAGTTAATAAAAAAAAAACAAGTTGACATATGGCCTGACTGAAAATCAAGGCTGTTGTGTCATAACATAACAGACACAATGAATCATATTACAATGAATCAGAATACCAGCGTTGCAGAATGTATTCCTTTTGTGACAAATGCTGAGTCGGGTCCTTTCACAAACGCAGTGCACTGACATTCCTTGCATGTTTCTTTTTTAATCTAAAATTAATAATCCTGTACATTATATTTATATTCTGTCATTGTACTGTGTTTTTAAGTGAATAAATTATTTCAATTCAATTCAATATTTCCTTTTGCGGCAATTGAAACTCACTCAAGCGTTCTACTCTTCTTTTTTTTTGTAATCAGTTTGAGTTTGAATTTTTTTTTTTATTCTAGCTCTATTTTTAATTGTAATGTGTCGTATTGTTACTATAAATCTTTTCTCCCCTCCTATTTTTAAACAACGGTTTTATACAATTGACTGCCTCGTTGGTCTAGCCGTTAAGGCGCTTGGGTACCAAAGCTCGTGGGTTGTGGTAACCAGTCGTGGGTTCGAGTCCATGCGCTGAGTATATGAACACATCAAGCACTTAAGTTTCCTTACGATATTTTCTTTAGCGTTGCCAATATTAATCATAATATAAATAACAACTTTTGTATGTTTAGATGTTTGTCATTACACTATTTTTATTTTTAATGCACTAACCCGTGCTAAGGAACAAATTTAAAAACCTATTTAGAAGCTAAAAATGTTTTCTCTCAATTGGTAGAGCGCTGGCACGGATAGCCAGAGGTTGCGGGTTCGAATCCCGGCATGGGTGAAATTTTTAGCTTCTAAATAGGTTTTTAAATGTTTGTCATTGTTATCAAAAAACGCTGAACAAATTTCGAGTAAGTTTAGCTCATAGAAAAATTACTCATCCAGAAACGCATCTCACAGCTACTAAAATATACTTTTACGAGTATACGAAGGGAGAACTCTAAAAAACAGTTGTAAATAGAAAAAAATCTTACCATATTTGTAACTTTCCGGTTGCCACGTTTTCGTAGCGATTTCTGTTTCAAGATTACTTTTTATTTCCGCCGTTGTTTGCTTAGCATACAGCGGCGTGGCGGGATTCCAGTAGATGGCTAGCCCTTCTAAGCTGAGAATCTGAAAATAACAATTACGCAACTTACTGATTGAAGAAAACAATGATCTATCAAATCAGCCCAAAAACAGGGGCCACTCTTGGGCATAGGCCTTTATTTTAACAAAACATTGATAGTAAACTTGAATTATTGTTATTAAGCGTAGATGGCATTAAGTTTAATATTCATAAAAAAAAAAATCACCAAGATATCTTGGAAATATGCTTCATTTTGACAGCACACGTGTATACGACATAGAGCGACGCGTGTACGTTGTTAACCAATACTTTCTTTTGAAGATAAAACAAGCGAATCGGTGCGGCTTATTCTAAATTTCACATCTCAATCCGGCTGGCATTCGTAACTAAGCTAAGTTCTTCGCTAAGGAGCTTCGAAACGTTTACGGGCACTCAAATTTATTGGGCACATTGAGCTTAGTTGTCTCAAGTCACCACACTAACCTTGAAAATCTTGGTGACGGCTTCCTGAATGACAGTCTTCGTCCAGTTCTCATCAGTGGTGTGGACAGAGAGATTGTGCAGGGTAAAGCCGAAGGAGAAAGGCGCCCGCGGATTCGTTATACTGTCCTCGTAGCGGACGTGGATGTCTTTGATGTTCAGCTGGACATTCTTGATTATTTGCGTCACCAGCTTCTCGACGAAAGTCTCGTCCAGCTTGTTCTGATCTAAAATTGAAGAGATTAAATTCATGCGAATTGTGTCATGTTATGAGAGTGAGGGCTGCTCGCTGTGCTCGGCATTCTGTTGTAGATGAGCGAAGGATTCTAAAGCATATTCTAGAGTCCTTCGCCCCATTCCGGATTCAAAGAAACACTTTCGCCTTTTGCCACTTTAAAAAGTTGTTTGCTCCCTACGTAAACAATCTACTATTAAGGCACTCTTTTGGTTCGATTGATATTATATCACCTTTATATAGGTAGCTTTGTGGGTAGAACAATGGACTCGCAAGCGAGACACCCAGGTTCCATCCCCAGTGCGGGCATGTGCCAATGACTGTCCAATTTCAAAGTTACGTAAATTTGCGAATTAGTAGTCGCAAAACCACCCGCAAAAGTGAAGGAAAACATCGTGACGAAATCCGCGGCTTCGTTGGCTCCGCAAGTATTGACTAGTTGACAAGTCTTTCCTGTGAGCTAGGCCGAATAAGCTGTCAGGATGGTATAGGTTTTGGGCAAGCCTACACCATCTAAAACCATATCCCAGGCACTACAGCATTAGAGCGGTCCCTTCACCCTTGTGTGAGTGAATATGCCACTGGACGCCGCGTAATAAGCCCATAATCTCTGAATGAAAGACGGTCTATGCTCTCACAAAACAAAACAGCGCGGGAAAATTTAAAACGGAAAGCCGGCAAGGTATTCCACACTTTGGCTGTGTGGGTTATGAAGTGATAATGAAGGATCATGAAAAGCCAAAAAGAGCGCTTTTTTCAGTATGAAAGAAGAGGAAATTGTCAAAACACAGAGGATTTGGTTAAATTCTGTTGTGCTCATGTTGGGTTAATTGTCTGGTTTTTTGTTTCTGTGATGTGTCTTGTTGCTATGATAAATGTATTTCTTTCTTTCTATGATGATGATATCAACACTTGGTATGTCCCCACTGCTGGGGCCCGGGTCTCTTCCCGCATAACAGGAAGGTTAGGCCATACTACACCACGGCGGCCTTGAGCATTTATTTTCCAGAAAAATAAATATTTTTATCCTGATCACACGAAACATTTATCTCCATTTTCTGATTTCGAAAAGGCGCTTGCTCACTTAATCTAATGCGACGGGGAATAACGGGGTGATAGCAAGAACATCCTTGAAGAACATCCATAAATAGATTTGTTTGTGCACATGTTAGCTATCACAACAACCGCTTATCTTTAGCTTTATCTATGCTAGTCTACACAATAAACTCGTAGGTGCTACAAAACTAATAGTGAAGAGGCCCGCTAATCAGAAGAGAAGCATGATGGTGATCAAAAACTACAAAAGCAAACCTACACTAGAAGCATCTAGAAGTAAGGGCCAATAAGACACAGAACATATGGCCAAGAATAATAATAACTAATGTGGGAGACCCTTTATAATGTGGGATGCAAATTTTTTAGGCCCAAAGTGAAGATCATCATTTTTACGTATATTTTTTCGCTATAAATACATTAAATATATTTTATTGGTAGGAATAGACTTTGACTGCCTCGTTGGCCTAGCCATATCACAGCCTTGTGTTCGATTCCCACTGGGGGCCGCGGTAGATTTTGTACAAACAGCCTCTGTCTGGGTGTATTTCCGTGATTGTGATGTCCTTGTCCGGTTACCAACAAATTCTGACTAATAATCATGTGGGTACAGCGATATCATTCCGATGTAAAACCTAACTGCAAAGTAGGTATTCGGGGCTGCAAGTGATGTAAATTACTTCAGCCAGATGTCGCTGCCTGTACGTAATACAGAGAATATTGTAAAGAGGTTCGAAATTTCAATGATGCCGTTGAGTCGCCCATTAGGTCAGTTGGAAAGAGCGCTGGCACGGATAGCCAGAAGTCACGGGTTCGAATCCCGGCATGGGTGGAATTTTTAGCCTTTAAATAGGTTTTTAAAATTCTGACTAAGTCACGTCTTGAAACGATATTGGATTTTTTTGGCGTCAATGTATTTAAAAAAAACAACAGCAGTGGTTTTCCACTAATTAGGTTTTTTTTTGTCTTAACAGATTTATTCCCAAAATATACACGAGTTCATGCGAGCGAACTTGTGAAGAGGCATTGCAATAAAGACAGAGAAAATAAATATAGATAGAAAGGCACTGAATAAGACAAAACAGACTGTGTTTTAAAAGACAGAGGCTTGACAAAGGCTTCTTGCACATTTACATTAATAAGCTCTAATGCTTGATGGGCGATGTTGAAAGGGAAATGAAAAGGTTGGAGTGATAGGAAAAGGGCCTTTGCCCAGCCCGGGGTACATGGGTTGTATACATGGGTTAGATAGATAAAAGGCCAGGTGTAACCTTTCTCAGCCTCCTGTTTCTTGGCCTCTTCGACGCGCCGCAACTCGGCCTGTTTGGTGGCGAAGGCGAGCTTCTCCTCCTTTTCGGCGTCATACTTGACCTCGGAGGAGGGGTTCACTATGAGGAATAGCCGCTCCACCGACGCCTCCACTGACGCTCCATACAGGTTCTTCCACGGTATTTTCAGGACCAATTTGCCTGGACGACAGAAGGAGAATTTTTTAAAGCAACTGTACTTTCGTATTGTATTTACTAATCGTTATCGTTATCAACCCTTATATGTCCCCACTGCTGGGGCACGGGTCTCTTCCTACATCGCAGGAAGGTTAGGCCATACTCCACCACGGGGGCCAAGTCCGGGTTGGTGGAGAATTGTAAGACAGTGGCGGGCCTTACTGTCAGAAGTTATCAAGCCGCCCATAAGGCTTCTGACATGGCTTAACGACTGCCATAATATGACAGCCGGCACCAACGGCTTAGCGTGCCTTGCGAAGCACGGAAGCGCTCGGAAAAATGCCACTAGCGGTAGACACGGGACGCTCACCCATCCCGTACCTTACCGCGCCTGAGTTGCTTAACCACTAATTTACTAATCAATAAAATAGGCACACAGAACATGCCAACTTCCTATTAAGCAAATTGTTTAAAAATCACTGTACTTTTTTTTGAAGCTGTTGTTTAGAATATCAATATCTCTAGCTAGCCTTGGCAACTTGTTAGAGTGAAATCTTTATATATAAAAGGTAAAAGTGATTGACTGATGTATCCCCTAAGGCTAGAAAGTCGAAATTTCGCACACGTATTTGTCATGCCGTGCCCTGACAAAACACTGTATCTACAGATACAGTGTTTTGTGGTAACACGAATATTTAGATTCCGTACCCTTAGGTACATGGTATGACATCCAAATAATATTTAAAAAGTCTTAATAATATGGAAATTAGTCATAGCCATTTAGACTGTATAGCCAATATTATAGAGACCGATTTTGACAAAATACTGTTACTATAGGTACAGTGTTTTGTCAAAACAAACTCGATGTTATTTGATAACATGTAACTGTAGATGCAGTGTTTTGTCATAACAACATCACAACGTTTTCCTATTATTCGCCAAGTATCCATTAAAAAAAGGATTTTTTAAAATTCATTCCTGAAGGGGGTGGAAATATAGGATAAAAGTTTGTATGAAACTTTTTATTCCTTGCACATATTTGGGTGAAATTTCGTATGGAGTGAGTACAGCAAGAATAATAAGTTACTAATTTCAGGGTTTTCTAAAATTCAACTCCTAAGGTAAAATAGGGGATGATAGTTTGAAATACACGCACAGACCATACCCTTAGGGCTAGAAGCATAAAAAATCGCACACGTATTCCTCTTATGACGTAGGCATCTACTAAGGAAGAATTTTTCATAAACCAACCCCCAAGGGGGTGAAGTAGGGCATAAAAGTTTGTATGAAACCTTTTACTCTTCGGACATATTTGTTTTAATTTACCGATTTATTATACCAAGGTTTGGATATATTTGTGTGTCAAACAATATAACCCATTCAGCCGATTGTACCTGATTGCATCACGATCTGCAGCATCCACTTTACATGATAAGTCGGATATATTACTAACATAATTGTAGAATGAATAATTGTTAATATTAAATCATATTTATGTTATATTATATTGAATGGAGAATTTGAATCATTATTATATGTATTATTGAATCATTGTCTGAATAATATATGCACTAACAACACACTACTAATTATACACAGTGCAACTTTTGCTGGTAAAATAGTCATAATCAAGTAATAATTAAGGAATTATTTGTTTAATTAATGAGCAGAGTGGTTTATTCTGTACAATTTATTGTTTATGGTTAAAGGTCGTTTTGTACCTATTTTTATTTTAAATAGTGTAGTTGTTTTATTCAAATATCATTGCCGTTCTCACACTTTGGCTGTAGCTGAAAATCAGTAGAATATCTACTTATTTAAAGTAGGTACCATTATACTGAGATACGGCCTTTTTGAGCTTATGTGGCACACCCACATACGGCCTAAAATGCCGTAGAACTCGATGCATGTGAGTTAGTATTTAAGATAAAGCTGTATTTGTACTTCAACTATTTTATGTAATTATTTTTATGTGATGCTTTATGTGTGTGTGTCTTTAAGCAAAAATAAATGATTTATCTATCTATCTATCTATCTATCTATCTATCTATCTATCTATCTATCTATCTATCTATCTATCTATCTATCTATCTATCTATCTATCTATCTATCTATCTATCTATCTATCTATCTATCTATCTATCTATCTATCTATCTATCTATCTATCTATCTATCTATCTATCTATCTATCTATCTATCTATCTATCTATCTATCTATCTATCTATCTATCTATCTATCTATCTATCTATCTATCTATCTATCTATCTATCTATCTATCTATCTATCTATCTATCTATCTATCTATCTATCTATCTATCTATCTATCTATCTATCTATCTATCTATCTATCTATCTATCTATCTATCTATCTATCTATCTATCTATCTATCTATCTATCTATCTATCTATCTATCTATCTATCTATCTATCTATCTATCTATCTATCTATCTATCTATCTATCTATCTATCTATCTATCTATCTATCTATCTATCTATCTATCTATCTATCTATCTATCTATCTATCTATCTATCTATCTATCTATCTATCTATCTATCTATCTATCTATCTATCTATCTATCTATCTATCTATCTATCTATCTATCTATCTATCTATCTATCTATCTATCTATCTATCTATCTATCTATCTATCTATCTATCTATCTATCTATCTATCTATCTATCTATCTATCTATCTATCTATCTATCTATCTATCTATCTATCTATCTATCTATCTATCTATCTATCTATCTATCTATCTATCTATCTATCTATCTATCTATCTATCTATCTATCTATCTATCTATCTATCTATCTATCTATCTATCTATCTATCTATCTATCTATCTATCTATCTATCTATCTATCTATCTATCTATCTATCTATCTATCTATCTATCTATCTATCTATCTATCTATCTATCTATCTATCTATCTATCTATCTATCTATCTATCTATCTATCTATCTATCTATCTATCTATCTATCTATCTATCTATCTATCTATCTATCTATCTATCTATCTATCTATCTATCTATCTATCTATCTATCTATCTATCTATCTATCTATCTATCTATCTATCTATCTATCTATCTATCTATCTATCTATCTATCTATCTATCTATCTATCTATCTATCTATCTATCTATCTATCTATCTATCTATCTATCTATCTATCTATCTATCTATCTATCTATCTATCTATCTATCTATCTATCTATCTATCTATCTATCTATCTATCTATCTATCTATCTATCTATCTATCTATCTATCTATCTATCTATCTATCTATCTATCTATCTATCTATCTATCTATCTATCTATCTATCTATCTATCTATCTATCTATCTATCTATCTATCTATCTATCTATCTATCTATCTATCTATCTATCTATCTATCTATCTATCTATCTATCTATCTATCTATCTATCTATCTATCTATCTATCTATCTATCTATCTATCTATCTATCTATCTATCTATCTATCTATCTATCTATCTATCTATCTATCTATCTATCTATCTATCTATCTATCTATCTATCTATCTATCTATCTATCTATCTATCTATCTATCTATCTATAAAATACCTACAGTACATTAGATATCAACATTGAGATGTTAAAACTGGTATTAAAATTCCAGGAACAGGTGTTATGTTTAGGATTGGTTATCATATTAAATTTAGGTCTTAACTTTAGGTCAATAACATAGGTAACGGTAATATAATAATTGTTTTGAGATTCCAGGATTTTACAATTAAGTATCTAGAGATCAAAAAACCAATAATTAAACAGTAATCAATTACTAAATACGCAATATTTGGGTCACCCCTATAGGGACACACTGTAGAGTGGCACCCCGGCGTTGTTATTTCAGTTAGTTGTCGTTTGACTTCATCAGTAAACATACGTGCACCCAGTCTCAGCCTTTTATTCGCAGAACCCTAATTCGAGTCATTAAACTGGTGACCCTGACGTGATTGACCTATTGCACAGAACATAAAAAAAGAGTAGAAGTAGTGACATGACACATTAGTACGAAAACCAGCGTAACCAAACTGATACACATAAACCAAACGCACACTAAGAATGCCAAGCTGCCATCGGTAAATAAAGTCAATGCCGAAAAGGTGTACATCATAAAAGAGTCAAGTAAAATATGCACCTTTTCATAATGTTAACAATGATCAAAGTCAAATGACAATGATGAAAATAAGGTTGACATTTTGTAGTAACGCTACTCTACACTAGATGGAACTACCACCGCGTCGGACCGAAAAGAACTTTTACCTAGGAAGACATAATGTTCAAAATTGAAAAAAAAGTACATTCTCAGTTTGGGATGGGACAATGCGAGGTCTAGTTTGTCGATAGGGAGAACCTATCGACAAATTATACAAACAGTTTAACACATTAACGGCCGAATACGAATACTGGTACTCAGAAGTATTTTTAGCTATTTTTTGCTTGCGGGTTGACTGGTAGAAAATGCATCTTTTTTACATTATCTTTTGTGCAATAAAGAATTAATACTAATAGGGTGGATATATGCACAAATAAAACAGTGTGATAGATTTCATAATATTTTAAAATGTTATCTCTTATTAAACTAGCTTTAACCCGCTGCTTCGCCGGCGGTAGAAATTATAACACGAGAAATATTATTCTACGACTCAATTCAGATCTTTGTCTATCTGTACGCCATGTTTCATACGTAATACTTATTGATGATGGTACTAATATAGTTTCTATATACGCAAGAGTCTAACCTGGAAGTGAAGCACATTTTTTCTTGTATTGCTGCATCACATAAGTGCCACCTTCCGCCTTTTTTAGTTATTATGAAGTGTTCATGAAAATGCTCTGAATATATTGTGCTCAACTTCATTGGAAACAAATTTTGGCTTCTTATCGCTGCCTCCCATTTAAATTTCGTATCCGGTTTCCTTAGGAAAACTAAACGAATACTCACTTCCAAATTGTTTCGGGGATTCCAAGAGGCTTGTTTTATCATTGCCTCGGTTTGCTGTTGTCAAAGGGATTGAAGTATTAAGGGTAAATAGCAGAATAATAAAAAAACCATAAAACAAATAACATAACAAAACAAAAATCTGATGCTCGCCAAGAGAACAACCACTCGAACAGGCAAAAAATACAATAAGTAAACTATTTAATGTTTTGAACTGAAGTAAAAAAAAACATATGAGTGGTTTTCGATAACCTCACTTTAAATCTCGGTTGGAATATTTAAAAATGTAAGATTAAAATGACTTTGATAGTTTCTTAAATATTTCAGTCCCTGATAAACTGGTGAAGAAAAACTATATCGCTATCTAGCTGTGCTCACCTCTTGTATGTGCTCATGTCATGTCTTGTATGAAAAGTAATGTATGAGCTCCAATGACAGTTTTCACATGCACAACGACCAGCCGCCGACCCGAGCTCATACATTACTACTTTACTCGGCCCGGCGACCGGACGGCGACCGGGTGCATATGAAAAGGCACTTAGGAAGTAGGTATTAAATAACAATAATTATTTTACCTACTTAGACGAATTGGAATTTGCGATACCTAAGTACCGTTAAGTATGTATGGCTACTAAGTAATAGACAACTAATTATCGATAGATTTTTATCATGTGTGCCCCCATCCGTAATTGAGTAGAATTCGAATTTTGACAGAAATTTCTAGAGAATGTACACTTTCTTCGATGAAAATTTTACTTTACTAAACAGTAAATAAAGGTGGTTTCGCTTTCTCATTTTCGCATTGGTTTCCGTGTTCATGTCATTACAAATTTAATTAAAAATACAATGAAATACGTCTTACAGATGAAATGTTACGGCATGATCGGTATATTTTGGTCCCCAACTTTTATTTTTACTCTCACACACAGCATAAAAAGGCATTTTTATAAAGTTTTCACCATTTTTTCTTTACTAGAAGCGCACGGCAACTGAAGTCAACAAAACTGTCACCGACTACGCATAGACAATACATTGCTAATGTGAGGCACGCGGGAACCGCCCACTTACGACTTCTACTCTTTTTTTATGTTCTGTGACCTATTGCATAGGTCATATCCTACTATATACTCGTAATAATCTAAATGTGAAAGTATAATATTATAAATAAGTCCCTTATTTATAATATTATATTATACATACGCTAATTGGGAAATCCTTTCACCACAATGGCTTGCCATCGAAATGCTAAGAAGAAGAATGTGAAAGTTTTTGAAGATGTTTGCATGTTTGTTACTCAATCACGCAATACCGGCTGAACAGATTTACATGAAATATGGCGTTCAGATAGACAAATATCTGAATTGACATAGAGGATACTTGATATCGTTCCTTTGGGATAATTTCTAACACGGGCGAAGCCGCGGGTTAAAGCTCGTATTTTATATCTAAATGCTAATTAGGATAACTATATATTTTATACACTGTTACTGTATGGAATCAGGCGTTACTTTACCGAAATCCATACTAGCATTCAAATGTGAAAATTACTTTGCTAAATTGCGCCAAAAATTTTGTTTGCTAAATTCCGCCAAAAACTTTTTTGGAGGAATTTAATAAAGTAATTTTCACATATTAACTGGTAGAATTCTATCATTGGTTCCAATTTTTATTTTTAACAGTCAAAACACAATAGGTTAAGATTGCCTATTTGACCTTCAGTTTTTTTCTCTGTGAGTCACTAACACAATGCCACTACTGATGTTTGATTTGAGGCCATGATGTCACTGTGTCTGAACTTTACAACCACTATAACAATAATTATGGCCACTGTGTAGACTGCATGCTAAGTGACTTGATAACCTTGTTTAATTAGGTGGGTCAAGAGAATGAAAAATTAGAACAAGGCCCAGAAAACTCTTGATTAAAAATTACAGTAAATTATACATTTTTTGATAATAGTTTTCATATTAATCTGTCATTTATTTTTATTCATTTATTATAGGTTAAGCCTGAAATAGGGCAGATTGATTATTTTAATAAATATAGCACAGTTACCTGGTTAAGACATGAAAACATCATCTAAGTGATATCAATTATTATCGTCAGCAGCTAATCAAACTTAACTTTTTCCTTGCCAGTTGCACATTATGTGCTGAATTAGCGAAAACACATTTAAAGGTTCACATCCTGTTGTGCCAGGCAGGTTGTACTCACCAAGATGTCCATAGACAGTTTGCACAGGGATGTTCAGCTCCTCTAAGGCATTTTGCTTTAGCACCAGGTTCTCCAGTACCACATCACCTGAAAATATAATGATTAGATACTTGTGGGCTATTAAAATGTACTGTAATATTGATTTTCAAATAAGCTATTCATTACATTACTTAAACCCATACATTGTTGGCTCTTTACTGAACACATGGTCGAACGATACTCGTGAAAACTAAAGGATGAAACAACAAAACACAATGGGCATTGTCACATCCTATTTTTTATTCTATAAATCTAAATTATAGACTAATATAAGAAACTAATTTGAATATTTTCTTAATTTTTGATGTAATTATTTTTTTATTAATTATTTAAAGTTTACACTATTTTTATTTTTAATGCACTAACCCGTGCTAAGGATAGATAAATAGGTTTTTATATTTAAAGTTTTGTAAGTATGACGTCACCACTGGCATTATGAACTATAGTGCGTTCACATTAACTTGACGCGTGAGAGAATTGGTAGCACTGAGATTTTTACTGTTACCATGTTAAATAAGAAATCTTTCCCATTACTTGGGGAAACTAAAAGGATTGAGCGCTTGTTTAACCATCTTCCGATTAGGTCCAAAAGCTAATTCACATGTTATGTCCTTGTTACCAATTCTCTCACGCGTCAAGTTAATGTGAACGCACTATACATTCATTGAATTTATTCATGATAAAAAAAAAAGTTGACCTATTTTTTTTTACACTATTTTTATTTTTAATGCACTAACCCGTGCTATTTTTTTTTAATATTTGTAGGCAATGGAACTACCGCTTTAGAGGCAATGATGACTATATTTTAACTCATTTCACTTTTCTCTGGATTTCTTATCTCTGTGAACTGGATGCCAAGGAAAACTACTCCCATTGGCAATTTCTTGAGTTTGATAGCAATTCAATTTTCTTTACACCCTAAATGTATCATAAACCTACAGACAAAAGGGCAGCCACCCTTACAAATGCATGTGCTTTGCAAATAGTTATAGGAAACTGTGAAAAAAAAAAGGACGTAAAGGTTGATATGCTGTCCACTGTACTAGTCATGAAAGGAATGCCACCCTTGACAGTTCTGGTCAAACCCCTGCTGTCCATTTGCTTAAATTTTGCCCTCAGGCGGTCATTACGCCGGTCGCCAATCGGCGCAGTGCACACCTCTTGAAGGTACTTCGACTTAACTATAAGGTAGGCAATTCCCGATTGCATGGCAGAAAGAAACTAGATGAATGACATCATATCAACTTACCGCCCCATATCCCAAGTTTCAGCTGGTTCCGGTTAAGGTTTTCGACATAGTCCCCAAGAAACCTATTCAGGACGTCCACCACAATCGATTCAAACACCATTTTGCATCAATTCATGAAATTGAAGCGGATAAAAACACTTCGCAGATTTTTCTTTGGTTATGTCATGTCGAAGCCTACAAGGTTTATCATCATTTAACAAATGAAGTTTTTAATTCAACAAACAATTAAATTTTTATAAATTCTACAAGTCGTAGGATGATATCATTACCCGAATTAGAAAACAAAGTATTTATCGTTGTTCCGCAAAGCGATTAAGCAAAATACTTCATTCATTTGAAATTTGCTTGACAGGATTGACAGCTGACTTTTTTTTTTTTTTTTTTAGTTCGTCCCGCAAGGAACCGGCTAAGGTCTTAGACCATGCTGCCACGTCTTTGGATTGACAGCTGACTTATAATGACAGATTACTTAAAGATACTTATAATCTGTGAAGCCATTTAACCGACTTCAAAAAAGGAGGAGGCTATCAATTATTTTGAGTTTTGACTGCCAAGTTGGCAATGAGCGATTTTCTGACAGCTTCTAAAAAATAGTTCCAATCTCGCTGCTAGATGGCGCTGCTGTCTACGTACGTAGTTTTTTTTTAATACTGCTGAGAGACCTTTATTAGTCTGTGTATGTATATCACTGTCGAAGTTGAAGTTATGGCATCACTTAGCACTGTCGAAGATTTTATTACAAAACAGACGTCATTATACCTACTTAATTTTAAGTTTTTAACAGTCCATTTGCATGACTTCTCATAAATTGATGATTTGTTGACTACCTACCTTAAAAACAACCGGTTTTTTTGTAAAAGAAATTACTAGAGTTGGTTAAATTGTTCTGTGATCTAGACGGAACACAGAGTATATTACTATAGAGACGGAATGACAGAAGTTCACAGATTACAGATATATTGTGAAAAAAAATCAAGTCAAGTTTTATCAGAGCCATCTGTCGGAGTTTCAAGAACTATTTTTTGTTTTTAATTTGCTCTAGGAAAATCCCTCATAGTGCCAAGTTCCAGGGGTTCTACTATGTAACGTTTAAATGCTTAACTCTTTAGAGTGGAATGTTATGTACAGTGCTACACAAGAAATAAGTCTCGCGGATGTCACGCGGATGTACCTGCGCAGATGACCAAATTTTGGATGTGCGGCAAGTTGATCGACCAATCAGATAGTTTCATTTTATGGCAGGCTGCGCGCCTCTGTTGCTATTGGTTGATTCAACGTCATCGATGCAGGTGACTATTAGTTTGGCATATTAGCGTGAGCGAAATAGGTAGCGCTACTGCGGCAATCAATTCTGCACCTTAACCGTATCGGTTAAAAATCATGTTGACTGTACTTATAGCTGCGGGTACTTTTGTTACACTTCTTCCTAGTCTGCGTAAACGAAGATTCCCGAAGGGACGTTTATGATGTGTGTGTAGTACTGTAATAGAATGGCAGACCAGCACATACATTTTGGGCACCGACTCCAAGATATACTTCGACAATACTTACTTATGTAATGACCTACTAAACGTTCTACAGACTACATTATAATTTTACGAGTTATGTTAGGCCATCGAGTAGACATTGCATTAAAATTCATTCACTCATTTCATTCATTCTCCTTTTTAATTATTCTGAGTTTTTAAATCTCTTTATCGTCTGTGGTTTTTAATCAATAACCTGTCACTGTCACTTTCGGTCTTCGGAAAATTCGGAAATAAAACGAAACGTGTTTTTGTCCTGTCACGTTTTTGTCTGTTGTCTTGTCGCGTGGTGGCGCGTGTGGTCCCGTTTTATTGAAAATTTACCGTAAAGTTGAATAAAATAAGTCGAGCTATCCCAGGATTTTGCTCACATAATCTAAATGAATGCTCCAAAAATGCCTGACATGAAATATATCTTAGTAACGGGAGGTGTAATTAGTGGTGTAGGCAAAGGTGTGATAGCCAGTTCTTTTGGAACGATTTTAAAAAGCTGCGGTATCGATGTGACCTCAATAAAAATCGACCCCTACATAAATATAGATGCTGGAACATTCTCGCCCTACGAGCATGGTAAGTGAAATCTAGTTCTTCCATCTAATTGCGCTTCTATTACCAGTTTGGTTAGGAACACTATGCGAGTGCTATTTATATGTTGTAGGTGAAGTTTACGTACTCGATGACGGCGGGGAGGTCGACCTTGATCTTGGAAATTACGAGCGGTTCTTGGACATCACGCTGCACCGCGACAACAATATCACTACTGGCAAAATATACCAACAAGTCATTGAACGCGAACGCCGCGGTGACTATCTTGGGAAGACAGTACAGGGTAAGAGTTTTTACGAATCTTCCTTTCTCAAAATGCTGTTACTTCTTTGCCGTGTTTCATGCAAGTAAATTTCGTAGTTTATTATGACAATTCAATGTAAATTGTGTATGTAGCAGAGACTACCTACTGTTAATCTGTTGGTTAACTAACTGTGGAATGTACATAAAAGTGTCATTGTAAACCATGGATTGTAGTTCTATGAAACAGGCCTTGGCGTGGGTAATATATAACGAAGCTACTTGCTCCTTTTAAATGTTAAAAGTCTGTAAGTTTGATAATTGTTTTACTGAAAAGAATTTCACGGTTGGTGGGTAAAGTATGATAGCACAATGTGGCGCTCTTTAGGGGAGGGCTATGTCCAGCAGTGGACTAGTATTAGCCTGACGACGGGTAATGTTGGCGGCTGTTAGTTTGTTCTTCTGAATTGCATGTCAGTTAAATTTGTTTTATACAGTAATTGTATTTTTACTGTTTTTAAATTTACATGCCGGTCAGGTACACCAGTGACATATAGAAAGGCCGCCGTATTGTACATTCCATGTAAATATAACCACTTAAACGTCCAGGTCGCGCGGCCACGGAAGCCTTAACCGTCCGCGCTCGCGAATTACATTTTTTGCGATTTTTTTGCACATTTTTGCACATAACCATTGTTAGAAAAACTGTAATAACTATAGAACTGCTGCAGCTACCACAAAATAAAGTATACTTCCGAATAGCTTATGAAATGCACTAACAGATAAAGTAAAAATTACGGCTCCAAGTAACATTTTATAATTAAATTCAATAGAATAAATGAAATCAATTGTGGAAACATGGCGTGACGCGGCGGTAATTGAAAATGTCAATCTGTCGTTGTATGTAACACAATTCAGTTTTTTTTGTATTTAATCATAAAGTGCAAATCCTTACGATTATTTTGATATATAATACATTGAAAAATAATGAAAACTTACATTTTAAAAGCAGATTGAAGTCACCTCACGTAATAGATACGAACTGATTTTGTTTTGACACCGAAGCTTTTTTTTTATTCGGAGACTTGGCTATGACATCAAGCATCAATTGAACGAATAATTTACCACAGATTATTGTAACAGCCGATTCGAGAAGTTATTTGAAAGTTTTCATTCAAAAAAATCGATTTTACTGACGCCAGTCCGCGAAGTAACTATAGTTACGTAGACGTACAACGCTCCATTTTTTTGAGTAGCACTAGTTACGTAGACGTTTAAGTGGATAAGAATATCCCACAGTGTTGCTCTTAGTAACTGCACCCTTGGATCTTCCTGCATCACAGAAACCTTCTTTCTTTCATGTGTAAAGCAAAAGAAGATCTAATGAAACGCATGTACTTACAAATAAACAAGAAATCAGTAAATATTATTAATTATTCCCCAACTTTTACATGTCAGTTATGGCTGCTGTTACATGTGGCATCCCTCTAAAGAAAGGCCAATGAGACGAGATAAGGAATGTAAACAAATGGACCTTACTGAGTTACATTGCGATAGTGAGCGATTATTATCTCTTTCTTTGTCACACGTACGTTGCGTATTTCGTGGTACAGGAAAACTTTCAGTACGGCAGTTGTCAACATTTGGTGTCATCCGCCATTTTGTGAACTATAATAGTTGATTACTCTTTAGATTGCATTCAAAGTGATACATATTTTTTCGTTTTCGTATTTACTATGTTTATGGTGTTTACTTAATCCGCTACTGTAGTTTTCTTGTTGATTTTTGCTGTTATTGTAATTAGTTGTTGGTTTTAGTTATGGAATCACAGCCTGGCGGCGCTAGACAGTCTAGGACTCTTCTGGTGAATCATGTTTGACTAATACAGACGACAGCGATTAGAATAGGGAATCCGAAATTTCTATAACTATAATTTATTCAAATAAAAATGTTTTGAACCCCTGAAACTTTGTTTACATTCTTTATCTCGTCTCATTGGCCTTCCTTTAGCATATTTTAACATTTTTAATAATTGTAAAGAAATGGGCATTGGATTATTAATTTTGAAAGTGTATCTGAATGTCTGATATTATAGATAGAGAAAACTTTATTGCACAGCAAGAAAAACAAAGAAAATTAATTACAATTATAATTTCTTAAATCTAAGAATGTTATGCATGTGGCAGTTTATCATTTAGTGCAATCTCTTCCAGACAATCTATAAAATAAATAAATGAAAATAATAAAATAAAGTGTGCAAACATAGGGATGTAATATAATGTTATACCACAGTGTGAACCGGTCTGTACAAAATGTATTATGAGCGATAAATTATTGTACTATATCAAGATGAATGTAAAAATATATTATATTAAATCCCAGCATTCTTTAAACAGGTTTACAAAAGAGGATTTTATGCCAATAATAAGTGATAGTGTTTTGTTGCGTTTTATTTTATAAATGATTATTAATGACACACTTTTCAACTTACGATTTAATTTCTTTCATTTATAACAGTGCAGAAACATTGTAAATAATTAAAACTGTTTTTATAAGGATTTATGCTTGTTTATTAAATTTTTACAATTTTCCGACGTTTCGGCACTTTTTCAGGTGCCGTCAAAGAGTATATAACCACTACGTCTCGGATGACTGAGGTGACAGGCGTCTTTTAGAAAGCAGTTAGTCAGGTTAGTTTACTACCCTCGGCAAAAATTACAAAAGTTAATTATGAAGTTACGTTCGAAAATTATTTTTTTTAATTTTAATTTCAATTAATAATCAGTATTATTAGGTTCATGTAAAATAACTAGTTTATAAATTTAATTTTAACTTCAATTACTAATAACTAATATTGTTGACTTTATATAAAATAATTGGTTTGCCTATTTTGGAACGTAACAAATTTCATAATTAACTTTTGTAATTGTTGCCGAGGGTAGTAAACTAACCGTTAATGCTTTCTAAAAGACGCCTGTCATCTCAGTCATCCGAGACCACGGCACCTGAAAAAGTGCCGAAACGTCGGAAAATTGTAAAAATTTAATAAACGAGCATAAATCCGTATAAAAACAGTTTTAATTATGTCTAGTGCTCGTGTTAACCTTAGAAAATACAACATTGTTAATGTTGTTAAGAAACCTAAGAGTCTGAAGTGTCCACATAGCTCAGCATTTAAAATCTGCTTGAATGTTGATTGAGCCCTTACTTCCATTATCTGAGGGAAATAAGGGCTAAATCAACATTCCTCCATAGGCTGCCTATGTATGTACCTAATATGTCTTAGTGTAATTTTCACAATAGCAAATTTTTGTGACAAAATCGACTCTACAAGGCAAGTGCAGTTGCAAGTAATTTCTTTAATTACCTGGCAGTGGTCCCTCACATCACGGATTCCATCCAGGAATGGGTGCAGCGCGTGGCCCACATCCCCGTCACGCCAGACCACACCCCACCCAGAGTGTGCATAGTGGAGCTCGGAGGCACGATCGGCGATATTGAGGGCATGCCCTTTGTGGAAGCCTTCCGGCAGTTTCAGTTCCGGGTCAAAAAGGAGAACTTTTGCTGCGCCCACGTGTCTCTAGTTCCGCAGGTAAAGATTAAAATTCACCAATAAAAGGTAAATAAAAACTGGTGGCTTATAATAAGCCACTTAAAAGCGATTTCTCTGTTCTTAAATAACCCTAGTTGATAGTGCTTACCAACAATGTACAATTGCCTCTTATCTAGTCTTATATTTTAATGTTACAGTAAAAATTAAGTCCTATAGGAATGATATTTAAAAAAATCCTCTTAGGTTATAGGCACCTTATCTACTTGTCTTAGGTAACACTTACCGAGTTTTAAATTATCCAAATAACTTTACTTACTTACATTGATTTATTAGATAGTAAGGGTGAAAGTATCAACAGTAAGAACATAATTATAAACCGGAACAATTAAAATTCACACACTCGCATAGGAAAGTTGACATCAGACAGGACGGACTAGTAATCAATCGCACAATGCGACGTTTTGTGCGGTGGCAGACCCAGCATTGGTAATAGCGACACGCCTGACGCCACATTTACCGATGTTTAAGGTGGCCGGGACTTTCCCAGATAATTGCAGCTTCTGGTTACATTTCATAGGAAATCCTGCACGACATATTGTTCGCTATTCAAGCTCTGTCTTTGTCACACTCTGTAGTTCGGAGTGAAAGGTTTAGCATTAGCAATTGGTAACTGTGATCGAGTGTTTCGAACCAACCTGCCACTGGTATGGTGTGTACACAGAAGGTGTACTTTGTACTGGATTTAAAGGCCCTCTTACAAAAAAATACGGATTTATTTAGGTACATAGTCATTAAACTTAAAGAAAGGGGCGATTGATTATTCTTAAAAAAAAACAGAAGGAATCAATAACCTAAGGTTATTCGCCGACGCAACAAATTGAGTTAATTTATTCAGGCTTCCTCAATTACATTGATCTGATTGTATTATTCACAGCCAAAGGCGACAGGCGAAGCAAAGACTAAACCGACACAGTCTTCCGTTAGGGAGCTTCGAGGTCTGGGCCTGTCCCCGGACCTTATTTTGTGTCGCTCTGAGAAACCTATAAACCACACTGTGAAAGAGAAGATTTCCAACTTCTGCCATGTTACCCCGGAGCAAGTAAGTGCCTAAACCATAGTTATCTCACTGGATATAAAAGACGTAATGCCTTTAGTGATGTCACATTTTCAGACTATTGAATCCGCTATTTGACTCTCTTTGCGTATCTTTCATATTATTATCTCTTCCATTAGACCAAAAAATGTTATAGTTCATTTTTGAGGACCTAAAAGCAACCAAAAAATATATTTTAAAACTTCGCTTTGCTAAACAGCCAAAAACGCGGTCAGCCATTTTTGTCTATGGTTTGAAGACCTGAAGTCTTTTAAACAAAGTTTAACATTCAACAACTGTGAGTGATTTGTGAGCATAGAGAAATAACAACGACGAAACCATGATTTCATCGAGTTTACAAGCAAAATATAGGAATTATTATTATTGCATTGTTCGAGAATGCAAAAACATGTTAATAAAAAATCCCGGGAAGTTGTTGATTCGTGTACCCAGTGAAATAAACACACGAAAAGATTGGCTCAAACTGGCCAAAAGAGACCCCAATACTTTATCGACTGAAACTCTGGTGTATTTACGTGAAGATCACTTTGATGTAAGTCCTATAATAATCAATGTCCACTAGTTCTGGTTGACAGATGTTTGTTTACAAACGAAAGATACTTTCAACATGGCGGATAGCGTTTTCACCGTTCCGAATTAAAAGCGGAAAATATTTTTTCTATTTGTAAATTTGCAGCCATCCTACATAGTTACTTAGCAAAGTCAATATATTTCAGTTTCTTAAGTTAAATATTACAGGAAATATTCATTTGTGGCGTCAAATTTGATACGAGCCAAGTACCTAGCGGATTGTTGAGGTTCGAGAGCGTAATGTTTGCGGAATTAAACTCTGCGAACGTTCGAACATTGCGTTTTATAAATAGAGAGACGAAGATAATTGCTATGAGGTACAAAAATATTGTCTATCACTTACACCCCCACTTTAGGCTTTAAAGATCACGGTGGTGTTTGCTTTAGACCTAGAATTTTCAACACTTAATAAAAAAATCCTACACCGAAAGTCCCTTTCTAATAAATCCTAACCTTCGAATGCCACACGAACTTTGTAAAAAAAATTATATAATCAAGGGTATTCAATCTGATTAAATCACTGACAAAAATAAATGTTACTTATCAGGTAATATGCATCCACGATTTGAGCTCAGTGTACCATGTTCCGCTTCTAATGGAGTCCCAAGGAGTCGTGCAATATCTAAATGACAGGCTTCAGCTGAACATCTCCATGCCTCGACCAACACGGTACGTTTCTGTTTTTCATTGCCCACTTACAGTTACATTTAGGCTCAGATGTACTCTAAAAGCATATGGACTTGCTTTGGAGTCTCACTTGGAACACGTCTGATTCAAAAAAAAGAACATTGCAACAAATATTATGCACAGGGAAGTTTCTCATAAGTCATAACTTTCGAGCATCAAGTAGGTATAGCGTGTCCACAAAAATAAACTGCCTGATTTAAAGGCGTCACATCTACATTTCATATGGCAGCATTTACTATAGTAAAGGTAATTTGTATTGGCCACTTTATTTGTTATTACGCTATTTAGTAGTTTTGTAACAGATTGCGACCTTTTTTTACAAAAGTTCATACATAGGTAAATATAAATAGATATTTAATTAAGAAAAGGGTAACCGTAAGTTGCCTTTTATTATTGTATATTAAATTTACATCAAATTGTAATCTAACAAAACCATTGAGTAATCTTAGTAATCGTCTATCAATTCCGAATTTAAATATTCAACGAAATCGTACGTAATTTCTTTAACTTCACGGTCGATGAATCTACGAATGATGAGATGAAATATCAGACTCATTGTCAGTTGTCAGGCTGAATAAGTCATTTTCGCTTACCACGGATAATAGTAATAGTTTTTCAATTTCTGTTTCAATAAACCAGAAAGTTATCTTCATTACATAAATTATGGACTAATTTGGTATTCAAGAGTCTGCAGCACTTTCTATCCAACGAATACTTTATTCAATTTTAAAAACCTATTTACTTTATTCAATTGTTTACCACTTTACTTTCGCGCCTATGAATTGTATAGGCATTTTAACGCACAAGTAACTCACAAAAGCTTTGAACTAGATCACATAGAAGTTTTCTATTTTAATGGCCGCGCTTTGCGTATTTCATTTTAGTACTTATAAAAAATTATGGAGCAAGTGGGTCAGAATTTCGATAAAAGATAGATATTATCTAGTTTTTACCTTCAAATCGTTATCTACATTGTATGTTTAAAATCATTATGTTAATCTCAATAGCAGTATAAATTAACACAATGGGTCACCTTTTGACACAGATCTTTAATGAAGACAAGTTATGCAGACCTGTCACATATTAATACTAAGTTACTTGAGTGAATGAACCGACGTAATTTGACTTTATTGAGTAAGTAAAGCTTCTGCCCACGACTTCGTCTACGTGAACTTTTGAATTGGGTCCAGAAAGTGCTATTGCCAGGGTTCGAACCCACTCTCCTCACGAATAAAAAAAGAACCCACCTTTAGAATAAAAAATGTCCTTTGTGTAATCCAGCTTGCTATGTATATACTAACGTTGTCTGGAGAAAATCGCTTTTAGCTATAAGACCGTCGATTGCCTACTATTGCATACCTTATCTCTGTAAATTACTGGTGTGCAATTATAGTAGATTATGCATTAAGGGAATAAAACCATGTATTACGTCATGGGCGGTATATTGAACCCTGAGCGGAGCGAACGACTCCGAGTTAACTCCTGAGCGAAGCGAGGGAGCTATGTAGAGTCCTGAGTGAAGCCAGGGGTTCATACCGCCCGAGACTAAGGCCAATATTACACTATCATAGAAATATGATCACAGATGTAGGACTCATAATTATATGAAAAATCTATGACGGTGTAATGTCAACATATGATTCATATTGTCTATGATCATAGAAGTATGATCATATTTGACAGCATGCGTACAATTATGATCATATTTCTAGCTTCACAGTTACTAGTATGATCTTTTGCACTGATTGGACATTTTAAATGAGTTTTTGTTTTGAAATGAATGACAATTATAATAGTTAAATACGTCTCCGTCCATACGGAGGTACATTTTGCAGGACTTTGCCTTCCAGTCTAAGTTCTTCTAGTACTATGTTCATGACTTCTATCTCTGATTGCCTCGCAATCCCGGTCTAACCCAAACACGCCGATTGTTCCTTTTTTTATTCTTTACTTTTTTTTCAACCCCAGGGCAATTACTATAATTGCGCTCGTAGCAATGGAAAACGGAGCTAAATTGTATGCATTTTCATTACCTATGACGTGGATATGACCTTATATGTAATATGGAATTAAAGAGCAGCATCATAGAAAAAAATGATCATAGAATTTGACAGATATGACATCATATTTCTATGATAAAAATATGATAGTCTAATATCGGCCTAAGACATGTTTTATTCCAGAGGTGAATACTCTACTTTTCACACCATCTGGGAGACAATAAAAGTTGCAATTCGCGCGTTTTTTTCTTTTTTTTATTGGTGTTTCGCGCGGTCACACGACACAGTAGTTCAGAAAAAAAAGAAAAAAGGGGTGAGTTTCGAACAACAATTCGAATTTCGAATTGCAATGCGGGGCTTCTTCATAGTTTTCATGCGAATTTTGACATTCTAAATTCAAATCACTTTATTCCCTAGGGAAATTCTTCATTATTATTGCCCTCGAGAGACAAGGCTATGCTTTACGATGATATTTGACGGTACGTAATAAGGCATTGTCGAGCAGGAGGTGTGAAAAGAGTGCTTTATCTACTTGATCGCGGTTGTTTAAGGATTTAAGAAATAAATCCTTCATTTAACTTTATCAAAATCAATAGATCTAGTTTTCTTTTTTTATAACTGTTGGTTTATTTGTCTGAACACTTCTATTGACTACATCTAATCATAGTAACATTCACTTACTTACTAATATATTAGTGGGACACTCAACGATTGTGCGTTTCTAAATCACCAGGTTCATGCAAAAGTGGCGCAACCTGGCAAAGCGTGTGGAAGATCTGCGTAAGGATGTGAACATCGCCCTCGTTGGCAAATATACCAAGCTAGAAGACAGCTACGCCAGCGTCACGAAGGCCTTGCAGCACGCCTGCATAGCCGCTGGAAGCAAGCTTAATCTTACTTACATAGAGGCAGTCAATCTGGAGAGGCAAATGAAAATTGACGACCCTGTCAGCTATCACAAAGCGTGGCAGGACCTTTGTAAAAGCGAGTGAGTATGTAACGGAACTGGCCAACAACTTCATCAAAGTAATTTTCTATCGAATTTCTGTGAACTTTTAAAGTTCTTACTTTCAAAACCTCCTTAGCCGTGATAGAGTACATTATATTCACATATACTGCCCTGATTTTTGAATATTTCTATATTCAGTCATTTAGCGAGCATAGGCGTCCCCAGTCAGACAGACAGATAGACGGGACGGACATCGGCAAAACTATAAGGCTCTTACGAATAAACACCGTATAAGCCTGGTATAGTTACACAGTGTTCACGTCATTTCAATGTAATTTTCAGTTGGAAGAAAAGAGACAAAACACTGCTTACACCATACTTACACCAAGTTTATTAGTAAGGCTGTAAGTGTTTCTTGTGAACTTCGGAACCCGAAAAACGTTTACTTTGACTTTCTACAAATCATTCTTCGCTTAGTTAGAATATTTTCGGGGCTTAATTCTTCGCTATCATGAATAGAAATTATTTTTTCCAGCGGCGTCATAGTCCCAGGAGGGTTTGGCCAGAGAGGTATTGAAGGCAAAATTGAAGCTTGCCAGTGGTGTCGGTCGACTCAGAAGCCAATGCTCGGAATCTGCCTAGGCCTTCAGGCTGCCGTCATCGAGTTCGCTAGAAACGTGCTGAATTTGAAGGGGGCGAACAGCACGGAAGTGGACCCTCAGTGCGAAGACAAACTGGTCATTGACATGCCTGAACACCACCCTGGCAAATTGGGAGGCACAATGCGTCTCGGCAAAAGGAAGACCTACTTGGAACCTAGCTTAATAAGTGAGTGAACATTTGACTTGTCAATATATAATTTGGTAAGGTTTCCACAATTATTATTTCTCGTTTTATCCATAATCGTGTATCCACATTACATTAGACGTGCGGGTGCAGCGAAACAAATCGAAATAAAACCTAATTACGAAGTTACTTTAAAAATACTACTAAATAAAATACTTTAAAATTAAAGGCGCAAAAATGGCCGGCCCCGTGCCTCCGCCGGGCCGTCGTAGAGACGGGATTTTTTGTAATATAATCTCTAACTTAGGGTTTATTTTAGGATTACTAGAAAAATTTAATCTTGGTGGACCTCATGTCACTGTAATCCTATAAGTATGATCAACGCAAATTGTAAAAATAAAGTATCTATCCCATAATTTTCAAAAATTTCCAGCCCAGCTGTATAAAAAAGAAGTGATCGAGGAGCGCCACAGACACCGGTATGAGGTCAACCCTGAGTACGTGGAGCGCCTGCAGAGCGCCGGCCTCCGGTTTGTCGGCAAGGACGAGACGAAGCAACGTATGGAAGTGGCTATCATCGACTCGCATCCTTACTACGTGTCCGTGCAGTTTCATCCGGAGTATTTGTCGCGGCCGCTCTCACCGAGCCCGCCCTTTTTGGGGTGAGTTGGAAATCTGGACTTCAATAGACAGTTAAGACTTTAGATGAGGGCTAAACTCTTAATTACACGCCGCACCTTGTAATTAAATATCTTAAATATTCTACATATTTAAGATTTCAATTCAGAATAAAAACTTAACTTAGATATGTAAGCCTTTTAATTTTCTTTTGCTATATTGTAGCTGTCCATCTGCCATCAGCCTCTATGCTTATTATCAGATTGTTTGGTTTTAAGGTTTGGGAAGCTGTCTTCTATTGACAGCAACTTCGTTGTTGATAACTTAGCTACACTGGGTAAAGTTAAATATATTGAGACGTTTCAGTCTTGCAACGTCATTATTTATGGTGAAAAGCTTGTATATGAGAGAATGTGATTTTGGAGACAGAGTTTGCATGACCAGATAACCCAGAGGCGACTACAAAATTATATGCTTTTCGGCCACCTTAACATGTTTTCTTTTTTCAGATTGATCTTGGCCTCACAAGGAAAACTGAAAAATTATATGTCCAGAGGGTGCAGACTCAGTCCTAGAAATCAATCTGACGTCAGCTCGGGTAAGAAAAACCACGCCTACCGTTAAGCAAACTTCCCTTTTGGAGTATCTTTATGTAACTTATTGTGAGCCTTATGTTGGTTGCGTGTTCAAATCACGTCAGGGTCTCCAGTGAGGCAGGTGGATGTGTGTGATGGATGAAGAGTTACAGATTTCGCTAGCCATGATGATAGAAGGCGTTAGATGAACGAAAACCGCTTTACACGGTAAAATGCGTAGAAGTGAATATTTTATATGAAGCTTATTAATCGAACTGACACGGAAAAATATCTGTCGTGTCTGACGTAAAAATTTTCGTAAAGATTCCTAACCTTCTTGGACTCCCACATTTAAAATGTGGATTTCCGGTCCTAGGACATAGCAAAAATAATATTGCGTTGTTCCATTGTTAAAAAAAAATTGGTCTACTATGTAGTATGTACTACTGCTAGATATACTTAAAAACATATACATATGTGATGAATAGAATGGACATCTATTCCATCGTTGATGGGTATTTTGTTTATCTAGGGTGACATATTAGCGCCCTCTTTTTAATGTTTATATTATATGCTATTGTATACTTCTCAGTGTGAAGGTCTAATGATGCAGTACTTACCCTAAATTCGGGTAACTTTGCAATGTACCACACCTACATTTTTATAACGGTGCATGATTTTTTTTTAATATCCGCTATTCTATATCTTATTTATATTGTTTGTTTTCAAATGTTTAACTCAACTTGTGTCTGTTTCTTCACCTTCTAATAAATAAATCATTGTTAGGACGCATATAGCGCAGATTTCAATAAATTTAAAACATAATCAATCTGAGAAAGAAAGACCAAACATAATTTAAAATTTTTAAATTTTACGCCTGTATCACAGATTTTATCTACCACAGGCTTCAGAGTCTATCCAACCGTAACTTCACTATATTTAAAATGTATGGACTATTCATTGGATAATAATAAGACAACTAAATAATGATGTTATACTATAACTTATGTTACAATAACAATTGAATGTGATTCTTCTTGATGTGATTCTTAAAAATTCATAAAACTAAAATTGTTATTCTCAAACTCTGCCGTATATTAAGATTTGCCCATTTTACTGCTACAATGTTTACAAACCACTTTAACAATCTTTCAACAATCCTTTCCTAATAATTATTTTCAATTTCAGATGAAGAGGAAGACCTGTCAGTGTCAGAGCTTAGTTTAGCCGACGAAAAAACTGTTATAGAAAATGGAAAACACGTAAATGGAAATGGAGTAGCTAAGTAATTCTATTTTTTTTAGTAAAAATCCGCCTTAGTTGTAAGAATAATTTGGTCTTCGTAATTTTTAAATATGGTCTTATTTCTTTTATAAGTACAGTTTTATTTTTATAGGCAGACTTAAAGTACTACTTAATGTTAATCGTTGTTTTCTCCATTGGAATTTGTGCTTGAAACCTTATAGTTCTGCTATGTCTATGCCTGTATTTTTGTCTGTATGACAGTCGTTCATAGGACAACACCATTACAATAACTTGGCAATATAATTGGTTTAGTTTAGCAGTCTAAAGGTACAGACTAAGGAACGGTTATATTAATTTGTGGGGCAGAGGAAGTCCAACGCCGTGCCATCTCCTTGTCTTGCGTTGTCAGCCTTCAACTCGGGCCAAATTAAACCGACCGACCGTCTTAAGCCGCGTTTTCACGGTCTTAGTGGACTCGGACCGAGTGCGCCATCCGAGTAAACTAATGCTTCTGATTAGCTATTTTGGTGTTGTCACGAAAAACCGTCCAATCAGAAGCATTAGTTTACTCGGATGGCACTCGGTCCGAGCGTACTAAGACCGTGAAAACTCGGCTTTAATCCCCGCCGTCACGGTGCGTCGCCACGTGCGTTTGGTGCCAAAGAAACATGGCCATCCTACTATCGCCTGGCCATCGTGACAGAACTCCATTAGATATTTTCTCAGGCCAAAAATATCGCGAATCTAATTAAAGAAGAATCTAAGCATCGGTTGACGAGACCTTTCACACAAGTCTTGTCTTTGTGTTGGTTCACGAAGACTTCTGATGTGTGATGTCTTCGGTCACCCTTCACGTTTTGCATCCATCTTGTAAGACATTTTGACGTCGGCGTCGGAACGAAAGATGTTCAGTTTTACCCGTCGCGTCAGTTTCATTCCGTTGGTCTGTAAACGGTAACACTCATTCAGAGAATACTCATTTTTGATCCATTGAGGGTCTACTTTAGACGCGTCATGGATTCCACGTTCCATGGGGTAGATCATTTATTACATAAGACTATCGTTCCGACTACTTCTTGAGACCCTTCCGTTGGTAAGAATACGTATTTTTGTATTTTATTTTTTATATACAATGCATTAATTACTAAATACGAGCATGTAAGTACCGAAGTACTAAATGTATTTTTACTTTATTAGCTATTAACAAATTGCGACGATTCTCTTTTAGCACGTAAGATTACTATTGCCCAGTGTTTCGATCAGTGTTTATGTGTGGTTAATTGTTGAACCTTTGATTTACCCCACTGTTGTAACTTGCGTAGTTTACTTTCTCTGTAAACAATCTATTAATAGATAAGTTTTTCGACAGTGTAAAATTAGACAGTTCTTCCGTAGGTTCCGGTTCAGCTGTCAAAAATTAAAAGAGTCATAACATCAGCTGGTTGGCATTTCAACAAGAAATAGAATCGGACTGTCCGGAGTCCTATCTATCGATGGGTTTCATGAAACGGCCTAAACGCTATACGAACAGCATGACACAAATAAAACAAACAAAAATCCCCGAATGCATCTATTTTGTGGAGGTTTTTACTTATCAATACGAACGTTTTACTTTAGTGAAATCATGTTGCAGCGGGTAATCAGCGAATATGTTGTAACTGTAGCTATGTTCTGTGTTCCATATTACAGAGAACTCTCTGTCCACATTTCGGTGTATTGACTCAACTAGCCACCTTTTATGCCACGATTTTAGGATTCTATTGGCGCTGGCGCTGAGATAACAGCTGCTCGGAAAAAAACGTTGCAAACTTATTATATTTTTTAAGTATGCGAATAAAATGTTAGATCAAATTACTTTTAAATAAATTTTTTCACAGCAATCATACAATTTTTTTGACAAGCCCTTAACAGTACGATTTGTTATTTACTTTGTTGTATGTATACGAATCTCACTCATCTTGTGAAATAGTTATATATTTTGCTAACATATTAGGGTTGGACCTCATCTGGCAGCACGGAATCACCTTTTTCCGTCGCCCTTTCTCTTTCTGTCGCTTAGAACTGCCATTTGCTAGACGAGACAGAAAACATAATGCGATAGCACGCGGCGGAATCCTCGAGGCGATCGGCATCACGGACAAAATGCAATGGTCGGCAGGGAGACTCCGGAACGCTGAAGCGCGCGATAGCATGCTACGCATCCTTTCACCGCCGATCACTTGCTATCGCATGCTGTCTCACTCTATCGTACAGTGGCGCACTCGGCCGCTCGTCAGCTCAGCGCAGCCTGTTCATTCAAGCGAATGCGTTTCTTTTTATTTTGATTTTGCATTTCTTGCAAAATACACGCTAGAATCACTGCTCTCTCTTCCGTGGTCCTATTCATCTCGCGCTTGAAACTAAACTGATCATGAAAGAACGCGGCAGTATGCCACCCCATGCTGCAGCATGCTGACGTATGCGATCGCCTTTTTTGTCTGCGGAATGCGACAGCGCGCGTTTGGATGCGGCAGCAGGTGGTAGCACAGGCGGAACAAAGGCGATTCCGTGCTGCCAGATGAGGTCCAACCCTTAATAGTAACAACCTTATGGATGTGTAAACGGTTAACATTATATAATAGAAAACTCCTATTCAAATTACTTAGATAAGTAAAATAAAATCGACGAATAAAGTACATTCTATTCCTTACATTAAAAGGTTTTGGTGTCAAATTGTGATTCAAAGGCTGTTACAAAGTGCATTAGGCTATGAGGAAACAAAAACAGTTATTTATAAGGTGTCTATGAATTTTAAACCTATTTATGTACCTATTAGAAAAATATATTATGTGACAGATGAAGCTTGTATGTATTGAAATATATCTTCAGATTCGACGTAAAATATATTTTTTATTATTGACCTACTTGAATAAAATAACAGCTCCCGACTGCGGATAACTATATTCATGAGTTTTACATGTTTTATTGTCATGTAATGGCAGTCGTTAAGCCATGTCAGAGGCCTCGTGGCCGGGTTGATAACTTCTGACAGTAAGGCCCGCCACTGTCTTACAATCCTCCACCAACCCGCACTTGGCTCCTGTGGTGGAATATGGCCTTACCTTCCTGCGATGCAGGAAGAGACCCGTGCCCCAGCAGTGGGGACGTACAAGGGTTGATATCGATATGTTGTATATTTATGTAGTTGTTCAATTGATAAAATGAATAAAACCCCAGAATCATTATACAATTTTCTCAACATTCTTTTCATATTTTAAAAATCTTTGTTTAAATGTAGGAAAAAATATTTAAAAAAATAAAAGAACCCGACTGCAGTGATAGATCAACTGAAAGGGAAAAAACAAGATAATTTTATTTTAAAATGCTAACCTCGATTCAGAAGAGATCATGCTGCTTTACTTGAGGGACCAAATGGAACCCATTAGAGGACTTTAAACAAACAGTAATGGGTCCCGACTGCATCATTTTATATAAAGTTATAACTGCAACAGTTTGAGCAAATAATGTTTATAAAGTTATATCATTTGGTCCCTCAAGTAAAGCAGCATGATCTCTTCTGAATCGAGGTTAGCATTTTAAAATAAAATCTTGTTTTTTCCCTTTCAGTTGATCTATCACTGAAGTCGGTTCTTTTATTTTTTTAAATATTTTTTTTATTTTTCACCTTTTAGTGACTCAGTAAAATGATAAAATTTAAAGGTCCATCTGTACTGCTTACATCCTTTAAATCGTAATATAATTTTCTTTCTTAAATGAATTTTAGTTTATTGCTTTATTTTCTTTTGCTCCACAAAGGAAATGTCTCGGCAAATCATAAATGTTTTTATTGATATAGTCATAGGTACCACCTGCCTGCATTCAAAATTTATGTCGTAAGATATTTTTTAGCTATGTAGTATAATCAATATGGTCCAATGGTGTTAAACGATCTAGAATATTCGCAAAGAGACTGATAAAAGGAAACGACAGATTTTTTCTTTATTATCCCTACATAAATTGTCTTTTTTTATATTTTTTTTATATAGCCTATAAACGCTTCACTGCACCTAGTTATATAATGTTAACGATTGTAGGTGGGGACTGGAATAGCCTCAAATTATGTCCTCGACCTGAACGGCGCTCAGCTTTCGGCATCTCCAGAGTAGAATTCTTCGTGCTTGCATTGCTGGGCCCAGTTTTCGGTCTCGCTAATTACTTAGAATAATGACTTGTAAATGGTCTGAGCCTTCGGCCGCGGCCTGTAAAAAGGCGCGACAGGTTTCCTCGTGCACGTTTCGTGAGGCTTGGCCTTCGGCCTCGCTAGTTACTTAAAGTTGGAACTTGTGCGTGGGGACGTGAATAGTCTCTGTCGGAACCAAGCACGGCTTTCTGCCTCGCCGTGCCAGTGGTCCCTGTGTCTGCTACGCGAGTTATGGCTCTCGGCCTTGCCTGCGCGGCCTGTACGGAGCTCGGCTTTCAACCTCGTCACAGCAACTTGAAGTAACTGTCGCGGCCTTCGGCCGCGCTAGTTACTTAAAGGTTGGGTATTTTGCGTGGGAAATGAATAGTCTCGGCCTTCGAAACCAATCTGAATGGAGCTCGGCCTTCGGCCTCGCTGTGGTAGTGTTCCACGCACCCGCATCATGAGGCTCGCCTTTTGGCCTCGCGTAGTTACTCAGAGGCTTAAGGCTTGGGCGTATGAATAACGATAATCACGGCCTTCGGCCGCGGCCTCTTTGGAACTCGGCCTTCAGCCTCACCACGACAGGGTTCCTCGTGTCTGCGTCGTAGAGCTCGGCCTTGGGCCTCGCTAGGTACTGGGTCTTTTACATGGGAACATGAATAGTCCCTACCTCAACCAAACTCGCGCTGGCAGTGTTTCTCGTGCTCGCTTACCGGGGCTCAGCTTTCGGTCTTGGAAATCACTTAAAATTGGGTGTTGTGATACGATGTCACGGAGGATCCGTCTTCGGTTACCAGTGAGAGCGTTAAATTTTTTTTATCATTTTTTGTTTCAACTTCCTAGCTTGTCGCTGACTATGATCAATTGATCTTGATCACACAGGGGAAAAGGAGTTACATGCTACACTTTATATATTTTGTTTAGTTAGTTTTGTTCTAAGTATCAGTAACACATTAATATCAAAGCTAAGAAATTAATTATTAAAACCCCCTATGAGGTTGATATTTACTAAATGAATGAGATGAATGATCTAGAAGGAACAAACCACTTTATAGGCATTATTTCTATTATTTCTTTCAGCACTTATACCGTTTCTATAAACGGTTTGTTTACATGAAGACCGGAGCTGAAATTATGTATAGGTACACATTGTATCAGAATAAATCAAATATAGCAGCGCCGTCTAGTGACTAATAGTTGTACTTTAATTGCTTAGTAGTGAATGTTATTTGTTACGTGTCTTGTCTTTATTAATGCTGATTTAATGTAACCTACGACATCCGCGAAATTCTGTTTTAAATACTTCACACGTGTTAGGCGTACTTAAACGAAATAATATTTTTCTACTAAATAATTGATCTAGAAGGAACAAACCACTTTATAGGCATTATTTCATTCCGTATTTGTACCGATTCTATAAACGGTTTGTTTACATGTCGACCAAAGCCAAAATTATGTGTGCACATGTATTAGAACAAATCAAATATAGCAGCGCCATCTAGTGGCTAAAAGTGGTACTTTAATTGCTCAGAAGTGAATGTTATTTTTTGTTCCCTTTTTTCTCTATTAATGCTGATTTTATGTACACTACGAAATTCGCAAAATTCTGTTTTAATCACTTCACACGTGTTAGGCGTAGTTAAACGAAATTAGGTTTCGAATTCAATAAACTAAATAAATAATTGATCTAGAAGGAACAAACCACTTTATAGGCATTATTTCTTTCCGTATTTGTACCGATTCTATAAACGGTTTGTTTACATGTAGACCAAAGCCGAAATTATGTATGCACATGTATTAGAACAAATCAAATATTGCAGGGCCATCTAGTGGCTAAAAGTGGTACTATAATTGCTCAGAAGTGAATGTAATTTTTTGTTCCGTTTGTTCTCTATTAATGCTGATTGTATGTAAACTACGAAATTCGCGAATTTCTGTTTTAAACACTTCACACGTGTAAGGCGTAGTTAAACGAAATTAGGATTCGAATTCAATAAACTAAATATAACAGCGCCATCTAGTGGCTCCTAACTGTACTTTAACGAACCTTATTAACGAATTTTATTTTTTGTCACGGTTCTGATTGCATAATTCTGATTTGACACCCGCGCAAGGATGACGAATCGAATGACACCTTATTTAACAAAATCTGACCATTGGTTAAGGAGTTATGAGGGAACATAGAATCGGACATACATACATACATACATACATACATACATACATACATACATACATACATACATACATACATACATACATACATACATACATACATACATACATACATACATACATACATACATACATACATACATACATACATACATACATACATACATACATACATACATACATACATACATACATACATACATACATACATACATACGAACTAAACACATTACCCTCCTTTTGGGCTTCGCCGCAGTCGGGTAAAAACACTTTTCTCGAGTCAATTTCTCACGTCAAGCCACATTTTAAGAGTCACTTTCTGAGACTTAGGAATCACTTCGAAGCTGGAAATCCACAAATATAAGAAATTAAAAGCATCAAAAACTTTTTCACGAAACAAAACCCGTTGAAGAAAAGTTGTGTCATAAAAAAACTTGTGTTGCTAGTTTTCACTTGAAATTATCCACCTTCTTGGGAAATAAGATTCTAAAAATAATATCTAAATTATATAACTCTAAATAAATCTAAATAATAGGTACTCTCTAAATTGTCGTATGTTTATTAGATATTATTTTATTTGAAATGAGCTTGTTTTGTGAAGTCTTATTTTATACTTGGATTGTTTATTTGAAGAAAGTTTAAAAATTGGTGGGCAAAATATTGCCATTATACTGTGTCAAAAAAGTGTAGAATCTAAAGAGTAAGGTTTCGCTCAGACTTTTTGTCTGTGTTACATTATTTCTTGCACTTAAAAGCATTATAAAAATAATAAATAGAGTCATTACATTAAAAGGATGTATTGTGCTTAATCAAAGGTAGTAAATGGTCTTAATTTTCGATAATACCAATAATAAAGTTTCTCTTCCGGTTTCTTGAATTTTTTGACAAACTGTACTTGCAATCAGTTAGTTTTACGGGCAACACTGAATAAACATAGCTCATAATAGTTCCGGTGTTGGCGGATAGGTGGTGCTATCGACTGAATGAAACTCCTATTTGTATGGAAGACAATATAGAGCCACCAATGGAATAAAATTCATAACTTTTATTTAGTGAACATGAGAAATCTTAACTGTCGCAGCTATTTTTTGAACCTACAGGGCCAGTTTCTCAATTGAGAATTTCGCTAAGTAAATGGTTTACTGTAGTGCTGTCTCTGCGAGTTTTTCAGAAGAGAGCGTGATAGGAGGACGTTACTTATGTATTTACTTCTTAATTCAGAAACCGGTCCACAGTCTAGAACCTAGGATCAACAACCTAGAATATTAACCGATTTCTGCTAAAAACGGCAGTTTTGCTGCTTTAAGATATAATTATCATGTTACTTTTCCAAAAGACGCTTTGTAACATACAAGATATGATTTTTTCGATTGGTGGCGCTATCTAGCGGTACCTAGCTATCTCTTCCGAGCACTAAGAACCTGTGCTAAGAACACTAGTATGATCACACAGTCCTAGTCTTGTGATATTACAGATAATGGTATAAATAAAGGCAATGCATATTTTACTTGTATGTAGTTATCATCCACGGATCCCTGTCTAAAAATCAACATGATGTTTTGCCTGTGAATGTGACGGATGGACGTTAACAAGGGGTAGCAGTAACTTAACAGAAACCTTCGACAGCAATGCTGTCCTGCTTTCGCTAACCAACCTTCCATAAGAAAAAAAGAGATGGCAGTACGTTTATCAATGCATCGATTTCAAGGTGCGTACAGGCCGTAGACAGAGAATCTCTACGGTACAGGCCCTACTGTCAAACGCTACCGACTAGGGATGGGTCGATATCGATAGAAACGTTGACAAAATTAAGAATTCTTGAATTAAAACAGGTATTAAAATAAGTTTATAAGTTTTAAATCATGTCTTATCAAAATAAGTAACAATAAATTAAAAAGCAACACTTTTTAATCAAAATAGTTTATTTACAATTATATTCATCAACGGCAACATAATACTCCGTCTCAGTTTTCTTTCTGAAGCTACCAATATAACAACTTGTCTGTGCAATAGGGACGTCCACTTACATTACTCCATTTATCGATATCGATAAATTATCATCTAGGGGCCTAATAAAATTAATACAAATCAATGTTTTCAATAAAACGACAAATGAAATTAGTATTTTATTATTTATTATCAAATCACAATGATGGTCAAGGTCTATTGAATTTATTTCAGCAGCTATTTGATTTTTCTTTAGAGGTGTCCAATCTGAGCGAACTTCATCAATCGGTGGTTTGGATTCAGGTGCTGAAATCGTAAAAGTTAAGTTGAGTCGTTATTGATTATTAATTTGTTGGTAAACTATGCTACTTACCGGGATAGTTCTGATAAATATGCTGAGATTCCAGGCCACAATAATTGTGGTCAAAAACCCTACTGGACCAATAGCAACAGCTGATATTTTGGCTGCTGTGCAAGGTGCTGAACATGATAAAACACTAGTTACAAAAAACTTCAGCGACACATGATAAGTCTACGTACCAGAGTTGTTTTGTGCAGCTCGACATATAATAGGTTTTTGTATAGCTGAATCTGAAAATAAACAATGAGGTCTTTTCAAAGCGCCATTAAAAACAAAAAAACAGTACCGCAAGTTACCGATAGATGGTGCTGACGTCATATAATATGTCAAAATTTACATCATTTAGGAAAACGGTGAGTGCCTATATTTTACAAAAATGCTCAATGCACGGGCTAGCCATTAGTTAAGACACAATTCACGTACGTATGTAATGAACAAAGTAAAAAACTTCAAAACTTTCAAAGTTTCGAAACATAGTTTAGCTTAGATCACAGACTACATAGAGATGTTTAGGTTAACACAAATAATAATCTGCGCGTACAACATACTACGCGCTAAAACGTATGATGGGTGACATTTGTCCTTCTTGCAGCGCCATCTAGTTTTTTATAATGCAATCAACTCACATCTGTCATTGAAAAGCCCTCATTGCAAGAATAGTCCGAAGAAAAATAAAAAGTTTGTTCCTGTTTACCACATAACTGCATAATTGACTATGTAACTATCAAATACATTTCATAAAAAAATATTTTAAGTTAAAATTAGTAAAAAAAATATTTTAGTAATTCCAATCACTAACCAGTTTCAAGTGATGCAACGTGGCTACGTGGTAAGGAAACTCAGCTAGTAAGTAATCAGGAAGAGGAGGCGCATTTATAAGTAGAGAAGGTACAGCCCTGTAAAAAAATGTTTATCTAAGTAATGTCATTTATGTATTAAGACGTAATAATAATATTGTGTTCTAAATGATGGAGCAAAATACATTCAAATGTTCGACGTAAAGCAAGGCGTATTTTGTTTTTTATTACATAATTATTCATGAAATGTAGTGAGTGTTACATTATAACACAACTCACCATTTCTTTAATCGGCTTCTTTTTTTTGTTAAAATCTTTCGGCCAGAAATGATCTCTACAAACATATTTATGTTGGTGGAGTTTTTTGGTGGGGATATACGCAAGATCTTCCACAATTTTCACCCATAGTCTGCATCTAAAAAAAAACCACATTCAATGCAGCCACTAATAGTGCATCGTTGAAACATTGTTATGGCTTACAGCAATTCATCGTACACTGAGTAGTAATTCTGACCAAGGTACTTATCAGATATTTTTTTATCGATATTGAATATGTTTAGGGCACATCACTATGACATTGAAACGTCTTAATATTTTTCTCATAGTATATTAATTACGTTATTTAACATAATTTATGATCTTGCTCTTGTGCAAGATGACAAAAACTGTAGCCAGAAATACTTAGCGGTCTTCATCCCTAGGAAATTTACTCATAAACTATCTTTTGGTACCCTTTGACCAGCTCCATCTTATTTTACAAATGGCACAAGTTCGACACCATCCGATCACTGCCATTATTAAAAGAAAATCACTAAACACTGTACAACAAGATACACACAGCTAGATATTGAAAAAACTTAAAACACAAAAATTTTAAACTAGAAAACTTTCTAATATGTACCGCGTTCCGCCATGACATTTGTTGAGTTTTCATTAAAACGGGGCTAAATGCGAACAAATCGTAGAGTAGAACTACTCCCTCTACGGAACAAATAATTCAAAGTGGTTACCATAAAATGGGGTGAATAGAAAGTTTTTTGATCTTTAGGATACATTTGTGTATGTTTTTTCTATGCTTTTACATCATTTTATGGAATATTATTGTGTCCGGACACTTCATAACCCAGTTTAACACAGTTATTAATTGAAACATAGGACTGTTTTCAGTAAAAATGCAAAAATGTAGCGAATTTCTATTCACCCGGCAGTTGGGGTCAATAGAAACGAGTGTGGGGGGAAAAGACAAAAATGCTAGGGCTGTCACAAAATTATTTATTGTTTTACTAGGTAGGTAACTGCCTAGTAAACCCGCGACTTCGCTCGCAGTCAATCGTTCAATTTATGTCAAATCAAATTACCTGATTGATGTTTTTGTTCTCTGATTTGTTAAACATAATTAAATAAAACATAAACATACTTTTACTTCTATAAAACATTGTATTTTTTGGGAAGTGAACACAAATAATTTATTTAAATTATTCCATTAAAAACAAATCAACTGAAGCTCAGTCTCTTTGTTTGCCATCAAATGAAGCTCAGTCTCTTCGTTCAATGCAGTTTAACTACCTTACGTTTCATGTCTTTCGTCTTATGTCTGTAAAGCACTGATTTATGGATGTTAAATTCTTTTAAGACTTCATTTAACTTAGCGTTTGGGTTAGACAAAAGATTTTCCACTGCAATTTTTAAGACGTCTTTATCATATTTCTTGTAACGGTTCTTCGTGGGGTCCAGTTTGTAGTCACGTTACATGATGATACTAATCTTATGATACCTGTAAAAAATACGAGTAATGTGCACTAAACCAAGAGAACAAAGATCTATTTTTAATGCAGGATAAAACAAATATCTACAATCTTTTGCGTTAAAATAAAATGTAGGTAGGTACCTATACATATTATAAAATTCAATGTGACAGCCCTAATTTAAAAATTCTAATGACCCCTGATGTGTTTCTTTCCAACCCTCATTCGTTTTTATTCACCCCATATGTGTTCCTATTGCCTTTCTACAGTTCCATTGCCCCCTCTACCGCTTCCATTCACCCCGAATTTTTAGATAATTTACTAGCAACTGGTTTTTGGGCAAATATAATATAATTATCACAAATACTGATTAAACTCACATAGATTTAGGAAATGGAACGTACCTGCAAGTAAAGTAATTGATGCCACCTAGACAAATCACCTCCTTTCGATCTAAAAATTTAAAGTTTTTGGAGCTAAAATTTCGCGGGACCGTTATGGTGCTGTTTGCGATTGATTATTTCTAAACCTGTAATGTTTTGGCGTTTGAGTGGTGTTGCTACGTAATATCCTAATATTGCCATTAGTAAAAGAACGAGTTATAACGAGCTAAAGATATTCTGTATTTTATTTCTTTTCACCCCGCGATTTCTATTCACCCCTTTTTACGGTACCTATATACTCTTTGGTTCCTACTTGCGCTAGGCTGGTTACTGTCGAAGGTTTCTGCTTAGTTATTGCTAGTACCCCTTGTTTCTTCTATTGGTTTAATTGTTCTGTGGACGTTAACGAACACAGAACATTTAACGAACGTCAAAACCACAGATTACAAATTATAATTTGTGGTTTTGACGTCTAATGTAATATTGTTCTGTGCGTCTGATTTTTTTTTTTTTCATTTATCGCCAGTGTTGCCAGATGTACGATGATTATCGTACATGTACGATAATTTTGACTCCGGCAACGGCTCAACGTGCCTTGCGAAACATGGAAGCGCTCAGAAAAATGCCACTAGCGGTAGTCACGGGACGGTCACCCATCCTGCACCTGCCGCGCCTGTTGTTGCTTAACTGAAGTTATTGATTCCGATCATTCGGTTCGACTAGGCCACGAGCGCTTCCTTTTCCTTTACCTTTTAAGCAGAATTACGTTCGCTGGTCGAAAGTATAAATAATTTTAAAATTATTAAACGTTTCAAGAATTACTTGGATTAACCAACTTCCGTAAGTGACTTTGGTTTTTACTTGATGAAAATGATTTCTCGAGTGATGTCGGCAATCTTTTATTCAAAAACTGCTGCTACGCCTTTAGTTGGGGAGAAACAATTATTGTTTTAGGTTGTTTCACATTTCACAATGGTGTCGGCTTAGAGAATAGCACCAACCCAAATTCTTCCCGCGGGTGTCGTAAAAGGCAACTAAGGGACACAAGCTGGGGGGTGGGCAGCAGCGCCCCCTGCATTACAATTCCACAAATAATAATCTGCTTTATGCCGCTCATTAGGGGAGCGCTATGTCCAGCAGTGGACTAATATAGCCTGAAGAAGAAGAAGAAGAAGAAATGCCGAAAATTCCTATCTTGTTTCTAGTTATGCGAACTAGCTACAAGATCCGCGCGGCTCAGGCACGATATTTTTTTATCTGGTATGTACATACAATAATTTTCAAATATAATATTTGAAAATTATGGTATATACATGTAGTAGTTAGTGTAGTTAGTGACATGGTATGTATATACCAGATAAAAAAATATCATGCCTGAGCCGCGCGGATCTCGTAGCTAGTTCGCATAACTAGAAACAAGATATAATAGGTATTTAATATTTAATATTAGATAAAATATTTGAAAATTATGGTATGTACACGTGCGAAATCTGTCTTGCCCACATCAAATTTAGGTCTTGCCCCGCCACTGCAAATATTATTACGACAATTCTCTGTTACTCGCCTATATGAATACTGTGTGACTATTTGTGGCAATTTACTACCATTTTAGGAGACTTGGCTCCAAAATTTTAGCTGTAGCAGAAGTTGCAGAAGATTTACAAAAGTGGCACGTTTTGTAAGGTTTCAAGAAAAGATGCACCTTTAGTTTTATTGTTCAATATCATCGTTACGACATAGTTATCGAATTGTTTGTAATTCTAAATATAAGTATGTAATATACTATACTTCTTCATCAGGCTATATTAGTCCACTGCTGGATATAGCCTTCCCCTAATGAGCGCAAGGTTGTGCCATCATTAGGGGGTAATGCCCATAATCCCCACGCTGGGCCTGCGGGTTGGGGATCAATATACTATACTAATATAATATAAAAATATACGGTAAATTTAAAATCTATGTACGTAGAAAATAAAAATGGTGAGGCCAACAGACAGATAAGATTCAGTGTAATTGTTGTATATATTTAACTATAATAATATACAAATATCTGAACTAAGTATTACTAATTGATATATTTTACAAAATACGTTCTAAATAAAAAATCTAGACCGCTGCCGCTGGAGATAGTTACCAGGACGCTGGCAGCATTTCGCCTATGAATGAGGTAGCTACTAGCTCTAAATTATGAATAATTAGTAGTTTTATGAAATATTTTTCTTTTAATTTGCACATAATATATTTGATTTTTTAAATTTTCATGGAGGCGATAATATGAAGAAAACTAATTTCAGCATTTCAGTAATTTTTTTATGTTTTTTTTGCCGTCATGTTTAGCAGATTCTGGCAGGTTCTCCACTTATGAGATGGTCACACTGACCACAGTCTTACTTTGCTTTTTTTTTTTTAAAACGTTTATTGGCGGATACAGATACAGATCTTACTTTGCTTGTTTTCTCAGCACAGATTAGATTAGAGATTTTTAGCGTTTTAGCGTCGCTCATTAGTCGTGCTTACATTTATTGGCGTGCTATTTACGAAATATCTCGTGTTTTTCGAGAGCAAATCGCTACGATTATTATACTAGTAATTCAGGATGCCCAAGTATTACTGCGACTATTGTGACACCTACCTAACCCATGATTCGCCTAGTGTAAGAAAAACACATTGCACGGGCCGCAAACACAAGGACAACGTGAAGTTCTACTATCAGAAATGGATGGAGGAGCAAGCGCAGCATCTGATTGATGCTACTACGGCCGCGTTCAAAGCTGGGAAGATCGCCCAGAATCCGTTTGGAGGTAAAGGCGCCGCTATTCCGCCACCGTGGGACCCGTCCGTGATGGGGCCTGGTGGACAGCGTCCACCCGTGCAGCAAGGTGGCCCCCCACCGGGCATGATGCCGCCTAATATGGGCCCCGGTGGACCCATGGCGCCCCCTATGATGATGGGCCCACATGGACCTATGCCACCCATGATGGGGATGAGGCCTATGATGGCGCAAATGATGGGCATGGGCCCTATGGGACACATGGGACAAATGCGGCCGCCCCTGATGAATGGCCCTCCTGGGATGAATAAATGAAAATAGTTTCAATTAAGATAACTGTGGATGTTCTGATCTTTGTGAATCGTCAGTGTGAAAGGTATTTGTACTTTAGATTTAATTGTAAATAAATTTAAAACAGGTGAAGATAGTTTTTTTGTTCTTTGTTAGTGTGATGCCCTCCTGTCCAGTGGTACACCTGCATAGTCCACCCGGGTGGCCACAGGGTTATCGTTTTGCCCTTGGTCCAAGTAATAGTAGATGGGTGACCCAAATGCTTGGGTGAGACAAATGCTTTTTCATTTATTTAATTTTATTTTCATATTGTTATCAACCCTTGTATTCCTTGCCCCACTGCTGGGGTACGGGTCTCTTCCTGCATCGCAGGAAGGTTAGGCCATACTCCACCACAGGGGCCAAGTCCGGGCCCCTTTATCATATATTATATACAATTACCAGGTGGACTAGGGGCAATACATTATTAAAAATTATTTAAATCACGTTAAAGGTGGAACACGGGAAAAAAAATAGCCCCGTAGTCCAGGGTGGACTACAACGGGAAAGGAGGGGTGTGATGCTTTCGGAAGTCATTACAAAGCATGATCTCCTGTTCATAGAAGATTTGTGGTGGACAGGGTTTTGATTTGTAAGATTTGTGGTGAACATTGTCCTGTAATTGGGCTGCAGTATTACCACATTAGTTGATGGCAACTAGTGGGATGGCTGCTCTACAAAACTGAGGCATTATTTGCAATTCCAATTCTCTGTCAAATTCTCGTCAGTAACTTCGTCCTTTAAGGCGGTTTGACTATGTAATCAACAGTTCCCAGATAAGTTATTGTAGTATTTCTTAATGATTTGCATAGTTATATATTAAATGGGTCTAATTGTGAGTACATTTATCACCTAATAAATAATCATGTTTAGACCCGTTTAATACATAACTAAGTTTTTGTAGGCCCTGCGGTGATTCAAATGCAGGTACCTATTTGCAAGAACATATTTATTCATCCATAAAAAATTACAATTCCATGTGTCTAAATAGAATTTATTGGTATTGAAGAACTTTCTGCTGCATTTGGCAGCACAGGCCCAGGCTGTTGAAGTTTGATTGAAAATAATGAAATCACCAAGTCAGCTATAAGAAGAGCTGCTATGAAAATAGGCAATAAACCCAAGAGCACGAAAGATAAGGAGTACACATCAGGGATATTCATAAGAGCTAACTGTTGAAACACTGTAGTTGATAGTGCGCACTGCAGGAAAATACATGCTAATAAACCATAAACTTTCAGGAAATAAGAAGGGTGCTTTCCTTTGGCACCACATATTAAAAATGTCGAAAGAAATACATATGCTGTATAGCCACTTATAGGAGCGATGAGGGTGTATGTAATATTCAAGCTGGGAGTAGCCATTTCATTGATGCTGTTGGCAGTTAGCACCACAAGTATGAGGATTTCTATTCGTCTTGAACAGTTACGATCAGACATTGGGATGTTCTCTTCAATGGATTTCATCAGGTTGCTTCATGCTCTTAGCGCAGTAATAGATTTGGAGTGAGTAGAAGCTGTTTCTGTATTGATTAAACATAAGTTGGAACATTTGAGTTGGAAGATTACATTTGGTGATTTTGTCACTATATACTTTTTCTGGGAAGACAGGTGGAAGACAGCCAGCCAAAAAGATAACTTCACAGAAATATACTGAATAAAGAGGTTTGAGTTTGACAGAGAACAAAGTTTAGTTCATAGATAATTATAGGTACCTATATCAAGGAACGTTCTTGGGTGCTAGTGCTATGCATAGTAGTAACTATTGTGGGTTATTATGAGAGTAAACTTGAGTAACAAATATAATATTCTCTCATAAAATATTGGTTTATTTAAAGATTTAGTTTATTAAAGATTTTTATGTGTTTAAATAAATATTTAAGATGAAAATTATATTTTGGAGTCTAATTTGTTAATCGAGAAAACATATATTTTTGCACTTTAAATATAATTGTATATTATTGGGACATGCCTAGGTTTGATTCATTTAAATACTTACATTTTGATGATATCTAAATTAAAAACAGTCTTAAGAAACTCACTATAGATAGACTTAAAAGTAAAACCTTTTCTATCTTATTAAGATACTCAATCAAAATATTTAACAACCCAATTTTTTTTACATAATATAGACTTCTTCGGTGGCAGAGTAATTCTAACCTTCTATTACGTAACCTTCCACTCTATAGAGTTAAGCCTAGACGACTCCAGTATCAAAATATGGATTAACTTGAAAAAAGTAAAAATTAACGTCATAATAGAACCACAGATATAAATGGATCTGAGGTAAGGCGCTTAATATTCTTGTTAGACGACTGCTGCTTCTTCGGATAGCTCTCCTATCGATAAAAAAGAATGATCAAACGCTTCTTAGTCATGTTTTTAGCAGATATTATCTATTTAACAAAAATGTGCCAATGTTCTTTCTTGATGTTTGTGCATTGAAACCTGAAATTGTTTCTTGTACTGTATGTAACATAAGAGGTCAACCTTACGGCCAAGGCCAGCCTTAAGCCAGACGAGAAATTAAATTCAGGTTTTTAGTATCAACACATTTTATTAAAATTGTATTTAATAACTTAGAAACTTTGCAAAAGTTCAAAACTTACTTACACAAATGTACTCAATAAATACTTAATGCTAGCAACTAGCTGTATAGATTTTACATTATAATAAGACAAATTAAGCCCGCAAGAGCTTCAAACGAAATTCCTTGAGCGGTTTTATTTATGTACTTTAATAGAACACTGGGTATTATCATGTGCAATTATTAATAGCACTCTAAGCAAGAAAGGACTAGATTAAAGCTTCTGTAATTTTTCATTAATCCATACTAACTGCCGAAACAGACACTGATACGTACTATAGAGGAAACAGAAGCACCACATTAGCAGATGCTTTATCATAAAGCAGTCTCTAGTGTACTTGGTGAGGGAATTCGACGATCAGGAGAGGTGTTACTTCTCGAAGAAGTACCAGCGGCGTTAGGGCGTCTGAAGGAGGATAGTCTCGGAGGTGAGGATTCCGGTGGAGTGTTAAAGAATTCCGCTCGTCTCGCTTGTAGCACTTCGGCTCTGGACAACCCCTGAGCTGCATTACATTCTGTGCCCAGCGGGAAAACTCCTTGGTCTAAAGATTCTGGAGAATCCGTGTCCCTTTCGAAGAGATTCTCGTTAATCGGAATAAGATTTCTTCGGGCACCGAAATGTTGGTTCGTTTTTATGGGGATAGTCTTTGCCTGTGGCGAAACATCGTGTTTCTCTCCGGAGCTGTTTGATGCATCATCTTCATTATTTGCCTCAGGGATAGGTGAAGATAGGACGTCAGATCTAGGGCTGGAAAACCTCCACTGTGACTTGGGCGAGAGTAGAATTTTTGGTGTATTTTTGTGCTCCTTGATTAGTGCATTCGTTCTACCTGGCGAAGCTGGCTGGGGAACCGGTTTCATGACTTTCCTATGAGTGTACGTTTTCGGTGATCCACTAAGATCGAGGATGTTTATTTGTGATCTACTCGCTATCGGTGACGGCTGTAATGGAGCTTGGTCTTTAGTCAGCTTTAACTGCTCCACTGCTGATAGTTTGTTCGATTTACTTTGAGGAGCCAGTGTGTTAAGTTTCACGCTGTGTTGCAATAGTAGCCTCTTGAAATCAAGTCTCGAAGTGTGTGGAGGTGGGCCGAATCTATCAGCGCATGTGGTTTCAGGCTTTCGGAAGCGATTGGCAGTGGCCTGAGTGTTGATTGGCATGCCTGGGCGGTCCATAGGAGACCAGCTATTTCTCGATCTCGGATCACCTAAATATCCTGTCTCAGGGTATCTCTGCGATCCTTTCCCATACAACGACGTCTCCGAACTGACTGGAGACAAGCTTATAGTTGATAATGCAGGAGACGCTGCTCTTTCCGGGATATCTTTAATGTTTAGTTTCTTTTTACTTTTGTGTATAACTGCGTACAACTCCTCGTTAGTCATTGTTGATTTAACTGGGGATAGTAACTTAGGCGTAAGATCGACCACGTTTTCCTTGTTCGACGGTGTAGAAGATTTAAAGACTCCTGTGGATCGCGGGTCTATCGGTGAAATCCTGATGGAATCGTTGGTACTACTAGGTCTAGCTATTGTGGCTGGAAATTGTCTTATAGGTTCTAGAATGTTTGGTTTCGGAGCGAAGTAATCTGTGCTTTGCTCATAGGTTTTAGAACGGGGCAGGTTTGTCTCTGGATTGCTTCGTTTTGGAAGCGTCCAGAACATGGGCTGGGTTCGTTCGGGCGGTGGGTTCTGATAGTCGACGACTCCATGGCGTCCACTCAGGTGCGCGGTATGGTACCTTTGGAGCGTGGGGTTAATGGGGGTCAGATCGACGACTGGAGAGAGCTCCTGGGCCTGTTTCTGTGGCATGTTCAAGCAAGGCTTGTCAGCACTGGAATGTCGAAAGTCTGCAATTAGAAAAAGGTGCTGTTAGGAGAAATAAACAAAGGCCATCATTATATGGACTTTCGATATTTAATGTTTTAGTGTTAGGTATGTAGCTAAAGTAGATACCACGATATAGATTTAAAAATACTAAATTGATATGAGTACATAGATAAAAACCTAGGTATAGTCAGCCTCCGGGCTGCACCAATTCCACCTCTCAACGGTAGGTAGCTCGTATCGCGTGCGAAATAAGTGGAAATATAGATGGTTTCGCACCAGTACATAAATAAAAAGATATATATTTAACTGATTTAGGACCATTACCACATTATAATTTAATAGTAGCATAGAAATAAATGACATTAGATTAAAAGTTGTTACTTTGTCATTTATTTCTACCAAGTAACTTTAGTTAATTTAAATAACATGGCAAATGAAGCAAAACGATATGCGCTAAGTGAAGATAGATATGGATGAATTACGTAAGTTAATATAGTTATTTATTAATCTGTAACGCAAATCTTAAATGAGTGGTTTAGTTCGTTAGTTTCTATTTAAACAAGTTCAAAACATCCGTTAGGTAGGTACGCCTTGTCTTACAATCATACATAAGTGCATGGTGTATTTACTTATTTCTATGTAGTTATAATTGGCATCTAAGCTTTAAGTAACTATAAGGTTGTTAGTGTTAGTGTGTCTAGTCCCCCAAACCTCCGAACGTACGTTAGTCGAGAATGGTTAATATCATGCGAATTATTTGTGTCATGCCAAAAAGCAACACGGACTTTACCTGTGAAGAAGTGATGTTTAGTAACAGAAGGTACTTAATCCTCCGATGGCTTGTGCAAAGCGTGGTACAGGGTGAGACATGAGTGCTGTTAGACTGTACCTAAGCACAATCCATTTTTATTCTTCAATGTCATTGTTAAGAATGTTAAAGTGTTCTAGAGTCAATGTGAATTGTCATTAGAACCATTACATATTAGGTGTGTTATTCGCAAAGGGAAGAGTCACGCACTGTGCGCGATGTAGAACACCGAATTAATTAGTCATTTTTAAGTAATTTAATTATTAGGTTAATGTTTCCCCACAAATGAAAAATTCCAGCCGCGTATTCACAAATTTACATAAACGGTGGAAAATTATTTCTGAGGCGTGCTTAAAACAAATAGGTGGAAAAGTTGAAGTTCTGTTCTGCAGAAAGATAAGTATAGCGTTTGTTCACGTCTCAAAACAAAACTTTGAAGCAAGTAGATAATTAATTTAGCCTGTAAACTTTGTGCAGTGCTGCCATGATATTGTGATGAGTGTTGTGAATAGTCGATTTGTAAGAAATAGCAGGGATCAAGTGAAATGCAAACAAATAGTGCACAATGTCAAAATAATTGCATGTATTATTTACAAAACACAAGTAAGTCACACACACCATGCACTTATATACGGTAAAATCTGACCAATCATAAGCACACTCAGTGATATTATACCGTATAAGAGCACGAAGCCACACAATTTAAAACACAAAGATGAGATGCGCATTATTCCGATTGACACCTAGCTAAAACAACATCTACTTATAATAAAAATCGTAATGTCAAATTAATCAAAAACAAACAACTATTAACTATCACAGTTAAGAAAAAGGAAGACATTGTACTTATTATGTAGGTACTTAACGTAGATAAAAAAAAATAAACAGTGGACGGATAAAATTCATTGCAAATATTTCAATAAAGAATTAGCTCTAATACTAATCATAATTTAACTACAATAACCATTAAGTAACAGTCTTATTACTTTCATTGCAAGAAAACAATGGCCAGCGACGGAAAACTGGGGTCACCAAATTTCAGTTCCATAATTGGACTCAGATACAGAGAGAATCCGAGCGCGATGTTTCGAGCTGTCTGAAGGTACAGTGACTTTGCTAGGAGTTGGCGGAAAATTCGATGGCGTACGGAAATCATAAAACTCATTGGGGTCAGAGTCTAGTATAGCAGTGACCATGTCCAACGACGTATCCCGGGTGTCAGGGATGAAAGCTACAGTATGACGCTTGGGCAACGGCGTAGCAAAAGGACTTAACGTGAGCGCTGATAATTCTGATTCAAAGCTATCCTCGATGCCAGAATTGTTATTATCAGTACATTCGCAATCTCGCAGTTTGTCCAATAGACTCCTCTGACCAAGTTTTGGTGACACCGTTGGCGGATAGTTAATTTCGTCACGTAACAAATCAGCGGCTATTTCAGCTTGAATCATTTCTAAAGAATCAACTTTCTTAGCGGCGTTGCCAAAACTCTCCAGTTTCAGCAACTTTTTTAAGGGCATTAAAGGGGAGTTAGCTAGTTTGTAACTATCACTACGCTTTACTTTATTTTGGAGAGATATTTCGGAAGCATCATTAATATTTTCACTAGATATCTCTATATTACTGTTACTATTAAGCTTATTGGACGAGAAAATTCTTAATACTTCGGCCGCCTTACTTCCGGCTTTATTGAACTTATTCTGCAATATCCTAGGCGTTTGGAAATTAGGCACAAATGGAACAATATCTTTATCTATCTCCAAACTCGCATCAAGTTGTTCCAGTTTAGACTTAATGAAAAGTTGTCTGGTGATTGTTTTTGATGAGAGTTCGTTCTTACCTGCTAAATCATCTTTCGTCGGCGATAAGCTGACACCCTCCGCGTCGTGAATATTAATATAGGCACCAGTTCTAGTGATAGCCTCGACTACCCTGGGTAGCTCCTGTTTCTTTGCTACTACGACAGAGGGTTGGTTGATTAGAGTTGATGGTGTTTCTGTGTCGGGGATTGCCGTTATAATTGTGCTTGGCTTTGGGACCGGCAGTGTAACGTATTCAGTTGTGATCGGGCCGTCTGGTTCTATGGGAGCTCGGATTATAACTTTGCCCAGTTGAGGTGAGGTTGGTTTGCTGGAGGGCGCAAGTGGTTTATATGGGAAGTCAGTCTCATCTGTTACTTTAACTACGTCCGCGGTCTCGCGTTGTATCACGCTGACAGTAGGATTTAGTTCTTGAACGAACGGTCCAGGTTCAAAGGTGGTGTGAGCACCTTTTCTTCGTTTCAAGGTATCTGAGGAGTAGATAACTTGTCCCTGGGAGTCGAGAGTCACTTTAGCGCCCTTCCGTTGGATTTCCTCTAACGCCGGCGAAGGTTTCTCGATCATTCCATGTTCTAAGTAATCTTTGCTTTCATTCAAGCAGTTTGGAAGTTCGTTCAATGAGACATATTCAGTTTCCGGAAGTTTCCCAGAAAGAACCGTTTGAAGGTTCTTACGGACGAGGTCGTTGTTTCCGTAAATGCCTCTATTGAGATTGACTTTTTGATTATTGTTCTTGACATCGGCTATCGTTACGTAATCTCCAGAGTCATAGAGGTCTTCAGTCAGGTCGAGGCCTTTAGGTGGTGACTTCTTGCTGGAAAGTTTGTGTGGCAATACGCCTTTTAGTTTACACATCAAGTTGTTCAATGGTTGCAAAGATGATTTCAAATTCAATTGCGTGTAAGGTTTACCGTTGGACTTTCCTGAATCATTGTTCTTTACTTCCTTTTCTTTAGACTTCACTTCCTCTGGCGGTAAATCTAGTTTAGGTCTGCTTGTACATTTCTTCATTGCAGTTTCCGTTTCTGGCTCACATATTTTGTTGCTATCTTTACTGCTGGTTTCACTCTCATCGTCAGAATTAGTTGGTGTAATCACACAGAGAGATGGAATGCGGGAGCTGTTTATAGTGGTTTTGTAACGAATTCGCTCGATTCTGTCAGTACCTTCGAGATCGGAAGATTCCGAATAGTCTTGTTCGGAAAGGCTGTTCTTTCCGTGAGCACTAGATACGGAGTCTTCAATAGGAGAACTCGAAGTGTTATGCCCAGAGTCCGGTGAACTAGTTCCTGTACTTTTCTTGGCACATTCGATTTCAGTTTCTGTGTGTATCTCTGCCACCGCAGTCATATGGCTACCTACATTTCTTGTTATAGTTACCGTAGAGGTTGGCAGATCACTTATTTCTGGAGACGAATGGTTATGTAGCTGTTTCTCAGTAAATGAGCGAACAGGATTGAATCTGAGGCTGCTAAAAGGCGATTTTGAGAATGACGAGTTCATACTTCTGTCTAGACTAGCATTTGCACTATGCACGTTGTTGCTTCTAGATCTATTTATCTTCGTCAGAGAGCTCTTTCTTTCTGGAACCGTAGGTCCGATGAGAGACTTGTCGCTACCAGCAGCCATCAATGTAGTGCAAACAGTTCCGGCGGAACTGGTGGTTGTACTTGTTGATCCTTTACCGAATAACTCGTATTCGTTTTCAGCTGTCATAGATTGATTGTATGTGTTTGATAAGGCATTACTTGTGTGCATTGGCGTGCTTGGTGACACATCCTCTTCTTTCAGTGTCTTTAATCCTGAATCCATATGAAATGATGTGTAGTATCCTTCAGTATCACAAGAGAATTCAGAGCTAGTTTCTAGGTCTTCATGCAAGTCGTGTATTATATCAGGAGTTAACGTGCCTTCACTAGTAACACTGCCGGATCCTGAGGTATTAAGAAATCGCCTACGGCTGATTATTGAACTCGGTGGTCCATGGTGCATGTTCAACGAATTATTAGACGTTCCAGCTGAGGTTGTACTTTTAGGTGGCACCGTAGTTGTAGTAATCTCGGAACCGATACTCGTTCTACCGGACTCCGAGCTGGCAGACCAGTTACCACTTGACGAATGTATTTCATCCTTTACGACACCAGATCGCCTAAGCCTTCGTTGAGCGGAAGTTCCTCGTAATTTGACACCACTGTTGATAGTAGCTGTGTTCTGAACGGTAGCTGGAATTCCTATACTCTTCTCAGAAGACGAGTAAGAAGCACATCTTTGGTGCGTTCTCATTTCTTCATCTGCATCCGGCTTTCGTCTTCTGCGCATCGTGACAGTTTCTTCTAATGTGTTTTCCTCGGTTCTTACAGGAGATTTAGATTCTTTACTCTTCTCTGACCTCAAGCTGTCCCTGAAACTGTCTCTGCTAGCACTAGGAGATCTACCGATCATCTTTAATCTGTTTTTACCCCACTGCTTTAGTGAGTTAAAGTGACCTTTCTTGATTATAGGATCAATGGGACTCTTCTTTAACAGGTCGCTAGACTTGGATCTAATCACAGTAGTGCTATCCTCGATTTCTTCAGAAGCCGCAGCAATTGATGCATCGCTACGGTAGAACAAACCAAGCAAAGCATTAGTCACACGCTAGAGGCAAATTGTGTTGAACAAATTTAATTATTCTTTCGAAAACGTAGCTTGGTCTTGTATCAACGACGTTTTCCAAAGAATTAATTAATCATGAAGTTAAGACAAAATTGCACTATTAGTGTTCAGGTGCACGACAAAGACCATCTTTGCCCTGCCGTGGACTTTGTAACCAAGGCAGTCGATATTATTGTATTCACAAAAGCACGAGAAATTATTAAGTACGAGTTAATAAATGTGCTCTTAGTTTAATGGACTGGGCATATTTGAAGCTATCCACACGAAAATTAAATTGTGCTTTATGGTTGTTAACTGTTAAATTGGTCAGGGGTTTCATTAACGTTCCTATTTGAGAAAATTGTGCAATAGGAATTGTTCAATGTAACCTCTGTATGAGTGTACAGTGCAAACTAGAAGCTTACCCAGCTATAGCCTCTCTAAGCTCTTTCTGATCAGTGCCAGAAATTGTGTTTCGTCTTTTACCCCTTGGTTTTCTACTGCGCGTTCTCCGCTTCACAGTGTCGGTTTCTCCTGTGCCACTTTCTATTTGAACCAGGGACTTTCGGGAGCTGCACATTCTGTCGAAGAATTTGCCTGATGTGTCGATCGCCACTACTTCGGGAGTGAATCTGGAAGAATACATTAGCTACAATACAAACTGAACATTGATAGGAATACTTATTGGTCACGGAAAGTGATGCTTTATTTGGTTCGGAAGATCTACTTATACGATAACATCACACGTAAACGTACTTCATTACGCAGTTTCTACGTCTGTAGACGTCTAAGCTTCAAACTGCACGTTTTTTAGATCAAAATCTTTGCAAATGTACGAAATGAAGTGTATTTGCTTATGTAGATACTTTCCATAACATTATTTATAATCACCTTGTTGTCTGCCTAATTATCTGGGTTACAGACGTAAATTTATGTATGTACTTAGATAATTTTCTTTCAACAAAAATGCCACCGCTTTCAATAACTTACTTATTAGCGATGACTCTAAGTTGCTCCTCTGGGCTCGGCAGCCTATGGTCGATGGGTTCGTCATCGCCAGAACCACACTCCGACAGTTCATCCGGGGTCAGCGTGACCCCGCTGGATATCCTCATCGAGGCGTCCGTCAGCGCCGTCACTTCGCCCATTGCTTCTTTCGATGTCCATTTTCGTAGATGTTCAACAACCGATGGCTGGAAAAGTTCAATTATTGACAAAGAGTCCCATAATCATAGGTATTACGTAGCCTATTATTATACGGATTGAACTGCTAAGTATGTCCTCTTTTAGAGAAATAACATGTGCCTAGCTAGCCAAACTATCATTGGCGAACTGGCGATTTCAAAGGGTACATAAGATTATGTCCCAAAAAAAGTATATTGCATTCTGTTTCACATTAGAGCTCTACGCGATAGATGGAATAAATTAGGGACGTGTTAGCGAAGGGTCAAATAGTGTCAGAAATAAAAGACTTCTGTTTATAGGTCACTTATTTGTTTTGACCTGGACCAGTTTCTGAATTGAAAATTTCGCTAAGTTGTAGTGCTGTTTCTTCGAATTTCAAATTCTCAAAAAAGACCGTAACAGAACGTTACTTCATTATTTACTTAGTGAAATTCTCAATAAAAAAATCGGCCTTGTGTAATTAAGTAGTGAGTTTTATTCCTACTCGTAAGTCTCGATTTCTTAAGTCTGAAAGTAGTTTTTGCAGCATGTATGAAAGTTTTAGGCCCGATTTAGTGCATTTATCTTTACTTCCAGTAAGCGTGCTTAGGTACTTAACGAAACAAAGCATACTTACAATGTGGGTTTCAATATCAACATCGACCTTCTGATAGATCCTCCTTCTCTTAGCACTAAGCACCGGTGTGCACAGCAAGAACGGAGAGTGTTGAGAGTCTTTCCTGAGTTGGTCGAGGATGGAGGCAGACAGCCGGTCCGTGGTAGCTTTTTCGTACAGGTTCCGCAAACTCGCCGGTCTGAAATGGAGGGTATTTGTTATTGAGCTAGATTTATTCGCTCCATTAATTTAAGTCTTTTGCCGTATTGGCACTTATTGGGAGCGAGATTCGCGCTAATATTATTTTGTCTTGGATTACTCCGATTGGATTTTTCGCGTAATATAAAAGATGTATCTTGATACTAGTGGCTGGATTGTTTCTTGCCCTGGGTAGTTCAGCCATTTTTGCCAATACTAATCACAAAACGATAGCTGATGATGTTGGGCAATTAGGAATAGTCTAACAGGAATAGTGAGTCCGAATTCCTAAAGTAAGTAATATCGTAGAAATTGTATAGTTTGAAAGAGTCAAACGTACCTTGTGTCAGGTGTAAAGAGCTCCTTTTTCAGAGGGTTTTGTGCCTTGAAGTGTACTTTGCGTACAGCAAAGTCCGACAGGCTGCCCTCGGCTGAAAAAAGAGAAACAACTTGTTACGGCGTTGTCAAAGCTAAGGGATGGTCTCGAAGTGGTTCGTTAGGGCGTTGATAATAGAGCTATTTTGATATTGCCAAATTCTTAAAACACGTCAATTAGTTTTGGTTCTAGTTACACCTGAAATTCCCGCACTTAGCCTCATAGTTGAGCCATTATCGTAGCAAGCGCTGAGGTATGTTAACCCCTCAGATAATAGGATTTCCTCACGATGTTATCCTCCACATTATTGAGTGGTATTGCTACTACAGAATCATAAATAAACATAACACAGAAAAGAAAGTAGATTGGTACCTGATGGGATTCGACCCCACGACCTCCGCTTGTAAGTCGGCCTCACGGAAGGTAGGTACCCTGCGCTACCACCTGTCAATTTTTCTTATCATGTCATAACTTTTTGTGAGGAAATAGGTTTTTCGAGTGATTTGGAGTGTACACTTTGGCGGCTGATTTTTAATAATAATCTTTACTTAAAAACCATTATAATAATTGTGAACTAAATGGACAATCATCTAGGTACCTATGAGGCAACATTGGTATTGTGCCTATAACAAGCGCGTTTATATAAACTTGGTTAAAGCCTGCAATTTTAGACAATATAAATCTGAAAAAAGAATCGTACAAAAATAGTTCTTGTGAAACACTAAAATGTTTTAGGAATAACGGACTTTAGAAGTAATCCTGTACTACTCGTAAAATAAACTATTTGTATAGTTATTTGAAAACTTAATAGATACAAGCCTAACCACCCGCTTAGTAGTTACAGAGATAAATAAGGTGTCATTATTCAAGTCCCTCCCACTCAATAGGTTATCGGGATTAGGAGATAGAAACGACCCTCGGCGATGTTCGTTTTGAGTCCTCCTTTGTGATGAAGTCTTTTCACTTTTCTTACTTACATCTGAGACAAAATTCAGTCTGTTCGCTTTTAGAATATACCTCGGGCTCTAGAGTAGGCTTAGGTTTTCGCCGAAAGCACACCAGTGCAGTGTAATACTACTTCCTGCTTTGTTTTTCCAAATTAAGTGTCATAGTTCCGATTTTGAAAGTATATTAGTTCCAAAATATCTATTACATGAATATATCCGATTATATCCGATAGTAACCGAGGTATATTCTAAAAGTTAGCAGATTGTAATGCATTTGGATGCTTTTATATTACGGGTACCAAATCCCCAACAATTCCAATCGTAGACTTTTAGTCCGGATCTACTTACGGTTGTTGTTATATCGGAAGAGTCCGACCAGGAAGAGTCTACAATGTGTTGTGCTTACGAAAGTTTTAGTTCAAAAATTCCAATCGTCTAACTATACAGAGCAGGAAGTAGTATTACACTCGTGTGCTTTCGGCGAAAACCGAGCCTACTCTAGAGCCCGAGGTAAATATTCACAATAAATATTCTTATTCTTCTGTTATAAAAGCTAACTTACAGACTACATAAACAGACTACAAGTATAGCTTGAAAGGTGGTTCACCCAACCCAAGTAAACCCTTATCCGGGCATATAGAAATCATCGCGGTGATTTTCAATACAATTTGGCGAGTGCCAAAAACAATTTAGATCGATACGTAGAAAATACTCTTTTTTTGTAACTGCAGCGACTTTTTTTCCTTTCGCACTCGTAAGAGTTGTTCACACATATTTACTTATTTTACTATTATTCATTTGATGGTAAAAAAAATGTTGGAAATTGCCAATCTGCGACGGGCACGCGTGGAGAGCCCAGAGAAGGCCTGTGCCCGTCCAAAGGGACGTATAAAGGCTGCATTATTATTAACTTATTCTTTCGTGTAGGAAGTTTTATAATGTATATGAGGACCCCTTAAAAGTAATGGAAATGACAAAAAATATTGGCTCCAAAATAAATAATCTATAATATAAAAATGAATCGCTGAATGTGTTGGTAAGCGCAAATCTCGAGAGCAGCTGAACCAATTCCACTTATTAATTTTTAGAATATTCCATGAAGTACAAGGATGGTTCTTACGGAGAGAAAAATAAAAAAAATTAAAGAATCGACTGTTAGGCGGTACGAAGTTCGCTGAGTCAGCTAGTACTTAATAATAATAATTGTGTCAAGATTCTGATACGGAGAAACAAGGTTTAGACCCAGTCAATAAATTTTATTTCAATTGAAGTTAACAGAATTTAAAGAATGATGGCTTTTACTCGTAGTTCCTACCCTTAAAATTATAGAGAAAACGTTCACTAGTAAGATCATAAGTATGCAGTTGAAACTTCAAGTACATTTAAATATACCCCATATCGGTAAATGTCGTTCGGCGATAATAACATTACGTATTTAGCACTATAGCCGTACCGACGCAGTATAATAGCGAGTTAAAGCTCATATAGGAAAGTTGTCGCTGTGTTCAAATCAGGAAATTATGGTCCGTCGAGAATGATTTATTCCAGCCAAGTACGTAGAATCGTGTTGTGACTGTGATTTGTGATCGTGCGCGGGAATTTCGGATTCCTATTATCCAATGGCGTTGAATTAATAGACGGCAGCCTATTTATTATTCTTCTGAAAGACCTTGGAAATGAAATACGCCTTAGATTTTATTCATGGAACTCCGTGTTCATCATCTTAGTCTGAGACAGACTTTAATGAGGATCGAATTTCGTATAGCTATCAATCTTAACCCTCTCTTCCGATCGAGGGAAATGGGCCGGGTCTCTTATCTTCTTGTGGTTATTAAATATTGACGGACACTTGAATAACGGGGGCCATGCGATTGAAGGACACAAAATAATAGGGAGCCTAAACTTTAACTAGCGGTTGGGCTCACGAAAGATAAATAGGCACTGTACTACTACTAGCCATGTTTGCATTCTTGTAGCTATTCAAATTATTCATCTACCTACCTCTTGCAGCTATAGTGCTGTTGCTACATTCCATGGTGGTCGGTGAACGCATAAATTCTGCTATGTCATACCAGCACGAACGAAGACGGTAAAACACACGCACATAGCATAGTTATCTAATGTAAGACTGATTTTGCATTTGTTCTAGATAAAGATTTAGGAGAATACAGATCGTAATTATACAAGTACATCGATATCAACCCTTGTATGTCTCCACTCCTGGGGCACGGGTCTCTTCCAGCATCGAAGGAAGGATAGGCCATACTCCACCACGGGGGCCAAGTCCGGGTTGAGTACATATAGCTAAATGATCCTTGGACAGTCACGATAGAAATTAGTAATGTTTGTAACGGCTTAGCCATAACGCAAATACCGTGGAAAACACCCAAGTGAGGCAAGATCGTATGTAAAACTGTATAGAAATACACGCGCGGTCTGTTAGCCTTTTAGGTGTAGAATAAAAATAAATTAAGTTTCAATGGTGCGCAAGGCGTTCCTTGCCCGAAGGAAGGACTTGTTCCATAATTCCATTTAAAACAGATTCACAGAGAGATTGAATTGTATTCGATATGCAATGAGAAGCGTACGATCGGCTTCATTGTGATCGCCTTCGGTTCCTTTGAGATATGCATAGACTTGTGGAATGTTTACTTGTAGTTAAAATTTAAAACAAATACTACTTTCCATATTTCCTTTCCATATCGGAGTACCCCAACTTCAATTAAGTAGAAAATTAAAATCGGCATATTTTTTTGGCTTCATAGCGAATGCAATAAGAAACTTATTAAGAAACTATCACAGTGGAGCGGCCGAATCGCAGAGCTAGTAGCAACGTGGGTGGTGCAGGGCTTGTACCTGCACTGGTATCAGACATGGCGGTGGACTGTCTACTTTAACTTTCCGATCCAAACCCGAAGTATTGATAGTTCGTACTATAAAAGCAAGTTGAATATGAAAACGTTATGCTAATGTAAATAAATCTTCAAGGGCAGAGCAAAACGAGCATAGTTCGGCGCCCGCGCCGCAACTGCGTGCGGGAACCATGCTGGAGGCAAGGTTCTTTAAGGTCACGACGAAGGACTCGCGTTGCAACACGGAGGGCGAGCCTATCCCATCAGCCTGTTGTAAAGTACCCACTTACGTATGAAGAACTGGTTTTACACCAACAAAGGAACTATGTAGAGGCTACCTGATTGCATATAAATCTTAGTGTTGATGCAGAGATGGAATTTTAATTCAAGACTGTCTCATAACAGAAATCGTTTGCGGCAGATAAAAACCAGATTGCATTGATTTGACACGATCCTCGCAGGTGCGAAGGAAAAACAAACGCCTTCATGTACATTTCTCAAGTGATGAAAAAAGCCTTGACCGTGTCGAGTAAATGAAGATCGCTTTTCTGAAGTTAGGTTATTCGCACGCAATCGACCGAAACAATTTATCGTCTGAGAAACTCCTGAAAAGTCGACGACCTTTTAACAGAAAAGAGATTTGCGACAAAAAAGTGCCATAGGAGGATATTGAATTGACCCGTTTGACGAGACGAATTTCGGGCCTCAGGGGATATTAAGCGTTCCAACCTACAAATTTCAAGAGTCTTCCAACTTATGATAAGTATAGCTGTGCTGAAACCTCAGCAGCTCGGAATAAGCGATGGCGTGTCGAATCAATACCACTGTAACCGGCAGAGGCTTCTTGCTCAGCATTAAATTATCATGGTGCAAGGTGATAGTTGACTTTTTTCAATTCCGAGCGAAGCCTTTCTCGAAGTACAGCGTATCCAATTACTGGGCTTAGTGAACTCAAGTATGCACTCGTGTTTTCGTAACAGAAGGATTAGCATTTTGATTAACAACGCCGCCGCTGTTAAAAGGTCATTGATCTTTCTTAGCAATTTCAAATCTATGAATACCACGAAGGAGTAGTTTATCAACCCATAAAGTTCAAGCCGATATTAGGAGTGTCTTAGAGATATAATATGCAGTAAGAATCCTGAGTCACGAGTCATTCTCGGGTGTATTTTAGGATCGTCTGGGAATCACGTCAAGTGCTTTGCTGTCTAGAGGTATTTGTCTCTTTCCGATTCGTCCTTTTTGTAGCTCACTGTCTTGCGCGTAACGAATACAGTCGTCTATACATTGCCTGTCTAACGATAACATCACAGGACATGGCGTACGTAGCAAACAGGAATACGCTTAGTGATCTAAATAGATTCATAGTCGAACAATGGTAATATGGTTCATGTAGCATTTCTGCTGAGAGGTGCAAGATTTTTATTGATATGACAATATCGCGGTACTGCCTGTGGTCATAGATCGCTTCGGATTCAGCAATAAGTAGTTATTATGTTACATTATCCCTCAGGGGGCTCAAGTATAACTTAACACAGATTAGGGGGAGGGAGATCTTGTAAAACGTTACGATGCGTTACACAGGCGGTAGGGGGGTTCGAACAAGGCAATACATGACATCGTTTTTTTGTTTTGTTTTTATTTTTACCTAGGGAATTAAAATATCCGAATCTGGGAACCCCTTTCGCTTATGTACCTACTACGGTGAATCTCTCGATTGTATTGTAAGTAGGTAATTTTATTTTGTATCGTGTGTAACGTTTAGGGATGGGGGCATACAAAAAAAAGTTACGGCGCGTTACATTGGAGGTAGGAGGGTGGTTAAAAATCTTAATACATTGCGTTTGGTAATACTTGAACTTAAAAAGCAAATCTCTGCTCTTTCCTAAAGATCAATCGAAATGTATTTATTTCCAAATATAATTACGCATTTTAGAGTTAGCCCTGTATTGCTTAGTAGAGTGAGAAGGGAAAACAACTCCACCCACTCTTGGATAGCTGATACATTCACTTCCTTCGCAAATAAGAACATTGCATAAATTTATATTATGAGCTGAAACTTCAGATGTTGTTTCCTTGAGGAAAAATGTTCAATTTTGGACGGAGGCGCCCGGAGGACGTTAAGAAGGGCAAAGGGTCGTGGATTAATCAACGTGTTTTGGTATAAACTGTAACACACAGTGGAAAACAGGGATGTCACTTACGAGGGGCCACCTAAATGGGCCGGACGATGCGGCGGGGTTAGTAAATGCCTTTTACACTTAATTAAGATGTTGCCTACTAGACCGGACGTAATGGGACAAACACACGCCTCAAATTTTGATTGGAGTGATGTTGTTTTTATACGATATCTAAGAAGGATGTAGAAAACGTCACATATTTTTTTCAGGGTTTTATAGATCAACAAGTAGTGTGAATCTGAGAAAAATCAAATATTTCAGATATAATAAAAAAAACTAGTTACGAGTAGGTATATTAAGTTTTTGTATTGGAGTCTTAATGTTTTCTAATATAGGTGTATGTAATGATATTTCCTATGTAATTTTATTTAATTTAACAGGTGCTTTATACATATCAACGGTTCTTGTGACAGCTTGCGGCTTGTATGGATCGTTACTGTACTACGTGACTAACTAACCTATCTTTTGCGACACTATTAGTGTTATTTACATAACATAACTTATCCTCACGTCTGTATCCCATAGGGGCGAGTAGAGACCACGCCCTAGTCTAATAGGTACTTACATAGTTTTTCAATAGAATGAAATAAGCACGGCAATGCAGTTGATATTTGCCTCAATTTGGTAGTCTACAGAGAAATAGCTGTAGAATGTCATTCTAAAGGTATAACTCGCGCAAATTAAATAGACATCTCTCGCGAAGAACACTGAATCGCGAGAGGCGCTGAGTTAAGTAGCACGGTCATACCATTGCAATGCGATTGGTTACTAGACTACCGCTAGTGTGAATGAAACGACCATTACCGGACTAATATGACTCTATTGAACAACTTTGCATTTTAGAAATTCACCCCTCAGGGAATACCACTTGCCACGATCCTGACAGATCACCTTCGCTTCATCAACGCTCATTAATGGTTGCATGCACGCACACCGGTTCGGGTACTTTGACCCGGACTTTTGCTAATACATAACATTTCGTCAAAGTATGTCTGCCCGGGTCGTCCCTTACAGGTCCTTCCACCCACATTCGCTATAGATGTATATTTGTTTCGAATTTTTTTATTCTTTAATACTCTCCAGATGTCCAAACCAACGCAACATACCTTTTTAAATTGCTCTTTCAGTCCACAACGTATTATTATTAATTTAATGAAAGGAATGAAGAATGAATGAAAGAAAGAAAGATGTTAAGCATACAAAAAAGCCTATTATAATATTAAGCATTGTTTGAAAGACAATGACGTGTAACGTTAGTTGAAAACTCTGTTAATTAAGTTAAAACCTGTTTTGAAATGAATAAATGTGGTGTGTTTTTTGTTTCTTCTCTCTCCAAATAATCTTTTTTTTTTTTTTTAGTTCGTCCCGCAAGGAACCGGCTAAGGTCTTAGACCATGCTGCCACGTCTTTGGTTCTCCAAATAATCTATTAATTTTGAAACTGACAGTTTTGACGTATTATAAGTAAACATTGTTTTTTTATTGTAAATATTTTTTTACTTTGAATTAGTTGTGTAGAAACATCTTTACCACGATTATTTCTATATAAAATATTAACTTTTACCCAAGACTTTCTAATGAATACAAATAACGTTCTTTTCAACACACTCATAAAGTGGCTCTATGGTCACCGCAATTAGGCACAGAATGACACCCGTAATCAAACTGTGACTTTTTCGTGAGTTAAAGATTTTTATAAATTTTATTGGTGCCTTTGCTTTGTTCTCAAAAAGTTTTTATTCAAAAAAAAAGATCGTGTTCAATAGAACAAATAAATTCATGTTCCTATTGCTTGCTCATTTCATCCAACTTCTTATTTAAATAGATAATTTTAACTCGTCCGTGTTTAATAAATAAAACTTTCTCTCAAATATAACTTTTGTTTTCTCTGTAATAAAAGAAAACTTTAAATTCCCCATTTCGTACGTGGCAGAATAGGCGCAAATTCTGTGCGCGGAAAATTAAAAAAAATCTCATCTCCTTAGTCTGTGGCCGATCGCAATGCGCGCTCAATGGCCCCTCGGCGGTAATCACCAAAGAGTATATAACCACAATCACCAATGTTACACACTAGTACCATAATGTACTATTACAAGTTCTCCGTTAAGCTTAAGTTTTTTATCTCTGTACATATTTATCCTAGCACTGTATATTTTGATCAGTGGAACATTGAATTACGACGTAAACATTGGTCAAATGAAAACTTTTCCAAACTCGCTGGGAAATGTGAAAACATCGTCGACAGCTTTATTAGATTGGACGTAGGTAGCTACCTGCGGGAAGGTGGGACGGTAGATGATTTACGTTTACCAAAGTTACCGAATTTCTGCTGTTGAACAAATTAAATTCTACTTACAATTTAAACATTTGCCCATAATTTATCGTTAAAATAAATACAAATTTTGCGAGAGAGATGCGTGTTATGTAAAATTACTTTATAAAGTTATCGTGAGTGAAATAGTAGACCAATTAAATCAACAAATAATAATATGTATCTTTCTCACATCGGTGGTAGTGGAGTGGTAAAAGACCGGCTTCTCAATCGGGAGGCCGTGGGTTCGATTTCAGATATATACCAAATGACTTTGTTTTCTAAGTAATGTACAATTGTACATTTGTGAAGTTATAGTAGCAATACCACTCGAAGGTGAAGAAAAACATTGTGAGGAAACATAAGTGGCTGAGATTTCAATTACCTCAGCGCTTGAAATTGCCAATCCGCGAGGGGCACGGTAATTAATTAAGCATGCAATGGTAATTAAGCCCAAACTCTCTTTCTTTCGGCCTCTGCTCTGCAGTGGGACGTATAAATATAGGCTTCATATCATAATAAAAAAAATCACAACACGATTCCAGTGAACTTCGCGACTTTTGACATTTAAAACGCGCGACTGCCGTCATCGTTTACTTTTTATTATTTATTGTTAAACTTTGGGAACTGCACAATAATCACTTCAAGTTCCTGTTTTAACAATAGTAACAGACATCCTGTGAAAAAGCCACTACCTAATTATGGTGACACAGACAGACGTCTTATGTCGGCTTAGTAGTTTTGACCCTCCGCGTACGGAAGCCTAAAAAGCTAACCCACTTTCTATACTCTCCTTTTCCACGGACTTTTATACAGTGGACGGTAGAGTTAACATCTACTATTTTCACTCCAATGGAAACTTACTGGATACCAACTCGATGTTGTGTGTCAATGTCAAAAGTAGTTTGTACAAGAGTGAAAACCTTTTCGTATACAAAAGGTGTTCATACAAGCTAACTTTACTCCATACAAGTGGACGGGACCGTGGGATGGCAATAAGTCCTACTTGACAAAATTTCCGAGACCCAAAAGTTATCCGCTTATTGTAAAATGCTATTATGGCGAGGAAGGGTCAAAGCGTGCTCTCTGTGAATATGACTAGTCACACATGAAACCAATAGGGTCTCTTCACGTTGCCCTCCCTTTATTGTTACTGCGAAAATGCGAGGTTCCTTTCAACCTCAAGATGCGGAAATGTTTGGCGAAGTACCTAATTTTGTTTAATGAGTGAAATGCTCAGAAGATACTACGTACGTTGGCGTTTGTAGGTATATTAACATTAAGCAGACTTTTGTTCCTCTTTTCATGTGCATCATTGCTAATTGCGAGCTACTAGAGCTTGCAAGCTTTCGAGCCTTTATCGAAAGGTTCACACATTACCAGTACCTTGCGTTACGTTTGAGCAGTCAGTATTCTTATTCTAAAGCACTCGCTTTTCGTAATCCGAGCGCTAGGCATTCTTTTTAGTTTAGTACTCGGTCGGTAAGTTACCTATATCATGAAAGTATACAAAACAGAATTTAGACCCAGTCAGCACCTGAGCTAAATGAAAATTGAAATATAAATTAACAAACAATGAAAAGGAATTAACTCTACGATTTAAGGATTTCCCGAAGCACTAAAATTTCAAATGATTTAATTCATCAATAAGCGTGCGTGAAATTGGGTCTTGTTATTCTTACACTTATATAAGAATAACAAGTCCCAATTTCACGCTCGTTATTGTTACTAATTTTCTAGTTTTGCAAGTTTTTAAAACTTGAAAATTGCAAAACATAGTACCCCCTTAACACAGCAGTGGACATAAAACGGGAACCCAGCTGTTTCAAGATAGCTAGAGATTGTGACATCCGTTACGGCAAAATTGAAGGCATTGGAGGCACTAAAACGAAATGGGATCGAGCCTATGGCAAAATTTATAACAATACCGGTGCAAAGGTTTTCCGTTAGCGACATTTCGGTGAACGGAATTCCTTTGAGCAGATTCAGGGTGATTCAAACGCCGCAGAAGCTTCTTTGGCTGATAGGAATTTCATGACTTCATTAAAATGAATGAAAATCGAATAGCAGGTATTGCAAGAAATATTTATATTACAAAGCACGTAATACACGTCAGGTTCACCTTAGCGTGTAGTTGAAAGAATATTGGATGAAGCACGCCCCAAAGACATTTTTACTCGCTCTGCACTCGACACGAGCCATGAGGAAACGATGCGAGTAATGTATTTTTTGTAAACTGTTAAAAAGGCATTATCGTTTCACTGCAAACGATAGATGAAGACATTACTCAAAACATGATCAGGTGAGTATTTTGCGAAATTATTTTATAAGGAACACTTTGTTGCAGAGTGGAGGGCGGATGCGATTAAACATAAGGTACGTCGCGAATGAGATTTATTATGCAGTGGCCGGGTCATTCACTGTAAGCTCATTACACTTCTTAGTTTGTAGATCTTGTTCAGCCCCTATTATGCGCAATCATGATGGACACCTGGCGTTTCTCAAGGAATTCCTTTAGAACTTTGTGCGCATAATTAGGAGCCAAATCGACCATATTCTTACGTACTTTACTCTTAAATCAACGCACTATTTTCCATGAACTTAACTTCAGAAAGTGAATGTACACGCGTAAATTAATACTTGTTGACGCGTTGCAACGAGAACTTAAAGCGGCTTATGTCCTCCTTTATTAATGCGAATAGTCTTTCTCCTGTCATGAGGAGTTAAGAGCGGAGCCGATGAATATTGACGTTCACAATGACGGTTTAAATATAAACGCAAGCCGATCAATTAGGAGTCCAACGGAGCGTTAAATAAGGCAGTAAAAACAAGAACTCTAGCGTTACCTATGGCGGAAGCACACGAACCAATAAGTTTCAATTACACGATCCAATCACGAAGAAATGGCAACAGACTTTTTCTCCTGGTAAATCGAGGAAGTGAATGAAGATTAAATACGTACTAGGCATAAATCACAGGCACACAGCTGACGCGCCTTACTGAATTTTGGATATAAGCGCCGTGCTAAAAAGGCAGGGTTGCCCCTCGTAACAAAACTGTTTACGTAATATTCGGTACTTAACCAGTCAGCACATTTAGTCTGGTTTATTTTTACAAACTAAGTACGCGTATTGCATGTGTCGAGCACATGTCAACTCTGCGCGCGCACTACAAACTCCAACATTCCTGCATCTCGCAATCAATGTGTTTCAATGATATACCATAAATATAACGTCCGACTAACAACAGTTGGACCGGCCGTCCCCAGGCATACGATCTGCCTGGTGGGAAATTTCCCTTTATAGTGGAAGAGCACGATCTTCCACTATAAACGACCCGCTCTTTTCTATACATATACCATATCAGTATATGCAATACGCGTATTAAATATGAACCTAAACCAGGCAACTAGCATCTGCTTTGGGGTCGGGTGCTTCTCCCATCTTTAAAATATTCACAAGGTGGAAGTTGATTCATTTTATTACCTGCAGCGGGAGAGCCAGCCCTGGAGGGATGCGAATTTATAAAATTTGAATCACAGCCAAAAATATATTACCCTCGAAAGAGATGTTGGGAAAATCACTATAAAATGCATGTGCTTCCAGGTGGACGAGGAATATGAATTATTAAGAGGAAGATTTTCTACGAAAAATTGGTACCATCGAAGGAAATTTAATTCTGGTAACAAATGGCAATTTCATGTAAAGGTAAGTTAAGTACATACCAAAATAATAAATAAATAAATATTCATGGACACATTACACAGATCTCGTTAGCCCTATACTAAGTACAACTAAATGACTTGTGTTACAGGTGCTAACTCGACGATAGATTTCATACAATTAATACATAGATAACATCCAAGACCCGAAACAAACTAGAAAAGTTCTTTTCCTAGTTTGACCCGGCCGGGGATCGAACCCGAGACCTTCGGTTTTACAGTCAGCGTGCCAACCGCTGCGCCACCGAGGCCGTCAAAATAATGTTACTTATTGGCGGAATGATGGCAGATGGACGAAGGCAGTGACAGAGTGGCGGCCGTGGGAGGGGGAACGGTCGGTGGGCAGACCAACAGCCAGATGGTCAGATGACCTATGTAAAGTAGCCGGCAAACAGTGGATGAGACTAGCGCGAGACCGTGCTGGTTGGCGTGGAAATGAAGAGGCCTATATCCAGCAGTGGGGTTTACTGGGCTGATGATGATGATTAGACATTCTTCCTTCACCCAAAGATTTATTGCTTGTTTGAAGGGGGATGACTTCCATGAAGCGTAGTGATCAGCTACAAATGCGCTATTTTTATGTCAGTAATGGATCATTTGCACGAGAAAAAGTTGTATGGGAAAATTACACGTCGGCATCAAACTACTTACTTCTAAGCCCGCTAAGGATCAAGCAGGAAGCGTAAAAAACTGGTCCCACATCCATCTTCATAGGACGGGATATCTCAACATCGACGTTCAAGGAAAAACCCTAATTGATAAGCAATTAAGTAGAGTTAAGTATGTGAACGATAAACTATCTGACTTCTAGAGAACATGACCACAGTTTTTATGGTGCGCCCAATAGTCCTAGCAGCTACGGCACTTTTTTTTACCGAAAAGCTGCATTTTATGATAAAAGCAAGCCGTTTTGCTCAGTGATATTAGGGACAAAAATAAGCGATGTGACCCGCAGCAGCACAAGTTTCACCATTTAGGAACAGAGAGGGCGCCGCGCGCCGCTTCTTTGAAAAACACTGAAAAAATCTGAAACGCTAACGGATGAACCGATAGCAATGATTAATATCTTAATCGAAAGGGAATTACTTAATGTATCATAAAAAAATAAGGAGAAAATAAAAAGCCATGACAACTGCCGAAAGTCCTATGTTTTGTAACAATTTTTTTTGTCAATTTTCAATTTCACTCAATCATGCAAAAAAACTGTCTTACAATCCTCCACCAACCCGGAAGTCCGGGTAGTAGCAAGGTTAGGCCATAGGCCTTACCTTGCTGCGATGCAGGAAGAGACCCGTGCCCCAGCAGTAGGGACATACAAGGGTTGAACGATGCAAAAAAAATGTATGAAGAGGGTATGTTAAAAATTGAAAAAACAAATTATTACGCTTATATTACTATCACCGTGCAAAACATCTTGCTTTCATCACAAAATGTAGGTTTTTTTCATAGCTGCAAGGACTACGATGATAGTTGGCAGTTGCGTAGAATTCGATAAGTCACACAAAATTCGACACTTGATCAAGTAAGATGGTACATGAACCATAATCGACAATTTATGGTCTAGAGAGATTCGTTACTGTGTAACCCGCATCATATTTAGTTTAGCTTGACGTTTTCATGTTGTATAGGAATAAATTGTGAAAAACAACGAAGGATGACGGTCGGGGCTGCGTATTCACAAAGTTCGCGGTTTTTATACGACCGTCGGCGAACAAATCGCCTCATCAACTCTGCTTTCCCGGCGCACGCTGCCGCCTACGTCCCAACTCGAATGGGATTACATCGGATATTGCTATTCTGGATGTCCCATAAACGATCGAATCTTCTCGGCGCATTTTCATACTGGACGCTGCAAAGTTGCAGAATATAAATAAGGATATAGGAAGAGACTCAAGGGCAGAATACAGTTTCTTTAGAGTAGTCTCTTAGAACATGACACTGATATTTGTGTGTGCATATGACGAGAGCCTAACCATGATCTTGAATATGGCGAGATTTGCATAAGCAAATAACTCTCGTACTCGCATATTGATGTTCTTTACACTATGTAGGTACAGTATATAAAGGAATACTTGAGATAACACCTCAAACTAATATAATTTTAATGTAACAGCACCTTTAAATAAATTTCAATTAGGGTTCTAAAATCGATAAACAGACGCTCGCTTGGAGCGTGTAAAAGCAATGAATTATAATTAAGCGTGAAAATGTTAGACCTCACGCTTTAACGACGATGGCATAGCATTAGCCAACACAAATTACCAGGAAATGAGTAAACAAGTACTACAAAGGATCACCGAGACTTAAAAAGTAATAATTTCTTCTCCCTTTTGAGAAAAAAAAGGTGCTAAAGACGTTAGAAGACGGGCAGAAGCAAGTTAAAACAAAAATAGTACGGTCCCAAAAGTTTTAAACCTCATTCCTCAGAGTAGCGGCCGACGAGGAAAGTGACAATCCAAAATTGATTGATAAAAAAGATAGCTAATAATAATAAATACAGGTTAACCTCTATAGTACGATGTTTATGTGATGTGTGATATCAACCCTTGATATGTCCCCACTGCTGGGGCACGGGCCTCTTTCAGCATAGCAGTAAGATACTCCACCTCACCACGTCGTCGGCTGGACCAAGTCCGGGTTGGTGGAGGATAAGTTGGTTGGTTGGTGTAAGACAGTGGCGCGCTGTACGCGCGTTTTATTCCATGAGATTTTCTTAGATTTAGGAATGTTTATATTTCCCTAAATCCAGAAAAAAATTAATAAATATGTGTATCAGGGTTTACTTAAATATATTAAATTACACTTATACAAGTTCTTCTCATCGTGTCGGTATTTTTATAATTAACACACATCAGCAGATAAACCGTAACTTCAAGCATTTTAGGTCAGAGAAACTGAAACCTATCCTTTGTTATTATTAGGACTGTTTTATGTACCCACCCACTCTCATCTTCTTTCAGACGTGTCCATCCGAAGGTTGTCGGAAAGAGATCGCTTTTACCGATACTAAAAACTAAATATACCTTGCCCACTGCAGGGAACTGGCCTTTTGTCAGAGAGAGAGTATGGGCTTAATTACCACGCGTGCCCGCCGCGGATTGGCAATTTCAAGCACTGAGGTGTTTGAACACCTCAGATACTCAGGTTACCTCACGAAGTTTTCCCTCACTCGTATTGCTACTATAACTTCACAAAATAAATAACCGAAGGAACAAAATCATGGCCGTACTGGGCATCGAACCTGGACCTCTCGCTTCCGAGTCCATTGTTCGCCCACTGAGCTACCACCGCTAATAAGTACCTTCTCTTTGTAAACTGTGTGCAATAAAGGGTTATCTATCTGATTAAAGTAAATACATATTTCTGGAATTGCGCATTTTTGAAGGAACCTTTTATAGAGGTCGAAACTTAGCGATCTTCTCAGCGACGCGATTTGGAATTTCCACGCTGCAAGTTCTAACAATGAAGAAGCAAAGCAAATTAACAACTGCAACATAAACACGCAGCAGCCCTTGAGAGAAATTACTGGCGGTGTTTAAAGTGGTCAGTAGTTGCCTCAAGTGGGGCGATATCATCGGCTCCTTAGCGTTTAAGTTATAAATTTCAAGACCCAGACACAATGGGACGTTGGGTGAAACAGAAGGAACGTGTAAGTATGAACTTCGTTGGAATTCTAATACTATCAGCAAGCCAAGTGTATCTGGAAACACGCAACGTTTCTGCTTCTGTTCTAACAATCGATCATATTATTTCCCAGCCACAGATTTATAACTCGACGGTTATCTTTCAAAATATTTGCCAACTACTTCACACTACTGCTGCATAGAAATACGGTATTTCAGCCGGATTTACACTATAATGCTCGCTGTCATAACAAATGATGTATCCCCATTCCGAGCTGCATTTACATTGGCATGAATGGAGTCGAGTGTCTAGATGCGTAGGCAATGGAACTGACAGTATCCGATTCTACATAATTATAGCACTGAAGCTCATTCAGCTCATTTGCTGAGCCAGAGAGACCATTTGAACCGGTGTACAATAATGCTTTTGTTTAGAATTATCTCTTGTCTTGACATTTGTGAATCACGAGGTTTGTGAACGAAATATATACTCCTATTTATTCGTAACGCCTACGATTCTACCGCGACCTAATTCTGTAGTGGGTACTGTAAATGTTACGATTTACGATCGAATAAGGGTCTATTTGGTTAGGTGAGATTTCTCATCGCTATGATGCCATGCATGAATCATCAAGTGATAGTTGGAAGGTGCTATGTAATAAGGTTTAGGTTACGTAGTAAATTTTACATAATATGTGGGCACGGCAGGGTCGACATGACGGCAGTCAATTGGACTACAATAGTAAATATTGTAGTTCAATTGACTGTCGTGTTGTAACTTAGCCAGAGATAAATGGAAAGCCCTTGTGTCAGCCTCCGACTCTACTAAGGCGGAGGAGCTAAAGACGAAGAAGTAAATACCTAATAGTACCTATGTATGTTACACTATTTTTATTGCACTAACCCGTGCTAAGGAACAAATTTAAAAACCTATTTAGAGGCTAAAAATTTCACCCATGCCGGGATTCGAACCCGCAACCTCTGGCTATCCGTACCAGCGCTCTACCAATTGAGCCAATGGGCGACTCACGGCATCAGTGAAATTTCGAACCTCTTTACAATATTCTCTGTATTACGTACAGGCAGCGACATCTGACTTAAGCAAATTGCATTACTTACAGCCCCGACCACCTACTTTGCAGTTAGGTTTAACATCGGAACGATATCACTGTACCCACATGATTACACTATTTTTATTTTTAATGCACTAACCCGTGCTAAGGAACAAATTTAAAAACCTATTTAGAGGCTAAAAATTTCACCCATGCCGGGATTCGAACCCGCAACCTCTGGCTATCCGTACCAGCGCTCTACCAATTGAGCCAATGGGCGACTCACGGCATCAGTGAAATTTCGAACCTCTTTACAATATTCTCTGTATTACGTACAGGCAGCGACATCTGACTTAAGCAAATTGCATTACTTACAGCCCCGACCACCTACTTTGCAGTTAGGTTTAACATCGGAACCAAATATAAAAAAATTTTTAGCCTCTAAATAGGTTTTTAAATTTGTTCCTTAGCACGGGTTAGTGCATTAAAAATAAAAATAGTGTAATCATGTGGGTGCAGTGATATCGTTCCGATGTTAAACCTAACTGCAAAGTAGGTGGTCGGGGCTGTAAGTAATGCAATTTGCTTAAGTCAGATGTCGCTGCCTGTACGTAATACAGAGAATATTGTAAAGAGGTTCGAAATTTCACTGATGCCGTGAGTCGCCCATTGGCTCAATTGGTAGAGCGCTGGCACGGATAGCCAGAGGTTGCGGGTTCGAATCCCGGAATGGGTGAAATTTTTAGCCTCTAAATAGGTTTTTAAACCTATGTATGTGTTGTTGTAACGTTACTGAGTAAAGGTTTAAGTGGTGTTAAAAGTCTCCCTCATGGAGCAATTCTCATACAGTCGTAGTTTGGCTTTTAATTACAAGAGACATCGCAATTAACTTTGACAATACATTTCGACGATACAAATTGAGGTTTGATCGTACCTACAACTAAGAATAATAGAATAAAAAATAAATTATTATGATCTTATACTCATAGAAGCCCTTAGTTCTTAGCCTTTTTATAGAAACTATTCTAAAGGCAATAATTTCATTTTGGTAACTTTATTTTCCAATTCTAAGCTCGACTAAACCTTGATTAGTGTCCTCTAAACGTATCGGCAAAGTTTTATTGGCGCCGTTTGTAAAGAAATACAAAAATAAGCTTGTATCGGAACTGCTCCTTGGCGTTAAATCGGTATGTACCTACTCAATAATTTGAGAACTCCAAAAATGTGTCATAATTTGGGACTGTCAAATTCGTGTAATATTTTGTCAGTTCGTCACGACTACATCCAAACTTAAGGTCTGCAGAGTTTAATCGAATAAAAAGGCTGTTGCTAATAGGAAAACCTCGCAGTCAGTTCAACAGTGAGGTACGTCAACACATGCGCTAACTGTACCTTATCGCTTCACACATATCACACCTCAAGCAGGAACCATGGTAGGCCGCGGCGCGGACGCGGCTAGAGTTACTGCAGCTCAGTCCGTCCCACACGGCGTAGGTGCGCCGGGTCAACGACCCCTTACCGGAGGAGGCTCCAGACAGATTGATTGTTGCTGTCCAATTACCACGGCCCAGTGATTTTTAGGTTTATTGGAAAACGGCATTAAACTAATTTTATTGCGTTAAATTTGAATACCATAAAAGGAATTTGGTTCTCGCGTTGGCAGGTTGTTTTGTATCCATGGCAGCATAATGCCCACTATTACGCCCGCAAAGAAGTTTCTCTGGGTTGTGCAAACAGAGGCGGTCACTATTTATTTATATGCAGCGAAGTGCGAGAATTCAACCTCGTGCGAAGTTTAGTTAGCGAGGTATCCGCCGAGACTACGAGTATATCCCAAGAGCTAGCCACACAATACAACAATGCATAGTATGGATGCAGTCCACGTTCCTACTGCATTAGCGTCTCTAGTGTAAACACTACGGCTTTTAACAAATAACAGCTTTGAAGTGCCGCGAGACATTGACTCGACACTGTCTAAAGAACGTCAAATGAAAGTGCTAATCTTTCAAGAACGGAGTAAAATGAAGAGATTTTTTCTGCGAGAGAGAAAGGCTTCTTTGATTTTAATTTAACAAAATCTAGCTTTGCATTTCGTCACCGGAACGAGATATCTTTTCAGCCTTTGACGTAGCCACAAGATATCAGTAAAACGTTGAAAGGCAGCTTTATGAAGAGAGGAGTCGACCAAATATTTGAATTCTCAAAATAGACCACATGAAAAAATGTTTGTAATATCGTAATCGATTGACCCGATCACGTCGGGTTGGTTTACATTGAGGGTTAATTAAAGGTCCGCGTATAAATAGTATCGGAGAACACGTGTGCTTGCGGTTTTGTTATCTTCAACAAAGATGAAGTAAAATGCACTGCACCTACAGTCGTAAATCATCTATAGCCCAGCCAGACGCTTCAGATGAGGTTCATAAAATATAAATAGCAGCTTTATCTAAGTTTAAAATTAAAAACTATCTTTTGAAGATACCACTAACGAAATCTGTTCTCTAAACTTTTATGGAAAAAAAGAGCGGCTTTGGTGATAGGAATAGATAGTGTACATACAAACAATTGGCGAAGAAACATGAACGGCCTTTTTTACAAATACACGAGTCCTCAATTCTTCCCCATTACTACGCAAACTGCGTTTGAAGAGTGTTTTGCGGAATCGTGTTCTTATAAGTAAGACTGGAAGTGTTTATAAAACCACCAACACTGCGATTCTTTTGTCATGCATGATGAAGTGTACAAAATACAAAGCTAACGCACGGCAACTAATTTAACAAGTGTCAGTGACAACTCCTGGGATTTGGGGATTCTGTAAAAACATTAATATACATAATTTGATGGTTTCTCGCCGATTTTTTTACTGGAATATACCTCCCTCTTCCTTATTAAATTAGGAATGTTAAAGAAAAAAACCATTTATGATTTTAGAAGCGTCAACAATTACAAGAATATTAATAGGAAAACTAGCCCGCCATACGAAACATTTTGGTAAGAACTCTATTGCCTTACAGACTAGAAGTACGCAGTCATGCATAGGGTCCTAAAATCTGTGCTTTAAAAAATGTGCAATTCCTGTAACAAGTCAAAACAAACAACAAACTTTTCGTGCATTATGTTTCATATCACATAGTTTCATATTTGTCATATTGCTCAAAGATACTATAAAAATAAAAAAAATCTAAAAGTTCTTCTAAAATACAATACTTATTTTTAATGCACACCGGCGCAGTAACATTTTGGTTTCAACGCAGTCACTGTTTCTTTTTGTAAGTCTTGTAATTTTGTAATTTGTACGAATTTAGTATTTTTATAATGACGACTTTAAAGTTCGGGGAATTTCCGTTCTGTGCAGGTAAAGATATCATTGGAGACGTGTTTGTGCCGCAGTTTATATTGGGGGAGTATATTTAAACTTTTGGCTCGTTCGGTCGGTTCATAGTGTTCAAGTAAAAAGTATCGAGTTAAATCAAGAGCTTTACCATATCAACCCTGCCTGTACCGCTATGGTCAATGTTATTATTTAAAAGAATCTTACGACAGTATTGCATCGTCGAGTAGGGGTAATCTATATAAAGTTTCTTCACCAATTTATTATTCTCAGTTCACTACGACCTACCTTTCTAAGCTAACGACGTACCAGTAAGTAGTAAAGATAGGCAGGTCCTCATAAATTCAGGCCTCTCTACACGCACCCATAACTTGCATAAATTCCAGTTCACGCCACGGATGCTCCCAGAGGAGCTGAAACGCAGATGCGTCATAATAACCATAGCCATCAAGCTGTTAATACGAGCCACTCCATTATAAAGGCAGGTGGTTTATTATGAAACCGTTGCGACCTACTAAGATATTATAACCATTATGTCGTAAGTCTTGCAAATAACACGCGAATACTTTGTAAGAGTTAGTAAAGCAGGAAGTTTTGGATGTAGAGCTTAGTGTTTAAACCATTACGGTCTTATTATAAAAACATGATTCCTCTAAAACACTCCATAGAGGCAATTTTTTTAATCTGTGGTTGCGTTTTATTCCTTGTGAAATCCACCATATTTTCGACAGCAGCTTTGGAGTGTTTTAAAGGATTGTGTTTTTAGAATGAGGCCGTTAAACTCAGGTAGTTACACCTTGTCTCTCAGCTTTACGTGTAGGAGTCTTCGCGTACGAATCCCGGACGTGAAATTTGAAAATATTTAGTATGTGACCTTATTAAAAATGCAACCTTTCGTAAAATATAAATCGATTATTTAGGGAAAGAAAATTAGACACTAATATCTGTGCTAAGATAAGATAAGTATTACTGAGTAGGACACGATACATTGGAATAAGGACCTTTAATTTGTAAATAATTTCTATAAATTTATTCACCGGGAATGAGCTTTTGATTTTGGGTCAGTTAATTTCTTCCGTGCTTCGCAAGGCACGTAAAGCCGTTGGTGCCGGCTGTCATATAATGGCAGTCGTTAAGCCATGTCAGAGGCCTTATGGGCGGCTTGATAACTTCTGACAGTAAGGCCCGCCACTGTCTTACAATCCTCCACCAACCCGGACTTGGCCCCCGTGGTGGAGTATGGCCTAACCTTCCTGCGATGCAGGAAGAGACCCGTGCCCCAGCAGTGGGGACATACAAGGGTTGATAACGAATTTCTACAAACTAATACAATATAAACATTGTGTTATAGGTAAAGAAAACACCTGTACAAAATAGTAAAAACCTTCCTTGAACCAGTACCCGTACCTTAAAAGTCACGCAATCAAAAACACCTGTCAAGCACATTACATGACTTGATAATAAAGATGCCTCACGATCGTCAAATTCAAATTGCGGAATAAAACAACGCGTTCAACTGATATACGATCGCTATGTGAATGTATTGGATTGTTCATATGCCCATAATTTATATAATTACCTAGGTTACATTTCTGATTTGAGAATTCCGTCAATAAAATAGCTATCCACTTATTGGTCTTTCTATACAAGACCTAAAACTAAACTGTCGCTTGTTTCCTGGAGGGGTAGGAAGATACCAGGATTTGCCACTTGCCAACATAAACGTGATAACCCTCTTCCGCTTGCATGAACGCAAATTTCGGTTACTTTTTATGTTGCCCTTCGCTAATACATGTGGGCCAGGAACTTTCCTTACCGGCCCATACTTGCTGGACATGTTTATTTCATCAATCTTTCCGCCTTCATCCTTTCTATCTACTCCTACAAAAGACAACCTTCGTTTTTCAATTCTATGCAATACTTTCTAAGCAGGTTTCATAGTTTAAGTCACAAACAGCTAGTTTCAGAAACTGAGAATTTTACTAACTTTTCTTACTATTTTTCTTTCTTCGAAGCCTATAGAGCCATAATGGTATTTAATGAAATTCCTAATTCAAATACAGTTGCTTATTCTCAAATCCGAAATCGGGAATAAGACTGAATAAGCGATTTTTTCTATACTCGTAATACTGGTCTAAAAATAGGGACCCGTCTAAAATATAATATGTTTATAGATTTAACAACACCAATAAAACACATCGAACAGTGATTTACGATGTAGATAGGTACCTAAATCAATAATAATTCAGCTATGAACATTGCTACTCTAATGATTCATATCTAATGCCGGAAAATAAAACTATAAGGAGCACGGACCTGTTGCTGATTCGGTTAGGTGAGCTAAACTAGATAAAATGATGAAGAAAATATTTATTTCGGGTACAATTCGATATCGATATCAACCCTTGTATGTCCCCACTGCTGGGGCACGGGTCTTCCTGCCATCGCAGAAATGTTAGGCCATACTCCACCACGGGGTACAATTGATTACAACAAAAACATAAAATAAACTTTTTACAATTTTTTTTTAAATAGTCTCGATTTTTTACAATTACAGAAGAATAATGCATATCTAACTTGTTTTAGTAAACCCGGAAAGCTCGCTCAGCTGTATGCCATCTGGAACGGTCTCCAAATTGCGCTGATTTTCAGCTATCCCTATGCTACTGAAGGTGCTATAGTCAGGTGACGCGTATAGTCGCGTGCACTAATAATGTAAACGCGTTAGAACCTTGTCACATTAACCTTCTCTAGCCTGATGTATGATAAATTGACTATTTTGACTTTGACAAGGTACTGAAGTACATACATGTTGGTGCTCGTGACCGTGCATATATTTGGGTATACAAGTTTTATAAATTATAATGTAATCAATATAATTTTTCTTATTTTGTGTACAACTAAATAGATAAGTGGGAAAGGCAGCCACTACGTACATGTTATCTACATTGCACTTTGCAATCACAGAGTAACCCGTTGGTTGCGATTAGCGGTACCTGCACAACAACCGGGTCCGGCTTGCGTCTCATTAAAATTTATAACTACGACACATTAGACTATCTAAGACCGACACTATTGACAAGATTGAGAACCGTATCCCTTCGAATTCAATGCGAGAGAAAGATAAACCTTCACGGTCAATAATTGTTTGCTGCAAAAAGGCTCATATAGAACTTTACTATATTTATAATCATGCTTTAAGGCTGAGTTTGCTGTCTCGCTTGCACAATATAACATTTTTGTTGAATTAGAGTTTTAAATTCAGAATACGTTTAGTAAATTAATGTAATTTAGACATAATTGTCTTACCCTGTACCTGTATTTTAAATGATGAGAAACTTCTTACAGGAACACAAAAGTGTATTTAAAACGTCCGTAATTTTATTATCTATAAAACCTTTAGACTACATTCATCGAAAGATTTTATTTATTACAATCTCTAAAAATGTCAGATTGTCCTAGCGAGACACTACTTAAAAGCAGCCTTAAAGACGGTATTTACTTCTGCTCTCCTTATTACTTACCCATTGTAAAACTTTTAACACATGTGGTTTGAAATAAATTAAAAATAGCGATATTTGAAATGTAGTTTTGTTATCACAATTAGTTAAGAAAATTGCCACTAAAATGAGAAACATGGCGTAACATATTGCAAACTTTGTTGTAGAATATCAGGAAAACAAGATTAGGGACTTAAGACACTCCCCAAACGTAGTCTTTGGTAATTGAAAACGACCTTATTAATAAAATCGCCAAAACCATACTGCAGAGTTATCTGAATTCCCTTTTCTTTCCCAGCGAATTGGCCACTTTCCGTTAATTTAACAATTTAGTACGGACATTTGCGGTATAATATCTTAACAATGAAGTCGTTATGGGGGTGATGATACGTAAATAAAACCATTACGATGGTTTAACGATTGTATACTTTCTCGTTTATGATGATTTTTGGCGTGGGGAACCATCGTATTAACGACTCCTTTGAGTTCTACGAGTATTATATACTAGCCCAAAGCGTCTATTACGTTCTTGTGGCTATATTGATATTAGCAATAAGGCCGCCAGTTGTATTTGATCTTTTGTATCTGCCGTTTCTGTAACTATTGTTCTGGTATACAATAAAGAATATTCTTATCTTATCTTATATTAGAACAATATAGAATAAACAACGTGTCGCACCAAAAGGTACTCTTTTCTAGACTCCCACTCTCAAGGAAACCCGCAAAGCTGTCAATCTAAAGTCTGCAGGCCTACATTACTCAAACTAAACTATTGGACTTCGCAAACTAAAACAACTCTTAATCCACAGTGCGACAATCCAGGGAACTTGAACAAACTTTAGTTTTAGCTTAACTTAACTGAACAATGCTTCCGGCAGGTAGCGGCCACCATCTTGACATGGTCTTTGCGTCGTGATACCGATGGGTTAATTTAATACTCAAAACATTGCTGTGGAAAACGCAACCTTCTTGGCATCCGACGTTGAAAATAGAAGCGAATAAAACAATTTTACGACATCACAGCGAGATTGGTTCGCGATCGGTGGAAAGACTTTATTGTGATGGGGCGGCCGTCGTGCTGGGACTTATGGTTCACGACTAGCTGCAGGCACCAGGCTTTACCTCCCGTGCCGCGCCTGTGTGGTCGCCCGCCGCCGCCTGTTTGTTTTATATTATCATAATTTGGCTAGCACTCAATTACGAGTACACTTAGTGATTTTACATAGCCTTATCGAGTAATTAAATTTTCCCTCTCCGAGTGTTGTTTTCGTCAGCCCTACTCTTTGTCCTGTGGTTTTAATTAGGCAAACGCAATGCTCTTTTGAGGTTTCAAACTTTAGCAACCGTGACCGCATTACGGCCAAAATCCAGTCCGGCACGGTACTTAAAACAAAATGTCACAAGGCACAACGTGCTGCAATAAAGCTGCCGGTATAAAATTACATGCAATTGAGAACTACCACGCATCGTTCGTACTCGTACCATAAGGTTTCGTATAAAACTCTTCGGAGAATTGCTACTGGTGAAGTTTTAATTTCCCGAAGGCGCTGTTTAATGCTCGCGGAAGTGTGAAAGGGAGTGTGTGGTAGGAGTGGCGTATGAGAATATTTTCTAGCAAATAGCGGTGATCTCCCGGGCCTGCGTTTTGCGAGGTGCAGGTTGTTTAGCAGGGTACGCTTTCAGGCTGAGTGCCGCGCGGGGCCCCGTCAATCGACGAGCTATCGGTCGAGTGCGCGACTCAACCTTATCGCGAAAGGCAAAAAAGCCTTTCCGTGTTGAGGGCTGTCGACGCGAAAGCCCCTTTGTTCGCCTCTGCGGTTATTGGATAGATAGTTTATTTTGTTAAATTAAAACTGATATCGGGGAATTCACTCTGGACTTTGGTCCTTTGTAGTCTTGAGAAAATGCCTCGGTTGTGATTATCATTTCTTTTTCAGGAGTAATAAATAGAGTATGGACTTCAATGTCGAATTTCGCCCTGGTTTACTATTCGAACAGTTAGGACTTTAGTACATACATAACCTCACGCCTGTATCCCAGAGGGGTAGGCAGAGACCAGGGACTGCCACTTGCCACGATCCTGACAGATCACCTTCGCTTCATCAACGTTCATAAGTCGTTGCATGCACGCACACCGGTTCCGGGTACTTTTTATCTTTCCCTTTGCTAATACATCCCCTATTTGGTCGATGTAAGTCCGTCTGGGACGTCCCTTACCAGCCCTTCCACTCACATTCGCAATATATATTTGTTTCGTCAGTCTTTCTTCCTTCATCCTCTCCACATGTCCAAACCAACGCAACTTTCCTTTCTCAATTCTAGCACAGATAACATAATACTAGTAATTCTAGTCACTACACCCTCTTTCAGTCCACAACGACTTTAGTAGTCGATATTAAATTAAATTTCCGTTTTAGAAATGTTTTCAACACTGCCTGCGGCCACCAACTCGTAATTTACAGATTCTCTGCCACTTTTTCGTCATCATATTTTATTTATTCATTCATTCATTCGTTCGTTCGTTCGTTCGTTCGTTCGTTCGTTCGTTCGTTCGTTCGTTCGTTCGTTCGTTCGTTCGTTCGTTCGTTCGTTCGTTCGTTCGTTCGTTCGTTCGTTCGTTCGTTCGTTCGTTCGTTCGTTCGTTCGTTCGTTCGTTCATTCATTCATTCATTCATTCATTCATTCATTCATTCATTCATTCATTTATTTATTTATTTATTTATTTATTTATTTATTTATTTATTAAGATACATAGGCAGGGCTACACAAATAGAATACGAAATTGAAATTTGACATAACAAGTCTGTTGTGCACCCAATGGAATGTATACAGCGTTCGACATTAAATATAGCAACACTGGAAAATTACTTAAAAGTAAGGAACACAAACTAAAAACCTTAAAACTTAATCAAAAAATAATTAAAAACAAAAATCAACTTCTGGAACGTAGACAATCTAAATGTTAAACAATCTAAATTTTAAATAACTTTACTTATTTTTGACTTAAATATGTTAATTTTATCACAAAAAATATCTATGCTGAGATCTTTAGAAATTATATAGTTGTAGCTTTGACACATTCTGTTTATAGGTGCGCCAGCACCGGTGTTAGTTTTACTATAGGGACCACATAGTATTTTACTGATAGCTTGACGAGGGTATTTGTAAGGCACTGTAAGAGATACGTGTTCTAAGATGTTACCGCAGGATATGTTACCATTTATTAATTTGTGAAGAAAAGTAAGGTCACGCTTAGTGCGACGACTTTTAAGAGATCGCATATTGAAAAATTGTAGTCGTTGTGCATAAGGGCATCTACAAGATATGCCTGATGAAACGAAAGCTAAATGTCTTGTGAATGATCTTTGAATACCTTCAAGACGTTGGGAGTGCACAGTGTATGATGGATTCCAAGCTGTAGATGAATATTCAAGATGGCTGCGAACTAAAGCATTATACAAAAGTATTTTAGAGCGAACACTGAAACCGTTAGAATTTCTTTTAATAAAACCCAGCATCTGAGCTGCTTTTTTAGTAATGTTGTTGACATGAGGAATAAAAGTTAATTTGGAGTCCATGGTGACACCTAGGTCTTTTATTTCGGTGACCTCAACCAGAGTGTCATCACCAATTTTGTAGGAAGAGGCTAGGGGCATTTTCTTTTTAGTAAATTTAATATGGTAGCATTTTTGAGCATTTAAAGTCATGCCATTGTTTGTACACCACAACTGAAGTTTGCTGAGATCGCTTTGAAGGAGGTAAGCGTCGGCGGGACAGTTTATAGGTTTGAACAATTTTAGGTCATCGGCAAATAAAGAGCATTTGGAATGTACAAGTTGTGATACAATGTCATTTATGAAAAGTGAGAAAAGAACCGGCCCCAGGTGAGAACCTTGAGGTACTCCAGAGTCAGCATAGTACAATCGAGATTCATAGTCATTAACCAATACCAGCTGGGTGCGCCTTTCAAGATATGACTTGAACCAGTTCAGCAGTGATCCATGAATACCATTGGCTTCAAGTTTAGCGATAAGAAGTGAGTGATTGACTTTATCAAATGCGCTAGAGAAGTCAGTATAAATGGTATCCACTTGGAGTCCGGCATCAACATGCTGTGACACATCCGAAATAAATGATACCAGGTTGGTTTCAGCGGATCGGCCCATTCTAAATCCATGTTGATAGTCACTGATGCTTTGATCAATGTGACTGGTGATTGTAGGGCAAATTACTGATTCAGTTTGGAAAAGCAGCAGAGGATAGATATAGGTCTATAATTCTGTATATTGCAGTTATCGCCTTTTCTGTGTAGTGGTAATATTCTTGCCTTTTTCCATGCTTCGGGAAATTTGCCTTCGCTTAATGATTTATTGAAAATAATACACAATGGATAAGTCAAGGATAGTACACATCTTTTTATAAAAAGCGGTGGAATGCCATCAGGACCGGGACCCTTAAAGATATCTATTTTTTAAATTTTTAACTGTATGTCTTTTTCGGAAATTACTAAATGGCCAAGAGAACTGTTTATTCGGGCAGATATGTCTGTGGGGAGATGGATTGAACTCGATGAGAATGTGGAGGAGAAGTGAGTGGCAAATAGATTGGCTACTTCTGGTCCAGTCTCGCCAGTTGAGTTATTAAGATGCATGTGGGTAGGAAAAGATGATTCGGTCTTCCTCTTATTTTTTATGTAACTCCAAAATATTTTATGATTCGTCTTGAGGTTAGATTCTATTTTGCGTTTGTACTCGCTAAGGCATATATTTGTTAACTTGTGGCAACGGCTGCGCAGTAAGTCATACTCAAATTTATCTCTTGGATTATTATATCTATAAAATCTGATTCTTAACTTGTCTTGTTCTTTAATTAGCTTAATAAGTGCGACACTGTACCATTGTGGATATTTTGAATTTCTTTTTTTCCTCTTAGGAACAAATTTGTCTATAAACGTTTTCAATTTATCATAAAAAAATGACACCATCTGATCCACATCATCATACTTGCTTAATGAAGTATGCCAGTCTATCGCGTTAAGTTCAGCTATAATACTGCTATAATCCACTTTATAGAAATTATGATCAGTACGCGGTTTGGTGTGTAAGTGCTTTACGTTGTTTAACGATAAGTGTAGCAGGAGATTAGGGTGCTTTTGGTCAAGTTTGCTGAGAAGATCTAGGGGTTGCGTTACGCAAGCATTCACTACATAACTTAAAATAAGATCAATTTTTTTACGATCACAGTTATTAATATTGTTAAATTGGTACAAATTATTAACACTTATAAAATCTACAAGAGCATAACCCAGGTTATTATTATAATTAGTAGGAACTGTATATGTCTCATTTTGTGTTTCTTCCCACGTAATAAAATTCAAATTAAAATCACCCAACATTATCACGTTATTATCACCGTTCATTACGTTGTCGTTAACATTATCTAAAAATTTCGTAAGTGTATCTAATTTAACAGGAGGTGGAAGATACACAGCGCATATAAAGAAGTGGTGTACAAAGTTATCAATGTTGAAAGACAGCTTAACCCAAAGGTCTTCACATTCTGTTTCCCAGTTCTGAATACGATAAGACTCAATATTGCGAGATACAGCTATTAATACACCACCACCATCTTTTTTCGTATTTTGAGTACTATCACGATCCCTTCGATAAACGATGTATCTATCGTCGATAAATTCACTATTACATATGCTAGAGTTTAACCAAGTCTCCGTTAGTACAATTACCTTGTAGTTGCTTAGTAAGATGTTGTTGTAAATATCATTTGTTTTCGTTCTAATGCCTCTGACGTTTTGATAATATATATCCATAACTAGCTTTTAAAATGTCGATATCTTAGGTTTAATCAGAGTTGATTAACAAGGTTAGGTCATACTCCACCACGGGGGCAAGTCCGGGTTGGTGGAGGATTGTAAGACAGTGGCGGGCCTTACTGTCAGAAGTTATCAAGCCGCCCATAAGGCCTCTGACATGGCTTAACGACTGCCATTACCTGATAGCCGGCACCAACGGCTTAACGTGCCTTGCGAAGCACAGAAGCGCTCCGAAAAATGCCACTAGCGGTAGTCATGGGACGGTCACCCATCCTGCACCAGACCGTGCCTGTTGCTGCTTAACTCAAGTGATTGATTACAATCACTCGGTTCGCCTAGGCCACGAGCGCTTCTTTTTTGGCTGTGTTCTCTCATAAGTCGTCAAATCTTAACCGATTTTGAAAATTCATTTTTGTTCGAATCAATGTAACGTCCGATATTGGTTTCAATAAAGTTGGTGATGTAGACTTTCAGAGATGGAGAACGAAACTCTTTAATAGACAGCAATAAAATTAAGCCTGATGGGATCCTTTGTTGTAAACATATGTTATCAAGGTAATCCATACCAATGTTTTCACAAAAATCAGTACACATAGAATATAAGGAGTCGCCGGTGCCGAACAGCTTTACCAGCACATTTAGGTACATTTTATATTTTTGCAACGACTCTAATTCTTGTAAAGTTTATATTTTTTATAAATTATTTTCCTCATATCTTCTTAACTAAAGCGTATATTAAGGCATCGGCAATCTCGTCACATTTGCTCTTTTATAAGTTTATTAAAACCTTCAAGGTATTCGAACCTTACGCTTCAAACCATTTCGACGCGGAGAGATATTATTTTGCAGTTTGTAATCACTACCACTATTGAATCTATTGATTACGGAAACTATGCCGGTAGTCAGACATGATAAAGTCGATTTCGTACTTAGTCCTACTATTCTGGCCACACCAGGACCAATTATTTGGAGCCGCTTTCATAGGACAAGTAATTAAGTACCTAGAGGTCCATTTAGTTAACCTGCATATCTGCTATCTACGGTTTCGGCTTCTACAGCCGTGTGGTCTAAGGTTTGATACGTCACGTTCTTGTACTATAACGTGTTTGGCATTGAGGTATCCGTACCAACAACAACGGTGAACTCATTCTCAAGCACACCGTAAATAAGTGTATTGGTCCTATTGGACGACCTTAAGGTGGTACACCTTAAAGTTCGTAGTGGTACAACTACTCGTATACACTTTAGTATCTATAAGAACAATAAGTGACAGTTGAAGGTTTTTTTATTATGTTTTAGTCCAACGGAGATAAAGTCTACCTCTATGGAATGCGTTCAGAAAACTACAAAATAATCAAGAGACGAAATAAAATTACATAGATATAAGAAATTGTAATAGTACATTATGATATAAGTGCGGTAAGTTGAAAGTTACAGCTGAGGCGATATTACTAGCCCGAGCCATCGGCGAGGTCTATAAGGAAGCAGAGGCTGTAATTTTTAAAGCGCACGTATGTCATGCGACGTTTTGTAACATATTTACGAGGAAATTAATGAAACTCTGACTTTGTTATCATCACTACTTGACGACATTTTCAAATAAAAACAATACATCGAAAAGAAAAAGCGCGCGGTTTTATTTTTACTTGTCCACAAATAAGCGATGCGCGCGCATCAACTTTTTTTTTTAGGCAAAGGTACAAAAACAGCCAGTATTACTAATAAAGTAAATTAATATTTTTGTGTTTTTGTTACAGATAAATGGTTGTAATTTATTGTCAAAATTATGTACATAAATTATATTTTATTTCCCAAAGTTAATTTTATTCATAAATTATTGACCACTTTCTTGAGATAAAACCTCTTTGCTAAGATTTTTAAAAGTATCGTTCATTTTTAGACGGAGTATCTTAAAACTTTATTAAAAAAAAACACGTGCCTTTTACATTACATTATAGCACAAGTACGTAATGAGATACATTACGATATTGAAATTAAATAAGTAAATAAATAATAAACCCTGTACTAAGTACAACTAAATGACTTGTGTTACAGGTGCTAACTCGACGATAGATTTAATACAATAAATACATAGATAACATCCAAGACCCGAGACAAACTAGAAAGAACTAGTTCGTTTCCTAGTTTGACCCGGCCGGGGATTGAACCCGAGACCTTCGGTGTTAGTCAGCGTGCCGAACCGCTGCGCCACCGAGGCCGTCAACTGTGGCCGTGTGGTTGTAATTACAACCACTTTACGAGCAAATATGTTACATACTTAATAGTATCTCCCTATTGAATTAGGTCACACCTGTCATGATATCCCGTTTGGGAATAAATAAAAAAAAACTTTTCTCCATAGATTAGCAAATAGCCGATTTTTTTAATATTCGAATAATTAGGTTTCGTTGGACAACTAGGCACCTATTAAATATGTTTGAGCAGTAATAACAGGCTAATATTACGAACTCTAGCAATGAATACCGTTAAGGCTGCTATTACATTAGGCATCGCTCGCACAATGTAATAGAATGTAAAAAAAAAACTTTTAGTGATTTTAATAAAATGGCTTTAATATACTTTGATAGGTCAGGGGCGTTGATGAATTAGAAATTTACGGACAATTTAAATAGATTATTGTTTGCCTATTTACATAAAGCTTGTTGTGGTTGAAAGTTTCCAAAATTATAATAATTTTAGTATCAAGTCTTCTCAATCATACTACCTAGGTATCAAAAATAAGTCCGTAATTTTATTATCTATCAAACTCTCAGAACACATCAATGTTTACTTCATTATACAAAAATTGAAAATGTAAGTAGGTATGTGCAAGCGTGAGAACAGCCTTAACAGTGGCAAAATGTTGGTTCTATATATAAAATCTGTAATAAACAGTTAAATCTTAAAATCTAAAGACTTTGTAGACTTTTAGTCCGGATTTACTTACGGGTGTTGTTATATCGGAAAAGTCCTAAATCTAAAGACTTAACAGTTGTTGTTTGTTAATTCTCCATACATCAAGTGGTTTAAGGGGGAGTAGAGCAAGACAGTCGGAGCTGGCGGCAGTTAATTTGTAGTCGTGATTGAATTAACGAAGCTGCACTGAAGAGCCCATTTCGAAAGCTTCCAGATAGTATCACTACGACCGCCGTGGCTCCATCACACTGAGCGGTTATGGAAATTCCACTAAGTGGCGTCTAACTTATTTGTTTAGGAAATTACTTTTGTGATTTTACGTATCTTGTGTGACACGTTTCACAAGCTAACCCCCAGATTCTCGTACACTAACAATCTGTTAATCTACAACAGATATCAAATGTTTTTTTGTATGCACTTTGGCCAACGGACAGCTGTTAACAGTAAATTAACGGATTGTTAGTGTACCAGAAACCGGGGCTAATTAGTTAGACGAGGTACAGTCGACAGCTCATAGACCTTTACATGCGTGCATTCCACTCAGCCACGTTACGACTGAATGGAATCGTACGCATGTAAAGGTTACGGTGACAATACAACGATAGTATTAAGGTTATATACACTTCTGGACACATCTATTGGCCCACCTTGCATTTTTAGTTTCTTTTAATCCTAGCTAAAAAATTATATTAGGTCGGGCAAAAAGTTTTTATGCAGTTTTGAACCAGGTTTATGTAATATATATCAGGTTTAAAACTGCAACAATAGTTTTTGTTTAATCTAGCAATCATATTTAGGTAGGGGCCATCGAAACCTAAACTCTAAGGTGGGCCGATGTGTCCGGTAGTGTATATTAAACGGGTCTAATCGCAATTATTTATATAACCCGTTTAATATATAACTATGTATGAGTATCGCGAATCATTAAGAAATACTAGTATTAAGACGTTCATCTAGGGGAGCACCAGCTCAAGATAAAAGTTTTATCCTACTATCCTGTAGCGGCATCTCACTTTTTGTGGTGAAATAAAGCAAGAAGGCGCTAGCCGATTATGGAAAAACTTTTATCGTGACGTTGTGCACCCCTAGCAGATGTCGAATTATCTACTGACCTACGTTGTCAAGAACATAAACCGTAAACCTACACGACGTTATCAATCAAGGACGTGTAGTAAATCAACTCTACATGTGGAGCCAAATCAATCATTTCAATCAACTTAATGAAAAGCAAACACATTCCCGAGTTGTATTAACCAATTCCATGTACTATAATTATAATTCCATGTTCGACGGTATGGAATTCAATGCACATACGTACGAGTCTATAGTACTCAGGCAGTGAATAACAGATTGTGGCTAGTTTTTTTAGTCGAGGTTACATGCAAGTATACGAGCATATATTTCACAGCAGGAACACGCTAGTCTAGAGGCCACAAATCAGTTACGAACGTCCGTTGAAATTCATTACGCAAGTGTCAAGTTAGTTTATACTTTATTGTACACGAAAAACACAAAAAAAGAAATACAATTAAAGAAAATACATGTACAAAGGCGAGCTTATCTCTGTAAGAGATTTCTTCCAGCAAACCTTGGGGAGTTGGAGTGGGGATGTGAAACGGGTCTATGCACGTGCACAACATACACTACATACTAATACACTTACACAGATAACAAAATCATGCCAAAATAGATATCTACCCAAATACATAAAAGCTAATAATGTAAAGAATAAACTACATAAACCATCAAAGAAATCTACCTACATACATACATACATAAACAATACATAATAATACGTAAACAATACAGAATAAGAACCTACTTACATAAATACCTATCAAGGAGCTAAGATATAGACAGATAATGCTCTTTCAACCGTTTCCTGTAGGCTTAGCACGCTAGTATGCGGGAAAATGACAGGCGCCGCGGCATACTCTTTGCCGCAGTAATAGTTTTGTCGCAACAGCGAACATGATATGAGTGGAAGAGAAATTAAAACCCTGTCTAAATTCTATCCCGCAGGCGGCAAAATGGGGATGCCAATTAAATGAAATTACTTTAATGTTTATATTTTTTCGGTTCGCCACACTCGAACGGTATACTTCGACTGTATTACAACACTATTCATTCGTTCATTTGGTTCTAATGCGTTTCGATCACAATTTTTTTTTCATAAGAACAGACGTGTAACCTAAGTGTTTTGACTGAAGTGACAACTAGCTTAAATATATGACTGGACTACATACCGAAACGTTTATTTTTCCTCGTGTTTTCTTTTTTCCGCAAGCAAACTGTCATGAATTTTTTTTCTGAATCTCAACTGAAAATGGAGCGAAAAAACTGAGTAAACGATATTACGATATTTAAGTTCTACTCCTTTGCTTCAAGTTTACCGCTATCTCGGCGCGCATTTCCTTACACTTTACACCTCGTATCGCCCGGTGGTGCATATCGGAGGGATGTAAGTGCGAAAGTACACGGAGGCTTTTTAAGAGAACTCAGAAGGGATACAAAGTAATGCTTTTTAATTTATTCCTTTTTACTGTATAACGTATCATGTACTTCCGAACAGATGACCCAACGGGCCCTCTGACCTTTACCTAAGAAAATAAAAAAAGTTGTAGTACATATCCAATTTCTTTAAAAATCACCGCATATCCGTCAGATATCTTCAGCTGTAGGTCTTTTGGCAGCTCCTCGCACAGATAATTCAGCATATCTCTACTTATTTTATAATTTTGAAGGAACTCTTCATCGAGGATGTCCTGTGGGAGGGACATCTCCCACTCTCGCACTTCCGTCCGCTTTTTTTTTCGGGCTTCTTTTTCAGTGTTCATTGCGTAAAGATATCTTACATACGCCCTAGCCATTTTAGCAATAAAATTCGTTATGTACGTTAGGTTTCAGCCACAGTCGAAGCCAAAGTCGTCGTTGTAGGAGGTAAAGCAGTCCGTGAAAAGCCGATAGAGCCCAAAAAATTTCAACAAATACAAAAAACTAAATGTTTTATTTAAAAGAAAAACACGGAAACAAAGAGAAATTATAACCTCAAAGCCTTGTCTTTACCCTCGACAGCAATAGAGAAATTTCTCTAAGTTAAGCTGTCATTATGCGAGAAAAAAACACTTGCATGTTCGGCGTTGCGGGAAACCATAGACAAACTGTACTAAACTGACAGAAGGGGGCACGTCGAGACGTCTCCCGCGATTATCATGTTCGCACTGGCGAGATACCGCTCTGTGACGTCATCTTAATACTGTTTAGTGTTTAAGGTGACAGTAGAGAGTAGGCAAAATGGTCAGCGTGCTAAGCCTGCTGAAAGTACTGAATGACGGGCTAGTACGAATACTCTGCGGCAGTGCATTCCACAGCCTGACCGAATGGACCGAGAACGAATCCCCGTAGGCTCCAGAGTTGTGGACAGGAATCAGAAGGAGATGGGAATTTAATGTTCTCACTGGTCTCACTCCAGAGTGCAACAAATGAAATCGTTCTTTTAAATATAATGGATAAGAAGGATTATGGACGATTTTGTACAGAAGAGAAAGTATATGTGCATTCCGGCGAAGGCGGATTGGGAGCCAATTTAACTCTTGTCGAAAACTGGAGACATGATCAAACTTGCGTAAACCGTATATGAACCGGATACCCAAGTTTTGAAGTCGTTCGAGTTTATCTAACAGCTCCTCGTTGGCATCCAAGTAGCAGACATCTGCGTAGTCAAGGAGAGGAAGAAGAAGAGACTGGGCAAGAATTATTTTGGTTTTGCGGGGCAGGAAGTACTGGAGACGTCGGAGCGAATGAAAAGCCGCAAAGACTCGTCGGCTGACTTCACTGATATGAGCAGTCCAATTGAGATGACAGTCAAAAAGCACTCCTAAGTTCCTAGCGGTAGTCGAATAGGCAATAGGTATGCCATCAAAGACAACCATAGGTACCACTGTCTGCTTCATAAGCGGCCTGTAGAAGTGCGGACTGCCAATCAGCATCGCCTGCGATTTCTTGGGATTCACCAGGAGACCAAAGTGACGAGCCCAATCTAAAATCCGAAGCAAGTCAGCATTCATATTATCCACAGCCGATTTAAACTCATCCACTCCAAAGTGCCTATAAAGCTGCAGGTCGTCTGCGTAGAGATGGTAGCGCGATGACAATGAGTCCGTTACAGAGTTAATAAAAATAGAGAAAAGAAGAGGAGAGAGAACTCCCCCCTGGGGTACGCCAGCAGTGAGTTTGCACCAATCAGAGGTAGTCTCATCAGAGCGCACACACTGCCAGCGCCCCCGGAGATAGGTGTCGAACCATTCTATCACGAGAGGAGATACGTTAAGAGAGCTGAGTATGGCTAAAAGGATATCAAAGTCGACACAGTTAAAGGCACTGCTGAAGTCAAGCAGAGTCAGAACAGTGAGCTGCCCGTTATCTTTTGCAAGACGAATGTCGTCTGTGACCTTCAGCAGTGCCGTAACCGTGCTGTGACCGGGACGGAAACCGGATTGGAAAGGGTTAAGGAGATTATTTGCAGAAAGGAAAGATGAAAACTGGATGTTGACAAGGGATTCCAGGACTTTTGAGAGGAAAGGAAGGATAGAAATTGGGCGGAATTCTGAGAACGAGGTAGTGTTGGTAGATTTGGGGAGCGGAATGACGTGAGCCCTTCTCCAGATTGAAGGAAACGAACTGGTGACCAAGGAAAAGTTAAATATATGGGCGATAATGGGCACCAGTCCATCAATGGCCAGAACCAGCATCTGAGAGCTGATCTGGTCGTCTCCAACCGCCTTAGAGGAAATGGAAAGGATAGCTTTCTTGACGTCAGTCATTGTGATAGTTTGGAGGAGAATGGAGCGCAGTCGGGTTTTCGCTGTAAAGAAAGAAAATTTAGTGTGCTGGTTTTGACGTTGTCTTCTAAAGTGACAGGAGGCTTGGAGAAGTGCCTGTTAAGGGCGTTAAAGTCAATATTTGTAGGAGTACTATTGGGAGATTTGCCAATCCCGAGCGTCTTGAGAAATTTCCAGACTTCAGCTGAACTAAACTTTTCAATCGAGTCGTGGATGTGTCGTCTCTTAGCATCCCTACACATCCTACTACAGCGATTACGCAGCACCTTGAAGCGGATGAAGTTTTCGTCTGTGGGGTCTTTTTTGTGCTTGCGTTTGGCCTGATCACGCTTAGCCATTAATTGCTTAATGGCATGTGTGAGCCAAGGTGCGGGCAAATGCCTGACCTTGACTCGTTTGACTGGGGCATGTTTATCAAAAAGGCTCGTCACAATTGAGTTAAAGTGAGTCACCTTCTCATCGGAAGTCTTGCTCTCAGTAACAGGCGACCAGTCCACTGCATCAACATCCGCTGCAAGCGCATCCAAGTTAACACCCTTGAAGCTGCGAAGAAGAAGAAACTTAGCCTTACGTTTTGGGGGACGAACTTTGTAAGAAAGATAGATAAGGTCGTGATGTGAGAATGGGGCATCGAGTTGGCCATGTTTGGCCACTTTGGACAGATTAGACACAAACATAAGGTCCAGGAGGGATGGATTACAGTTGGGAGCATGGTGAGTTGAAGCAAGAGGTAAAATATTCAGGTTGTGAGAAGTGATAATGGATTGAAGTTTAGCAGAGCGAGAATCGTTTTTGATCAGACAAGTGTTGAAATCACCTAGAATAAGGGAGTCAACAAACATCGGTGAAAATTTTTCCAGAAGGGATTCAAAGTGGTTAAAGTAGTTCAAGTGAAGAGATGGGCTGTAATAGACGCCAAGAAGCATTTTCGTGTGAGAGAGACATATTTCAAGGAAGAGATATTCGGAGGATTCTGTTGCCTGACTCAACGACTGATCTAGAACACCAGCAGGTATGTCAGACCGCAAATAAATTGCGACTCCGCCACAGGCTCTAATAGTTCTATCGTTTCGGAAAAGTCTAAAGCCAGGCAAACTAATCATAGTAGAAGGTAAAGACGGCTTTAAAAAAGACTCAGAAACAAGGATTGCATCTATGCGTTGCCCACTAAAGGATGCCAAGAAATCAGAATAATGAGCCGGAATGCTTTGAGCATTTATATGCACCACATTGAGATTGGAGTGAATACCTTGCAACACTGCATCTAGACGGTCATGCAATGTTAGCCCAGCCACAGAGTCATCACTAGCACTAGCAAATTCATCGGTTGAAGAGCATGAGAAAAAGCTATCATTTATATTGGAAGACATATTCATAAATATAGTATAATATATAATATAAAATATACCTACTAAGAAAGATAAATATAATATGGAGAATAATAATTATTTAAATATTTTGGTTTTCGGTGGCTTCACCTATCTTCACTCAGTCCCAGCCGCTCCACTGGGTGACTGGAAGAAATCTCGTGCGTACATATTGAAAAAAATAGATTAGAAAAATTTAAAACAATGACATGCACGAGAACTAAAAAAAAACTTCAATCAAACAACACAACTTAGTAACATAAATATTGGTTTCTAAACGCAACTTAATCTGTGGTCTAATTTGGCAGATTTGTGAATGACAGCCCAAAGACGAAATGAAGTTAGACATAACCAAACAAAGTGAATTAAATAGGTATTCCAAATGTTCATATCTACCCCTCAGATTAAACAGAAATCTAATTATGACAGAGAAAGTACGCATACTATAAACCGACCGATTGCAGTAGGACAGCAAATCCCAAGCAACCAAAGTTATTTCTCCTTTGCCGCACGCCTGGACGCAGTAGCTGGTGCCGGGGTCGCAATCTTGGCCTTCGAGCTTCCAGCCTTCGACTCCAAGGCCTTCTTCGGCTTTGCCCTCGGTTTATCCAAAAGCTTTGTTGGAAACTTATCCATTAGTTCACGAAGTTCGGACATCTGCTCCACTTTGGCTCTGCTTTTGTCAGGGAGGAGAATCACGATCCGACCCTCCATTGTCCAGCATTTCTGCATACTGAAGTGCTTCCTGGCTGTCATAAATACGTCGTGTCTAGATTTAGTGAGGAACTCTGAGATGACAATGCCGGTTCCTCGTAATGCAGACTTTGCATCCCAGGCAGCCCTCTTGGCAGTGAAGTTAGAGAAGCGTACCAACAATGGTCTGGCCTTTGACCCGACAGTGCCTAGCCGATGGCAGACAGAGACACTGTCAACACAGTCCGATGAAATCGACATTTTGCCAGCTAACAGCGCTCTAACTGTTGTCAGAGTTGATTCTGCAGGAGATTCTGGCACTCCATGGAGCAGGATGACTTTTCTACGGGATGCCATTTCGTGTCGGTCGAGGCCAAGCAGCAGCAAGTCCACTTGGGTTCGACTTCACAACGACAAGTTAGCACTTCAGTGAGATACATTATCTACGCGGACGGGAACGGCCCTCCCATAGTTGCTATTTGTGAAACGAAAATAGCTTGGCCTAAGCCCTACGTGGAATTATGTGAGGAGCTCTTTTTGTCAAGATGTGACCAGCGCCATCCATCACATTTGATACTAAACCGACAGACAACGAGCAGACTAAACAATTGGACCTACATATTAAAAAATGGAAGTAGTAATATGCCGTGAAAATCCTAGTGGTGCGCTCAGGATGAGTTTTTTTGTAATAGAATTGAAAAAACAATAGAAGTTACTACAATTTATTAAAAATAAAAGGGTAACGTAGGTGCTACCTTAGAGTACTAAGTAGTACTTTATACTCTAAGGGTGCTTCTTACATTTACATGCACGTAACTTAATAGAGCGCACGATCGTAAAGGACGATGTGCTGTCGACTGACGGCTATAATATCTTGAGTTGGTTATCTTTATAAACTTGCATGTTGCATTATCTACGAATGAGGAAATTACGCAACCACCGTGCCTTAGTTTGTATAAATTAGTAAGTGGCTCACATGAAGAAAGCGGTCAGAAGTCAAGAAGATAATTGCTTGTGCAGGAAATTAAAGCATTGAGCAAGTGGGTCAATCCACAATGGATTCTATGCACTGTGGTGCGGTACAGCGATGTTAATCGGGAGTAGCGAGAGCCTTTACATTACAAGGATTTAAAGTGATCTTCTCATCGTTAAAACGATTAAAATGTTGTGCCGAAATTCAGTGAAATGATTTCTGCCCCTATAATTTTTAGCGCTCTACAAGGAACCCCCATTGTATCGCCATGTCCGCCGTTCCGTAGTCTACAAGGAACCCCCATTGTATCGCCATGTCCGCCGTTCCGTAGTCTACAAGGAACCCCCATTGTATCGCCATGTTCGCCGTCCGTCGTTTTCAACTGACGGATGTGAAATTATTTAAAAAAATCTATTTCTAGTTTCACATTTCTGTGGAAACATGTTCCTAAATTATAATAACATTTTTATATTTGGGCAAAACATGTACCATTTTTTTTCTATGCTGAAAATTAAAATTAATGTTTAGGTCGCTGGCCGGCGACAGAAAAAAAGAAATAGGTGGGAAAGCGGCAATCCTATCTTTTTTTGTGCCTCTGTCTGCGTTTATCTGCCTATAACTTTTTGAAGGAGTTTTAGCATTTTTTTTTTCAATGGTACGCCCTTTTTTTTATAAAAACACGATTCCAGTAAAATACTTCTTGAGGCGTCTTGGTTTTCCCTGAAAAATCTCCATCACAGACTATTTGAATCCGCGTTTTTGGAGTGTTTTAACACGATTACAGTTTTTATAAATAAGACCGTTTGAGCTATGTTTTTTTTACCCCCGGTTAAAGACATATTTAGTCCCTCGAACTATTGGCGCTGAAATCTGTTCCATTTTTTGAGGTATGTTTTTTATACCTCCGGTTAAAGACTTATTTAGTCCCTCGAACTATTGGCGCCGAAATCTGTTCCATTTTAACAGATTGGTAGTGTTAGTATATTGAGCCTAGGACTAGTTGTGTAGGTTACTACTATTATTAACACTAATATTACCTATACTTAAATGAATAGATAAACGTATTAAAATTTTTACTTGAATCCCGCCTGAATAAGTCGCGGGCTAGTTTAATTTACTAGATATAAAATACATATCAAATGAAGCATTAAAACTAGTATGAAATGAAGTATTAAAATACACCCATTCCATTAAATCACACTTTATTGGTCACGAGTGCGAGAAAGTTAAGTATATTCCAGAGTCGAATATCGTTAACAAATTTTACAGTTGTTATTAATTAAGAAATTACTATAGTCCGCCAGATCGGAATTAAGCTACACAAAAGCTTACTGCTCAATAAATTCTATGTACTGACTCGTAGTTGGCGACGACGGAGGTTTATGCGCCACATTCACATCGACACGCGAGTTTAAATTCAGCTGATTAGTCCGAGCTAAGAACATCACGTCAGAGATTAGTTTCTGTGCGATGTATTTCTGTGTAACATCAGTGAGCTGGCGCATTTGTATCATTATGTTGGTAGCGAAGGCCGAGCACTCGTCGTTTGGGTCACTGTGCGAAATTTCCAAATACTCCGCTTCAAGTGGATCTTCGCGCTTCTTGATCATCCTATCGGAAATCTTTTTTTTCTTAGTGGGTGGCGAGTCTGGAAATGGCGTTAAAAACATTTCACTTTCTGGCTCAGTATCTGCAGGCTCAACTTCAAGCTCTGTCTCAGGTTCGGATCCCATATCCTGTAAGAGAACCATATTTTTCAGAACAACACAACTGTATGCACTTATAAGAATCAGGATATATTATAGAGTGAATGCCAAAAACTGTATTAAATGAGTACTCCGGCAACTAATGTAAGAACAAACTAAACTGATATTGACCCTCAAGGCAAAGCAGGTAGCGGGACGGCCGTAACGTGAGTCAAAAATGGGTGGGAGACGGTTCCGGCAAATAAATGTAAAATAAATCTCATGCCAACATTGTAATTCAGATAACACAGTCCTCTCTAACAATCTGTAATATTTAGTTAATACTTTTATTACCATTCGACCATTTATTACCATTATTACCAGAATGCTACTTTACATTGTACAACTTTTATAAGTGGAAATTCGTACTGGCAACATGTGATTTAGACGTTCTTATTTTCCGTACACACCGTACAATCGACATTACATAGACATTTACAAACAAGCAGTCTACTCCGATAAGTTTAGGGGTATTACCAACAACTTAAATAAAGGTTGACATGCTGTTTATTGTACAATGTGGCATATTACTGCTCCTATATTACGGGCACCATATCCTCAACGGTTCCAATAGTTTAACAATCAAATTCCATACTAAATGCTACCGCAGACGTCAGGATCCCGACAGACTTTGGTGACCATAATTAGGCATCTTAACCAATTAGAATAAACACGTCACACAATCAGTACTCACATGTTCAATTTCAGATTTGATTGTCTTTCTTTGATGACTAGGCATCGACATTGAAAACAGCCTTTCAGGCGGGGTTAGATCGTCAAACTCCAGGAAACTCATTAAATTGAAATACCACAGCGATGGAGTGTAAATATCTTCGGGCGAATCACAAACCTTCATACTTTCCAAAACTTTTTTGTATTCACGCCTGTAACAATTTCTGAAGCTGTCGATTTTCTTTTTGACACATTTTATGGTAGCATAAGGTTCAATTTTCATGTGGACATTTAATAATTTTTCTTCCGCTATCTTTCGCAGGGCCTTGTTCGTGTAATCACAACTTTTGTTGTCCCACAGGCAGGGATTGTCACGGTAAACCTCCAAGAACTCTCTCCAAATCTCTTTTGACATTATGTGCCAAAGGAAATCACTTTAAATTCCTAATAAGCTTGCACGAACCGTGCGCGCACCTCCCTACACTGGTTGGGGCCGACTAGTTATCCAACATGTCGGACGGAATTTGGGGCGTACGCGGGGGAGCCGCGGATACAGGAGACGGCGTCGTGCTTATCGGGTCGTCGTTCGTACGGCCTCGGTGTTACCTCGGGCGCTCGGGCACAGTCGGGCGAGACTCTGTTTATTATTCTTCGTTCCATGAACTCAGTCAGTCTTCGTGCGTGCCGTGCAGGGTTCGTACATTGCGCGACATCGTTTGTCACGTGTTCTGAGGCGACAAAGCGACTCTCTTTTTAAGAGCCATAAACAGCACGTTATGCAACGCACAAGTAAACTAATTAATATGCTGTGTGCTTGGTCAAAAACTCTTTCAATCAACTGCCCAGCATGTTATTTACTATTGCTGCTGGGCATGTAGGTCATAAAGGTAATTTCACAAAATGTGATAATAAGTCACCGTTTTTAAGCATAATTAATCAGTGAAAAATAATTCTTTTACCCCTGTTAAGTTTGTGTCCGCCAATAAATCCTACGTAGAACAACTATATAGTTACTTACCTTGGCCTTCGGCAACGGTCGTTAGTTTTTTGTATGGTGTTTTAAGCTCAGTTGAGTGTCGATGGGACCGAGAAGTATTTTGGCTACACAATATAGAACTTGAAGACACCAAAGGAACCTGTGTCAAAGGTTAGAATACGTCACGTGACGTGTTCACATCACGCCTTGAATCGGTGTAGGCTGAAAGAAACTGGTCTATCGAATTCTTAATAGGGAGGTCGGAGGTTAGTGCTATAAGAGCTCTATTGCAGTGTTATTTTGTAAAAAGTAAGGTTAATTTTGGTCATGTTCTGTACTGCGGCCGGCGGCTAAGCGTGACGTGACCAAAGCCATCGTGATCGAGCAAGGCCACTCAACTAACATTTTGGCAGAGCCATACCAAGGTCGCGGTTGCTTTGAGTTAAGTAGGAACTTCGTTTTGAATTTTAAATTCCGCATGTCTTTTGTCTAACTTACATTACGAAATCTCTCACATGTCACAGTAGAGAACATAGGTAACCCACCCACCTATTACAGGTAATGCACTTTATCTCAGTTAAGACTGGTTTCAACCAGCCCTCTTGTTTTGTACTTTTTACACCACCAAAGCAATTAGCAGTTTCAGCAAGAGCAAGCTCACAATAAAACTAAGAAGTGGAAGATTAATTAACAAATTATATGGGCTCCGTGGGCGAGCAATCAACTGGAAATGGGCAGAGTGGTGGTGCACCAGAACGTTTCTCGTTTCAGAAACCGATTAGGATTTAAAATTAACAACTTATTTAAAGAAACAACTATGACTAATTGCACGGACTACTTAGAAAAAATATTATTCTAAGTATCTTTAAAAGATTTTTTTTAATATAAATTGTGGAGTTTTCTAAGGGGTTCCAATAAAATGTTGCTCCCTAGTCTTGTTTTAAAAATTATTGCCCCAAAGCTTGCAAAACCGAAGTAATCGTACAGTATTTTACAAAATATGTAGCAAACGTGCCTCGGTGTTTAGTTGAGTAGTTTAAAAACAGTTTTTTTGCAAATTCTTAATGCGTTTTGAAGGTGGTCACGTTCTAGTAAAACGAGACATTTTTAAAATTAACTTGTGCTTGGTAGCGAGCAACGACACAAATAGAATAAACAGACCGCGAGGTCAAATAACTAGTGGTTTCGCCTTCATTGCTACCGAGATAAAAATACTTCCGAACTACCTTTGTACAACTAAGTTTAAAAACCTAATTTAGAGGCTAAAAATGTCACCTATGCCAGGATTCGAACCCGCAACCTCTGGCTATCCGTGCCAGCGCTCTACCAATTGAGCCAATGGGCGACTCACCGGCATCAGTGAAATTTCGAACCTCTTTACACTATTCTCTGTATTACGTACAGGCAGCGACATCTGGCTTAAGCAAATTGCATCACTTACAGCCCCGACTACCTACTTTGCAGTTAGGTTTTACATCGGAATGATATCACTGTACCCACATTATTATACTATTTTTATTTTTAATGCACTAACCCGTGCTAAGGACAAATTTAAAAACCTATTTATAAATTTAAACCTATTTTACACCTATTTTTAGCATCTAAATATGTTTTTAAATTTGTCCTTAGCACGGGTTAGTGCATTAAACATAAAAATAGTATAATAATGTGGGTACAGTGATATCATTCCGATGTAAAACCTAACTGCAAAGTAGGTAGTCGGGGCTGTAAGTGATGCAATTTGCTTAAGGCAGATGTCGCTGCCTGTACGTAATACAGATAATAGTGTAAAGAGGTTCGAAATTTCACTGATGCCGGTGAGTCGCCCATTGGCTCAATTGGTAGAGCGCTGGCACGGATAGCCAGAGGTTGCGGGTTCGAATCCCGGCATGGGTGAAATTTTTAGCCTCTAAATAGGTTTTTAAATTTGTCCTTAGCACGGGTTAGTGCATTAAAAATAAATATAGTATAACAACTAAGTTTAGCCAAGCAAAAGCGGGCCATCACCCTTGTAGGCCTTTCGCTAAGGTAACTTATAGCTCCATTGTCTGAGTGGCTTACAGTCTAGGCGGGGCGCCTCAGACTTGTAAAGTTCCTTCCATACAGATCACTGTCAGCGTTAATGACTTGCGTTTAATTTCCTTCGCATTACCTACAAGAACCGCCTTTAGCATCAGCATCCGTATCCCCCCGGCGGCGGCGGCGGCGGCGGTGGTAGATTAAACCGAAATATAATTTGAATGACTGACTACACGCTGTCATAAATCGCGGTTGCCATTTTGCGCTTATGCGATTACTACAGTGCGTGGAATTTGGGTACCTTTGTCGGTGCTCTGCTGACGGGCTGACGTCAGGGGCTTGTTTCATAAAACCCACAATTCATTGTTTGCCATGATAATTCGACGTACATTGCAAAGTCGATTAACCCACAGATTAACAAGTTGGAAGATTCTGCTGCCTATAATTGTCAATATAAACTACCTACGAATTGTAGTTTTATAAAACGCGGTCCTGGTGGTGTTGCTAATGATTCTACACAAATTGTTATTCACTTTTGATCATTTGATGATTTTGACAGAAGATTTGTATTTCAAAAGTCCACATGAACGACAACGGCTACAGTTTTACATTTTAATATCAGGTACTGACACAATGAAATTTACACCTTGTCATGGTCAAACTCTATGAGCAAAATACATAAAGTTGTAAAGATAAACCGGTTGAAAAAGAGGCTTTTTGTCAAATTTGTAAGTCCCTCATTAATTCAACGAGAGTCCGAAATTGGCAAATCCTTTTGAACGAGTGCTGTCAGGGTATGTAATGTCTACAATTGAACCGTTCACTGTGGACAATCACGAGGCAAATGAGGTCGTTTATAAACAACGAGGACGGTCAAACAGTCATTGTAATTTGAAGGGAAAAGTCAACGAATTTAAAGGAGTTTTAATTTAAAAGTTATCTACTGATAATAAGAAGTAAGAGTAATGAAGAATAAGTAAGAAGTATGGGAAATAAGAGTGCTGGTAAGAAAATAGAAAAGCTGCTAATTATTTGCATAGCTATTTTTAGTAGCAACGATTAAAAGCAAGCAGAAAAAAAACCAAGCACCGCCCGTCGTCAAAAGCCTTCAAAATTGGAATTCTCGAGTCTCAGGCTTCCAATACTCTTTCGTTTTTCATTATTTTCTTGTTCAAAATGAAAGCCGTAGAGTGCAATTTCCTAGTAGGCCAATTCGCTTCTTGAGACCTCACGGAGTGGAATACTGAAGTGGATGAGTCAACGCATCCCGTAACGCGGTGATGACGAGAGCTACCCGGATAGGGCACTTGCCACCCGGAAGCAACGGCCATTAGACAAAGAGAGTAACCGGAAAGTCGGGCAATCGAAATGGTTACGTCACTCTAGCTGTTTCCGGATATCGGATGACAAGGTTTTTATGAAAACAATTTGCGAGCTACTTTGTATAGTGGGGTGCGTTTTGTGAAACAACCGGAGATATGAATCTACTTCGGAGATGAACTATTTTATTTGTTACTTAAATAGCTTCCTGATAATTAATTAAGCAACCATGACGAGACGGCAGCCGACAGAATGAAGATATTAATTGTGTAATTTCGTCCGTTGATAGCACGCTAGAATTTTCAGGCTTACGCCCGGTTGTCCCCTTAGGTACGGCGGCCATGGCAAAGTGACCCTTTTAGTTGCTTATAAAATTAATTTTCCTTATGGTTTAAAACAAATAATTACTTGGACAATAAAGAGGCTTATCTTTGCGTTTAACGCGAGGCGCTCTGTAACTTTCAATAACCCCGTTAAATAATTACTTTGGCCTTCGCAGTAAAGTTAGAAAAATAACTATCGGAGTGATGTTTTATGGCTAATAGAGGCTATTATGAGACTACGGTTGGCCGTGTCCAGCCAGTCCAACCCAAGTAGGGGGAATAAAAGGGCCCTGTAATGAGCGCATAAGATAACTTCGTGGCGAAGTACGCGCTATATCTACTTTAATGGGTCGTAAGGATCGTGGAGGAACGAAGGACCACTGAAAGCGCAGAGTCGACATGTTCTGTACGGCTCCGTTTCAGGATTCTTTTCCTTGTTTACCGATCTTTAGCCAAAGCTGGAGTTTTCGATTGCTTGCATAAAAATCATTCGATAAAGTTTGTTAGCAAATAGAGATTTTCTATCCTTTTAAGCGTGGAGCACGGTGAGCTAGAGGCCAAATGATTTGGGTATCATGTTGCGGTGCAAATGCAAAGTTCCTGTTCTGCTTTCATCTGCTAAGTGGAACAGGTAAATGTTTTTCATGCGGTAAAAACGCGACCGTAGAGAAGAAAATAATTCCACTCTCGAAGAGGGCGTATGCTGATTGTAGAAATTTGTCATTAACCAACGACAAAAGTGAAACTCGTCGCATTGGAAGCGGTCGTGCTTCTGCTAACGAACGATTCCCGTCTTCATAAAACATTTTGCAATCCTCGTTTGGGTCCGAGGGCTTTAATTAAATCCCGACAAATTCGACTATCGAACAGCGTTACGGGATGAATTTAAATAACGGACCCCTGGCATTGTACGGAGAGGCGGAAAGAAAAGATTTTTACTGCAAAATATACAAATATAATGCCCCGTAGGGACGCCTTGTGAAATAAAAAACCGGCCAAGTGCGACTCTGCCAGCGGGTTCCGAACAAATTTGTAGGTAGGTATCTACTTCCTTAATATAAACAGTTTAGGAATCGAGGTTCGCTGTTTTTTCCGACTTCATGGACTTCGAACTTCATTGCCGAACGACAGTTATTTTTATGATTTAATAAAAAAAATCGTTTTTGTGATATCAACCCTTTGTATGTCCCCCCTGCTGGGGCACGGGTCTGTTCCTGCAACGCAGGACTCTACCACGGGGGCCAATTCCGGGTTGGTGGAGGATTGTAAGCCAGTGGCGAGCCATACTCATCACTCGGTTCCTAATGGAACCGGCAATGGAAGGCGCTTTTTGTTTTTCATAGCTCTAGGTTAACGGGAAGTACTAGTACCCTATGAAATGTGATTCTCCTGAGTGTTGAAATATACGTTCTTTTGCAGCATAAACGGCCGACGTTAACTTAGAAGTTTGATATATACACAACTACAAGAGACTGCAGATCAGATTATACGTTTTTAATTTCAACTCGATACCTTTACGCATTTCCGAGGGTTTTGACAGACAGACGCACGGACAACAAACTAATTCTACAAGAGTAGCGTATTTTAATTTGAGGTACGGAACTCAAAAAACGAAAGAGGTTCAATCAGTACCGAGAGACTTCATAAATTTCGAATTTCGAAGCACGACTGACCTTCCTTTTGAACAAACCGCTTGGCCACTTGAAGGTTGCTTGACTGTTTAGATACATACAGTGCCACCATCTTATCTGTTCAGTTGATAGCGGCGCTAGTGGAGACTTTGGGGGTGCCATTTAAGAAATTTACTTAGAAAAAATGGAAGATTTAAAGTCAAACGCCCGTCTTTAAATGTAAATAAAATATATCTAAAATATAACAGACAGCGGAATGTTTCTTTTCAATATGGCGGATGACAAGGCCCTAGTTACAATTTTGCCCACCTGAACAGATAACTTGGTGGCGCTGTACACAATGTTCGAAGCACTCTTGAATATTTCGTCAAACTGCCAGCTGTAAAGAGAAAGCTAATGTTTGCTCGCCAATCGGCACATGGTCCACAAGAGAGATAAATAAGAACTTCCTTTATGTAGTTTCTAGGGTACCGCACTTGAGTTGAGACTGGGACTAACGTAGATGTTATCTCGAGATAAACAATATTATTTACAAGGGACGCCGTAATGTTCAGGCCGTAATAGGTGGAGCTGCACCATCCCGGATGTTTTCGACTTGTTTATTCCTGCTCTCATTGTTAATGTTACTTTCAACGTAGGTTAGGCACATCACGAAAAAGTTTCTTTGGATAAAGAAAATGTGGATATGTGACACCAAGACAGAGAGGACATCTTATAAGCTTTCAAATACGTGGAATCCTGTGCTAAGTAAATATAAATCACGCGCCTTATCACCGAACCTGTCCGCGGGCGGATTGAGTATTGTATGTCGGCCTGCTGCAAAAACTACAAATGACTTACTCTCAAGTCAACAACCTACTTTCACTACAATAATTGTATTTTTTTTAAGTATGTAAAAATTCTGTATTTTTTTTAGTACGACAGGTTACATTTCATCCCAGTCACGCCTAATGCAATCACCTAATAAAAGTCACGCTAATGTAAGCGAAGACGGGGTCTACGATGTTACGCGCTTACCTGTTAAATGCCGGTTAACTTTACTTTTAAAGACACCCAGGTTATATGTCTCCGGAGACAGACTTTGCTGTTCTTATTATAAAAGAAACTGTACTCGCCTCTCAATCACCGTGCCCATGGCAAATGCAAGTACTTGCCGTGGGCGTACAACGCAGCCGAATAGCCGGGAATCGCGGTAATTACGTTCTACCTGATAAACGATCGCGATTTGACCCGTTTAAAATATAAACTCGCGATGCTTGTATGTACCCATCTGTACATACAAGCATCGCGAGTCATTAAGAAATAGGTACTTTGTGTCACCAAATCGATGGTGTTCCATTCCGGCGTGTTAGCAGACAAATGATGGGCAACAAAAAGGATCCTCTTAGCTACAGGAAGGGAGAACTGGCTGAAGAGAGCAATTTGTTTTGCAATAAGGACCTCGACCCATCTGTGGAAACGAAAGGGTCACTTGATAATCACGGCTTAATTAAGCCCGAAGAATTTGTATTCTTGCCGGTTCGTTCAATAAAAATGGAATGATGTGAGATGAGAATAATGAAGTTGCTGGTTTACTTCAAATCTTTGTCAGCGAATCACGCTTTATGTAGACACCGGCCTTCTCTCAGAGAGAGATTATGGGCTTTATTACCACGCGGGCTTTATTTCAAGAGCTGAGCTAAGACACTCAGGTTTTCATCCCCGTTAGCGAGTGGTATTGCGACTATTACTTTACAAATGTACATAACTTAAAAAAAAGTCATTTGTACGTGACCGCATTGGGAATCGAACCCTTAAAATTTCACGCTTACGTACTAATAAAATACCTTTGTGTTTATGAACTAACGTAGGACCTTGTTGCAGAGTAGTTGACGCGTAAAGGTAGATAGTTGTGTACTTACCTGAAACAAATGACAAAAGCGATAAGTAAAATAAAAGAAGGATGCAGTAGCTGCAGTTATTTCTCGCCAATACCGAGACAATATTTTTGTCGGACAAAAAAAAAGCAAATTGAAAGCTGTAAAAATTAATTTATGTGACTTTTATAGGTTTTAGCGGTTGCACAAGGCACTCCAGAACACAGTCGGTTAAACAATCGAAATGTTCAAGTAGGGCGACCCCACTTCACTGACAAAGGTCTGCGGGTTCGGTTGCCCTTTTCAAAACAAAAGGGATAACTAGCAAAAGTCAATCCTACTCTCGAACAATTAAGGTACAAATTCCAGCATTGCTCAATGGTAGCGCCGGGACAAACTGTTATAACGACGACGAAAAAGCCAATAAGATCGACCATTGTGGTCAATAACGGATAATTGAAAAATGCTTACAAATTTGATTGTGTGTCCATGCGAGAACAATTCGTATGATTTACGACCGACGTTAAAATACCGAAAGATTTTATAAAAAGGCCGACGTAGTAGTCACCAGTATTATGTGATCTTGTATTGGTTTCGTGCCAAAACAGATGATAAAGAATGCCTCATTAGTGTTTTATACGCTGATTGAGTACAACAAATAAACCCTGCGCCTGCGCCAAGTGCATTTAACGTTAACAAATTGTAATCATCGATCAATGAAGTGCATTGTATGTCAGTCTGCGCCCGCGCGTAACCAAGCGTATAAAGAGATCGAAATTGGAATGCAATGCGATAAGTGAATAGAGACTAATTAATCTTTAGGGCCGTTGATAGATAAATACAATGGCCTCAATGGCCGGTTTCACATTGGACGGTTACCGTAACTGCACGATCGATGGACTATTGGGCGACTTCTAAAAGTATCGGTTATACAATTATATACGGTAAGTTATACACTTTCCCCTAATAATACTGAAAGGAACATTCAATCAGTTTTCATACAATGTTAGCAAAACAACTAAATCATCGGAGATTGAAACATATCAAACTACAGTCTATTTATTCTTACTTGTCCAATTTAGTAAACAAGATTCTACCCTTAAACTGTGACTTTTTAGTCCAAAACTGCCATATGTCCATGAATGAAGTAACCTTCAAACTTTGTTTTAAAGATAACACGCTGCCAATTTTATAAACATAGTTCATGATAGTTCATGAATTTGCGAGAAATAGTCTAGTTTAGGCATCTAATCTCAATTTTAAGGTTAGAATCTTGTTTACTAAATTGGACAAGTAAGGATAAATAGACTACCTATACGATTTCTTCGTGTCGTTACAGTTTTTGTTCAATGTGAAACCGGCCAATGCTACAATACTCAACTTACATGTGTCGATTATTTTACACATTGGGAGCAGATGTATGCAAATCGGCTTTGATTTCTTTGGACATTTCCTTAGCGAAAAACTGCTGCATCAGCAAAATATACTTATTTTAGTAATAATATTCCGTATCCATAACAACATGAAGAGGCCGTGAATTTTGGGCAGGTCGGTTTTTCTCATTTTCAGTGTAACGCCCGAGGGTGGATCAAAATTCGGGGAGAGACATCTGGCCTCTATTCAAAATACGCGTCGTGATAGCCGTGATAAGTTGCGCGCCCGCTAACACATCGCCCTGCAGTTTAAATTACACAAACCATTAGGATGGGATTAAGTACTACAATACTGAATTGAATCGTCCTTTAATGAACCTTCGGAAAGCATAAATGTTTCGGCTTTATCATCATGTTAGTTTGTTCGGCACGTGTGTTGTGGACCCAAAGCAAATCGCCGCCGAATGGATATTAGCGAAATTATACCATTAAAGGTTTTTAACATACGGACGGACACGACATTTATGGCGAAGTAATCCTGTATCGAAATGAGAAAACAGCCACTAATTTTGGCGATATCGTCTCATTATGCAAAGTTTGTGGCTCGGCAAAGGAAATTGTTATGTTAAATAAAGCGGACACAAAATTCATATCTGATGATGAGGTTTTATTTGTCGTGCACCGAAGCGGAATACTTTTAAATTGGATGACGACGAGCTTAGCCATTTTAAATACATTAGTGGGGTGGTATTCTTCAAAACAAATGTACCGCCCCATCAGTGTGGCCTAAGTTAGAATAAAGCGTTTAGTTAATTAACGTAATAACATTCAAACGAGCTGTTCAAAATGTTTAGACTTAATTAATGCCTAAATGTAGGTAGGGGTTGATGTCGAAATTAAATTAAATATGCGTAGAAGTCATTTTGGTGTCCCGAGGATGAAACATGGCGCGTGCGCGAGCCAGCTGTCCGAGACGGCAACAAATACCGGCCAAGTGCGAGTCGGAGTCGAGCATCGAGGGATCCGTACATAATATATTATTACTTTTAAATACTTTACACTTTATTTCACACGAAACATTAAACAGGACATTACATAGGAAATAATATGTACAAAGGCGAGCTTATCTCTGTAAGAGATATTGATCTGATACAGATAATATTTGTGTCTACTTGTGTAAGAGAAGTAGTACAATTAGTCAAGATCTACTATTTAAATCTTAGTATTAAGGTAAATATTAAGATGGGAAGGAGAAACTCGTTTCGTGTATGTGCAACGTGTATTCTCTACATTACCTTATTGTTCGTTTGTTGAGCAATCCGCCATACTATCGCATATTCTGTTAACGTTAAGAGTTCATCTCTTCATAGGCAAACGACAAACAGGCGGTTGGAGGCATACGCATATGCATAGGCATAAGGTCCGGGGTTGAGAGTTGGGCATTATACCTACTTTATGGCACGCATAAAAATCATACAGAAAGCACAAAAGTATAAAATAAAGAAGTGTACATGGCGAGCTTATTTATTACGGCTTATATTTCGAGGACATATTTCGAGTACGGAACCTCCAAAACATTATAAAGCGTATAATAAGCGTTACAGAATAAACTCGTCGCTGTTCGCATCACTATCAGCTGCTCCAATATTTCGCGAACAATGGTGGCCGGCAATTTTCGCGTCGCCACATGGTCGCATCCTATTGTACTACGGTTGTTGCTCTCGCTAACTACACTGGTTCATATGTTAAATGTTTTTAACAAACGCCTGCTAGATGATGTCCGGCTTATATTAGGTGTTTTGGAAAGGTCCAACAAAACTGTAGAAGGATATTTTTTATATATTTAGTTTTACTATAAAAACAAAACTTATTGAATATCAAAGGTGTTGTAGTCTCAGAATTTAACTTTCAGAATATGTGGAGAAGCTAAACAATTTATACTTAAAGATAATGTGCTGTTAAAGTTAACGTATGTACATGAATGTATTAAATACTAGATACAATCGTTCTCGTTAAATTACTAGACATCTTTGTTTTCTAAATAATCCTTAATGTTATAGTACTTAGTATTTTTCGCACAGTATTCAGATAGTGTCCGAAAAATACTACTATAACATTAAAGATGCTGAACGCTTACACAGTCATTTGTTGTAGAGACTTATTTTTCTACTGAGACCATATACAAAGAGATTATTTACTCCGAGAACTTGCAAAAGTATTAGCTGCTTTGACATTTGGTAGTTTTAACAGCTGATATTAGTTCGATATTTCGGAGCTGATCTAATAATTGAAGCGCTTTATCAAGTATTATGAGTTTTTACCGGACATTTCTGAAACACGTGGTCATAAGAACATGGTCACTGATACTTAGTTTGGTTTACCAAAAAGCATTCAGTTAATATCATTGTAATAACGGTAGAAATTACTTTAAAAAATCGGAATACTTTAGATTTTCGAGATTCTAGCCAAAGAAATATGCTGCGTTATACAGGGAGTCTCATTCAAATCGGTCAGTATGAGAAAGTCTGAAACTATAAGACATACGAAGATCTGTTCTGAGGAACCATGTCATAGATTTTAATAACAAGAAAAACTGCATTCATACATTTTAAAAAACATATGTACTCCGTTCGGGAATCGAACCCGGTTGTTTTGAAGAAAAAACCTACACTTTTTCTATTTAGATATCGATTGTGTAGGTCTTAAGCAGTAAATGTCTGTATGAAACATGATGTCTAAAATGAATAAAATGCACTGTTTTCACATACTTTAATTTATTTTAGTAGGTGCTCGAAGTGACCGCCGCCTTTTTCAATACAATATTCAACAGGTTTAGGTAACGATCTTAATCTTTAAATAAGTATCTACATACTTATTTTAAGTGGGCTTTTCAATTTATTTTTAGTGTTTGATTAATAGAAGTTTTTTTTTTTAAACAATCAGTTTCGATTCCCGAACGGAGTACAGATGTTTTTTTAAAATGTATGAATGGAGTTTTTCTTGTTATTAAAATCAATGACATGGTTCCTCAGAACAGATCTTCGTATGTCTTATAGTTTCAGACTTTCCCATACTGACCGATTTGAATGAGACACCCTGTATATACGTATGCCCATCGTTTGAACTGCAACACAAACCTCCAAACACCAGTAACAAAAAAAAAGTTATAAACCTAAAACTACCAAATGCAACATACGGAACACCATCGCCAAAGCCTCTCAAATTAAATTACCGTAACTTTATATCACTAGATAACAGTAAAAAGCGTAGCTGCCATTCTATTCTAACAGGGCGAGATAATAGAGGACGTATTACAAACCATATGGGCGAATTACATTTATGGACAGTTGCGTATTGCAACCCTAAAAAAGAGCATCTGCTCTAGTGATACTTCACTCTACTAGTCTCATTCACAAATGTACCGGCCAATTGCGTCCTGGGCTCGCGTACTGAGGTTTCGTAACACCACAAAACATTTAAACATTTGTTATCCACTTATTTCTCATTCTATTTACAACTCTCAGTTTGCACTATATATTGGTCGCTCCAAGTTTGAGGGTTGTGAGTATAATTATATATCGTTTTCAATACAAAATAAAGAAACTTTCTTTTCATAAACCCGCTGGTTTCTTTTATTTGTTAGAAAATCCTGAATAGTAACACATATTCAGTTAAAATTACAATCGGCTCCGGAACCTTATAAGGGGTAATAATGAAGATCGTAAGTGCTGTTTCGGCAAAATTTGTAATCATCATAACGGCATTAAGTCAATACGGTATTAAGTCCGCCGATTATACTATTTTATTTTCAAAATGTAAGAGCAATAAAAGTATCAATAAATAAATAGCCCTAGATAACCTCGTAAGGCCAAACGATATGAAATAGTCAATCGCGGCGTAATTGCCAAAGATTGCAATTCATCCTGACGCAAAGCCAGTGCGGGTCGTTTACTCAAGGAGATCGGCTGGGTACCCAACTAGAAACTTTTCTAATCATAACTTGAATTCAATAAGATCTATCTGCCACCTTCTGCCGCGCCTGCGGCGACGACTCGTCTCCAACACGTACTGCGGCTCTCTGAAGTATCTTTAGGGGTGGGATGTTTATTTTCCGGGCGGTTAGTCATGCGAGTTAATATTTATATATGGATCCGAAAGCCCGTTGGCTGTTCGATTTTATTGCCGTCCAAAATATCTCTGATTGAACAACTAAAAGTAATAAAAATTGTTACCGCTTAGCAGTTATAAATGGATCATAAGCACAGGAGGTTCCGAAGCTGAGTACTTTGAAAAACGAGTTCAGCAGGAGCTAGCTTCTCTGGTAGCTAGCAGCTTCTCATAGTTTTTGATCCGGAACTATTTATCATTCCATAGTCTCGTTAATTAAAGCACAAGAAGAATCCTGAACGAAAATGACCAAAAATTTAAACTAATTATTCTACAACGGTTAAATAAATAATGTTTGTTTTTTATGGACCTTTTTGAAGTCATATCGTATAAAAAAGCTAACTTGTGGTCTTGCCTGGATTTTGAGAATCTATTTAGTGTGAGTAGTCATAACAATAAAGGGTTATAGTTTTAGTTTTTTTCACCACCACGTAAATCGGTAGCCAGTAGCTAACCGGAATCACCATAAAAACTAAACGATCCAACTTCCTTTGATAAAGTCACGCGGGTTCACGCGACAGACAAAAGATCACCAACTCCTTTTGATGCTTACGCATGAGACTGAAGAGTATCAAGTGTCCTCAGGGAAACACAGTGAAAACATCTGTACTAAAACTATTTTAGGTGACGCTTTCGAAAACAAAAGTAATTAAAATGTCTTAAAAGAAAACGAAAGTGGCAGGATATCGTAGACGTGACACGTCGCAACGCGTAGCAATAACTGCTCGTACATTGTTATACAGTATTGAGGGTAACCGTGTCCAGTGAAGTTCAAGTTCGTGGTTGGTCGATAGGATCTCCCGAATAGGTGATGTTCTGTTTGTTTTGTTGAGATGCCAGGGCCGTGGGCGCCGCCGACGCAGAAAGCGGTCCACTTTGAAGAACTCAATAGTGCGCCTGCGTTCTTATCAATTTTTTTTCATCCAAGCCCTTCACCTTTAGGCAGAGAATACAAGAACCCCGACGTTGGTCTGTCTTTCACAACGCCACGGGACGCTTATACCGGTTTTGGTTGTATCGTAGGCGTTATACGAAATGTTGTAACTCAGTTAAAGTTGATCGAGAGATATTATGTGCGTGTGATTACAGCTATTACAATAATCTACTGGGGCTTTAAAATGTGTCGTAAAATAAGATCCTTGAACGTTTGATCACTAGGGCTCTTTTACTGCGCAGATAATTAAGCGATATTTTAATTATCGGGAATCTTGTCGATTCTTGGGTACCTATTCAAAGTCCTGATTGGGCTCGTTAATAAGTGGATTTCGGAAGGGCTTTCCAAATGTTAATTAAATGCTACCTTCTTGACTTTTAAAATAAATGAAGTCATTTATGTAGCGCAAAAACATACTATTTATGGTCACAGAAAATAAACATGTTAAGAGGCTAGTAGATGTGTCTTCTTGATTTTCTTCACACTTAACCGTACACGTGTAATGTCATGTCCTAAGTTTTCATTACCTCACTGCTATTTTCGGAACATTAGGGTGGCCCCACGAGGCATCAACAAATTGTTTTACCTCAATCACTACCATCTTCTCTGGGAGCGCACTAAGGTGACGATCGAAATGTAAACGAATGTTAAGTCAGTTCAGTGCACAATAGCTTAACATAAAACAGACGTAGAGGGGTTATTAAAGTAAAAATGATGTCTGGAATTAAAGCCAGTACAATGCATGAGTTCTATTATTTTATAATAATTATGTAAACTCTACTAATTAAGGACTTTGAAAAGACTAAGCTTGGAGTTTTTTGTCCACTTTTTCTCAAAAATCATCTAGATTTTGAAATAGACACCAAGTTTGAATTGTAACGTTCATTAAGCCGCAGTTTCTGCGCTACTTAGAATAAAACCTATTCATTTCTTTTCATTTCAAAATGATGAAAAAGCTAAAAACCTTTTGAACCCACTCATAAAACTGAGCAAACCGACCTTGCTGACCAATAGGCTAGCATCTCAAAACGTACAAAATCAATATCGCAAAATACTTCTAAGTTAATTCAAATTGCATTGTTATGAAGTTTTGTGTGAGCCTTGAATTCATACTTTCAACTGTGAAACGACTAAGAAGGGTTTTTAAGCACGATTGTTTTAATGACGCGGTATTTTACTGTTTGTAGTACGCCGGTAATGATGTAAAAGCATTTTTGAGATACCTGCTCTGTTCCACTGTGCCTAAAGTAAAACGTGTCTCGTTAAACGAGGTGGTACCTTGTAGGGTGTTCGTTTATGTCGCAGATTATACAACACATTCGTAAACCTTTTTTGTTGCCTACGTGACAAGAAAAAAAGGTGAAATTCGTAACAATGACGAAGGCTTGCAAGGAAAGTTTAGGGAAATATTACAAAATAAAGACCACGATACTTTTTCCAAGAACTTCATAGGTACATTGTAAGAGTTATCTTATCTCCGTATCTACATGTAGAAACGCATTTTCTGATAAGATATCGCTGTAACGTTAGTTTCACCTATATTTTCATGGAAACATTGTTCTGTGTACCTTTTGTAGCCTGGCATTAAAATCTGAGCCATAACTTTGCAAGCAGGAAGGGTCAATTTCCCATCGATTGAAACTTGGCCATACAATTGCATAATCAATTTCTCTTTAGTGTTTTCTTTTCAACAGCCAATCAGGTTCAATCAATAACAGTGCGTTTTGTTTTAACAACTTACATTGAACAAACAGACCACCAAGTTAGAACAATGATTTTTATTAATACTGATTTGTGGCAATCACTGCACTGATATAAAAAAGAAAGACTTTTATTGGCACTAATTAACACATCACAGGAAAGAAAAGGCATACCTACCTATCATCGGTGAAACAAGAACAATTGAACTGCCTCAGCGTTGTGCTGAGGGTGTGAGCCTTCAACGCTGGTTTTTTGTCAGTGCCCGCGGTGTATATTACGAGCTGGTGCGTAACAATTTAAAATAGGGATAATATAATGTGTATATAATCTGTAGAGCCGGGTTTGAGCACTCCTGCTCTGCAGCATCAACATTGGTTGACGTGGAGGCGACACAGCGAACATAAGCGGCGTTGTAATGAAGGGCATTGGGTGTCAAGTAACGCGTCCGTGAGAGAAGCATTACACGGAACGCGCTGACTGAATGTTTGCTTTCACTGGCTCTTCTCGTGACGCTCGAAACTCTACACCTACGCGCGAGAGAGCGCCGCATTCCACAACGAAGTCCTTTCATACGAATTGTATTGACTTGGTTTTACATGATTTCATCTTCTCCTTTACCTAGCAAGAGGGTAGGTAGCACTTCTAATTTTGTGTCTTCTCAATGCCCTTTATTATGTCAACTCAAGGAAGTGACGCAAGGTTTTATTTTATTTTCCTTATTAGGGACAACAAACAGAAGTACAAGGTTCGACAACAATTGATTCGATGTGTTGGATGTTATTATGGACTTTACGGTACCCTGATTGTTTATATATTCGGGCTGTGGTCTCGACGTCATCGCCCACATCCAAAGTCCCACGTCCCATTGTACGCGATCAAACCTTATTTACATCACAATAAGTCATCTTTACTTCGGCGCCATAATACAACATCACAGACGATGTTTCCTCTCCCGTACGAAAATACAGGGAGTTTTCTTCGATACAAATGTTGGAAAACCACAGGGAGAAGAAAAAAAACATGCAATAACCGACACGTGGCACAAAGATCGTAGATTAATATTAAAAGTCAGCAATCAACAAACCAACTTAGGTACCTACCTAAGAAAAAAGTTGAATAATGCCGGGGTCATCGCCCTAAGGAGTAATTTATCATAGCCTGTTTTGCTGAAATCACCGCATTTTCCAACAATTTTTCGACCTTGCCAAAAGAAAATGTACTCCATCTTGTTAGCAGGATCAAATAACTCAACATAAAGCGTTATATTTGTGTCCCTAATTGCGTTTTTAGGAAAGAAATGAGAACCCGCAGTAAAATGCGTTAGTTTATTTTCCCAGTCTTGATGGATATTGCATCTGACATCGACCGTTATAATAAAATTAAAGCTGCGTATTAGAGGCTCATTAATCACGTGTTTTACGATCCATTCATAAACATAACCAGTATAAGAAGTAGGTGATTTTCCACAATCAATGTGGTTCGTCCAAGTTAGCCCGGGAGATAAAATTATTGGTCCTTCATCGCTTTTGTCGGAGTCTGAAAAGTGGGTCAGATGCAGTTGAAGCCAGTGATTATTGAAGATATTATTGTGTAAGCAAACAGACACGGCTGGCGGCTAGGTGTCACGGTATCCGATACGAATGGCGTAATGTGATCGCTCGACACAAATCGATATCGTTATCGCACCGCGTTTTGACTAGCGATAAACATAATACAAACAAGTAAAGCGCATTGGATAAAAAAAATTTAATTATGGATGCAGCGAAGCAATTTAATTTTAAGTAATCATCGCTAAGTTCAGTCACCACAGTCAGTTTGGTAGCTTAGCAAAATACATGTTTTTCCTATTCGCAATTTTAAACACAAAAATTAGGTAAACTAAGACACAATCAACACAAATACTCGCATCTTCTTTCTAAGTGGGGCGCTTTTTAATACATATACATTCCATTCCACAAGAATGTACAATTACAATAAATATTATTTGTACGCATGGGTTTTTATTTAAAAACAACGTCCACACAACACAATCACTTGTAAGCTAGGATGCCCAGTGCTATAGTAGCCAGGCAAGAACTTTACAAACTTCTAAATACAGTCAAGTCTGATGACATTTGTACAAATCAAGCACGTCCTCCTTGTGGTTGTACCTCCATGTATTTGGTTTTAAGATGATTTGAGAAAAGATGGTCAGAGTGGAGTTTTTTTTCCGCTGCCTTTTTCTCCACTACAATACGGCCCGAAGGCGGCGGCTTACATTGTACATTGACATTCAGCAAACAGAATGTAAATTCTTTACGTTGAATTAAATTGATTTGATCGATCCACGGCCGCTAGTTTGGCAGGAAAGCGTGTTAACCGCTACACCAACGAGGCAGACGTTAAACGTGTTGTATTTATAGTTAATTCTCATTACTTTGTTTTAATTGAAAACATAAACCATATTTACTGAAAACCTATTTAGAGGCTAAAAAATTTTAGATTTGTCCTTAGCACGGGTTAGTGCATTAAAAATAAAAATAGTATAATCATATTTACTGAGCTGAACATCTATGAAATAGAAAATTATAAAAAAATAAGGATTTTTTCGAGAAGCGCCGTTATTTTCGCCGTAGTCGCCAATTGGCATATTTGTAAATAATTGTTCAAAGGCTGTAGCAATGTCTTCATATGACCTTATAAATTTATCATCTATCTTTAGATAAAATTCCCGATCTCCTGACTTAGTTTTACCAGTTTCCCCACTTATCTTAAATTTATTTAACGACTTCATATGTTCGCTAAATGCTTCGTGGCAGACAGTCCTAAATAATTCTGAATATAATTTAACATCTTATACTATAAAAATGAATCGCTAAATGTGTTGGTAAGCGTATATCTCTGGAGAAGCTGAACCGATTTCGCTAATTCTTTTGGATATTCCTTGAAGTACGAGGATGGTTCTTATGGAGAGAAAAAATTAAAATATTTAATTAATCGATGGTAGGCGGTACGAAGTTTGCGGGGTTAGCTAGTACTCTATGAAAACCCAATATTACCAATATATACTTTTTAAGTTTTTAGCTCGGAATACTTCAGTTTTTACTCAGTGGTACTGAGGTAGCGCCACCTAAACGAACAACACCTAGACCTCGCTAACCTCAGTATGAACTACTATATATAATAAAATGTTCTGTGGTAGTTACCATGGAGGCCGGTGCCCGCAGAACTAAATGCTTTTGCTGCTGGTTGGATGCTTGAAATTGACCGCCTAAAACAGATGGCGCAGTGGAGAGAGTTGAATATTGTATGAACTGTACATATTGGTTTGCGACTAGGAGGAAAAATGCATCGGCTCGGAACAAAGGCTTTGTATTAACCGAAACCTCAAAGGACGTTTTTCGACATGGTGACTACTCTGACCCGCGCATCTTCCATGAGCGAAAGACAACTCGGAGACGACAAAGACGAAATGTTTCTGCAAGTGAAGGGGGCACACGTCGCTCTCGGTTCAGTGGTTCGCAAATGCGGTGGTGTCCGTCGGCCTGCGGCAGGTGGGTTGAGTTAACGGTCGCCAGACACAATGGCGATGGCGGGCCGGTTTGTCACAGGCAGCGTCGCCTGGCGACTCTAACTTTGCAAGTGGGTATGCGTGTGAACGCACCCTTAACGGTAGTGTTGGTATAAATTCTTTGTCCTGCTTCTCTTGGGTAGTTACTTAACAGAGTGGCGGGTGGTGATTAGTGCTGCGCATTTCAGCCACGAACCATCGATTTCAATGCGGCTGATTTGCGACAGCAGAGACATACAGCAAGCTATTATTTTTTATTTCCCACATTTAAAAAAAAGAAGATGGAATGCATTCATTACCAGTTCATAGAATGCATTCATTACAGAAAGACTTGTTTGTGTTGATTATTGTGTGCAACTGTTGTTGAATTGTTTTGCTTTCTTCCGAATGACGTCCGGCATTGTGAATGCCTGTTCTCGAATCCTAGTACACACTATATTCGAACGTTAATTTTGTGACCGCTATACAAGCAATGTAACGTTAACTTTACCATGGGTTCAAGTTGCTATCTATTTTACAGATCATTAGGATATTACCGGTAAAATCGATAATTCACCGCTCGTGCTGTTAATAATAACACGGGGACATGCAAGTTCCAAACCAGAGTTCCGTTGATCCATGGGGTGGCTCACCCTTCTGTTAGAGACTCGTTTTATGGCTTTTAATAATTTGGTCGGTAAGCTGCACTGATTGTTGTAGGACAGCTGCACCTCATAGGGACGGATTAAAGGTATAAATAACAGCTTGATGCATCAAATATTTACCAAGGTGCTTACATTTACGCTGGCAATGATTAACCAAGATTAAGAAGAAGCCACGCAGCGGTGTCATATTAATTCATGCAATTTTTATTCACGCAGTCTCATCTTTAAAGACCACACAAGATTGACCCACACTTGCAATTCTTACCAATAAAGATTTGAATAAGCTCATTTAAGGCTTATGTGGGGCATTTCATTTTCATCTTTCGGATAATCTGTGAATGAAATGAAGCAGAGGTACTGGCCATCTCAGCTCATGAACGAGAGGTGAGTTTCACGCCATAAACGGTTAATATGCGGGCGGTCGCCGTAACACTGTCTGCTCCGGTGCCGAAACCAGTAACCGCTGCGTAGTGACAGGGTTCGTTCACCGCAAGCCAGAACGCCATTGCACCGGGCGATATTCTTGAACGCAAGCTTTTCTAATGCTATAACAATTTCCTTCTCTGAAACCAACTGCGCAGCGTCCTTAAATTTTCGTCGAGTTTTCCTCTTTCATTTTCGCACTGCGTACAGTCCAGATGCGTCTTTGTCAAAAAGGCTTCTAGACAACATTTGTTTAGGCAAGATTGCCATCTACTGTAATGGCACTTAAACTGTACGAAATAATGATCCTTCATCGTTCAACTTGTACACCATGATAAATGGCGGCAGATTAACGGCATCGGTAACGAGCGAAATAATTATCTCCGTAGATACTAGCAAAGACTGTTATATAAACACCGAGGAGGTGAAGCCAATCTTTATTATTATGAAAACACTCTGGTCGTGTATCATCAGCGCAGCACCGCCGCACGTTTACCGCGACCATTATCCGGAACGTGCTGTCTTATCTAAACCATACATTTGCGATCTACCGCCATTTTAACCTGTATTTTTGTGTCTACGTTTTAATGCATCTCTATGGTTATCCAAAAACCAAAGGTTGACTGGAAGCAAATGCTTCCTCAACTTAGCATTAAGTACGCTTTTGTACCACATAGTTACGTTTTGTGCAATAAAGAATTTAATAATAATAATATGATTCATTGTCGTGTAGCATTTGAACTGGATTCAGCTTCGTTAATAGAATGACTTTGAAACATGCAGTGAACCAATCGGGGCATGTTGTTAGAAGTAAAGGTTATATCTAGATATCAAATTATATCTAGATATTAAATTACTGCAATATTTACGCGTCAATGCTTAGGAGAAGGAACTTATGAAACTATCTAGCATTAGATTAAATTGTAGCTCTGCAGTAATTGTATCGAAACCAACCATGAATAATTATGTGTATTTCAAGATAAGTTTAATACTGTTAAGTATCAACGTAAAATTCAATTATATTTTAATGTGAAACTTTATTTTCGTGTACACAGACCCCGTCGGCATCAGTAATGAATGAGGCCCGTCGCCCGTCGTTCGTTGAATGTGTATCTCGATATTGAATGTTGAAGTTTTAAAATTACCTTTGATGGAACACAGATAAGTCCAAGGCCATAAGATCATAGTGATCTAGCAAATCATGCTGGACAACAAAACGAGCGTCGATACAAGCCCAGACGTGATTCGACAGTCCTATAACTCGTACACAATACCCAATCTATTCGTTACGATCACATCGTATCTGGTGGTACATAGGTGAAAATATTTCTTTTCATTTTAAAGAAATCGATGTTGGCGCTTCGTCCAGGCTACGTCTTCTGAAGTTACTCAACGGATACGGGAGTAATACAAATGCACCGATCGGACCAGCAGCGTTTTGCGACGTGTCAGAGACTCGGGACCGGGCCCGTTTTGCCCATACTGGTTGATGCTACTTGTATTTCCATTCAGGGACTTGAATTACATTGCAACACGCCTAGTGGAAATGCTAAGGAGTTCATCACAACGGTCTCGACATCGAGAAATAGGGTTGATTGGTCTGAGAGACGATGGAAACTTTAATCACTTACAAGAGTTCCAAGTGTGGTACACTCCGTACACTTGCCGCATCGTTTGATTAAGGGAGGACGAACAGTGTCTGCGATTTCCTGCATAGATTGATTCCCACGTCCAAATGTCATAAGTATGTTATGGTACGCTTTCCGTAACGGACTACTAACAGAAATAGTGGTTTCGATAACAGGCCAGATTCAAAACACATGTTGTACTCTCGAGTGTTTTAGATTGTTTTTCGTCTGTAGAGGTTCTTTACTTGTACTTATTGTAAGTATTATTGATCTTTAAAATACTAAAGAATGAAGGCATTGTGTGCGAAGATGTAAATCTTTTAGATTCCGTAATTGATATTTCGGGAACACATTACAGTTTCAATAGCCTTCAGTTTAAAATCCAAGTTTGTGGCTAGAAAACCTATAAAGTCTATTTGCAGAAGCCACAAAGCTGAAAACAACGGCGGAAGGAATACGGAGCGGAGCACGCTCAGGCGCCACGTGCCATGTTGCCAATAGCGCCCCGCAGCCACAATCTGTACTTATTGTGCGATTATAATTGCGTACACGTGACTTTAAACCGATTTAACACTGACGTGAACCACCCCCGACGATTAAATCGGCGACTGCCGCGAAGCTATAGTAAGTAATGTTTGGTTTATTAGACGCGGTGAGGCGGTATAGTAACTACGTCAATAATTATAAAAAATACTCCGTGTAAAACTTTGACTTTAACGGAAGGGCGGCAGGAAATAGGTAACAAAAGCGTAGCGTGTCGTTGAAATGGCCGAGATTTCTTTTTGAGATCAAATAGATTGTGGACAAAAGTCAGGTATTTTGAATAAAAACTTCCGAATATCGCAAACAATCGTTCTCATTGGGTATGGATCACATGCTGCGCGGCTCTGCAGCGCATTCCATTGTACCATAAAGCATTTTGAATAATGGAACTCTCCCTCTTTCGGCCGAATAAAAAATGCGGATATTTCGTAAAGTCACAATTGTGGTCACGGAGTATGGTAAACGCAAATAAAAATCATGATCGCTATAAATCACCTCAAAAAAGTTAGCTTTAATTCGACGTTTTTAAGTGAAATTCCCCACTTCCTTACTTCCTCGCAGCGACAAAAAGTGCGGTGAACAAAGGGCAGGACTTCCGATCAGCTGCCAGGCCCCACGTTTTATGGGGTTTCACTTTATCTATTATTAAACTACCGACTTAGCTATTTTGTTTTAAGCGCAATAAAATTATTTTACGCGCTCAAACTCCATTGCAAAACTATTGTCGCGTAAAACTATAGGCCCCATTTCCCCTTTTCTCCTCCTTTTGTTAAGTGTAATTTACAGAACAGGTGCAGGTCACAGGACATCAACCTATACTACCCGTGCATTTAATTGTATGTACTGCGCTTGCAGTTAAGTTATTTCAAACAATTAACTTCGTTCGGTAACAATTTGACTTCATCACGTTGACGCTGAATGAAGCAATGGTTCTTATTCAATAAGTAGATTACTGATTGCATCACATGTTTTGAACATAACAGGGGGCCCGGTAAATTTATTACATTGCGTATCGTTCGATTACTGCGCAATTTTCCCTCCACTTTAACTGAATCATGCTTCGTATCTCAGGAATCGTGTTGGGAGCCTCCCATTTTTTTACTGTAAACAGAATGTTAACAATATAGGCACTACAGGATGCACGTCTTTCTCAAGCCCGCCGCGCCTTGTCTCGACTCAACTAATGTATAATTAGCGTGGGCTGCTAAAGGTCATTGTCACAGCTGCACAGGAACCAGATCTATAATAAACTATTAGTTACTTAGGTATCTCAGGAACAAGAGCGCCTTTGAGAACACTGTAGTCTTAGCTATCATCAAACAACGTGTCCTTATAGTTTAAAATAACTTGGTGTATTTTGATTAACGTGCAATAAAATAAACAATTGCCATAATCTCACGTTACAATAAGTACGCAAGCATTGAACACTACGTGTTATTTTACGAATAAATATTTAGTAGCAGTACGTAATACGCGATCACCGTGAGAAAATTTTGTTTGTTTTGACTGCCAACGTTGAACGACTTGGAATGAGCAGCGTGAGATCGGCCAATTTGGTTTATTGATGTTTCAGAACTCCTAAGGGAGGGTTTCGATTTATTAAGATTATGTCTAATAGCAATCGGATAATTATCCGCGTCATAGATCTGCATTTAAAAACATTTTTTCCCACCCCTAGTAAGCGCCAATTTACTAGAAATGTAAAGACTAAAAAGTAGTAGTTAACAATAATTGTTCTTCACAACTTAAGAAATCAAAATTGCAGTTTGTTTATTATGTTTGTTTTTCTGTGAAAACACATGTAAGTTCAATTCATTGATTCATAAAAGTTTTGCGTTAATATCATAAAGATAATAAAATTGTTATAGATACAGTAATTTAATAATAGATTTTCTTCACTGCCTCAAAACTGTGTATAGACTTTGTGCCACTAGTTCCAGTTATCATTTTTGAAAGTATATTTATCATGACAATTTGATTAAGATAAATACTGAGGTAGAAAAGCTTAATTATGATTATGAAGATAGGTATTCTTAACAGCTTGCAAGGCGAAGAAATCCAAGAAAATTTGGAGTTTCGCAAAAATAACATTTGGATCAATTCTAAGGAAAAAGGCCGGCTGAAACCTTCAGAAACTTCTGCAAAGCAAACGAACTGTTAGCAACAGAGGATCAACTTGATGGATTGTGTCATTTGCAAATTTTACCCTCATAATGGTCACAAGAGCTCCAAATTAGTATGGGGCTACCTGGCCGTCTCCTTTCTGAGAAGTGCTGAAGAAAAAAACCGTTCCCACAATAATGTTGAAGGATGGCGTCTAGAGGGGGGTGGGCAGAGTATCCCAAGTGTGGTTTTTGTCTCCTTTTCTATTTGTGGAGTACAATAATAAAACCCTCGTCTAAAGCAAGTACTTGTAAGTAATTTACATCGTAAAGTTTCCTGTTCTAAAAAAGTGTTCCAAGATTGACTAGTTTTTTTGTACCGGTTTCTAATGTTTAATAGCTGTTTCCAGTTGACTCGGATTACTAATCTAGGACTTGCTTAATACAGAGTGACTGCAGACATTCAATAGCGTGCAACACTGCAGGAAAGGCTGAGAGTCGATCGAGGGCGTAAGGTGACACCGGGGCCTGTGGCATACAATCTTATGTTGCTAGGTGGGGGTCTAAGACCGGATTACAACATAGGAAATTCTTTTAAAGTCACCAATCGATAACGACAAAAAGCAAGTTACGCTTGTGGGAGTGGTTCAAGTAAGCCCTTTGGGTTCAATGTCAAATGCCCCTATGCACTAATAATAAGCATCTCATTTTAGATAAAGTATGATGGACAGCTTAGTTGCTTGAGCTCAAGATAAGTACAGACAGTTTAAAGGTCTGTGCCTGGTGATCTAAATTACCAGGCCTTAGTTTTTATGCTATTCGTGTCGTTGACCGTATTATTATTATTATTATTATTCATTATCATCATTATGCAGTCTTTCTCTTGTAGCATATTAGGAGTTAAGATCTAGATCAAGCGTAATAATAATCAACCTTAATGGCAGCAACGTGAGATGAAATCACGTCCGGTCCTAGAGCAAGAGGGATCGACTTGTTCGATCTGATAAATGGAGTAGTTCATATGGAGTATCCTGGTACTCTCAGACAGAGGGTGCTATACTTGATGCCATGTCGAAAGTCGGACACATGTTTCTGATTTCTAGGTTGCGACCGGCTATCGCTTCTATCAATCAATCTTGAAGGGTCACATACACTCAAAGATCTCTGCTCCGAATAATGCTTTTAACCTCGTATTGTCCCCGCGCCTGGTCCCAAATTAAAATTAAATATTGACAAGGTCCAGGTCTCAAGATTGGATTTTTAAATTTAGTAGTAAGCATACGTCAACGAAATAGGAGATGTATTGGCAAAGGGAAAGATAAAGAGTACCCGGAACCGGCGTGCGTGCATGCAACGACTTATGAACGTTGATGAAGCGAAGGTGATCTGTCAGGATCGTGCTAAGTGGCAGTCTCTGCCTACTCCTCTGGGATACAGGCATGAGGTTATGTTATGTTTGGAAAAATATAAATCTCATTTAGTTTACTTATCCAAAAATTACATGTCTTTAGATTGACCATTGTCGTAGAAAATTTCTAAAAGCTTAACGGTTGTGTTTGTTCAAAAGAGCGTGTTCGGAGAATGTCATTGACGTTATACACACAGTCATAAAATCACAAGTTAGATAACTTCAGACTACCGTGGTTAATCCCATTTACCGTCAGGGTTTCCGTGATGCGGGCTGGAATGATCTATATCAATTTACTTATTTGATGTCTTCCAGTGATTTATTTGGGCAATGTCAATTTCCCTTCTGATCTGATTTATTTCTTCAAACGTTTTAGGTTTAATGCCATTCCGCTTTTTAACCGACTTCAAAAAAGGAGGCGGTGATCAATAGTATTTTTTTTTGTAATCGTTAACGTTGAATATATTTTTTAAAATACGAAAAGCGATGTAAATTCCACCTAGAAAATTCATACATTTGTCTTCCTTTTATTTTCAGGACTGAGGAGGATAAGAGGTACCAAAAGCTAAGATAATTTGATAATTCAAGACTTTTTTCGTTAGTATGTGTGATCGCACCGGTTATAACGGTGCGATCATTATTTTACCTACTAGCTAATACATTATCAGAACAACGGAATGAAGTGAAAATCGCCACTTTCTTGGTCATGCTTTCGATGAATACTTCCTGTCACAATAAAAAAAAAATATGTGAATTTTTAAATATCTTTAGGTTGTTCATAGCTACATGCTTTATCGCTCGCACAATTTTAGGTCTGAAGGTTTGATAGATCTATAATAAAATTGCGGACATTTAGAATATATTTTTCTTATCCTGTATCTAGTTTTTTCCTGTATTTAGTATTTTTTCTTTATGAAAAAAAGACGTATAAGAAAGTAAAATATTTGAAATGTCCGTTATTATTATTAGGCATCATTAAACCGTTTTATCAAAAGTTTACTCATTTTATTATACTAACTAAAAATGTTAAATTGTGTAGACATTCTGTCTATGCTTTATGTAAGAACACCCTTAGGTATTTCTAGACGTTTGGAAGCTCCTTATTGTAGTAAACGAAACTCCTTGACATTTAATTTTTCACTATCAATCATTCACCTCTAATCAATAGTTGCAGCTTATTTTTAGACTCTAGGACATTTTAAGTTCAGGGCTATCGTGCCTATTTCTGAGAACATTTTGCAGCGAGTCTTGACCGCCTCCGAGGCACACGGAAACAGTTGAATGGGCCCATCTCACGGAAGATAAATCAAGCATGGGAACGGACTTGTCGCATGACACTTTGTGTGAGAGAAGAGAACACAACTCGTGACATTTAGTTGAATGGTTCTATGCACAGCACACACCTCCGCAGCAGGACAATGCAAGAACTTTTCGCTTCTGATAACGTAGTATAACTTACCTTCTAGGTATGTACAGTCTGTTAGCTTTTAGAATATACTTCGGCTAATATGACACTTAATTTTGAAATCGGAACGTGAAGAAGTGAAGAAAAGTTTTATACAGAGCAGGAAGTAATATTACCGTAGAAAACCGAAGCCTACTCTAGAGCCCCGGGGTATATTCTAAAAGTTAATAGATTGTACCTCTTTAATTTTAGACGCGTAAAGAACAGTGAAGTAAATATTTAACGGAATGTTATTATTATACCGTTTATACGGACTAACTAATTAGTTAGGTAGTTTAGCTGTATGAGGTGAAGCTGATAAGGACATTATCGGACAGTGAACTTGGCAAAACTGAAAGAAATAATACGTTTTGCAAGCAGAGTGAATGAAAAACAGTTGTGTGACTTGTGGGAGAACAAGTGGTATTGAACTTCGTTTAGAGCTCGTCAAGTACTTAACTTATGTCCTTGAACTTCTCCTATCAACGTAGTTGATTAGTTAGCAGCCGTTTATTTGTTGACTAGCCCCCTAGGTTCGTTCGAAGTAAATTCCAGATCACGTTTCGAGATTTGACAGTTGATGTTGGGCTCCGCAGCAGTAGACAGTTGTTTAAATTAAACTCTAGCTAGAATGTACCTAATCCCTTGAAGTTTAATAAAAGCGGCGCTACAAAAGAGCAAGACGGACGCAGGCGTTGTTGGGAAGGAATTGAAATTATCTCAAATCGTTTTTGTGGTCCGCCTCGGAATGCTCAAGTTTTTTTCTCACCGCGGACGCTCTCTGAGGACTGGGAACTGGTTTTTAGAGCCGAGATAACGTTCAGTAATGCATCACGCGGGATGGTTTTTCTCCTTGGTGTGCGGCGGTGGCATGGCGGTACGAATTCCATCGCCTAGGGACCAAGGCTGACATTATAAAATGTCAGTGCTTTATTGAAAGGACGCTTAATCGATCCGCATCTTGCAATTCTATTGTTTTAATTAATGATGCCTCGATAAACTAAGTACTTACCTACCTACCTTCATCTCGACGAAGTAGGTACTTACTTAGGTTTTTCGATATATACTCGTACAGAGTGAAACAAAATCTCCACATGCGACAATTGGGTTCTATATGTCAATACGAATAACTTTTACGGTACTGGAAAAAAAAGGAAATCGCGTAAAATATCAGCTGTTTCATACCCATATCTTAGACGCAGTTTTAAAAATGCGATCATAATACGCCTGTATGTGGTATGTGGTGGTACCCCCAATGATGGCACAACCTTGCGCTCATTAGGGGAGGGCTATGTCCAGCAGTGGACTTATATAGCCTGAAGAAGAAGAGAAGAAGATGTGGTATGTCTGAGAAATAATTTGACCAAATTACTTCGACTTCGCATGGACGTATTCCTGGTCACAAAGGTAGGCCGGGAGCATGTAACTTAAAAGTCTTCCGCTTGTTTATTTACCTATTAGATGTAATTTTTGTCGAGACCTACGGTTACTTTTTTACTGAAGTGAGGTCCACTGCACAAAAAGAGGATTAAACTAACTTAGATACGAGCTGAGTCGAAACTTTCTTTCTCCTTACAGGTGTAGTACTCGGCCCAGGTATATAACTTAGGTACAAAAAATCCGCGTATTCGTAACTAGTTTGAGATGGACACATCAAGTTTGTTTATATATATTTTTATCAACTAGCTGTGCTTATTAAGGAAAATAAATTGTGCATTAACATTAAAAGATATTTTCTCATATATAAAGATTAAAGTTAATCCAGGGTGTCAGCTAAGTCCATACCAAATTTTATTAAAATCGCTTCAGCCGTTTAGACGCGAAGAAGTAACAAATATACACACTCACAATCTTTCGCCTTTATAATATTAGTGTGAAGCTCAGATCTCTGAGGTGTGAAGTGTGATATTTTAATAATTTGTGAATTTTAGGGCATATCCCCCTTTTCCTTCCATTGATACCCGAAATGTTCGAAGTCAGTGGTTGGTGGGTAAAGTTAGTACCTAATTTTGTCAATATATGTGCCGGGCATTATTATTTACAAGCCATACGTACCTAAGTAACAAAATATTTAGGCAAACTATAGTATTACATGCCATTCCGCTACGGTAAATAGTGCTTCAAACGCAAAATAAATCCGACACAGAAAGCCTGTAATCTTGAGCGTTACTTGGTCCGCAACGGCAATACTTTAATTGGACAATAAACAAGGATGTTCGGTAGTTCAGAAGTACCTAAATACTTACGGACTGGTACTTTCTTCGGGTCGTACTTTTCGACTATTTCTGCGATTTTCTCGACCTTTGTCTGCGCGCATTTTGACCTCTCGGTTATTCCTTGCAGCTGCGCGGTGAGCTCGCCGAATATATCCTCGGCCAGCAGCACGAGGGACGCGAGCTGGCGCAGCGCATTGCTCAGGGTGCAGTTTGTGACGGCCTGGAGCTCCTCATCCGTGACCCTCGCGCGCCCGTCCGCATCCAGCAAGCTCGTCCGCGAAAGGTACTTCGGCTCCACAACACGCTGCACGAAAGGCATTTCTCCGCAACGAGTCCACAGGCACCTTTACTTACTCACCCATCACAGCCCCGCGAATTCAATTCAGACATCCATTCAAAACGCACCACAAAAAACGTCAGGTAACCGCCACTTTGAATTAACCGACATCCTGACCGGTAAACGTTCACTCGAAACTCTTACTTATGTTATTATAGGCGGGTTTGTGTTACGTATTTTTCTTTGTTAAGTTAGTTCATAAGTTACACGTTTATAAAGTTTCCAAGAAACTTCTCATAATCACGAACTCCCGCCATTATGGAGCCCAATTGCACACCACCGTAACGCAACACAGCTGCCGGCTGATTGAATGAATGAATGAAAGAAAGCTTATTCGGTGTTACCATGTCTAGCGACCAATAATTTGCGCATACATTTAACCAAGATCGAATTAGTTCAAGGTTTAAACCTTTGATGCACTTCTAACTCTGCACCATAATTAGCAAAATCATTTATTGCAATTATTTGTGTAGCAAAAGTTGTAAAATTCAGTTACCTATTTCGGTATAGCAACATTACAAAAAGAAACATGTTTGCATCGTGCAGCGCCATCTAGCTCAAATTCCATTTGCTCAGTGTATGTCACATCATACGATATATTACAAGACAGTTTGCCTAGATGGCAGCACATACATAGAAGATAAGTAAGCACAGTAATAAGTGTGGAAATTAGTCTCTAGATGTCACTATAAATGAAAAGAAAACTCATTCACTCTTATTAGATAAAGTTCCTCTATTTCAATACAAGGTGGCTCTGTAAGCCTAACAAAAGAAAAAAAATCAAGAATCTTCTAAAAGTATTTGTGAGACGAGCGAGGCAGCGGCCTAGGGAAAGTCATTTTATTCGTATGTAAGGCCGCTAAGATATTATCAGTACCTATAAGATAAGATATTAATAATATCTTATCTTAATAATATTAATAGTATCTTATCTTATACTGATAATATCTTATAAGATATTAATACTGATAATATCCTTTTATAAGTTTATAAATAAGATATTATCAGAATTAATATCTTATACAGACAATAATACCTATCTTATAAGATATTATTGTCTGTATTTTATTCACTCAAACTAAATTTCCGAAACTCAATATTGGCCGAATGTCTGCATTTTATTGTGGCTTGGTACAAGATGCTAAGCTGAGTGACTTACGACACCTAACCGGTACACTCCCGATTCTTCCCTTAATCATCGTTATAATAATCATCGCCATTTATTGCAACCATAAGTTTACAAGGTATGAATAGACCTTAAAAATGCCGTAACATTTGCAACTATTATCAATATTTGGGACAATGCCCGCTGAGGGCGTTTTAATATGTAAGAAAAGATTCAATAAATTGTAATGCCATTTCTTGTGACTAAAATAATTACGTTGTTTGTTTTACATATCTATTGCATTTAATGGAGGTGCATGTATGAACTACAAAATATTAAATAGATAAATAAAAAACAATTGTGCACAAAAAATATTTATTTATTTTTTACGTACATAGGCATAATGTACTTTCATTACATACCCATTACGTACATTAAACTTTCATGTAACAAAGCATACATTTCACATGCCGATACTACCTACCTATGTATATAAATGGCGGATTACAATAGGTACTTATTATAATAGCTTTGAGTAATCCTAATATAATAAATAACATACAATTTGTAGGTAGATAGGTAGGTATAAAGATAAATTTAAAGGTATACATATTAGAAGTACACGGGGTCAACGGTCCAATAAACTTTTTTTTAAATGTATTTTTTGGCAATATTGTTCTGACATTGGACTAACTGGCTATGTGTGTGTCGGGCCACGCACAGCGTGGGGTTCCGTAGGAGGGTCTTGTTACGTGCTTTACAGAACCAAAAACTTCTAAAACTAATTTCAATGGAATTGTGCTTACTTCTCCTTTAATAAGTTGGTCACCTGTTGTTACTTACTAATTAATTATTAATAATATATGTCTGTAAACCATATTAGAAACAAAAGTGATCAGCTGTCGACAGGGAAATATTAGTTTTTAGTCTTTTTCTCTTCTTTTATGTAAAGTAAAGAATAAATAATTTATCACCAAATGAATTATAAATAAGTCACATGCATGAAATCATTGTGATATAACAAATGTATTTTTTTCTCTTTTTGTGATGCATGCAGGGCAATACGGCTTTTTTTCTTAGCATATTGTTTGTTTAGTTTTAACTCATGTATGTTTCAATTTGTGAACCGATAGTAAATATATTTCATTTTCATTTACTCGTTACCTTGTAAAGATTTTTTTGTATACCTCTAGCCCCACACGACTTGGAGGTATTCAATTAACTTTAAATTGATCGTTTAAAAATATTTTAAGTGTAGGAAAGGCATTAGAATCTCAAACAAAATTCTTACTGAGAAATCCATTAAATATCCCTTTTCAAAATATTAAACCAACCGTAACTGCGAACCAGATAGCAGTCGCCATATACCTACGAATACGGATATGAATATATTAAGCTAGAAAGCTCTTTCTCTTTAGTAATGTAGAAACGTGATAAATTTCAGGTCAGTAGCATACTATAATAACGAAGTTGCAAGGACTATCACGGCTGAAGTAGGCTTTACAACAACAAGTAATAGTTGACCAACTTATAAAAGGAAAACATCGTACAAATTCTATTAATAGGTAATTACTTTGATGAAGTTGAAACTAGTCTAAGGTAACATTGTCCATTGCATCTACGCAATGAGATGATTTCTACGGCATCCAGAGGCACCTTCACTCACACAACTAATAAAAGACTAGAAGCAGTTTAAACGGTCCGTGGTAAAAGAAAAATACTAGCCGCATTATTTAAACTGTGTTTGAGGACTGTTTTAGAGAGATCGTGTTTTTATAAATAACACAGTGAGTGTTTAGCATGAAAATAAACAACAAACACACTGCCACTTAAATAAAAGAGACTCTTCTAGAATAGAATAGAACAGGACGGAACGGAACGGAAAGGAACGGACCGGATCGGAATGGAACGGAACGGAGCGAAACGAAACGGAGAGGAACGAAAAGGAACGGAACGGAGTAATTAAGTCATATAGATAAAAGAACGCTTACATAATAAAGAAAAGGATTAGATCACAATGTACGAAAAATATTTTCATAATAATAATTAATGCTGGCATCGATACCGCGTTGCACAGGCAAAGGATTACCTTGAATGGAGTATCGTTGGACCATCACATGTGCTCCGAAGCGCTCGTCAAAATCTCGGTTCCTCAAGCGTTGCTTCATCTATATTAAAAGCACTTAATGCACGTATGGAGGTTCTTAATTATTCTTTATAAAGATATGATGATAGGAAAATTAAAAGTTTTACAGGCGTTCATTAACACAAAATTAATCATCCTCGGTGAAGTAACTCAATTTCATTAAATTTATTGTCGGTGGCGGATAAAGCTTTTTTACTTTACTTTTTAAATGAAAAAAAGAGAGTTTGAGATCCAGTGTTCCGAATACCGTCAGTACCTACCTGGGCCAAGTTTTGTTAAACTACAGTTCGTAGTTTATTATGAGAATTCGATGCACATTGCGTAGCGTAGTGTACCTCCTTGTTAATCTGCGTATTAATTCACTTTGCTATGTACATTGAACTGTCGGGAGGGCGGCCATTATTGTTTACATGCATATACGAATACATACATCTAGCGAATACCTACCTATCTAACTTCTAATTGTATTACAGGTTCGAAACATTTAATATATTTCCCAGATTATAAAGTCAAGCAACTCTTATAGATTTGTCTACAGTTAAGTTACATATGATTTTTAGATCTTGAAATTTAGCAGATTAAAGTTATACTTAACATGTAGGAAGATACGAGAAAGTAGGTACATAATAAATAAGTAGGTTTAAGAATTATATCAAACCTTGTATACTTTCTGGTCTACAAAGCGGTAAATAACAGTTTATAATTGAATAAGCCACTTATAAACTGCAAATGAACTGAATCACGCCATTATTGTACGTAACGAGAGATTAGAATTCATATACCAGGGCTCTAGTTTTATAAAACTACAATTCGTAATTTATTATGATACCTCGTTGTACATTGCGTTGTAGAGTCCTCCTCCTTGATAATCTGTGGATTAATCGACTTTGCAATGTACATCGAATTGTCATGCTAAACGAGTGTAGGTTGAGGAGACATGCTCTGGGGAGATAAATAAAGTTGTATGTTCATATTTCGCTCTTTGTAAATACAAAGATTCAGCAAAACTTGGATCTTTGTTGCTTTTGCCTATCATGTACATAGTTCCCCTAGGGGCTTAACTCAGAAAGATTTTCAGAAAACAGCTCTCGAAAATAACAAGATCCGTTAGTTTATAAATTTTCTCGGAAAATTATAAACTTTCGTAGGATTGTAAACGAGAGATAAATTGTATTATCTTACGCCCACATTTTCGCAAATTGATAAACTTACCAAACTCAAGCGCAACATAATAAGTAAGCCACCTACCTGATTGGTTGAATAAAGGTCTTCGCACATTATAACAACTCCACGCCAACGCGGCAGCAACTCTACTCACACTCTCGATGAGTAGTCAACTAGTTGATCCACCCCATGGTCACTAGTGGGCAATGCGTTGTCAACTAGTGGACAACGCGGTGTCAACGAGTGGGTAATGCGTATTGAATTTTTTCCAAAGAAGTCGTGTTGCTTATGAAATGTCGAACTTTACATTCAGTGAACTGGCGATTATAGCTATTATACTCGATAATGAAAATGAACGAAACAGCAGGAAAAAAAGATATTGGGTACATGATATGTTGCGACAAAGGAAATCAGAAGGTGAATATTGTAATGGCGGACGGGGGGGCTGGCAAATGGTTACCCGTCACGCGTCAGTCGCAAACGCATAGTCGTTGCGTGGACAACGTGTGGTCGTTGCGTGGACAACGTGTGGTCATTGCGTGACAAACGTGTCGGGGTTGACCTTTAGTGTACGATGCGTAGGCCACTCGTCGTACACTACTTTAATATCATTTTTTAAAATTAAACCTTGAACATATGACACAGGGCTTAAATTTCAATATTTGGCATAGAGTCGAGTCGCCGTTGAGTTGTTTTAATGTGCGAAGACCTTTAGTCACGTGTTCCTGCTCCATCTAGAAATATTGTTGATGAAGTGAAATTTTCCACAGAGCTACGAAAGTTTTATAATGGTCATGAACAAAATAGTAAAAAGTCGGAATAGACATCAGAAAAAATTACAAAAGTCGTTAAAACGATAGAAGACTATAATAAAGCTAAAGTATTGGGACGTCGGCCCGTCAAATTCTACGCCATAACATCGCGAGCTGTTTTCTCACAGGTACATAATAATTTTAGAAAAATTGCTTTAATCTTCATCAAACTTTAGTTTATTACTAAAATATAGACTTTTTAAAATAATATCTATGACATTATGGAAGAGGTTTGAAATTTTTTTCTTCTTGTTAACCGGTTTTTATGATTGTTTTTTTTTTTTTTTTAATTACAGTCTTTAATATCGTAGAACACGATTTTTGTTCTTTTATTCTGGTAGAGTGAAGTAAGGGTTAGCACAATATGTAAGAAAGTAGCGCTGTATTATAAGTACCTACCTAGTTTTAAAGTAAAAATACTGTTAGGTAGGTAATCGAAACTAGTTCGGCAAGTTTGATCGTACCTAAGTCTATGGACGCAAGCATTGCCACTGTCGATATCGACCAATCAGAGAGCAGTATGTTATTCGCCGTATTTTATAAAAGCGTAAAATTAAAAGCTCTTCTGTGATTGGTCGAACTGTTTAGAATCTTACGAATGGATATCCGTTAGTTTATAAATTTACCACGAGGAATCGCAAATTAATAAATTTGCGAAAATGTGGGCGTAAAATAATACAATTTATCTCTCGTTTAAAATCCTACGAAAGTTTATAAATTTCCTAGGAAATTTATAAACTTGCGGATCTTGTTATCTTCCGGTGACATATACATGCAATCGTTCGCCTCAAATAATACTATGACGATAAATACTTAGATAAAATTTTATGTGTCCTTAAGGCTAATAATAACCTTAATGAATGGCAGTTTTGTATTGAGTCTATGATTAAGTTTTTATACCTATGGAGAACAAGGTTTAGTAAACTTTACTAATACATAATTACATTGTATAGAATAGGTACAGATAAGTATGTAGGTATTTGAGTTTGGTTTGGAGTTTCCAGTTAGGTGCCTACGTATTATGTAGAGGGAAATTAAACTAAAAGGAGTTAGCTACTTGATTTTATCAGGAGGTAATCACTATTAAGAAGGAATTTGACAAGAGAACAAACTATTTTAGCCATGACCAGAGGTAATCGGAATAGGCAAAATATAAATGCCTACAGTTAGCGGAGCTGTCAACAGTAGCTCCACCAAAGAAACATAGTCATATCTACTACAGATCGTTTTTGCAAAATTTTGCTTCCAAGTCTATCTCATATCTATTGTAATTTTACCTCGAAGGCCTTGGACTAGATAGAATATATTCTTACTCGGACAGACAATTTCGGAAATTGATAAAAATATTTGGATTACTTAAGCATTTCAACAGGGGTTACCTCTAAAATACACAATATCCAAACAAAATATCACTCGCTTCCAAATGGAAGCACACAAATTCTACTTAAAGTTTATCTTATGAATGCAATGATTTGACCTACATATGATTTATTCTCACATTTTTTTAATTAAATATCAGGTTTTACATTATTTTGAACATAATAACTAAGCAGTGTCTTTACAAACCAGAAAAACCGTAGTCGAAAAAAATATAATATAATTGAAAAGTATTGAAAAAAATGTTTTCAAAAGTTGTATAACGATAGTGGTTGCAAATGACTAAATTCTAATGAAATTGTTTCAGGAACTAGACATTTTTGAGGTAACCCTATATTATTCTGCCTATTCCGATCGCTGGTAGTTAGTTACTTATTTACATTTAGAAAGAATTTAAATTCTCTAGACTACTGAAATTGGCTCACTATTTGCTTTCATGTTTTGTTATTAATTTATAATATATCATCGATACTAATCTTATTAATTTCCTACTTATAATTTGGTGTTACATTTGTTTATGTACATTTAATCACGGTAACACTTTAGTGTTTTATCACAATTATTATAGATAGTGACATAAATAATATTGTCTTTACGAATATTTTTGGAAATTTATAGTTTATAAGATTCAAAGCGGAATGTAGTTCATCGCTTTGATAATTATATTAAATTGGTACATTAAATTAGGGCAATACCATACAGCCAGCGACAAAATATAATCTTTGCTGATATACTTAAGTTTTTATGAACAATAGCAGCGAATCTGGATTTTTACTGGATTATTTTGGTAGAAATTTCCCTAGAATTAATACACTATATAAATGTTATAAATTTACCTGCGAGTAGGTAGATAAGTATGCTTAGGTAAATAATTTATAATTATCATATAGTTTATAAGTATTCCAACATGTATTTATAAATAGGTACAAGATTATTAATGTTTGATATTATGTATATGTTTGATTTGGAATATTTGTCCAAAATACAGATATGTATTGGTAGATAATATTTGTTTATACAGACAAACAAATATAAATAGATATATCCAATATTAAGGTGGTGGATATATTTCACATCAAAATATCTTCAGCATAGTTATGATGATTAATACGAGTTTAACATAATGCGTACGTACTTTAATGACTTTTATAGATATGGTAAAAGTATACATTGACGAAGTATTATAAATTACTAAAGTCGTTCGTAATACACTATCTAGATATGCATATTGGACGAGCAGATACAGGTGTGGAATTCATCTAATTAAACTAAGCTTACATCTAAGTAAAGTCCATCAAAGTAACGATTATAATTAAACTTTTATAAGCGCAAAATAAACGAGAACTCAGCCGCTAGCCCATTCACTTTAAATTCCGTAAGAAATATTCAATTCGCAGACCCGCAAACAAAACGAATTGTTAGAATTTGCTCCACTGATCAATAGCAACATCGTAGCCGCAGACGCAGAAATAGACCTCTGCATGAGATGTCAAAAGAAAAAGGCCAAGAAATCGCGTTGAGATGCAACTAAGTCTTCTAAAGGAAGGTCCTTAGAGAAAAGAAATGAAAGCGAAGCAAACCCCGAACAATTTCCACCCACAAACACTTTGCTAACAATGCCGTTACAAATCCTTAAACTTCAGATTTTATGGTACTATAGGTTGATTGTCATAACAGTTCATTAAGAAGAGAATGCTTACAGCGACAATATTTTTAATTAATGTTGAAAAAGAAATTAAAAATATTGTCAAGTTCTCTTATTACTGACCTGAAAGGCATATAAACAAACATCACATAGAAAGAACCAAGTGTCGTTTTGAAGAAGCTAGGTCCGAACCGAACAGCTAAATTGGTAAGAGCGCCAGCAAGATATGCGATGGAGGCACAGGTTCGAATACCAATTTTTCTTTTTACGTGAACCTTGTTCATCTTGACAATACCTCTAAGTACTTACATGATATTTCAAACTTTTCAAGATCTTAAGCACTAGAAATTGTTTCGAGAAATCTAGTTCAACAATCCTCAACTATACTTTCTTGTTCACCTTCCAGTGTTGCACACACCTAGCTCTATTCCATTTCTCCTTTTTTCCAGAACTTCAGCGGCTCAAGCGGGCAACCTAGCGGTTGGAGAAAGAGCGTCTCGTCTACTTGCGCACCCCACGCTATGGGTCGACCTCGTGACAGACCTCCATGTAGTCAGGATCGTGCATGATGTCTTTGATCATGTCCTTCAGCATCGTGTAGCGAGGGAACATCGGGTAAACCTTCGTGCTCACGTATTCCGACTGCGAAAGAAGATGTGAAACTGGGTTTAGTTGTACAGACTACCTTTAGGGATATATTAAAAAAAAAGGTTTCCAAATACAACACAATAAGATGATAGAAATAAATGGTTTACTCTATAATCGGATAGTAATTTAACTTAAATAAATATATTTATTTATGTGGCCTCCATATTCTACGTGTCTCATCTAATCAAAGTGGTACCCCGTTTTAACATAACATAACATTTACATACAAGCACATACATTGCTTCTGGCCCCACACTAGGATACCCTGTGCCGTAGGAACCAGAAACAACGACATCACAAACATGTAAACATCCAAGACCTGGGCTTTTTTTTTGTTCCCAGCCGGGATTCGAACCCGGGACCTCTTGCATGGTAGGCAGACGCGCTACCGCTACGCCACAGAGGTCGTCGTTTTAGACTATGATTTTACGTCATCTGCTACCTCTGACCACTGGCAAGATTTTATCGAGAACATCCTGCCTTCGTCTTCTCGGCCGCTCCAGAGAAAGAAGATTTTGTTTAATTTTAACTTCATCATAAGGGGCACAATCAAGCTGTGACTTTTCGGTAAAACAGTGTAAGGACACTTTCGTTCTCCAACTGATCCACGCAGCTTCGCTTGTATGCAATTGTAAAATTGAGGAGGTATTTAGATATTTACTTACCGCATTTGTGCACCCTAGGTCTAGAATTTCGTTACAGAAACTAAAATAGCAATATTATAGAATACGTGTTCAATTTCAGGAAAACGAATCAACAAAATGTAACAACATTCTACCTTTTCTTCCCTTTTGTGTTCAAAAAACTTAGTAGCAACGTGAAAGTCCTGAAATTGTTATTAGTTTCTGTCCAAAAAAATTCCTCCATACGGGGTGCAACAGACCCCCTTATGAGAAAAAAATCAATTGTTTGCTATTATTTTAAATTACATTTACAAAACAATCGGCCAAAAGGGACCATTTCGAAATCGTGAATTATATTATGCTGTTTCATACATTATAGTGTATAATGTGTGTAGGTACCTTTACATGAAGCGATTGATTTTTTTCCGCGACTACGATGCTGTGCCCTTACCTACGCAAAAGTTGTTGACTTGTTGAGTAAAACATCCTTAAGGGATGAGATTAGATTAGAACTTTTTTGTGCACACTAGTGAACAAAACACATTAAAAGGCTATACCTAATCTAAGTTTTGCCGTATACAATGGGCGGTCTATTAGGGAATATCATTACCATTCCAAATGAAAATGCTACACTCTCTCTATTCGGCTAGGGACAAAAAAAACATCAGTTCTTGGATGTTTACATGTTTGTGATGTCGTTGTTTCTGGTACCCACGACACAGGGTATCCGAATGTGGGGCCAGAAGCAATGTATGTGCCTGTATGTAAATGTTATGTTATGTTGTTGTTTTATTTACCTTGAGTTCTCGGATGAGATTCCTCAGTCCCGTGTATTTCTTCAGCAGGCGGTACAAGTCGTTCGTCATCTGGGTGTTCTCAGCCTCGATTTGCGATGTCGTCATGTCTGTAATAGAAGGTATTGATGTCATCAATATCGTTCCAATGTTGGTATGCAATGTATAAACCCAAGAAAATATTGCTTAGTCTGTTGAACAACAATAATACATTCTTAGTGTTGGGAAAATTGTGTATCGATCGATATCAACCTTTGTATGCCCCCACTGCTGGGGCACCGGTTTCTTCCTGCATCGCAGGAAGGTTTTCACTTTTCTACGAAATAATTTTCAGAGATAAGCTCGCCTTTGCACATGTTATTTCTTATGTAATGTCCTGTTAAATGTTTCGCGTGCTATAAATAAATAAATAAGGTTAGGCCATACTCCACCACGGGGGGCAAGTCCGGATTGGTGGAGGATTGTAAGCCAGTGAATGAATGAATGAAAATTATTTATTGCACTAAAAACAAATTATAACAAAGGCGAGCTTAATACTAGATAGTATTTTCTTCCAGCTAACCCACGATAACCCAGTGGCAGGTATTACTGTCAGAAGTTATCAAGCCACCCATAAGTCCTCTGCGATTACATGGCAGCCGGCACCAACGGCTTCGTGCCTTGCGCAGTTCGGTGCTTTGCACGCAGAAAAATGCCACTAGCGGTAGTCACGGGACGGTCGCATATCCTGCTCCTAAACGCGCTTGTATTTGCTTAACTCAAGTGTAATTCCCATCACTCGGTTCGGCTAGGCCATGAACGCTTATTAGATACTCCCACTTAAAAAAACTACTCCGTACCGTTCTACGCGCATACCTAATAAAGTACGTACGTAAGCAGGTACGAAGTAGATTTTTTGAGTTAAAAAACTTTAACAAACAATATGACACTAGGTGACTGTCATTAAATTTTTTTGTGACGTCATACAATGGGTGGGCACTCCCGACGTCAATTTAATTTGTTATCTCATTTGTCAAAATGGGTCAAGCGGTTTGCGGTAGCGGTTTGGGTGGGCATTTAAAACGACATAAAGTAAAAGAAATAATTGTGTTCTCTATCTATCTACAAAATATAGATAAGTGCAAAAAATATAAACTGCTTGTTTCATAAAACCAATTCATAGTTTTTTTATAAAATCTCGATGTAAACTGCGTTGCCCGGACATCCTACTTGTTAATCTGTGAGTTGATCGATCTTGTAATGTACGTATAATTATCATAGTAAACCATGAAATGTAAGTAGTTTTATGAGGATCCAAGTTAAGATAAGATAATATGACTTTTATTGGTTTCCCGACCGTTCATAATCTCTTAACTATCAGTTTCAACCAAAAGACAACGGTCAGCACGTATGAGAAACCGGAGGTTAGTAGTTCTATAAAAAACTTGTTACATCTCTAATTGTACGTAGGCACTTAGCAGCCGGGTCCTATTTTCAAAACGAACATTAGTCTGGTGGCTATGTTTTTGATTCCATTAATCGCACTGCGATGTACATTCTACAGGGCTATTTATAAAATGCCCAACTCCGGAAACACATAGGTAAGAATTTGTTGTTCACAACAATTCACTTTTTCGATAGTTTTTAATTCAATTTCGGTTCAAGGTTCAGTTTCAAATTTTTAGAAATAAAATGATGTTCAACCTAAATCAAAGTAAAACATCATATTATATATACCTAAGCCGTATTCAAAAAGGAATAGCGATAAATAAACCGTTGCTAGGCAACGACTTGTTTACACCTAAAAGGCAGAGATGTTAACAACCTTTTCTAGAAATCATTTTCATACAGATAATAATCGGTCCTTCTACTAATGTAAAATGTTTATTTATGTTTATGATTTTAAAGTGAAAGGCTTAACCGATTTGAATGACATATTATTATGTATGACACACAGATGTAACAGACATCCACGCGAGCCATGCCGCATGATATTCCTATTAGAATTAAGCGCGTTTAAGCAAAAAAACATATAAACTCTTCAGCTTTATAATATAAATTCAACTTTATAATATTAATAAGTACCTATGGATGCGACTATGATAATGAGGAGATTGGGACCAACGGCAAAAATTGCAATAAAACAAAGTTCTTTGTATATATATTTGTTCATATGTTCACACTAATCATATCACTGTCACTGGCCGAAGAGGAGGATGAATTTGTGTCTCCGGAGACTTGAACAACTTTGCCAACTGCTGGAGTAATTTTACTTATTGCTTTATCTAACAGGACCTCTAGTTCGGCCATTTAAAAAGTTTTATTTTTGGCAGCAACATGCCCCCATATCATTTCTATCGGAATTAATTCACAATGATATGGGGGCAATCTAAGCGCTTCTATATTTTTGTCTTGTGCTATTTTGTCACACACATATGCCATATACTTACGCCATATACACGTATTGACAAACGACTAAACTTTACTTGTTGGCATAAACTATATTCCTCAAAATGTTTTTCACACCTGAATTTCATCCAAGTTTCTTTTTTTGTAGGGCTATCGCGTAAAATGAATGTCGAATTTTTAATGTTTTTTTCGAAATAACAATGTAATATGCATGTTATTTGAATGATTCTAGTGAAATATGCTGCATTAGGAATTGTTGATAAATTGTTAGCATGTAAAAGGCTATAATCATGTAAATAATAGAAGATTTATAAAACGTGAATTATTGTGATAACCCTAAATTGGTTTGTTTACCGCTATTCGTTATCGAATTTGGCTTAGGTATAGATGCAAAGGCCAATACAACCTTGACACGATCAATTTATATGAAAAACAACAAAACTTGGTTTATGTGGGCCTTAAGAGACTTTAAAATAAAGGGTAGCTTTCCATTAAAATTCAAGTTTAAATGGCTGGAATGCAATAACGACAACCGCGTTCGTAACAAGAAAATTTGCCTTTAGAAGACTTCACGGTAATTGGCCTCGCGCCAGATCTACTATCTGCCTCATTTTGTCGTTCGTGGTTAAAGCCTATTTATGGAAGTGAGCATCCAATGGAAACATAATATTATAAGCTGCATATTACGCTAGACTACATAAGCTTCTTTGGCAGAAAAAAAGTAGTAGCAGAGGTCTATGAATCTTGGAAACTACTGTTTTTATTTTACGAGTGGAACTAACTTAGTGGACTGCTGATCCCACATTTATGGATGGTAACGAGACTTGGGTATGGCAGCAGAATCAAGAAAGCAATGAGATCTTTGAAAAGTATGTTACGAGTACTTTGAATGACAGGATACGCAATAGTTTGATTACAGAACGTTGTGGACTGAAGGAGATTGTAGTGAAGAATTGAGAAAGAAATGTTACAATGATTTGGATGTATGGAGAGCATGAAGGAAGAAATATTGATGAAAGAAATATATCCAGCGAATGTGAGAATAGTGTAAAACAAGTAACGATTTTTATTCCATGGGTGGCGCTACTTAGCACCGCAAAGCGCCTTAATTTAGATATCAAGTCTAAAGAGAAAGCCTAGACACAAAAGCGTATAATATACCTATATATACAATAAGGAGGACGCGAGGACGGCTGGCTGTTTGGGTCTACCTCATTTTAATCTATAAGCTTCGTCAGGGTCGATCTATTTAGGATGGTCTTAAACACGAGCCAAGTTTCAGCCGAATCGCTTTTGTTTAAAGTTGCAAAGATACTTACAGCATTTCTCGCTCTATTTTTTATCCAAACACCTCCTTCTCTTAGCGGTTTGTAATTTGTTTATAATTAAATATAGAACGAGGCACGATTTATTTTGCAGGTGTTCCGTTTCAATTAGGAAGTAGCTCAAGGTTTGTGTATTAAAACTTGCAGGCTAAACACTCTTTATGTCGAAACTTTTGTACTTCGGTCGACAGAACATCGACTTATACATTTGAGAAAGATCGTCTGAAAGATCGACTTATACATTTGAGAAAGATCGTCCGTTATTGATGTACTGTTGACACATGCATCGGCCCGGAAGTTCAAAAGAAACGATCGTTGATTTAGTTGTGTTGAATCCCAAGTAATTTAAGTTGCGTAACAAAGCATGTAGGTAGGTACTGTAACGATCCTTCTTTATACTCGTAGTAGCTGGCCGGCGCAGCCGCCAAGTCATGTATGAATCTATATTTATTATACAAGTCATGTATAAAGTATTTTTTATAGACTTAAATAAATATAATGACTCAAGCCTGTATCCCGGAGGGGTAGACAGAGATCAGGATTTTCTCACAAATTTCTTTCCACTATTCCACCTGCCACTATTCTGGCAAATTTCTTTCACTCAGGCAAGCTTCAATTCGTCTCTACGTATTTAGAGGCTAAAAATTTGGTTTTTAAAAATGTCCTTAGCACGGGTTAGTGCATTAAAAAGAATATAATTGTCTCTGCGTTTGAGAAGCTTTTTATATTGCCCTTCATTAAAACATCCCCTATTTAGTTAACAAATTACGTTCGCCCGTAGAGTGTATGGGCTTCTATATGATTCTAAAAGAACTCTAGAGAGGACTTTGGAAACAAACAATTAGCATATAAGAATATTGACATAAAGTTGCTTTGCTTACTGCTTTAACTAATACTACAGTAAATATTATTCAGAGATAATGTTATTCAAAGGAAATCCTTTGGTCGCAGACCGTCCAAAATGCAAACCGGAAAACGTTAAAAAATGCATTCCTCCATTTCGATGACCGTCCAACCGCAATCCGCAAAACACGCATAGAAACTAAAAAATATACCGTCCGAAATGCAAACCTTCAAAGGTAAAATAAACGCATTTCGCCCGACACACACACCAACCGTCAACATTCAAACTTCTTACTCTACTTTACCTATATAAATACACAGATGTGTTTCATGATTTTTACAACCCAAGGTTATGTCTGTAATATGCAGGTATTTGTTCTCTGCCCATTCCGACTTGTCATAAAAATCATAGGACTCAGAAATAACAGGAAAACCCTTTGACGAGAGTCAAATTAAATCCGTAATTAAAATTAGGTGTATTCTTAAAGGCGAGGTGAGTCGTGCTAATGTAACTTCTCACTGGCCTAAGGGCAATGGTCACCACATTAAATTGAACTCTACCACCTTGAAGTAAAGTTCGAAATTACTGGTTTAAGTAGATTGAAAAATAAGACAATAATGTTTTATCCGACTGCTGCGGGGACCAAAAGGAGGGTAATGTATTTGGGTCATATGTAGGTCTGTCCAATTGTTTGTTCCCTCATATCTCCTTAACTTGTTAGGTCTGTCCAATTGTTTGTTCCCTCATATCTCCTTAAAGGGAACAAACAATTGGACAGACCTACATATGACCCAAATACATTACCCTCCTTTTGGTCCCCGCAGCAGTCGGATAAAACATTATTGTCTTATTTTTCAATCTACTTAAACAGATTTTCTGTAAGATCGTAGTATTAAGTCAGAATTTAATACTACGATCTTACAGAAAAGCCGAAATCTTGCAAGATTCCCAATATTTTTTCTTACAAGAGGTTCTGTACTTTGTCACTAGATTTTTATTTTTAGCTAGTGTTTAAACTTGCTAATTGTCATACGCTTTTGTATTGCACCCTAGTTAAAGACCGACTGATTATGTTTCTTAAATACCTCTGCGGTTGTTACCTGTAAACCTGTTACCCTTTAAAATAAACAAATAAATAAATAGATGGCGCTGCTATTACTAAACTAATAAACTTAGGGCCGATTTCTGAATTGAGAATTGCACTAAGTAAATACGTAAGTAACGTTCTGTCACGCTCTTTTCTGAGAAATTCGAAGAGACATCACTACAGTTAACTTTTTACTTAAGGCCTGCGCAGACTAGGGACTTTTGTCCCTTAGGACAAAAGTCTCCGAATCGTAAAAAATGTCCTCTGAGTACTTGCCGCGGACTCAACGCCTACGGAGTGCGGTCATTTGTTCCCCGGAAATTGAGTAAAGCGTCGAAGCTATGGAAGCAAATATTCTGAGATTACGTTGTGTTAAAATTTACATGAAGTTGAAAAAAAGGCGTTTTAAAAGAAAACACCGAACTTTTGTCCACTCCGGTCTCTTGATGTCCTCGGTAACTTGAGGGACTTTTTGTACGGGGTACTTTTAGCCCTTCATGTGCGTTATTCGATACAATTTATAAGAGATCTATATCGACTGACAAAAAAGTACCCGGGGTATAGTCCCTCGTCTGCGCAGACCTTTAGTGGAATTCTCAATTCAGAAAGTAGCCCTCAGCAACTAAACAGACAAAAATAAATATTACGTATCTGACTGCTGAGCAACAACTAGGTACTGAGATCGACACTCTTTAACATTGTGTCTCATTGCCAAGTATCTAGGTCTGTCTCGGTTATTATTATTCGTAGCTTTTTCTTTTCAAAAGGTCTGTCTTCTCACCATTGAGTCGTTCTATCCGCTCCCTGCGATCGGCCGCCTCCTCGGCGAGCTTAGTGGATGTCTTGACACCCTCGCCTGACTTCTGAGTCTTCTCCATAATGGAGCAGGCCCGTAGCACGAAGGCTGGCACCGTCTCCGCCTTCTCCTGCCGAGGAATCTCCACCAGGGACCAGTACTGCGTCTCCAGGCGGATCACGTCCTGGAAATACAGCGAAATAGAACAAACAGATGATGAAGAAGAATACATTTGTAATGACAGCAATATCTTCCATCCAGCTTAAGGCTAAGGAAGATATTATGAGGTGTCGTATACCTATTGAGGTATACAAGGATTCAAGCATTGGCTTGAAATTGCAATTCGCCGTAAGCGCGCGTGGTGACTAAACTAATTTTCTCTTTCTGAAAGAAGGCATGTACCGTCCAGTAGGAGTTGTATTAGGTTTTTGAACTAAAACTTTCTCAGTACACCCGTGTGAGACGAGCAACCGACGACGCGAGCTCCGTCTCTGCTCACCATGATTAAGCTCTGCGAATCGGAGCAAACCTGGTCGGACTCATCCGATATAACAACACCCGTAAGTAGATCCGGACTAAAAGTCTACAAGTGTATTAGGTTTGTAGGAAGAAATCTCTTACAGAGATAAGCTCTCAGTGGCAATTACTATTTCCTATTTAATGTCCTGTTTAATGTTTCGTGTACAATAAAGTTACAATACTGCTTACATAAACTACCGCAGTATGTTCTATAGAGAAATACATAAAAGTATCAAGGACGAAATAGATAAAATTAAACATGACGGAGGCATCCAATTCAATATTAACTGCGAATACGATGTACTAAAAGCGCCAACTAAAGTATCTTCAATTAGATTAGAGGTCTTTATGCTGTGCGATTTAGACGATTGCTGACTGATTGAGTAACAAACATCTAAGCATCTTGACTGATTATAAACGTAATTTGTTTAGTCGATACTGATGTTACGGAATCCTCAATGCGCGAGTCTGACTTGCATTTGGCCGGCTTAGGGCCGGTTTCGGAATTGAGGATTTCACTAAGTAAATACTTAACTGTAGTACTGTCTATATTCTTTTTTTATTTTTGAGTTAGATAAAAGGCGTCTGTTATTTTTAACGCATTGTAAGGGTTCGTTTAATTAAATATTAAAATACACGGCGTCCCACGGCCATGCTACTTGGAGGGAAAGTACCTTTAATATTGTAGATGGAACAATTTACTGAAAGAAGACATTATTTTAATTTCAAAAACAATTTAAACTGCATTCATAGATTTTTAAATAATTACACGGTTGAACCGGGAATCGAAACCGCTACACGAGAAAAAAAATTACCCTGTAGCTTTATCACACCGATCGGAAGGCTTCATCATAAGGATTATTTTTTGCTAAATAACATACTATCAGAAACAAAAGGAAGACCATAAATTTTAATATTTTTAATACAAAATTAATCAATTTATCAAATGCTCAAAATGAGTCCCCTCCTGTTGAATACAAAGTCGCACTCTTTTGATTATTTCACTCCCTGTCGACCTTTTGATCTTGTTGTGGTGGATATTCAGAATAATGCGTTTAAGTTCTGTTTGTAGCTCGTAGACACTTTCATACTGGTTTTTCTGGTTTTTGTAAACTAAACTTTTTAAATAACCCCATATTTTTTTTTTATTTTTCTGAACGAAATCTCACTTCAAATGTTAAAATTCATGGTCTTCCTTTTATTTCTGATAGTATGTTATTTGGCAAAAAAATATCATTATGATGAAACCTTCCGATCAGTGTGATAAAGCTACAGGGTATTTTTTTTTCTTGTGTAGCGGGTTCGATTCCCGGTTCAACCGTGTAATTATTTAAATCTATGAATGCAGTTTAGATTGTTTTTGAAATTAAAGTAATGTCTTCTTTCAGTAAAATGTTCCATCTACAATATTAAAGGTACTTTCTCCCCATGTGGCATAGCCGTGGGACGCCCTGTATATTATACGATTTGGTAGACACTGTGTTTATTTTAAAACAGTGAGAAGAAAACTGCTCAAAATAAAAACGAAAAAGAGATAATTTGCAAGAGGTAAAAATTGCCATGAGTAGTATTTCTGCGGTGCAGGAAGAGACCCGTGCCCCAGCAGTGGGGACATACAAGGGTATATCAAGTGTTTCGTCAAAAGGTGACCTTGCAAGTGGAAATCCAAAAGAAATCTAGATTGGGTGACGGAATTTAAAATTTTGATTTAAAAATTATAGGATATAACGAAGGAAATATCAAAAATAGTGTAAAAAGGTTTGCACCGTTAAAGTATCACTCTGAACTAAGATATTTATAGCTTTGTACATTTTCTGGTGTGTGAACAGTAAAGAGCTAATCTTAACTAAAATAAGACCCCAAAAATAGTACCGTTACTATCCGTTATAGAGTTTTTCGTAATTATTACTCAATAAGATAAAAACCGAATGCATATGAGAGAGAACCAAAGTTATCGGCATAGCTCAGAGAATCAGCAAGCTAAAGTGACAGTGGGCTGGCCATATCTCGCGAATAACCGACACCCGTTGGAGTAACGTGTTCTTAAGTGGAAACCGCGACTCGGCAAACGTAGTGTAGGACGCCCTCCGACCAGGTGGGTTGACGATCTTCGAAAAACTGCCGGCAGATGCTGGATGCGGCAAGCTGAAGACAGGGCGCTATGGTGCTCATTAGGGGAGGGCTATGTCTGGCAGTGGACTACATAATATAGCCTGAAGAAGAAGAAGAAGATTAAAAGCTTATATTTTATAGTAAAAGGTTATAAAGAAAGATTGAAAGATTATAAAAGCTTTCTTTGGAATGCTTACGAATCTCTAAAGAAAGCGATTCCGTACAAAGCAACTTGCTGGAAATACTTGTAGGTTAACAAGTAAACGAAATACGATTAACAGTAAAAATGTAACAGCCGAAAGTCGTTTCACTGGCAAAAAAATTGTGCAAAACACGTTCTGGCTGCGGTTTTTCGGGAAAACGAGGCCATTTACACGTGATTTCATTATGTCCAGTAACAAGTTCCGAGCTCTTTTTGTTCAGCGAATCTTTTACATCGTAAAATTCTCCGTTGCAGAATAAGGCGGGCAGGGTATTACTTAAAAACTTTCACAAAACGTTGTTAAAATTTATACGCTGTCAATTTGAGCGGGGAAATAAATCGTCCTTGTTAAAAATGACGGTCAAAAATACGCTACCACTTTGTTTTCTAGGATCTTGAGTTTACTCAAATCAGAGTCGTAATATAAGAACATATACTTCTCATAACTTCAGCCTGTATCCCAGAGGGGTAGGCAGAGACCAGAGAATGAGACCAGAGTCGTAATATCTATTATTATTTATAATAAATGACGCTTTTTTAAATTCCTCTTAAATAAATAGTCTGTGGTAGGCACTGGGAAATGCAAATAAGGGAAAAACTTTTAAGACTTTTTATACAGCGCTTATAAATTTATTCTTTGAAGGGAATTGTGTTTTATATAGATAACACCGTTACATTATAGTTCAACTATTTACTTATATGAGGAAAACGTAGATTTAATAAAAAATACAATTTAAATGTAATGGCCATTTTACGACATTTGGAAATAATCGCGATTAGAGCCGTTTAATATACAACTATGTACGAGTATCGCGATTCATTAAGAAAACTTGAGTATTCTTAATGAATCGCGATAGAATGAATCGCGGAAGAAGCTCCATATAATAATTATTATTTATTACAGGTCTTATTTATTGGAAGTGAGTTATTTTATATTTATTAAAAGTCGATCCCACTAAAACACACTTAAGACGGAGTTAATGCTGGTTTATGACAGGAATTCCTCTCATAAACCGTATCAGTTTTAAGCGTATCTGTAGCAACTTTTTATAAATAAGACTGATAATATTTTCTATAGTTCTTAATTAAATACCGAACAGAGTTATATATGAAGAATAATTTATAGAAATCTGTGTTATAGAGTAAAGCCACTATACCACAGAGTGGGAAAGTAAATCTTTGCCTGATATGGTCTTGGGTTCGATTTCCATTGCGGGCCGCCGTACATTCGGACAAGTGGCCTCAGTCTGGGTGTGTTTTTATGTCCGGGACGTACAGGGTATCCTAGTTTGGGACCAGGTCAAGTGATTGTGTTATGAGTAAGTTATTATTTTGATTATTATTATATTTATAAGTTCATCTCAACTCATAAACTCACGCTAGCATCCCAAAGGGGTAGGTAGAGACCAGGGTCTGCCAGTTGCCTGACAGATCTCTAAAGTTTCATCAACATCCATTAGTCGTTGCAAAAGTTAGGTGGCAGAAAATGAGGGTAGTGCGAAAACACACTATGATGTGAAAACCAACAAGTGAACGAAGTGCTGTGCAATCATGTCTGAAACTAGATAAGTTTGCCTGGACCGCAGCCAGCCAGCTATATAGACTATCGCTCTTGTAGAGCACTCAATAAAATAAAATGTCTATTGTTCCTTTGCTTAAAAAGGAAGCCGTAAACTCAGTGGGAAGCGAACAGGCAAATTTTAATTTCCTTTTCAGTGCAGCATTGCTTCCTTTTAGGGTTTCGTACGCCAAGGGTTCTAACGGAGCCCGAGCACTGTACCTTCATAGGTAAGACTGACATACATATGCAGCTTATTTTTTTAAGCCATAAAATGTAGGCAGTTATATTCTTATATTCTTTTTAATGCACTAACCCGTGCTAAGGACAATTTAAAAAACCTATTTAGAGGCTAAAAATTCCACCCATGCCGGGATTCGAACCCGCGACCTCTGGCTATCCGTGCCAGCGCTCTACCAACTGAGCTAATGGGCGACTCACCGGCATCAGTGAAATTTCAAACCTCTTTACAATATTCTCTGTATTACGTACAGGCAGCGACTGTATTATGTAGGCAGTTGTTTTCACAGAATATGTGGCATCATGGCGGACTAATTAACGAATATTGTAAAAACCAATATTTAATCCGAGCACTCTGCCTGCTACAGTTGTACGAGTATGTCAGTGTTACCTATGAATGGCTAATTTTTTTAAACCGCAATAGGTAGGCAGTTGTTTTCACAGAATATGAATACCAATATTATTTTAAATTGGTAAAGTGGGGTCGGGCAACGTGCGGTGTAGGGTTCCGTAGAAGAAAGGGGTTTTTTGATTTATATATTTAAATTTTATTTTTATTTTATTTAATGACAGGGAAATCTACAGCGAAATCAGTAACAAAAAAACTTAACATTTACAATAAATAACATAAAGATCTTGACTTATCAACTACCTTACAAATTTACACAGAGTATTCCTCTTATACGTTAGTCGACTTTTATTCTTTAACGTGCTGCGATAGTTTTCCTTTTCACTTAATTTTATTATTATGTGCTTGAATGCTTGTGTTGAATTTCGATGTTCACATGATATTTAAAAGTGGAAAAACGCTGTATTCGGCTATTATTTGGTCTACGCCAAAGGACCCATATCGTTCGTATTTTAAAGACAATAAAATTCTGCTATGAGTATTACCGTATACTGGAAATTTGCACATTTGTAAAAATATACATATGTGCCTACTTATTCCAAAACAAGCATGATGTGTACAGACGGTGCAGTTTGCACTCAATATCATCATAAATAAACACCTGTAAAATAAACGCTCTGAAAAAAATCGTTTCAATATGTGATATATTTATTAAAATACATACAGCCAAGAAGCTCACAAAATACCATTAATAGTTATATATTTAAGGGGTTTAATAGCGATTATTTATTAGGTAAAACGTAATGTATCATTACATACATACATAACCTCACGCCTGTATCCCAGAGGGGTAGGCAGAGACAAGGGACTGCCACTTGCCACGATCCTGACAGATCACCTTCGCTTCATCAACGTGCATAAGTCGTTGCATGCACGCAAGCCGGTTCCGGGTACTTTTTTATCTTTCCCTTTGCTAATACATCCCCTATTTGGTCGATGTATGTCCGTCTGGGTCGTCCCTTACCAGCCCTTCCAGTCACATTCGCAATATATATTTATCATTAATAGTTACAAAATGTGTTTATTCCTGAAAAAGAAAAAAATGGAATTTGGAATATATACAGGGTGTCTCATTCAAATCGGTCAGTATGGGAAAGTCTGAAACTATAAGACATACGAAGATCTGTTCTGAGGAACCATGTCATCGATTTTAATAACAAGAAAAACTGCATTCATACATTTTAAAAAACATCTGTACTCCGTTCGGGAATCGAACCCGGTGGTTTTGAAAAAAAAAAACCTACACTATTTCTATTTAGATATCGATTGTGTAGGTCTTAAGCAGTAAATGTCTGTATGAAACATGATGTCTAAAATGAATAAAATGCATTGTTTTCACATACTTTAATTTAGTTTTAGTAGGTGCTCGATGTGACCGCCGCCTTTTTCAATACAATATTCAATACGTTTAGGTAACGATCTTAATCTTTAAATAAGTATCTACATACTTATTTTAAGTGGGCTTTTCAATTGATTGTTAGTGTTTGATTAATAGAAATATTTTTTTTTTTTTCAATACAACCGAGTTAGATTCCCGAACGGAGTACAGATGTTTTTTAAAATGTATGAATGCAGTTTTTCTTGTTATTAAAATCGATGACATGGTTCCTCAGAACAGATCTTCGTATGTCTTATAGTTTCAGACTTTCCCATACTGACCGATTTGAATGAGACACCCTGTAAATATATATATTTATATATTATAAGTATTACATATATATATATATATATATACGGCCTCGGTGGCGCAGCGGTGTGGCACGCTGACTGTAAAACCGTCGGTCTCGGGTTCGATCCCCGGCCGGGTCAAACGAGGAAACGAACTTTTCTAGTTTGTCTCGGGTCTTGGATGTTATCTCTGTATTTATTGTATTAAATCTATCGTCGAGTTGGCACCTATGACACAAGTCATTTAGTTGTACTTAGTATAGGGCTAACGAGATCTGTGTAATATGTCCATGAATTTTAATTTTTTTTATATATATATATATATATATATATATATATATATATATATATATATATCTCCGCCTCTCCCGGCTAAACGGCTGTTTAGCCGGGAGAGTAGAGCATCTCCGCCTCTCCCGGCTAAACGGCTGTTTATAGAAACGTGAAATGAAATGATATAGAACTTTGTTGCTTAAATTAAGTTTAAGCAACAAAGTTCTATATCATTTCATTTCACGTTTCTATAAACAGCCGTTTAGCCGGGAGAGGCGGAGATGCTCTACTCTAGCGAAACTTTGCACTTTATAACTTTAAGCTTAGTATTTCGCATACGTATTCCTAAATATAAGATAGCTGTCCTACTAAGGTGTACGAGAGAGGTATCCTCAAAATATAGATTTTTATTTTATTGTACTGTTGTGTCGGGTTATTAATATGTATATTCATAACAAATATTGTACAGTATATTATTATGACAGCTTTCTAGTGCCAATCGTCTTACAGCTGAGCGGCGAATCTATAAAGGTAAGGTAAAGGTACCTACCCAATAAATACAAGGGTCAAACTCGGTGTTACCTGAAGAGTTATTTTTTGTTATTTTAATATTGTACTCTTTATAGTTTAAAATTAAATATGTAATAAATATGAGGCAAATAAGAGGCAAACTTTCGCAAGGGGTCATGTTATAAGTTAAAGAATACGTAATATTATAATATTTATTGTAGTACCTACCTACGGAACACATGGTGCGCGAGTCCTACTCGCATTTGCCAAGTTTTTTGTATTAAGCGATTGGCGTATTGGAAAATGGCTACTTACTTTAACTGAGGACGTGCTTGAGACTATTGGAATTGCGGGGAAAAAACGGCGTTGGCTTTTTCAAATTAAAATGGCAATTAACAAGGGCGCTTTCTCTTAGCCAGCGGCATTTCGAATCACTTTTAGTAAGAAAATTCTTTTTCATAAATTAGTATGTTAATACCGAGAAGCACAATGTTGTCTGTATTTGTGAAAATAAATGAAAATCTCTCTCTCGCGTATCTTCGTTGGCAAAACGGTTACTTCGACGCAGCTAGTGCACGTCTGGGGGGCTTTTACACATAAAACTGCGTCGTATCGTCTCATTTCCTTTGAATTTTTGTTTTTCTTTCTCCTCGGCGTACCGGCTACCAAGAGACGTGAACATTCTGAAAGTTCGAAAGTCCAACTTTTCTACAGAAGTCCTTCAGCGTATCGTACACCTATACTTTGCCTATCTCGTTCAAATTTTCTGCAATTTCGTGCATATTGGTTTGAGACTTAATAAAACGTCCTTTTGATCGAAGCTTAGGGTTATATAGGGTTGTTCTTTATAGTTATTTGTGGAAACTTTTAATGACTGTCTGTTTTTTATCTCGAGTGTGTAATATTATATATTGCTTTAGTCACTAGTTTTCCTTAATAAATAAATAATTGTGATGAATATCCCACTGATACGAACATAAAGGAAATAAAAGTTATCTGAACTGCCGCAGTTGGTGCGTCGGTTCCGCTGGCATAGAGTGAGTTAGTTTAAATAGTAGTATCACGGAGTAGAACATCTGTAACTTAACTTGGCTCGGGTGCCAAGTTGGCTCCGTCCGGTGCTTCCTGATAGCCTGCTCTTAGGATTTGTATGTTCTTTGTGTAACACTTACGGTCGGCCCCCAGAGAATATTACAGTGAATGCCTTTTGTAAATATTTACTTGAACTTTTTGTTGCGAGTGTGGCGTAGCGACGAAAAATACCTGAGAAATGGCAATACTGAGTGAGTGAGAATAAGTATTGGCTGTCAGGCAATACTTATTCTTACACATACAATCACTTGTACTGGTCCTAAACTAGGATACCCTGTGTTATGGTAACCACACAAGGCCATCAAAAACTTGGAAAAACTTCCAGACCGAGGCTACTTTTACAAATGTACTACAGCCCCTAATGGGAATCGAACCGACAACCTCTGTCATGGCAATCCGACGCTCGCTCTGGACTAACGTGGCAGTTAAACACCTACTGAATGCCAACGCAACAAAGACGCGGTAGATCAACACATGAATTATTTATTTGTTCTTGAATAATTTATGTGTGTCTGAGTACTGCCACGGTATGGTAAAAGATTTTAATGAGTATCGAACAGTCTGGCGTTTTGTATTCAAGTTTCATTGGAAATGGTATGGGAATATTTTTAGTAACAATTGTTTTTTCACAGAACGAGGCTAAACAGTTTATAACAAAGCATTATGTAATTATATTTCGTCTCATCCAACTTTAGTTTTGGTGTATTTTTTTAATATATAGTGAATGAAAAATCTTTTATTGCACCAAAACAAATTTTTCAAAGGCAAGCTTAATACTAGATAGTATTTTCTTCTAGCTACCCACATTGATGTGGAGAGCGGAAGGTGTAGTGCCTCAAAAAATATGGAAGTGGTTTATTACATAAACTAGGTATTTAATTACATGCATACATACATACATAACCTCACGTCTGTATCTCAGAGGGGTAGGCAGAGACCAGGGACTGCCACTTGCCACGATCCTGACAGATCACCTTCGCTTCATCAACGTTCATAACTCGTTGCTTGCACGCACGCCGGCTCCGGGTGCTTTTTATCTTCCCCTTTGCTAATACATCCCCTATTTGGTCGTTGTATGTCCCCCTCGGAAGTCCCTTACGAGCCCTTCCACTCATATTCGCAGTATAACATTATAATACAATATAATTTATTAAATTATAACAATATAAATTATTCGCAGTACTTAAATAATATAATTATAATATACATAGTATACGTAATATTTATTTGAAATACTATCAATGTCAAGAAATCGAAAGTAGGGATTAATATGACTAGAATGAATGAGATTAATGAGAGACGCCTAGCTCGAGAAACCACTAGATAGGCATTACCGCTTTCTTTCAACAAAGGTTTGTTTCCATGTAGACCAAATCTGAGTGATTTAAAAAACAGGCACTTAGCTGATCCAAGTCAGAGATACAATACGTATAGATTTAATGTCTACGTATTTTGAATCGCAATCGTAAAATGACGTAATAATCTAGTTAACATTCATTTCGACTATGCCTATTGATGTTACGATTGGCGGCGAAGGCTAACAAAGTGTGCTATTTTTGTTGGCTTTTATTTACGTAGGTATAGTATTTTTTTTTAATGTTGAATTTTTTGTCTGAATCTGAACTTTCGCAAAAAATAAACATAGGTTTCTATTGAAGCGCTCGTGGCCTAGTCGAACCGAGTGATTGGAATCAATCACTTGAGTTTAGCAAAAACATCAGGTGCAGGATGGGTGACCGTCCCGTGACTACCGCTTGTGCCATTTTTTCCGAGCGCTTCCGTGCTTCGCAAGGCACGTTACGTTGTTGGTGCCGGTTGTCATGTAACGGCAGTAGTTAAGCCATGTCAGAAGCCTTATGGGCGGCTTGATAACTTCTTACAGCAAGGTCCGCCACTGTCTTACAATCCTCCACCAACCCGGACTTGGTGTTGGTGGAGTATGGCCCTACCTTCCTGTGATGCAGGAAAAGACCCGTGCTCCAGTTGATTTATAAATAATGCTAAATTATTACCATAATAACAATGCCTGACTGCGACATTGAAATGGCGCCTGAAGAGCAAATTTAATAAAAATATGTACCCGCTGAAATTTTAAAAACATAAATCTGAAATCTGTGCTTGAAATTGCAAATTGAAATTAAGCCAATACCTACTCTTGTAGGCTACGAAAAAAACTGTGAATAACTCATAGAACACGAGTTATTGCCAAACACAAACTCTAATTGGCATGTCGGAAACGACCCTGTACTTTTGTTGTTTACATTATTGGCTACAGGATTATCTCGTAATGCAAATGGTAACATGCAAATTAAGCCCGATATTGGGATTCAGGGTTGAATAAATTATTACACTTATAATCGACGGCAGAATAAAGTCAAACATTATCCTCCACTTTTGCCTAAAGGTTTTTCAAAAGTCAGGGCATTCCCAATCATTATATTGATGGTATCGTGACGAGACGCGGGCGGATTCATCGAAACTGCGAGTTCCGATTCATATCAAATAAATGTACTGGTAAAAGAGTCGAGTCACGGCTTTTAGTCGTGCACTCCGCATTATCGTGATGATAGATTCGTTTTGATTAAAATTAGTAATATATTAGTAATACATGCCTAAGTAAGTAAGCAACGAGGGAAATGACTACGGGTGACCGACCCGTGACTACCGCTAGTGGAATTTTTCCGAACGCTTTCGTACTTCGCAAGGCACCTTATGCCGCTGGTGCCGACTGTCATGTAATGACAGTCGTTAAGCCACGTCAGAGGCCTTATGGGCATCTTGATAACTTCTGCAAGTAAGGCCCGCCACTGTCTTACAACCCTTCACCAACCCGGACTTGGCCCCCGTAGTAGTGTATGGCCTAACCGTCCTGCGATGGAAAAGACCCGTGCCCCAGCAGTGGGGACATACAAGGGTTGATATTGATATGACAAGACTTATTTATTTCATGATTATAGGGATTTAACGCGATGAAAAAGTTGGAAATATAAAACGGCTAATCGCGAGCTGGACTCGCGTTCCCGGGACTCGATACCCGCGACCTCTGGCTAACCCTACCAGCGCACTTCAAGAGTCGAGAGGCCTTCCTTGCCTTCGCCCTGGGGGTGACGCGCGCGGCCGCGAAGGCAAATGGGGGCCGGCTTTAGCAAGGGCGTGCCAAATGCCCTGAACCTTTTTGGTCGGTTCGAGTGAGAGGCATTTTAAGAATTTTTATAGTAATTTTAAGTAAATTTAAGTTTGTACCCCGGCGCCTTGCTTGTGACTACTCGTCGAAGTAGACAGAGACAAGGCGCCGGGGAAAACACAACTTGGTAAATTTAATTTTAAAAAACATTTATATATTTTTTAACTATAGCTACTATTTTAACCTCATAAAAATAATAATTTTATTGTATTGTGCGTTCACATTAACTTGACGCGTGAGAGAATTGGTAGCACTGATTGCTCAGTCGCCATCTTGCTTTTGGTACGATCGGTTAATAACTATAGGATTATTCGTTTGTGTGAGTTTTAAAGATGCCCAAAGTGGTCAAAAATGCAAAAAGACAAACAATCCTTCAGGTTTATGCATTTTGTGAGAGAAAAAGGCTCAAAAAAAGCTGATTGTTCCTTTGGAGCAAGTTCGGACTCGATTTCCCGCCATGACAGGTACGTTTTTAGGGTGCCCAGTTACATGAAATTACTAAAGCCACGTTTTCACGGTCTTAGTAAAATCGGACCGAGCGCATCTTCTTAGTCAACTAAAAGTGTAAGCCACTCGGATGGTAGTTTACACACATTTTAGTGGATATGGATTTTTATTCATTTTTGAACGCGCTTTGTTGTCTTATCGTCGAGCTGCAACAGCAGCAGGATCAAAAAATAAAGAAAAATTTGGACGCGTAAATGGATTTTAAGGCGTGACGAACTAGGTGCTTCGAATAATTTTATTCGAGAAGTAAAAATGGAAAATGCAGCCAGTTTTAAAATCCATTTGCGGTTAACAAGCGAACATTTCGCCAGTAAATACTAATCCGATTCTTTCGTTTTTTTCTTCCCCTTGATAGTTTTCCTCATTATTGTGATATACTCATAAACATACATAGTATAGACTAAACCATAAGTTTTGTTACTTCATGTCAAGTAACAAGGACATTACATGTGAATTAGCTTTTGGAGGCCTATGCCCAGCAGGGGGTTGATGTGGGCTGATTATAGAATATTATAGAAGCTTTTGGACACTAATAGGAAGATGGTCAAACAAGCCCTCAATCCTTTTATTTTCCCCAAGTAATGGGAATGATTTCTTATTTAACATGGTAACACTAAACATATCAGTGCTACCAATCCTCTCACGCGTCAAGTTAGTGTGAACGCACTGTAAATGGGTTTTGAAAAAAAAACAAAAAAAAAAAAATAATAAAAAAAACAAACAAAAAAAAAGAGTGACAAAATGATGGAAAGAAAACGAAAAGAAAACGAAACCAAAAAAAAAAGATGAAGACAACCCATTAGTTTTAAAACTGTTATTATTATTTGAATTTTTTAATTTTATTTTTATCTTAAGCCATGTAGCTATGTTGTAACCCTTAAATTATTAATAGATTATTTTAACTTGACATTTTATTAATTTTAATTCAATTTTATATCAAGCGATGTTTTTAAGATTTTAAATTATTTATCGATTATTTTACCGGACATTTTAATATTGTATATTAATTTTATCACATTTTAATTTCAATCGACTAAAAGGTTGCCACAAAATAAACAGTGGCAGTACCTCGCCCAAATTAAAAAAAAAAAACCCTACCAGCGCTCTCCCAAGTGAGCTAATGGGCAAGTGCCGGCATCAGCAAAATTTCGAACCTCTTTACAATATTCTCTGTATTATTTACTTGCAGCGACATTTGGCTGAAGTAATTTACATCCCTTGCAGCCCCGAGTTAGGTTTTACATCGGAATGATATCGCTGACCCACATGATCATTTTCTTTTTTTGTTGCACTAACCCGTGCTGAGGACAATTTTAAAAACCTATTTAGAGGCTAAAAATGTCGCTAGATGTCGCTGTCCCCATCAGGGGGTACAGACATCTGTACATGTCTGTACCCCATTTACAGTCGCGTGCACTAACATGAAAACAAGTTACACTCATGAATGAAAAATTTATTTTTTTGATTTTAACAAGGTACTGAAGTGCATACATGTTAGTGCTCGCGACTGTACAACACATAGCATTCCAATCTTACTTCTCATACCAAATCATACCGCACCGAAGACTAATCATAAGCTCTGAATCAAGCAAGGGGCGGGCCATCGCATCATCAGGATGAGATCAGGATCCGGTTGACAAATCGCACCTACTTTACAGCATACATTTATCAAATTTATTTCCTATAGGCAGTCTCCGTTCGTGCTGAATATTATTGAACGATACCGTGATTTATCGCCATAGCGTGCCTAGGAGATTAGGAAGTCTTGAAATATATGGCCGTCTATAAATCTCCTTTACCTATGTAAGTAATTAAGATGTCAAAGCATAGTCTTGCGACTTAGTAGTTGAACGTCAGATTATAAGGTACGCCGATTCAGGATTTTTTTAAGTTTCCATAATACCTTAGTTTACATTTCTTTTAGAACAACTGGATAAAAAGTGAAATGTGAATGCCAATTTCCTTGGTAGAAAAATATTCAGGTGTTATTTTATAGGGTGCCCATTTCCTAACCCATTAAGCGAAACACACGTATTACTTATGCATTTTACGCAAAAATGCATCTTGTATAGCAAACAATTATTTTATCCAGGGAAAGATTCCCTCGAAATCTTCAAACTGTCTTTCAGTAAACTAGTCTGAGATTTCAACGCGCGTTTGTTCAAAACATCGGGATCTCAACAAGCTTAGATAGATAGAGAATACTTAATTGTATATAAAAACGAAAATAACAAAGATATTTTTTACACTAAGAGTACAGACGGTAGCTTTATCACTATAGCTGATCTCTTCCAGACAACCTTTGGATGGACTCAGCACTAATGTACTCTGATAAAGTAAAATTTTTGATATTTTAGTATCCAAAAGAGCGGCGGTAACCCAACTATAGACTCGCAAGCGAGAGACCCAGATTCGATTCCCAGTTCGGGCCTGAAAATTTGTGAAGTTTTAGTAGCAATAGGTACCACTAACTGTGAAGGAAAACATCGTGACGAAACCTGAGTGCTTAGTGCGAGTTTTTTAACTACTCGATCGCGTTAAAGTAAACTCATATTTCTATGGCATCGAGGAAGCGCCACCTAGCGACAAGTAGGGAAACTAAAATTGCTGTGTGCGAGTTGTAATGGTTTACTTTGAGAAGTGAACACGTTTACCAGCCAAAACTGAATAAATGCGAGTGCGAGTTGTACTGTGACAGCGTTTTGCCAGTTCGAACGGTTAACTTACTCATACTCACTACTCAATGCTCGATTAACGCGGTAGTGAAGTTATTCGATTGGATCTGTCAAACTCGCACTAAGCACTCTGAGCGTCTGAGGTGTTTAAATACCTCAGCGCTTGAAATTGCCAATCCGCGGTGGGCACAATTGGTAATTTAGCCCATACTCTCTCTCTCTCAGAGAAGGCCTGTGCCCTGCAGCGGGACATTTAGGCTGGGCGCATGCTGAGACGCAGGCGACTCAGCACAGCGCAGAACAGTTCAGTACAGGGCAGGGCAGTTGAGGCAGACATAGGTTCCCACCGCCATGCTGCGACGCAACTATTCGCTCCATTCCTTGGCAATTCTCACCCATAATAACTCTTTCAATGTCTTTTTTGAATAGTCTGAATGATTTGTATCATACAAACAAGGTTCACAGCGAACTAATTCAATTAAATGATCTGTCATTGCAACAAAATTGTTAGTAAACACGCCTCGACGAGCACGCATCGCGCAGAAATCTGTGCCGGCACTACAACGAGACGCAGAGCAGGGCAGACACATGTCTGCGTCGCACGTGCCTGCGTCGCAGCGTACGTAGCTCAATGACGTTTCATGCTTTACAAAACCTGCGCTGCGCTGTGCTGCGTCGCCTGCGTCTCAGCATGCGCCCAGCCTTATAGTCGACACAAAAAAAGTATCCAAAATGTTGTTTCAAAATCTGTGGTTGAATCTACTTAGCTTTTATTAGCCTCATTCATTTGTATGTAATTGACAAACTAAGGGCCTTATTTTTGAAAACACGATTCCACTAAAACATCCTAGAGGCGTTTCATTTAATCTGTCATTACCTTGTAAAATGTCCAATACAGACTATTTTAGTCAGCGTTATTGAAGTGTTTTAAAGAAGTTTTAACTTACTACAAAACTACTGTAATATCGATTTGAAACTTAGCAAGTTTATGATGAAATAATTTGGATGAAAATAATATAATTTGGTATAAAAGTTTTAATAACCAAAAACACAATACCGCTAATGACCTCTAAACCTTGCGGAACTAGGTTTTTTTTAAGTAACTTTTTTCTAGTTTTAAAGCATTACACACAGAAATGAGTTTTTTAAAATAATTTATTTTAGTTTCAGGTAATGAGATGTCAGAGGCCTTATAGGCGGCTTGATAATTTCTGACAGCAAGGCCCGCCACTGTCTTACAAACCTCCACCAACCCGGACTCGGCCCCCGTGGTGGAGTATGGACTAACCTTCCTGAGATCCAGGAAGAGACCCCTGCCCCAGCAGTAGGGACATAAAAAAGTTGATATCGATATCGAATGAGATATCGGTAACCGTATATTCGAATGAGATATCGGTAACCGTATATTCGAAGTACATGACAACTTGGCAATTTATGTTACTTGACTAAATTCAATATAATTTCACGACATCAACGTAATGATATTTTATTAGATTAATGATATTGTATTTAAATGTAATTAAATTTTAATCCTAATGACATTTGTACAGTAATTTTATCTCAGTGATTTTACAGTAGCAATTTAATATGATGTGAATGGGTTTGAAAAAAGAAAAAAAAAAAAAAAAGAAGAAAAAAGAAAAAAAAAGGAACAATACACATTATTATACCCCTAAAATGTAACGAAAACCCATTAGATTAAGCCTTATTTATGAACCATTTTATATTGACACGCTACTGAATTCAATCAATCACAGACAGTATTATTCTATATAATCAAAGCTATTTGCAAATAAATAAACACAGAATTAAAATTGCCACAATATCAATAGTGATATAATAGAGACAGTTGTTATTCATTCATTCATTCATTCATTCATTCATTCATTCATTCATTCATTCATTCATTCATTCATTCATTCATTCATTCATTCATTCATTCATTCATTCATTCATTCATTCATTCATTCATTCATTCATTCATTCATTCATTCATTCATTCATTCATTCATTCATTCATTCATTCATTCATTCATTCATTCATTCATTCATTCATTCATTCATTCATTCATTCATTCATTCATTCATTCATTCATTCATTCATTCATTCATTCATTCATTCATTCATTCATTCATTCATTCATTCATTCATTCATTCATTCATTCATTCATTCATTCATTCATTCATTCATTCATTCATTCATTCATTCATTCATTCATTCATTCATTCATTCATTCATTCATTCATTCATTCATTCATTCATTCATTCATTCATTCATTCATTCATTCATTCATTCATTCATTCATTCATTCATTCATTCATTCATTCATTCATTCATTCATTCATTCATTCATTCATTCATTCATTCATTCATTCATTCATTCATTCATTCATTCATTCATTCATTCATTCATTCATTCATTCATTCATTCATTCATTCATTCATTCATTCATTCATTCATTCATTCATTCATTCATTCATTCATTCATTCATTCATTCATTCATTCATTCATTCATTCATTCATTCATTCATTCATTCATTCATTCATTCATTCATTCATTCATTCATTCATTCATTCATTCATTCATTCATTCATTCATTCATTCATTCATTCATTCATTCATTCATTCATTCATTCATTCATTCATTCATTCATTCATTCATTCATTCATTCATTCATTCATTCATTCATTCATTCATTCATTCATTCATTCATTCATTCATTCATTCATTCATTCATTTGTTTATTTGTTTGCGTCACAATGCGTTTATAATTAATAACAATGAAATGTCAAATATTTGAAGTCAAAATTTACAATTATTAAGGTACGTAACCGAGTCGCCGGAGAGGTTTATGAAATCATCTTTCATCCCATGCTGTTAACAGTAGATAACATAACGTTTACATACAGGCACATACATTGATTCTGGCCCCACACTAGGATACCCTGTGTCGTGGGTACCAGAAACAACGACATCACAAACATGTAAACATCCAAGGGGTTTTTTCTGTCCCCAGCCGGGGATCGAACCCGGGACCTCTCGCATGGTAGGCAGATGCGCTATCGCCGCGCCACAGGGGTCGTCGGCTTGTTAGTGTGTGACGGTGCAAACCTCTTTACACCATTTTTATTTCTTTTTCCATCTATCATTTTCAAATATTTAAATTATGTATGTCACTCATTCTTCGATTTCCCTCATTTTTCACCACTACTACTTTACCCTTTGACCAGATCTGACTTTTTACCTGCTTATCCGTTTTTTTATCCAGTTTTTCTGTTTTAATATTACTAAGTACATACAATTCTACAAATAAAATAACAGCTGAAGTCGTTCCAGAGTTTATTTATTAATTATAAAAGTTATAAAACGTTACAAGTGTACCAGAAACCGGGGCTAAGGAACCCTAAAAGTGTGAGTTGTGGCGTGCGACCTTCGATGCGCAGGTCCCACTCGCACTTGACCTGTTTCTTTCTATTACACATGTAGGTAGTTTAGTGAGCTCACACGAGTAGATATAAAGTAGGTCGCGCACAAACTTCGCGCGACGAATAAATATGCACGTTTCTTTATTATTACTTTACGTAACTGTCTTCAACTCGATCGCAGTCGCTTAGCGAAAAAATAAATAAAAAGAAAAGCTGAACCAAAGTTTCCAACGAAATAAGGAGCTACTTAAAGTCTTTACGGGACGTGAAACGAAGGTCTATCCACGTTGTAACGCTTCGATCAAAACAAATGATACAAAGTAAAACTTTTTATATCTAGGACATATACCCCTGGTTTCTGAGACACTAACAAGCCGTTAATCTACCGTTAACAGATTGTTAGTGTACAAGAAACTGGGGGATATTGCCGTACAGTGCTACACAAGAAATAAGTCTCGCGGATGTACCTGCGCAGATGACCAAATTTTGGATGTGCGGCAAGTTGATCGACCAATCAGATAGTTTCATTTTATGGCAGGCCGCGCGCCTTTGTTGCTATTGGTTGATTCAACGTCATCGATGCAGGTGACTATTAAGGTGCCCTCAAACTGGGCTTATGAGATGACACGCCACGTTATGTGATGTTACGTTAGAAACACACTAGTTCTACGCCACGCCACGAATCAGCATCATCAGCGACAGAAACAAACTGAGCTTACGCGATAACACGCCACGTTATGTGATGTTACGTTAGAAACACGCTAGCACTGAGATGTTAAGTTAGAAACACACTAGCACGAGCTATGAGCGGACTGACGCACCGCAAGCGTCTCATCACGTGTTAACACGCAATACACGTGATCTGACGCGTACGCAATACACGGTAGACTGGGATTTGGTTGTCGTCACGATGTCACATAAGATACATGTAATTCTAAATAATAATTTTCCATTATTTTCTATGAAAACTGATGTCATCTGACGGACATCACATCACATACGTGTCATCAACTCATCACATAAGCCCAGTTTGAGGGCGCCTTTAGTTTGGCAATATTAGCGTGAACGAAATAGGTAGCGCTACTGCGGCAATCAATTCTGCACCTTAACCGTATCAGCTAAAGATCATGTTGAATGTACTTATAGCTTCGGGTACTTTCGTTACACTTCTTCCTAGTCTGCGCGAACGTGGATTCCCGAAGGGACTTTTGTGATGTGTAGTAATGTACTTACTGATTTCTACCATTTGATTTTTGCGTTCATTCCAACTTTCCATTGAATATTGCATGTTATAAAACTGGTAACACTTGCATTTTAATATTTCTAATTATGTAGTGCTTTTGTAGGCAAGTGTTATGTCCAATAAGGTGTAATTTTGTTAAATGACGCATATTTGGCTTGATGCAATTGTTTTTAGGGTTCCGTACCTCAAAAGGAAAAAACAGAACCCTTATAGGATTACTTTGTTGTCCGTCTGTCCGTCCGTCCGTCCGTCTGTCAAGACCCTTTTTCTCAGGAACGCGTGGAGGTATGAAGCTGAAATTTATATCAATTACTCAGGTCTACTGTCCCTTGAAGCTGTGAAAAAATCAAACTTCTAAGCCAACGCAATCAAAAGATACAGCCGTTTATGCCGCAAATTTTCGACACTTGCAAGGGAATCAAAACCTACAGGGTGCTTCCCGTGAACTCAGAATCTTGAAATTTGGTACGAAGCAACGTCTTATAGCATAGATAAAGGAAAAATTACGAAAACCATAAATTTTTAGTTACATCACATAATATATTTTTTTTTAATAATTTTAAACTTACTACCCATTTCCTCATAAACGCGTAGAGGTATTAAATTGAAATTCATACCAAATACTCAGGTCTATAATACAGGTTTGTACGGAACCCTCGGTGCGCGAGTCTGACTCGCACTTGGCCGGTTTTTGTGTTGTAGTGTTAATTTCACCCAAATGTTTTAAGGTGTGTTTTGTGTATGAACAGAGCATATCTTATCTTATCTAAAATAATCGTACAACGTGTGAATGAAAGAACACAAAACCGGAAAACCGTTACTTTAGTATCGATCATAATTCAATTACTTCCAATAACTAAAAGTTATACGGTGTTATTTATTAAAAGCGGCCTAGTGGAATCGAGTGATTGGAGTTAATCTCTAAGGTTAAGCAACAACAGGCGCGGTCAGGTGCTGCATGAGTGACCATCCTCTGACTACCGCTAGGGGCATTTTATCCGAGCGCTTCCGATTCTCTCAAGCCATATTACGCCGTGGGTGCCAGCTGCTATGCAATAATGCAATGGAATTCGTTAAGCCACGTCAGAGATCTTATGGATGGCTTGATAACTACTGATAGAAAGGCCCGCCACTGTCTTACAATCTCGCCTCCTCCACCAACACGGACTTGGCCTCCTTGTTTGAGATGGCCTAACTTTCCTGCGATGCTGGAAGAGACCCGCGCCCCAACAGTGGGGACATACAAAGAGTTGAGTAGTTGACACCGTTTACAAAGACACGATTTCTCTAAAATACTTCTCAGATGCAGGTTAAAGATAGATAAAGTCTACCGGCCTTATTTATAAGAACATAGTTCCTTAAAACACTCCAAAACGTAATTATATAATAATGTATCCAATAATAACAAAATACCTTATGCATAGCAAATATACACAAACAATAAAATAAAAAGCGAACAAGTCTTTGATGCGATCACATAATTAATCAATCAAGAAGATATGATGTGGGTATATGGGTATGATTATGATGTTAATTTTTTGCAAAAATCGTATTATAAAACAAGTCATCATTTTTATTCCATTGGTGGTGCTAGTTAGCACCACAAAGCGCGTTAAATCAGCCATCTAATTCAACGTTTAGCAAGTTTATTAGGCGGCGGCATTCGATTACACGGCTAAGCTTTTAGTCGTCAAAGGCGACTACCAAGCCGAAGCTGCAGAGGTGAAACTTGGGTACCTACACTTTGTTACGCAAAGGCGAAGGGGCTGCACATGCCGCAGCGCGGCCGGAGCAGTTGCAGAAGTAAATTACGGTCAACGTTGCAGAGGTCACTGATAATGTATCTTGGTCACCCTGCCAAAGCAGATGCGCCGTCTAGTACTGACTATTTGGCTAGCCACCTTCAGCCAGGCTATATAACGATTGGTTCAATCACACGGCTCAATGACCTTCAGCCCCTTAATTGGATGCCGCCGCCCGCCTAATGAACCTCATAGGCAATTACTTCGTCGGCTAATTTTACCAGTTGCCAGCGACATATTGGTACTGAAGAAACAGTTTACAGGTCTTACGTTATTTCAATAACACTGTTTACTTTCGCTCGCTCGCGCTTGTGGCCTAATCAAAGTGAGTGATTGGAACCAATCAATCGAGTTAAACAACAACAGGCGCGGTTTGGTGCAGAATGGGTGACCGTCCCGTGACTACGTTAGTGGCATATTTCCGAGCGCTTCCATGCTTCGCAAGGCAAGTTAAGCCGTTGGTGCGGGTTGTCATTAAATGACAGTCGTTAAGCCATATTGGAGGCCTTATGGACGGCTTGATAACTTAGTAAGATAGTAAGGCCCGCCACTGTCTTACAATCTTTCACCAACCGGAGGACTATGGCCTATCCTTCCTGCGATGCAGGAAGAGAGCCGTGCGCCAGCAGTGGTGACATACAAAAGGTTGATATCGATCAACACTTTCACGGCCAGCTAGAGGAGCACAAGGTCACGATAAAAGTTATATCCCACTATCCGGTACCGGCATCTCACTTAAAGTGGTGAAATAAAGCAAGCTGGCACTAGCCGTTAAAGGGATAAAACACTATCGTGACGTTGCGACCTGTGATTACAATACAAAATGAGTGGAGGGCCGACGGGCCGAGTATTATCACTGAGCTTCAACGGGTAGTCTCAAACACCGTACCCGGCTCGCTGTAGGTGCGGTCGACGAACGACTTTGCAACAACAATATAATGTTTAATAAGGTGCCGATTGTACTATGGAGGCTGAGATGTCCACGCACGTATGGATGTATCCATTTTAAACCTGAAGATATTAAATGTTTGTTTTTAAAATCTGTTTTGCAAAGAATAGATGTGGAGTTTCTTTCTTAGTTTCTTCTACCTACACATAATCTATTAATTGTGAAACTTACAACTTTGACATTCATATAACAAGTACAGTGCTACACAAGAAATAAGTCTCGCAGATGTACCTGCGCAGATGACCAAATTTTGGATGTGCGGGAAGTTGATCGACCAATCAGATAGTTTCATTTTATGGCAGGCCGCGCGCCTTTGTTGCTATTGGTTGATTCAACGTCATCGATGCAGGTGACTATTAGTTTGGCAATATTAGCGTGAGCGAAATAGATAGCGCTACTGCGGCAATCAAAAGATCATGTTGAATGTACTTATAGCTTCGGGTACTTTCGTTACACTTCTAGTCTGCGCGAACGTAGATTCCCGAAGGGACTTTTATGATGTGTACCTAAACATTTTGTTTTTATACTTTATTAAAATTCTTTCGACTGTGACTTTATTGATTGATCTAGTGCACTTTAGGACAAAAATTGTATCATCCTTACAATCAGCCGGTGTCAGTCTACTGCTTAATTGTAATTGTAACAATAGTGTAATTATATGGCTTGAACTGTATTTTTCTTTTTTTTTCTCTATATATGTTTACCTATCTTAAGCAGTTATTTGTTTTGTTTAGAGCATGTAATTAATCTATCTATCTATCTAATTACGCAGTGGTTTAACGGTAATGGAATTAAGAAATTTGCAAGTAAATAAATGGGCGTAAACCAAGAAACATTTCTAGATTCAGTATTTTCGCTTCCGAAGAATAGTAATGCAATTTTCAGCCCAACTCGTAATATCTAGGTAGGAAATACGTGACCAGTTTATCTGTGTAAGACAGAAAATACTTGTGGCACGTAGGCAAGCATGACCGCCACGCTAACTCACTTTTGGGTACTTTCACCCAATTATAGTTGTCCGATAGAGAAACATAGTTCGATTACTTACGGAGCCAAAAGGGAGCTTCTTTAACTTTGCGCTGAGTTTCCCGTTAGAAGTTGTCTGGATTGCAAATCAAAGAAATACCCAATTTGTAACAGATTTTATTTAAAAAAAAAGGAATTTACAATTCGTCTCAATCTGTATATATTTAGTTAAATATACGATATGAACCCCCTGTATGTCCCCACTCCTGGGGCATATGTCTCTAAAATATGCTAAGCGGCCATTCCTCACCACGTTGTCTGATTTCGTTAATCCAAGGTTTGCTGGAAGAAATCTCTTACAGAGATAAGCTCGCCTTTGTACATCTTATTTCTTATGTAATGTCCTATTTAATGTTTCGTGTGCAATAAAGTATAAATTTTTAGGGTTCCGTAGCCAACAAGAAACTCTAAGTTTCGCCAGGTCCGTCCTAATAAGTGTCTGTCTGTCTGTCTGTCCGTTTGTCTGTCAGACGATAGCGCCCTGTCTCCAGCTTGCCGCATCCAGCATATGCCGGCAGTTTTTCGCAGATCGTCATCCCACCTGGTCGATAAATGGGGTTATTCCTCTAATCCCCATTGAAAATCCCCATTGATGGGGATTTGTAAACTTTTTGTTCACTAATCCCTATTGCCATAGTAATACAATGTAATAAAATCTAGTGTCACAGTGTGTGTTAGCGAAATCACCCGTAACGGGTTTACCAATTTTCATGATTTTGTGTATATTAAGTAGGTCTGAGAATAGGTGGTAGGGCAATTAATCTTCTTCTTCTTTGTCTTTGCCTCATCCCATTATTTGGGGTCGGTTCTCCTCGTTCTTTTGCCCCAGGATTTTCTGTCCTGGGTTGTCCGCTCGCTCAACTGGGCTCGCTACAAGTCCTTTGCTACCGTGGCCCACCAGGTGGTTCGTAGGGCAATTAATATGGCATAACAACGTTTGCAGGGTCAGCTAGTAATATATACAGTGGAGACTGAACAGCGTAAAATAGTAAGTAATTACGTATGCTACCAGAACTGAAAAAATGCACTAGAATTATAAATAGTTTAGTTAGTGAGTTCGTCCTGTGGTTTCCGTCAGCCTCATAATTGGGTTATTCCTTGGCTTTTTCACGTAGCAGGACTGTGAAATTGCTCCAGCCACCCAAATCTCTGTCCACAAAGCCAGCAGTGCACCTATGTTACTGCGACTCCCAAAGTATACACACTAATACTATAAAGGCGGAAGTTTGCGAGTGTGTATGTTTGTGACTTCTTCACGTCTAAACGGCTGGAGCGATTTAAATAAAATTTGGTGTGCAGTTATCAGACACCCCGGATTAACACAAAGGTTACGTTTTACTGCGGGAAAATATCTTATTCCCATGCCGCAGGTAACACCGCGGGGCACAGCTACTTAGTTAGTTAAACCTGAGATTTCCGCACTTAGCCTCATAGTTGGGCCATTGTACGTAGCAAGCGCTGAGGTACGCTAACACCTCAGACACTAGGGTTTCCTTACGATGTTTTCCTTCACCGTCAGCGAGTAGTATTGCTACTATAATTTCACAAATGTACATAACTTAGAAAACAAAGTCATTGGTACATTCCAGGGTTCGAACTCACGACCTCCCGATTGAGAAGCCGGCGTTCTACACCGCTCCGCTACCACCGCTCTGGCACAGCTACTTAAAAATATAAATAGTTTTACTAGCATTAAAGTATTAACAGTACTTTTATAGTCAAGTTAATTGAACAGTGTTAGGGTACGTCTTAGGCTGTAAATTGACTAGGTATAAATTCATTACGCTTAGGTATTTATTGCAGGGCGTATTGGTGTCTTGAAGAACATTATTTATGGCATTCTTTGTAGACCATTAATATCGAATCAAGGCTCTAGCGCTAATTAGGCATTGAGTATATGTGCCTTTTAATCACTACAGTGGGATCTACTCATTCCACTTATTATTAGATAATTTATTTATGGGTGGCATTTTTCAAGGATTGCCGGCTTGTAAATACAGTAGATACGATGGAACGTGCCTGGAACAAACCAGGGTCTTGGCAAACCTTGTTTCTATGTTGCATCTACTGTTTGAACGAAACGTTGACAAAAAATGCGTGCTCATAATATACGGTCAACGCAACATGTTACCGACCGACGGCGACGTGCTCTTAACTTCACCAATAAATCAACATAAGATTCGGTGACAAGCTTATTGAAAATAGTAATAAAAAAAGTAAAAAAAAAATTCACCTACGTAATAACCTGTGCCTCCTGTGATAAGTGATATAAGTGAAAAATCATCATTTTACAGGAGAGCGTAAACAAGATTAAAAAAAATCTAGATCATGAACTAAGTGGGTTAGGTTAAAACTGAGTATCTTCTTTGGAACGGTAAAACATTTTCTTTCGCTGTATATGTTATTTTTTTTGATAACTATTAAATTTTATAAGTTATTCGCGTACAACCTGTGAGTTGTACCTGTTCTTATGTATTTATGTGCAGTAATTATGTAATAAGTGATACTTGTACAGTTAAATTACGTTGCACCTATAAGGTTGTATTTGTGCAAACTGATATACACGAAGTTAAAAAATATAATTACTCATTAAAATAATGATCCGAGCACAATGTTCTTTAAATAAAAGATGAAGATATAATCCTCTAGATTTTGTTTATTTACTTAGCAGTCGCTTATTTACATCTATCTATCTATCTATCTATCCAGCCCATGAATGAAGCCCACTGCTGGGTATAGGCCTCTTCCATTTCACGCCAACTATTATTTACATAATTTATGCAAATTGGATCAGTTTGCTAAAATTCTAGTCTTTTAGAAAATGTGCTGAATGATAAAATTCAACATGTACCCGTCATTAAAAATAATATGGATTGTGTAAATAAATACAAGTATGACAAAATCAATCAATGTTTGTTATAGTTTTTCAAAATTAATCATTCACTCACATTCACGACACAGTTTTATTAAAATTCTTAAAAGTATTAAGTTGCGATCTAATAGTCACGATTTAAAAATACTAATGTAGCTTATCTATTCTCCATAGGAACTTAGCACGGGAACTTAGGAACTTAGCTTAGAATATTACTTGCCAATTTAGGTGCTAATGCACCTAAATTGGCAAGTAATATTACACTTAACAACTAAGAAATGACACAGTTCGATCTTAAAGACGTATTACATAGCATCAAAATAATGTATTAATCTAAGAAACTTCAGTTCATTAATTAGCAATGCATCTTGTTCTATTTTCGTAACTGCCTAGTGAAATGAAATGAAAGGATTATTCAAAGTATCACAGAAACTGCGGGTTAATGAACGTAACAAGTCAAACTAGGTCAAATCATTTCAAAATCTAGACCATTGTGGAGAAAAAATGCACCCTAACTCCCAACTTAGTCTTTTCAAAGTCCTCAATTAACAAAGTTTACATAATTATTATAAAACATAAAACTCATGCATTGTACTGGTTTAGTTCCAGACATCATTGTCATCTTAATAATCCTTTATGTTATAGGTAGTAGCCCTTTTGGCACAACACATATTTTGAAACGCATTTCTGGCGACTCACTTAATAATTTCCAATACTGTTAAAAAGGTTTCTCCCTCAAATTCTGTGGTAGTCTCTCCTTACATTTTTGACGACAGTTATCAAGTTCATGAAGTCGCCGACGCCTCTTTACTTTTCCTAAAGTCGTATATTCTAATTTAATATTACGAAACAGTTTTCTTTTTTAAAAAACCTATTTAGACGCAAAAAATTTCACCCATGCCGGGATTCAAACCTGCAGTCTTTGGCTATCCGTGCCAGCGCTCTACCAATTGAGCAAATGGGCGTCTCACCGGCATCAGTGAAATTTCGAACCTCTTTACACTATTCTCTGTATTACGTACAGGCAGCGACATCTGGCTTAAGCAAATTGCATCACTTACAGCCCCGACTACCTACTTTGCAGTTAGGTTTTTACATCGGAACGATCGACAAAAGAACGGAGTTTTCTTTTTGCTCTATCTCATCTACTTTCCTTGTGACTCCTTCATCAGTAGATCTGATTCATCAGTACCGCAAATATAATCATCGCTGCTAGATGATCCACAATCACCATCGTCAGATGAACATGAAATTTTCAAATCATCTAGTCGGTTTTTTGAAGTAAGTGTTCATAGCAGTGAGAAGATCCTTCTTCTTCAGGCTATATTATGTAGTCCACTGCTGGACGTAGCCCTCCCCTAATGAGCGCCATAGCGCCCTGTCTTCAGCTTGCCGCATCCAGCATCTGCCTGCAGTTCTTTGCAGATCGTCATCCCACCTGGTCGGAGGGCGTCCTACACTACGTTTGCCGAGTCGCGGTCTCCACTCAAGAACACTTTTACTCCAACGGTTGCCGATTCTTCGCGAGATATGGCCAGCCCACTGCCACTTCATTTTGCTGATTCTCTGAGCTATGTCGATAACTTTGGTTCTCGGATGCATTCGTTACGAATCCTATCCTTCAGAGAAAATCCGAGCATAGCTCTCTCCATAGCTCGCTGAGCGACTTTGAACTGGTGGACCAGCCCTTTCGTGAGTGTCCATGTCTCGGCTCCGTAGGTCATCACAGGTAGGACGCACTCGTTGAAAACTTTCGTTTTCAAACATTGCAGTATGGATGACGAATATGGATGAGAAGATCCTGCGACTCTTGAACTGGTTCTCTTTTTTCTTCTATCCCTGCTGATTTGTTGCCTTCTTCCAGTGTAGTTCGCTAGTTCTTTCTTTGTCAATAACCGTTTCTGCAACTATTAAACTCTGATGAGAAGTCCATATTTGTTTCTCTTATTTCTTTCTCCTCTTTTGATTGGTAGCCATGTTCTTGAGTATTACAATGTTTTGTTTTTAATTTTGGCTTCTGTCCCGCTATTTGCCCCGCACACCTCCGCATCCACACTTGTATCATTTAGCACTTAGCTTTTCTACATGAATATTTTTGGAATTCGTTTGATTTTGAGATACAATTAGATACATGTCAATTTGTACCCAAAGTTTAATATCGGAGAGAATGGGTTCAAAGGGATAACTCCATATACATCAATATTCACTACAAAAGCATTAAAAAAAAAGAGTGAATTTGAATACAATCGCATTTAAATCACAAAGCACATAAAATTGTGTGTCGAGTGATTACTTTTGTGGTTACTACTTCACAAACATCGATATTCACGACTTTTTTGCCAAAATCCGGGCAGTTATATCACTTTGCACAAAATTATCTCCGGAACTATAGCAGATAGAAGAACGTGAGTTAGACCAAATTTAATCGTAATTTTTTTCTGATAATACCCATGTCAAAATCACAAAAAGGGTACAACTCAACTTATATTACTTATTACAGGAGGCACAGAGTCATGACTTAGACAGTTCTTCACTCACACGAGATGGGTGAAGGGGCCACTAGGACTCAGTAGTGGCTGTGATATTGTTAAGAAATCTGAGTACTGATAAAATCAAATTAGTGAAGAAGCTGATTCACTCGTTTAAAATTACCATTTTGTATAAAGCCCATATACGTCCCACTGCAGGGCACAGATCTTCTCTCTGAGAAAGAGTATGAGCTTAATGACATTACAATAAACTTTAACATTACATTTTAAATACAGGTACATACATTGCTTCTGGCCCCACACTAGGATACCCCGTGTCGTGGGAACCAGAACCAACGACATCACTAACATGTAAACATCCAAGACCTGGGGTTTTTTTTGTTCCCAGCCGGGATTTGAACCCGGGACCTCTTGCATGGTAGGAAGATGTGCTACTGCTACGTCACAGAGGTCGTCACTACCACGCGGGCCAAACCCAGCTTGTGTATTTCAAGCGCTGACGTAAGTGAAGACTTCGGATACTCAGGTTTCTTCACGGTGCGTTGCTGCATTGACCGGTGGTAGTAGAGTGGTAGAACGCTGGGCTCATATTGGGGAGGTCGTCGTTATCGTCGTTATCAGCCCTTGTATGTCCCCACTGCTGGGTCACGGGTCTGTTCCTGCATCGCAGGAAGGTTAGGCCATACTCCACCACGGAGGCCAAGTCCGGGTGGGCGGAGGATTGTAAGACAGTGGCGGGCCTTACTGTCAGAAGTTATCAAGCCGGCCATAAGGCCACTGACATGGCTTAACGACTGCCATTACATGACAGCCAGCACCAACGGCTTAACGTGCCTTGCAAAGTACGTAGGTCGTGTGTCCAATGTTTAAGTATGAATGTCGTCGTTTTCTAAGTTACGTACCCACGTTTGTAAAGTTAAAGTAGCGATACCACTAGCCAACCAAGACGGAAAATTCCTCATTATGGACGACAGAATAAAACAGCTTGCAGTATTAGTCAATGAGTAGGTAACCGATTCAATCACCTAAATCATGTTTAAATGAGATATCAAACAAAGCAATAAATTCTGTTACATGCTTGATTATTGATTTTGTTGCAATAGGTTCCATAAATTATTGCTGTTGCATTGAGGTACTGGCGCTACATAGGCATTAACTAAGTATCTTTAAGTTAAGGTCATTGTCGTCGTGGACTATACTTGTTCCAATTCCGCACGTAAAGGGTAATTATTTCAAATACCAAAATATTAGTTGTGAAAACATGTTATGCAACAAACAAACCCAATTTATATTTGTACTAACACTTTCGTAAGCACTCAGACCCATAGAACATTACCTGCGCTCATACGCTGTTAAAATTTGCTGTTTTTAAAAAATTCGGAGCTTTAAGCCTATGCTTGATTTAAACGGAATTAGGGGCCGGTTTCTGAATTCCGAATTTCACTAAGTAAATACTTAAGTAACTTTCTGTATCGCTCTTTTCTGAGCATTTTAAGAGACACCACTATAGTTAACAGTTTACTTAGCGAAATTCTCAATTCAGAAATTGGAATAAAGAAACTATCTATCCGTACAGCCCATGAAAGACGCCCGCTGTTGGGCTTAGGTTTTCACCATCACGTCAACCTTGCTGGTCCCCTGCAAATCACGTCCCTAGTACTACTGCTGCCTTCATGACATTAGGTATCAACCAATCGGAAAAGAGGTCTGCTGTGTTCTACCCACGAAACGGCCAGTTCTTGGCCGCCGTTCTGCGATTGCATTCGAAAGATTTACTAAAATCCGAGTCAGTTTCTGAACTGAGAGTTTCACTAAGATAATACTTAAGTAACGTTTTGTCACGCTCTTTTCTGAGAAATTCAAGCATGCCTTCTATGTGTCAGTTTCTAAATTGAGAATTTTGCTAAGTGAATAGTTTACAAAATAAAAGTTGCACGAGCGTGCCATGCTGGGCATATCGCTTGTGAACCGCGTACCCAACGTAGAAATTCGTCGAAGAACCAAGGTCGAAGACGTTGGTGAGCGGATCACAGACTTAAAGTGGAGAACGGCGGGACACTTGGCTAGAAGGGAAGACGGCCGGTGGACCAGGGCAGTATTGGAGTGGTGGCCAAGGGAGGGAAGGAGGTTGGTAGGCAGACCACCGACACGATGGTCAGACGACATCGTGAGGGTTGCGGGTCAGAGATAGATCAGGTTATCACAGGACCATGAGGAATGGCGCAATAAAAAGAAGGCCTATACCCAGCAGTGGGTCGATGTGGGCTGATTATAGATAGATAATAGTTAACTTCGATTTTCCCAGAAAAGAGCGTGACAGAACGTTACTTAACTATTGAGCAAAATTAGCAAAACTCTCAATTCATAATCTGGCTCTTGGACTAGTAAACGATGAAAAACAAGTTATAAGCTTAAGTAACAAACAGTGATCAGAACAGCCTGAGTATAACAGACAAATTCAAAAGGACATTGGTAATTTTGGAATACGGTCTGTTACGGTGTGGTATAAAAGATGAATTCTACGGCGTAACACTTAGTTGCAAAGCTAATCCTATACTAGTAAGCTATCTTTAATTATCCATTATGACATCTCTCACAGAGATAAGTTCACCTTTGATATTTATTTTATTGTGTTACGTTTTCTGTATCGTGTTTTCGTTTGCAATAAAGTAAAATTATTATTTATTTGCAATAAAGAACTGTCAAGAGTACAAAAAATAGGAGATATAGGACTGATTTCTGAATTGAGAATTCTACTAAGTAAATACTTAAGTAACGTTCTGTCACGCTCTTTTCTGGGAAAATCGAAGAGACAGCACTATAGTCAACTGTTTAGCTAAATTCTCAATTCAGAAACTGACCCATAGAAGACATGCTTGATTCTCAACTTATCCCATATTAACAAAATACTCTTAAATTTTTTCAAATAGTTATTTTGTTTTAAGAAATTGTGTATGTCATATACGTATAAATCGTGTGTGTTGACCCCTAAGGGTTTTTCCAGATTAGAACATTAAGTGAAGATATCATCTCTTGCTCTCGGCCCTCTACTCGAAGTTGCGTGTCTTGACGGCCACCTCCACTTTCTTTACCATGTCGTGAATGTCCCACAGTAGAGAAGTCTCTTAGAAAGAGGGAGAGAAACGAGATAGGAGAGAGAGAAAGAGAGTATGGGCTCAATCACCAATTCATCACGATTGTCCATTATTGGAGGTGACATATGCACATGTATTGGTCGGTTATACTAATCCTATCCCTATACATGACTGACACCGATTTGAATATAGCTAGGTTACCATTGTGTGTTTGTTGCGATGTGTGACGCTTGCAGAAAATATATCAACCGAGCGACATATCTAGCGTTTTACTATCATCCACACTCAGCTATTAGGCTTATAGTAGCTCCACAGTGCTTTACTTCCAGTATGGTTACCGGTATGTTGTCTCACTATACCTTGATCATGACTTTCAGCAGCGCGTATCTGGTGAAGACATTCCTCTCGGTCTTCGACTCGGAGTAGCGCGCCATGAGCGTCACCAGCGCCTTCTTCGCCGTGTCGTAGTTCTCGTCGAGGCGCACGCGCACCGTGCGCAGGCGCTCGTTCGTCTCGATCACCTCCTCCTTGGTCTGCCCACCTGGGGAACAGTTAGTGCTTTCAAACGGACTCTAGTCGAATAATTTTGACATTTTTAAAAACCTATTTAGAGGCTAAAAATTTCACCCATGCCGGGATTCGAACCCGCAACCTCTGGCTATCCGTACCAGCGCTCTACCGATTGAGCCAATGGGCGACTCACGGCATCAGTGAAATTTCGAACCTCTTTACAATATTCTCTGTATTACGTACAGTACTGTACTGTACTGTACTGTACTGTACTGTACTGTACTGTACTGTACTGTACTGTACTGTACTGTACTGTACTGTACTGTAGGTTGCGGGTTCGAATCCCGGCATGGGTGAAATTTTTAGCCTCTAAATAGGTTTTTAAATTTGTTTCTTAATAAATTTGTTTTTAAATTTTTAAATTCATCCAGATAATGTTTCAAACGCCGATATTTTAGTGTCCCGAATTTCATGTACATTTTTTTACTTTGAATTGAAATTGAAATTTCTGTATTGCACAAAAAGGGGTTTGTACAAAGGCGAGCTTAATACTAATAAGTGTTTTATCCAGCTAGCCTTGGTTTATGTGGATAAAGGATAGGGGTAGTGCCATAAAAGGTTTAATACATAGACATATTATGTGAACTGAATTACAATACGGTTACATAGTTTAGTAATTTATATACCAAATAAATACAACAAATATATACCACTGCATAAAATTTACCTTGCCCGTGATGTCATGAAAAAAACGGTCCAATTTCTTTCAGGAAATCAGAGATTGTGAGTGTTGGTCGGTTGTCGACTTAAACCTACTTTATAATGAAAGTTCTACCACTCTACAACATTTTTATTGCTACTTTTACTGTCAAGGTAAATCTGGGAGGCTTTAACAAAACACGATTTTCCAGCCGCCCCAGAGGAAAAACCCCAACATACACGTTTACCGCTCCGATAAAATTAGTCAACTCAGTGCATGTACGTGACTCTTATCATGAACGCAAAAAAAGTACAGCCGCTTTTTGCACATTTTTTGTGACGGAGAAAATTTTACCGAAATAAAATATTGTTGTTCCAGCTCATTTTACTTCGAATGTTAACTTTTTACAATATATCAAAACGCGCAGAGTAATTTAAACTTTGAAGCATAAATATAATTTTTAGGACGTTTTCAGTTACTGCCCCCACAGAAATGGAGCGTTTAGAGTTTGATTTGTTTTATTCTAGGGCGCGGGCGGCTGTAAATACTCGCCCGAGGTTTTATCATTAATTAACCTTAAATAACATTGTAATTTAAGGGGCTACCCGAAAGTGACAATTGCTATCACTATATAAAAAACATAATTCGCTTTTTTATACGTAATCAGTTTTTTGTCGTCCCAGACGGACATACATCGACCAGATAGGGGATGTATTAGCAAAGGCAAAGATAAAAAATACCCGGAACATGCAACGTGCATGCAACGACTTATGAGCGTTGATGAAGCGAAGGTGATCTGTCAGGATCGTGGCAAGTGGCAGTCCCTGGTCTCTGCCTACCCCTCTGGGAGACAGGCGTGAGGTTATGTATGTATGTAAGTTTTTTTTAAAGTGAACATCACAAATCTGAATAATGACAACAGCTTTCTCATAGGATTCAAAGCATTTTTGCCATACTGCCAAGTAGAAATATCTACTAATATACTTGTAAAAACTTAAATTAAGGAAAAAGGATCTTCTTATATTTATGGCACAAAGTGGTTTTATTTATTTTTCACTGAAATTTTGAGGTCCATTGCAAGCAAAATGCTGATTGTTGTTTGAACAAAATCATTACGACCGCCCATGTCCAGCGGACGTGCATTGGACTGGAAATAAATTACGTGATTCGAGTTAAATTCAATTGCCATTGTTTACGACTTAACTGCTGTAGGTCAGTCTAGTCGTCATAAACTACTTAGCAAAATCCTCAAATAGCTTTAAGAAGACGGACGCAGATGGTTAAGCATTAAGAAAAGCAAGAGGGTTTTACTAAGCCGTTTTCTTAACAGCAAAAGGCTTTTTTTGTTGAACCAACCCAGCTGGAATAACTTCGGCTTCCGTAATGAATTAGACCGGATTTCACGTAGCCGTTGTCTTCACTATAATCAATGGTCTGTACTGGGAATGACACAGAAATACACAGAAGGCCTATCGTCGCACTTTATACGAAGTACCTTCAAAACTTAAGTACGATTTATTACTATAAAACAAAATAATATACACAAATCCACGCCTATATCCTCGAGGGCCAGGCAGAAACCTGTGCCAATACATTTGTAGTATTGTATAACTTTTATAAATAATAAAACTGGAACGATTTTAACTTTGTGCTTTATTTATACCGACTGTATACAAACCGAGACCGAATAAAAACAGGAAACTGGATAAAATCGGAATAAGCAGGTAAAAATTGATCTAGTCATGATGTTAAGTTGTAATGATGAAAATGAGGGAAATCTCTAAAAAGGGGTGACATAATTTTAAATATTTGAAAATGATAGATAGAAAAAAAATGCTGTAAAGAGGTTTGCATTGTGGTACAATGACATATGCATGAACATGGCGATTTAATTTCGTTGCTGCTTCAAGTCTACGCGCGCACCTACATCGAATCTTCTAGGCGTAGAAGTCATGAAAAAACACTCTGCATGGCCCGACCATGTATCTGTCATAGTACTATAAGGCGCTAACAGAATCGAGGCCCAGAGTTTGGCACTTGTCACAATCCAGACAAATCAAGGCGCTGCACGTCCGCCGGTTTCAAGTACTTTTTATCTTGCACGTCGGTAATACTTGCCCTATTCGATAGAAGTACTATGGCCGCCTGGGGCATCTCTTACCATACCTAACATTCGATATATTTCTTTCGCCAATCCTTCTTCCTTCATCCTCTCCGACACAGTATTCTTTTCTAACAAATAGTATGATACATGTGTTAAAATTCAAAATAATAAAGATATTGTACTTATTAGATATCAAGGGGTACAATAATAAATACTTCCCTTAGTATCTAAAAAGCACAGAGGAGTAAGTGCATAATCCTTACGTAAATACACAGTATGTAATCTATAATAAGAAAATGAATCGCCGAATGTGTTGGTAAGCGCAAATCTCGAGAGCAGCTGAACCGATTTCGCTAATTCTTTTTTTACAATATTTCGTGAAGTACGAGGATGGTTCTTACGGAGAGAAAAAAAAATTAAAGAATCGACTGTTAGGCGGTAAGAAGGTCGCCGGGTCAGCTAGTTAATAATGTAATACAATAGCTTTAACAGAGACAAACTTTCGCACACCTTTTCACTCTTATAGATTTTTATGTAGTCCATATAAATATGCCCTATTGCAGGGCACAGGCATGCTCTCGTGAGAGACTATGGGCTTAGTTACTAAGCGTGCCCCCTGCGCATTGGCACCGTAAAGCGCTGAGGTATGTGACCTCAGATTCTCAGGTTTCCTCACGATGTTTTCTTTAATAGTTAGACTGATTAATAAGTCTAGTAAAAATTTTTTTTAAATATATCGATAAGAATCCAAATAGTGTAACTACTTATATCTTGTGTTGCTATTTAGTTAATCCATCAACTTGTCCAAGCATTCTTGTTATTTGTACGAGTGTCTACTGATGCACAATACGTGGCGTATGATTTTGTGACAAAACTTTATTATGGGACTGATGGGGCTAACTATAGTCAACATCTACTGCCTATTGGAGGTTCCAGTTGACTATACCCATACGAGTACATGGCCTCGTCATTGTCAGTCTCAAACCGAAAAGAGGCTACAATCCATATTTGTTCGGCTATGAATAGTAATTCAAAGTTCAGCTTCGAAACTTAAATGTTTTAACGGTTTTGTCTCTGAACTAATTTTGGGGCTTCTTAAAACGGAGTGAGAGTCCGCTTAGTAGTGACGTAGATGTTGGAAATTAGGACTTAAGGCCGTAATAATAGTCGGCTCCTAATACAACTTTCAAGAGCAGTATCAAGTCACACTCAATAGCAACTCAGCAACTCGAGTTCATAGAAGGCTAAGAAGATCATAATGCTGCCAATCTAAAGAAAAATATCTCCTTGATTAGTTATATTATTTTCTGACGCCATTATGTAATTTTCTTTTAACTTTATAAGATATCTTCTCTATAATATAAAAATGAATCCCCGAATGTGTTGGTAAGCGCAAATCTCGTGAGCAGCTGAACCGATTTCGCTAATTCTTTTTTTAGAATGTTCCTTAAAGTACGAGGATGGTTCTTACGAAAAGAAAACAATTAAAAATTTAAAGATTCTATGGTAGGCGGTACGAAGTTCGCTGGGTCAGCTAGTTCATTATAAAAAATGGCCAAATGTCAGTCAAACTTGCACACGTGATTTGAGTGATTAATCCTCCACATAATATAATAATACGTGTGTAGCAAAAATGTGTATAATATTCTTTCATTTGGTTTTGGTTCCGGCACCCTTAGCCGGATTCCCGGGGCCAGAGACACTTAGGTAGTTTAAATAATATGTTGTTAGGTATACTGTTGCTATCACGGAGGTACCTCAAATTAAAATGTTTATCCGTATGTAAAGATTTTATCCTATTGTTCTGATTAATCACATCACACTAATATTATAAAGGCGAAGGTTTGTGAGTGTGTATGTTCGTCACTTCTTCACGTGTAAACGGCTGGAGCGATTTTAATAAAATTTGCTATGAAGTTAGCTGACACCCTAACAGATAGGCTACGTTTACTGTGGGATAATATCTTATTCCCATGGGAAAATCGATAAACTGCGTGTAACACCGCGGGGCACAGCTAGTATCTATCTATTCACCAAATTTCGGCTTTCTAGTCTTGTCATCTGTGTGCTAATGGAGTCATGGTGAAACTCCTTGACGCCGTTAGGCGTCAGGCGTTGGAGGGTTCCTTTTGGCTATGGAACTCTAAAAAGACAGACAGACAAAAGCTTTCCTATTGGAGGCCGGTTTTTTGGGTACGGTGTTGGTACGGCCACCCTAAGAACGCAAAAGAACGTTTCGAAGGAAGAAAGATATTCATTTACGAGTATTATTAATTTTTTTATGTTACTGTTACTGTAAGGTCGCCTTTGTACAAATATGCTTATTGTGCAATAACAAATATTCTTATCTTATTACGATTTTCTTCGTTCGAAAAAAGAGTAAAGGTTTTCTTCGTTCGGCTACGGAACAGCAAGAGGAGGACAGCGTCAGGAATGTATAATGCAAAGCCAATTAATCCAAAGATTAACAAACTTGGCTACGTAATGTACATCGACTTGCCATATTAAATTATGTAGTTTTAGTAAACGCGGCTCTGTTAGCGCTCTGTTAAGAGCCGTATTAATATAAACTATGATTGTACTTTTGTGAAACGTGGCCCTGATAGCGCTCTATTTAGAGCCATACGCCGTATTAATATAAACTATGATTGTACTTTTTTGAAACGCGGCCCTGGTAGTGCTCTATGCCGAGCCGTATGCCGTATTCGTGATTATAAACTATGATGGTAGTTTTATAAAACGCAGCCTTGATAGCGCTCTATTTAGAGCCGTATTCCGTATTAATATAAACTATGATTGTACTTTTTTGAAACGCGGCCCTGGTAGTGCTCTATGCCGAGCCGTATGCCGTATTCGTGATTATAAACTATGATGGTAGTTTTATAAAACGTGGCCTTGATAGCGCTCTATTTAGAGCCGTATTCCGTATTAATATAAACTATGATTGTACTTATATTGTGAAACGCGGCCCTGATAGCGCTCTATTTAGAGCCGAACGCCGTATTAATATAAACCATGATTGTACTTTTATGAAACGCGGCCCTGATAGCGCTCTATTTGGAGCCGTATTCCGTATTAATATTAAGAAACGCGGAAGTGATGGCGCTCTATTTCAAGCCATATGCCGTGTTAATAAACCGCTTAGGTACATTGATATTTATCATTATACTGAAGCAGTGTATTGATACAGCAGTGCTTCTGCGTGTTCCGTTATCTGTCCAGCCTACACGGGTTTCTTAACATTCCGGACAGGTCCGATGTAATCTTCACCTTACGGAATACCTAATAACGCTGGGCAGACAGGCTTGCTTTCGGTCACTACTCGGAAGTTAATTAACCTCGTGTAATACAACGATACTGAATTGTTTTACGTAATGAGTTGCTGAAAGGCCTTGCGGTACTTCGCCCCGAACTGTTAGAAGGAACAAATGGATTGGCAAGGTTGGTGTACTTTAGGAATTCAAATGCTTTTGTTCGCAGATTAAACACTGAGAGAATTATTAAGAGTATAAAAAGTAAGGTAATGCCTCTCTCAAGTAAAACGCGTTATAACTAATGTATAACTTTATAATTTATACAAAGTTCTCGCTAGAACTGTGATAAATGCGTTCACATATTCATTCATTACCCTTCTTGGGCTTATGTTACTCTGTTTACCAGTATTACCATGCCCAAAAACGCTGTTGTTTTTGAAACGACGTGACAGTCAATTATTTATAGTCCATGGTGAAGTATTCGGTGTTTTATATTATTTTTCTTTTAATGCACTAACCCGTGCTAAGGGCAATTTAAAAACCTATTTAGAGGCTAAAAATTCCACCCATGCCGGGATTCGAACCCGCGACCTCTGGCTATCCGTGCCAGCACTCTTTCCAACTGAGCCAATGGGCGACTCACCGGCATTAGTGAAATTTCGAACCTCTTTACAATATTCTCTGTATTACGTACAGGCAGCGACATCTGACTAAAGTAATTTGCATCACTTGCAGCCCCGAATACCTGCTTTGCAGTTAGGTTTTACATATGATATCGCTGTACCCACATGATTATATTATTTTTATGCACTAACCCGTGCTAAGGACAATTTTAAAAACCTATTTAGAGGCTAAAATTCCACCCATGCCGGGAATCGAACCCGCGACCTCTGGCTATCCGTGCCAGCGCTCTTTCCAACTGAGCCAATGGGCGACTCACCGGCTTCAGTGAAATTTCGAACCTCTTTACAATATTCTCTGTATTACGTACAGGCAGCGACATCTGTAAATATCTTAAGGAAAACACAAGTGCTGCGGCCAGACACACGAACAGCACTGTTCACGAGTACAACGCAGTGGTCAGCCATTATCAGTCTCAACCATTTTGGAGGAAGATAGATGACCCGGCCACCACGCCACCATTGGAATGACCTTTATCAAACCTGCAGTTAAGTTCTTTTCAGTTACAGTCCCATAGAACTGTGAGAAAATCAAACTTCTAACTTAACGTAAAGGTAAGGCCGATTGTGGCGTAAAAACCATATATTTCGACACTCAAGGAATAAAAAAATTACTTTCCGTTTACCTAAAGCTATGTTAAAGCCATGGAAGCGACGTGGCCTAGCCGAACCGAGTGATTGGAGTTAATCACTTGAGTTAAGCAACAACAGGCACGGTCAGGTGCAGGATGGGTGACCGTCCTATGACTGCCACTAGTGCCATTTTTCCGAGCGCTTCCGTACTTCACAAGCCTCAGCGTGCGTTATCTTCAATTGGTAATATTTTACCATCAATAAAGCGAAATTGAAAACTAAAATTTTTGTGTATGTCGCGTATACACAAAAATTTTAGTTTTCAATTTCGCTTCGCGAGTGGTGTATAATAGTGTTGGCAGTATTCCGCAGAGTGTTTGCACACTGGTGTACCGCAGTCCTCATTTGTTGTGCCTCAGAAAATTGCATTTTTGTGCCAAAACTGCCGTTTTACCCTTAAAAAACTATTTGGTCTAAATTGATTAAATAGATCAATTAGGTATTAGTTGGTTCTGGTGGCACATTTGTTACACATTTTTGGCTGATTCGTTCTTCCCTATTTCGTAGGTGCACCTGGAACACGTTTGCGGAACACTGTATACAGGATGGCTTAGGATAACAAGTAGAACTTACTAGATGTGCCCTCGTCCTTGACATCCTGCACAATCCGGCGCACGCTCTGTGTGAATTTTCCCACCAAGTTGGTGCTTGCTGAAACAATTAAGATATTTTCTTGAGATTCAGTGGATAAAGAATTTTTTTATGTAACCTATAAACGTTCAATTGCAGGGCAGAGGCCTTCTCCCAGAGAGAGAGACAGAAAGTATGGGCTTAATTGCCACGCGTGCCCACCGCGAATTAACAATTTTTATAAATGTACGGCGGCCCTCGGTGGCAATCAAACCCACGACCTCCGTCATGGTAATCAAAGGCGTTACCGCTAGATAAAAGAGGTTTATTTTTTATCCCACCCCCTTGTGACGGCCCTTCAAACTTCGTAGCTTAGCTTAATGCAATTTTGAAGCGACTGAATACACACGACCTTCAGTTGCTTTTAGACGAATCTCAAGGTTATGTGCTTATTGCAAACTCTGCGCTGATTTGAATCTATAACGCAGGTGTTGGACACTTTATCGCCGGATAGATCAATCAATGCAAAAAGCAATTCTATTGTAGCACCTCTTAGTGGCATAAAATATCATTACTCTACCATTGCACAGTACGGTTAAAATTTCGCAAATCGATCTTGAGGCAAAAATTGTAGTCTATTTAGATTCGGTTGAAGATAATATCTGCAACTCAGCATACATCCATGTCAACCCTTGCATGTCCCCACTGCTGAGGCACGGGTCTCTACATACATAGATAAATACACACATGCATAAATAAACTCACGCCCTTATCCCAGAGGGGGTAGGCCGAGACCAGGGTGTGCCACCCACCTTTCACGATCCCAATAAGATCTCTTTCGCTCCTTCAATATTCATAATAAATATATACAGGTTGTTAAAAGCCTGACGCTTAATAATGGATAGATATCAATAAAAAAATATCACTAATACTAACTTAGCGTAACTATCTGTGTTCTGGTGGTACAAAGCGTGTGTTTAAACCACCGCTGTATTTTATATACATTGTGTGATCGGTATCACATGTTCGTTTTCTAAAGGAGAGCTTGAAATTAAGGAAGAAACAATGTATATGTCAAGTATGTACTAACTTTATATATAATATATATGTTTTCTAAGTTTTTTTTTTTTACATCTACTTCCTTCTCTAATGTATTAGTCCAGTTCATCCGAAGGTTGTCTGGAAGAGATAACTTTTAGTGACAAGGCCACCGTTTGTACTCTTAGGTTAAGAAATATAGTGTAATTTCCATTTTTATGTACAATAAAGTTTTCTCTATCTATCTATCTATCTACTTATATATAATATATAATATACACAAAAATATCTTGAAAATCAGTGAAGCCGTGGAGGAGTTCCATAACAAACTCTGTGTGAGATTTTTACACGTTAGAAGATTATAAAATTCATGATCGTGGTACACAAAACCACTACGGTTATAACAACCGAAAGCACAGGTCTTCTCTCAGAGAGAGAGAGAGAGAGAATATCTGAGGTATGTGAACACCTTAGTTTTTTTATACCTAAACCGTAATTAAATCGCTATTGAGCCACATCTAGTAAAAAAAATATTTTATTTAGTTGCTTCATCTTGGGCTTACCCCAATTGGATCGCGACCATTTTCAAGATTTTCATTGGATGAGGCTTAATTTCATCGACCCTCGGTTCATCAGCATTTTTTTTATTTCTCCTTCTGACTTAAGTCCAAAGAACTTTAAGCCACATCCTACGTCCTTCGCCAGTGAGACCCGATATACGTCCTTGTGGAGTAAAAGTCATTTCGTCAAGTTATTTGTCGGGAATTATACCTACTCGGTTAAGGGTATCGACACTAAAGAAACCGTTTTCAGGTCTTGCTTTATTAAAACAATGTATAAAATTATTATTTGAAAGTCGAGTCTCTTAAACCAACAGTTACAATTGAATGATAGTAGTGCGGTAATGGTAGTTTCATTGACACTATTGGTAGTCTACTAACCGCTGGTGACTGTTTATTATAGGCGGGCTACACTATTGAGAATGACATTGTACACCTATTGGTTAATTGAAAACAGAAAGGGGCAAATAATTTGAATGAATGAATAACCATTTATTGCCAAGAACAATGAATATCTTACAATATAGTTTATATACTTAATTACTTTTATCAGCTTATAATTTTAAACAAGTCCTAAGGTAACAAGAGCTTGGCAAAAGGACTGGACATACATAAACTCACGCCCCTATCCCGGAGGGGGTATAATACTTAATATCGTAGTAAAACAATACTATTAAACCACTTATCTAAGAGTTAGCGGAGCGTTACAATGCCAGCTTTTCACTCAAGAGGTCGTGGGTTCAAATCACCGCATGCACCAATAACTTTGTTTTCTAAGTTACGTACAATTGCGATGTAATAGTAGCAATAGCACACGCCAACTGTGAAGCAAAACATCGTGAGGAAACCTGAGTGTCAGCGGTGTTCACATACGTTAGCACTTGAAATTGGCAATCTCCGGTAGGCACGTGTGTAATCAAGCCCATACTCTCTCTCTCTTACTCTCTCTCTCTCTCTAAGAGAAGGCATGTACCCTACAGTGGGACGTATATACAAAAAAAATCTCGGTTCATTTGAATATTTTATTCTTTTTTTTTTTAATGTACTAACCCGTCTAAGGACAAATTTAAAAATCTATTTAGAGGCTAAAAATTCCACTCATGCCGGGACTCGAACCCGCGACCTCTGGCTAACTGTGCCAGCGCTCTCCTAACTAAGCTAATGGGCGACTTACCGGCATCAGTAAAATTTCGAACCTCTTAACAATACTCTACTCATTCGAATATTTTTCGTTAAATATTTTGGCGGGTCGGCTTACTGATCTAGAATGCGTTTGAAGTAAGCCTGGTCTAGTGGAAGCAAGTGGCCACCGCGGGAAAGTTCCAACAGCGTTGTGCACTCAAACGAACGCCTGTCTGGCCTTCGGCCTCGCCACAGATTAAATTAAGCTTTGCCGCTTTGGTGACGGGGTAAGCGGCAAGTAGAGCCGACAAGACAGTTATTGATTTATTATTACATAAGTGAACATAAGTGTTATAATGAGTTGAAACTTAAGTGAAATCTGTAAAAAAATCTGTTTTAAAAACAAACAAACAAACAAACAAACAAACAAAGAAACAAAAACAATCCAACTACAGTTTATTTATCTTCACTTGTGCATTTTAGTAAACAAGATTCTACCGGTAAAGTATACCTTTTTTGTCGGAAACCGTTCATACTTCTATAAACGAAATAACCTGGGACACTATTTTAGATAGCACGCTCCGAATTTTATAAACGAAGTTCATGAACTTGCGAGAAAATATCTAGTTTTGGCATTAAATGTCACTTTATTAAATATCTAGTTTGGGGTTAGAATCCTGTTTACTAAATTGGACAAGTAAGTATAAATATACTATGCCAACTATTAAGGCATTAGTTGTGTCCGGCATACTAGCTCGCTGGCACAATTTATAATTTTAAAGTATTGTAATAAAATGAGTTACTTTTTTGGTACTAACAGAGATACTATTCTTCTTCTTCAGGCTAATTAGTCCACTTCTGGACATAGCCCTCCCCTAATGAGTGCCATAGCGCAAGGTTGTGCCATCATTGGGGGGTAATGCCCATAATCCCCACGCTGGGCATGCGAGTTGGGGATCGCAGTTTGGTGGAATTGTACTGCAGGGGGCGCTGCTGCCCACCCCCCGGTTTGTGTCCCTTAGTCGCCTTTTACGACACCCGCGGGAAGAATTTGGGTTGGTGGTATTCTCTAGGCTGCTGTTGCTATTGCTGAATGGTTATTCTAAAGGTTATGTTTGGCATTTTTAACTAGGTCTATTACGGAGACAAAGATGTTTACAGAAATATTCTTAAGATTATTTTTTTTGTATATACCAACCAGATTTTTCTAAAAATGGTTTAGTTAAGGCTCAATTACTTAAATGTTATATTTATCAGCACCTTAAAGTGAAACTATAAACGTCACTCGCTTCCGTTTAACACTACGCCTGCTGCGCCCAAACGTCCTCTTGCATGGGCGGGCGGCTTGATCCGGATAATGCCGGACCACCACTCTTGGCGGCTGAATAAACTAGCTCACCCGAAAACAGGGGTCCGTAGCGTCCGAGCAGAATTTGGAACTGGGTTGCCAGATGTAACTTTTGTAATACTTCTGATTGGTAAAAGAATCCTCATAAAATCTATGTTTGGCAGAAAATCTTCCTGTTTTATTAGGGAATATGAAGAAATGTTATAAAAAATATGGTGCAGCGCGAGTAAAACTTGTGGACTGTATGCGGGCGGACCAAGCGGGCAACAGTGGTGCTCGTCTGCTGGACAAGGGTTAAGAAATTACCTAGGCTTCTAACCTGCGTATATCGAAGGACGATTCGTTGAGTCTCGTCAGAGGACGGTGCCTTATAGAATTGTAAAAGAAATGAGAGGAGAGGAGAAGTTTACGTAAGCACATTAAATACGTGGGTGAAAAACCATTGACCTTCAACACGGAGAGAGGAGTCTCTCTCAGAGAGAAGGCCTGTGCCCTGCAGTGGGACGTTGTTGTTGATATAACACATAAAGAAATTACAACATTACTTTCATAATTTTTCTGGTATCCATCAATATATAGATTAATTAAACAGTATTTATACTTATTAAATTATTGGGACCAATATGACTGAATTTTTTCAAAACTTTCTCTCATGAATAACAGTTCCCCAAAAGCAATTTTCTACCAAAATCCCCAAATAAATCCAATGTGGCAACCCCGGCAAAGGCATCCGTAAAATCCACTAGTACAACACAATCTCATGTCATGCTAGTTTTAAAACTAAACGATTCATATATCCTACGGTCCAAGGAAACGGGAGAATCGACTTAAAAGTTTTTAGTTACAGTCTACACACCGCCAGTTTTGAACTTACCTCATTATATTTTGAGAAATAATAATACTAAATAATAATACATATTCATGGACATATTACACAGATCTCGTTAGCCCTATACTAAGTACAACTAAACGACTTGTGTTACAGGTGCTAACTCGACGGTAGATTTAATACAATAAATACCTAGATAACATCCAAGACCCGAGACAAACTAGAAAAGTTCGTTTCCTAGTTTGACCTGGCCGGGGATCGAATCCGAGACCTTCGGTTTTACAGTCAGCGTGCCAAACCGCTGCGCCACCGAGGCCGTCTAAATTAAAGAAGAGGCAGAATAATACGGATCGTATCTACCTATTCAGTGATATTCTCAATTCAGGTATGCGACGTAGTTTGTAAAGTGTTAAGTAGCCAAACTCTATTGTGATTATACAAAGGAGGTCGTTAAGTAAAAAAAAAACCCAATTGATAACTTATGATAGACACGCCGTAATAACTACAAGTATGAAAAGATTTCTTTAATGTTGCGACTTCGAAATTTTCCATGATTATTCTGTTGTGATGAGAATTTGATGGAAATAATTTGCTTTTGCAGTCAGGGTTGTCTCCAAGGTCTTGCGTGGGGGCTCCTCAGCGGTTAGTAGTAGCAAGGACACGTAACTTTGCATATTTGTCTAATTTTGAGAGCTACAAAGCGACATAATATGACCTAGCAGAACCGGTGCTGTATGGATGACCATCCCGTGACTACTTTCATGCTTCGCAAGGCACGTTAAGCCGTTGATGCCGGCTGTCATGTAATGGCAGTCGTTAAGACATGCCAGATTCCTTGTGGGCTTGATAACTTCTGACAGTAAGGCCCGCCACTGTCTTACAATCCTCCACCAACCTGGAATTGGCCCCCGTAATGGAGTATGGCCTAGCCTTCCTGCGATGCAGGAAGAGACCTGTGCCCCAGCAGAGGGGACATATAAAGGAGTACTAGACATAATTAAAACTGTTTTAGTACGGATTTCAACGTACATATATATATTTATATATATTTAATTAGCTCAGTTGGAAAGGGCGCTGGCACAGATAGCCAGAGGTCGCGGGTTCGAATCCCGGCATGGGTGGAATTTTTTAGCCTCTAAATAGTTTTTTTTAAATTATATATACTACTCAACAGCATAAACTTAAAACATTGCAAGTCAAACATGACTTTCTTTCTACCATATACATATGGCAAAACGTCATAATATCGTATATTTTTATTTAGACACTTGCTGGTGCCCGCGACTTCGTCTGCGCAGGATTAGTATTTCGAGTAGCTTATAAAAGTGGGGCGTAAAAAAGAACTGACCTTATGACATTAAAACTATCGCATTAATATAACAGTCTGACAATATTGAAATGTTAATGTCGCACTATAATAAATAACGTAAAAATATTGCCAACTTAAGAAATACGGTAATTAAGCACTGCAGAGCCCTAATCATACACCTATAGGTAGATACTGAAGTATGCTCCCATAAACTATATTTGACGATTTTATTAAACATTTCCATCATATTACACTATTTTTATTTTTAATGCACTAACCCGTGCTAAGGAACAAATTTAAAAACCTATTTAGAGGCTAAAAATACAGAATAAGAGTACGTAATACAGAGAATATTGTAAAGAGGTTCGAAATTTCACTGATGCCGTGAGTCGCCCATTGGCTCAATTGGTAGAGCGCTGGTACGGATAGCCAGAGGTTGCGGGTTCGAATCCCGGCATGGGTGAAATTTTTAGCCTCTAAATAGGTTTTTAAATTTCCATCATATTTTAAAAACCTATTTAGAGGATAAAAATTCCGTCGCCCATTAGCTCAGTTGGAAAGAGCGCTGGCACGGATAGTCAGAGGTCGCAGGTTCGAATCCCGGCATGGGTGGAATTTTTAGCCTCTAAATAGGTTTTTAAAATTGTCCTTAGCACAAGTTAGTGCATTAAAAATTATATTTCCATCATACATTACATACGAGTATGTGTAACTCTAGCGGTTTTGGCAGCGCACGCCAGAATAGCTCGCAGATGGTAGATTTTCTCCTACTTACTTGACACATATCGTCATATTTTTGACAATTCACTCCATATCTTTATAAATGGTAGCCTATGTGTTATTCTGATGTAACCTATATTATTGTGAAGTTTCATTAAAGTCCATTCGGTAGTTTTTAGTTGAAAGAGTAATAAACATCCAGCCATACTTACAAACTTTTGCGTTAATAATATGAGGTAGGTTAGGATATGGATAGGATTACCATTATAGCATACGCATTACCTAGAAAAGGGTGTTTTTAGTTTTTCAAAGCTTTTCTTTTCTAGGTTCGATAAGTGTCATCCAAGGTGGACACGCGTTTCTGAATAGGGTACGTGAATGCGACTACAGATTGTCGATTAAGCGTAAGAGGTTTACAGGATTGTGGCAAGTGGCAAACACTGGTCTCTGCCTACCCCTTCGGCGTGTTTGTAATTTATTCCTTTGAGGGTCGTGAAACAGCGACAAAGCAAAGCAGCGTGCAATTCTAGCGCTGCTGCAACTTATAGGGCGGGGGTCGGCAGTCAGTTACTCTACGTTGCTAGGATGAAACCAAATTGGGGTTGTATATCCTCATAGGTCGTGTGGAAATATACAAGATTACCTGTCCCTATCCTGCGAAATCTTGTACAGTTAAAAAGTGGATGTAGAAGTTTGATGATATTCAAGTCAAATAACAAAAAAACCTAAGTTGCATTCTATGTTGCAAACCTAAGCCCACAAACCAAAGGTTGACAGGAACAAAATGCTTCTTAGTATTAAATACGCCTTTTTACCATATATGATTTTTTTATGCAATAAAGAATTTAATAATAATAACAAGTTAGCCAGTGTATGATTAAACCTTCCTGCAATGCAGGAAGAGACACGTGTCCCAGCAGTAGGGGCATACAAGGGTTGATATTGAATAATAAGTTGCTATAAAACAGAAAAACGGCTGACAAAGAAATACTCGACAGCTAGCAGGTAAGGCTTTCAAATGCATTTCTTAACCAGAATGTCATATGTTATATCGTCCAAGGTAACTCATCTTCTTCTTAGTCAGTACGCTCTTGACAGAGAGAAACTGATATTGTGGGCTGATTTTACTTGTTTTCACGATTTCTTGCCATTCACTCTCAGTGGTACATTCATTCATTCATTCAAAAATCAGATTTTTTAATAGTTATTTTGCTATTTAGGACGAAGACAAACACAACAAATCAAGAACCATGAAAATTGGTCCGGCCACTTTCGTTTTATAAGTGTTCGAACAAACACGACGACGAAGATTTAGAAGATAAACGCCTTCAGTTGACCTAATCTAGTAACGCAGAACGTAGGGTTACCGACAGCCAGCTCGCGGCCTATAGAGGCATGCGTGCATGTGACGGAACTAGATTTCAAGGAGTCGTGCATACATTTAGCTTCAAAGCTGACACAAACGGCCGGGAAAATCTAGTTACAGGGAAACGAAAATCTAGTTACAGAGAAACGCTGGGGTTTGAATATATTACATAATAAGCGCGAGTTTATGATGGACTTTTCTTGAATGCGTAGGTACCTACTAAGTTAGAAAAGGAATAATATCAGTTTTTGTTTTCTGACGAGTAAAAAATGAAACGGTACTTTTTATTGCTTACCTTACACAAAAGGAAAATAATCGACCAAGCGCGTGTCAGGCCAGAAGCGGTGTCGGGTTCCGTAGCTGGCAGTAAAAATCTGCCGACTTAGCAGGAGCGGTTTTTAAATCATATTATTTAATATATTATTTGAATGCATGGTAACGAATAAGAGCTAATAATACTTATCCGAAAGTGAGAGAGGTAGTCAGAAACGAATAAATTTATTTATTATGTTCAAATAAATTTCAAATTTGTAGGTACCTATTGATTTGACGGTTTTTGATATCTACAGACATATTACCATTTTATTTCAAATTTTTATTTAATCAAACTATCATTATCAAAACCGATAAGGGACTTGACCTAAAACGATAAAAATTGGAAAACAGTAAGATAAGGAAATAATTTGTAAAGAAAATCGTTAAATTGCAGTTATTTTATACAGTTTGTGTCTGTGGATGTGTCCCGCTGCTAGGTGAAGATGATCCAGATTTTCAAATAGACACTTAGTATAAATTTTAAATTTAAATCTGTCCTTAGCACGGGTTAATGCATTAAAAATAATATAATTATATATCTACTTGTGAAGTTATAGTAGCTATTTCGCTCACTAACTGTGAAGGAAAACATCGTGAGGAAACCTGAGTGTATGAGATGTTCAAATACCGTAGCGCTTGAAATTGGCAATTGGCGGTGGGCATGCGTGGTTATTAAGCCCATAATCTCTCTGAGAGAAGTCCTGTGCCCTGCTCAGGGACGTTTAGAAGCTACGTGATTGAGAAGTCAAAATCGAACTTTCACGTTTATAATATTGGTAGGATTATAAACGTACAAAATAATTAAAACATTTTATTTTTACATTCACTTTATTATTAGTAGCACAGGATGGAGTAGAGTTACTTCCCAACTTAATTCTGTTAGTGTACGGCCCTTCCTTCCTTTGTTGTTAGCTCGATATTGGCTAAGAGGTAAATACACACAGGCCGAAATAGACGCCGACGCGATATTTGCATAACAGTCCTCGTGAATACACAATAACGTTGAGGTGTGTCGTTGCCGGCAGCCTTGCCGCACGAAATTCTTAAAATATTTGCATTGCTGCATCGCATCGATGTGACCAGCCCCGGACCTAAGGGGGGGCAAACCGGGGCACTTGCCAAGGGCGGCAGTTTCATGGGGGCGCCAACACCTCGAAACAAGAATTTTAAAATATCTTAAAAAAATAATTTAAAAAAAAGCACGCCTTGTAAAGTTGTAGTCTTTCCTGGTTATATATTTTTTCCGTGTTTCCGTTAAATAATAAAAAGTTTAAAATTATCAAAGGATTATGACTTTTACAAATGGTCCCAAAAATGCTACTCATTGACAGTTTTAAGTTTTTCTCAAACACTGAAGGCGCCACTTTCAAGGTTTTGCCCCGGTTCGAAAAAATCGTAGATCCGGGGCTGGATGTGACCGCGATTTAGCGTGATGCGGTTAGATTGTACAGCGTGACTTTGAAATCTTTAGCAATATTTTACAGGGTGTTTTTTTGGCCAAAAGTAATGGTACAATACTTTTTTTAGTCTCTAAATATTCATTATTTCGAACGTTTGCATTTGGTTCGAAACTAAGAATCTAAATTCAAGAGGAAGCGTTCTACGTATTGCTTAACAGTTATGGATATAGATTTATGATGTTTGACGACCTCTGTGGCGATGGCGCAGAGGTAGCGCATCTGCCTCTCGTGCGAGAGGTCCTGGGTTCGAACCCCGGCTGGTGACAAAATAAATCCCTAGGTCTTGGATATTACATGTTTGTGATGTCATAATTTTTGGTTCCCACGACACAAGGTATCCTAGTGTAGGGCCAGAAGCAACGTATGTGCCTGTATGTAAATGTTATGTTAAATGCTATATTTTCTATAATCTTAAATTTTGGAATTATGTGCTATTCGCGGAAAGAAATAAATGGCCAGGACTGACCATAAGCCACTCAGACATTTCTCGAATGTTTGTAAAAAGTTGTTCAAATAAACCCTTATATTTTATTAATACGAATACTATTTCACCTTGTAGAACGCGGTATACCAGGAATTATAAAACAAAGGAATTGTTGTGTTCAACCGCAGGTCACGCCGCGCGTTTCGCTGAAGTGCCTAAAAGTTTGTTACCTACTCGTATCTAAATATAAATAACTTCCACACAAAATAGGCACTGGTCTTGGGGGGCGAGTGTTTAAAATGCATAGTTGACATTTTTGGGTGGTCTAATAAAAATGGCATTCCAATTATAAAACTAATTAATGTAATATTTTTAATTAATTAATTTAGTACTAATTAATTTAATACTAATTAATTTAATATTTTTAATCAACTAATTAATTTAAAAATTAATTTAATTTGCGCGGGTTGGAATGATATTGTACTGCTATTGCTTTGTGGCCTGCCAAGTGATAAATAATAACTATTGTTCTGTTCATATAATTCTATAAAAAAAAGTATATTCATTGCACCGACTGCCCGTTTCTAATTTCTTTCTTGTCTTCGTCTGTGGTTGCCTGGAAGAAATTACTTTTAGTAATAAGGCCGCCAATTGTACTATATTTTTACGTAATTTCTGTTACTGTAATTTCTGTGTACAATAAAGAATATTATATCTTTAATCTATCTTAGTGTGAGCCGCATTTCTAGCTAAAAAACATTACACAAAACATTTAGTTTTCTTTGCGTAAAACACACGTTCGTTTCTAGGGAAAAAAAGGAAAAAGACACATATACCTACAGATTTTGCAATAACATTTACAATTTATATGTCTTATACGCACCCCTTTAACAGGCGCCCCCAAAGTTTACCATTATTAACTTAACTAAAATTTAAAACATATCAACGCCTATAACTATAGTAAAATTAGGCATTTAACATAACAGCTACTGCTAACATTTAATTTGTGTGAGTACCTGTTTACATTGTAAGAAAGCCTAGGTAAATAGGTGAGCAGAGAGTGACTCCAGATAACCAATAGGAAAAGTCACGTGAATAACCAGAAAAAGGAAAGAAATGGTCTTTGCATCTTCCAGATAAAATGATTCAGAAACTAGATGGATGCTGGAACCACACGGACGCTGCTGTGCCTGGGACATTGTAGCATAACCAGAATCAGTTCAAAATCCTAGCCGAACTAACAAGAGCACTCGGGAAACGGAAACAACATTTGTACGCAGTAAAAAAACGGAATGTTTAATAGAACGTAAAGAAAAGAATAAAACCATTTTACTTCCAAGTTAAAATTATGTGTCTTACTATGGTGTTGGTGTTAATACGTTTCTTTTATGAATAACTAAATATTTAATTATATAATGTCTTTGATGCAATAAGGTTCTTTATCACACGATTCTACTTTTTTACACAAAAAATCTACCGAGATATATACTTTACTAGCTGTCCCGGCGAAACTCGTACCGCCAAATTTTTCGTAATATCTCCATAATGTCTCACCATTTAAACCTTCCCTGGAGTTCCACAACAATAAAAACCAAAAAAAACCAAATTGGTCCAGCCGTTCTCGTGTTTTAGTGAGACTAAAGAACAGCAAACCATTTTAATATATATGATCATGGTAACACTGCCTGTTTATTGCATTCAATTAAAAACTGATTTTAAATGATCGAACAGTGAGTGAGTAAGTAAAATACAGCCTCATACGTAGGGCATAGAGATTAAGATTATGGGCTTTTTCAAGCATTGACGCATCTGAACGCATCTGGAGCTCAGTTTTCCTCACGATGTTTTCATAGTCACTGATGCGCATATGTACACGACCAAGAGTGAGAGAGAGACAAAAATTGCTACATACCAAATGTTTCTTTTACTTTTTATTGGGATTTCTGTAATCTATGCTCTCCGAAAATACTGTCCTTTTGGGACCTAATGAAAACAAACGTCGACGCGTAATTCGTATTTTACAGGGTGACTTACTATACGTTCACTGTTAAGGGGACATTCTAACCATGACTTAGAGATACTAGTATTATAAATTTACTTTTATTACTTCAATTAAGACTGATAATGTTTGCTAGTTTGAAGAAGACCAGGGAGCCAATTCTCACGTCGTTAGCAAATAAGTCGAATACGACTCTAGGGCTTTGGCACTTGGAATTCTACGTAAAAAGTCGAGCGACAGCCAAAATCTGTATTTTGGACGCCGTGCCAGATTGAATTCGAATGAGAAAATTAATGTCTAAGACTCTGTCGAGTTGTCTTATCTTATTTCTATGCGACAAATGTCTAAGCTTCCGAGTATTTTGTTTGCGTCTACGCTTTCAATTCGCATAGCCGAGAATCGGCTTCATGGTCGGCGCCGGCGAACTCAATAGTTCTTTCAGTTATATATCGGACGACAGATTATAAGACACTTAACTTAAAGAGCATAAATTTTACGGTACCTCCTACCACGGTCATGTTTCATTAAACTACAATTCACAGTTTATCACGACAATTCTATATGCGTAGCAAAGCCGACGAAATCACAGATTAACGAGTAGGAAGACTCGTCAACCATGTAGTGGTTTTCAACAAAGGGTTTGAATAGTAGTTTGGATTCGGATTCACACTTTCGAACCAGTTGGAAATTGGAAAAAGAAAAAATTTTTTGGAAATTGGGGAACTTCATTTAACAGAAAATATATTTATTTCACGACACAATGAATAAAAATATAGGAAAGTTTATTGAGTATTGAATCCTCAAAATAGGCTCAACTCACCATAATGTTACAAGAGATGCTCAACAGAGAGATCAGTAGCAAGTGACACTGTTTTTCAGTCGGTTCCATGGTGCGGTTAGCAATTTACTTGTATTCTTTGGTTTAAAAAGGTTGTGAAAAAAAGACCATATATTTAAAGCTGTGCAGTGGTTATGGGTAGCAAAAGTAATAAGTAATATTATGATCAGATATACATATCACATATTAGGTATAAACATATTTACAAATATGTTACATTATTTATTTTTACGAGTATTCGCAGGCCTTCTGTCAAAGTGAGAGTATGGGCTTATTTAATCACACGAGTGTCAAGCGCTATTACACTATTACTGTTAAACTACTATTAATATTGTTTATCATAGTGAAAAGAACAGTCCTTCAAAATATTGCCAACGATTTCAAAATCACGCTGTATGTAGGTCGGCTGTCGGCTTAATAAATTTATTTTGTTCCCCGGCTCGTTGTATTGAATTAGGATGGATTTTATGTCGCTCACAAAATGGTATCTACTACGTTTCCCGGGTGATGTTAAACACGTAGAAACTCGAATTCGTATTGGAATATACGGCTGGTTTTGAAATGGGAATTTTAACTTAATAAATTCTTGAGTCTGCATTTTCATGGGTAACTTTAAGGCGCTTAGGGGCGCTAACTGGGATATTTATACTATATTCTAGGCTGTATGTTCTAAAAATAGTCATAACAGATATTAAAATTTCTCAGGTTAACTTTTTGAAAAAAAAAAAAACGTATTATAAAACAAGTTATGATTTTTATTCCATTGGTGGCGCTAATTAGCGTCCCTATGCGCCTTAAATCATCACATCAGCCAACCGTTGCCCACTGCTAGGTATAACCCTTTTCCCCTAAATGCCACTACTCTCGGTGCCTTGGGCCCTTATTATTGATTAAGTAAATATAACTACCTAAAATCACGACCCTTCCGGCGACTAGGCCCGTTTAGTATATAATCACGAGTCATTAAAAAAACTATTGCAGACCAATGTTAGATACAAAGATAATACATGTAGACGATCTTATTACATGTTTTGCCAGCAGGACCCTCCGTTGTTATAAGGTCTTCAGACCAGTAGTATATGTCCCCGTATAGCAGTCAATTAGTACCTTTAGATTTTCCTCCTTTTCTTAGAAAAAAGTTATTAGTTTATAAGAAATATACCTACAAAGATTTATTTTGCCAGCCGGACCCTTTTTTGTTTTAGGGTTTTCAGTCCAGACAATCATATTTCCGAACAGCTTCATATTAGTACCTTTCATGTTTATGAGGTACGTAATTAAATATCATCGAAATAAATAAAAAAATTGCTTTTCATTTTCAGGTAAAATTAGACAGAGCTGGTCTATGCATATAAAGAATTTAAGGGAGTGTAGCTTCTGAAAACTGGTTGATCTATCAACTGCTATCAGTGTTACCAGTATACTCAGTGTTACCAAAGGAGTTTGCTCAACAGCATACAAATATCAGTAAGAATAAATAAAACTGACGATTTTCGTCAAATCCAATTACCTAATTTCAAAGACTAATTTGGCATGGATACATTAGGGTGAATTTCAACAAAAGTTTTTTTTGTGTAATTTCGGTGAGATTTTTTTATTCCAGCCCCATTCTAATGTTTTTTTGGTAACAAATAAAAATTTAGCCTTTTTTGTAACATGTGTGCGAGTGGACGTCAATTATCAACAAAACTTACTTAAATATTTGATATATAAAATTTGATGTGTACACTGAAATGAAAAGTATCCACTGAAATGATAACTTTGGTTGTCTGTCGGATATTAAATATGTTATTATTATGCGGAATATAAACAATGCTCAAAGATGAATTTAATACACAAATTTGAAATTAATGTAAAACTAGTTAATAATGACTATATTATTTTTTTATGTACTAACCCGTGCTAAGGACAATTTAAAAGAAAAATTAGGCGCTAAATAGGTTTTGTTGTTAATGGCCACCGAAACGAAAAAAAATTGTCCCTATGTCAATGAAATGATAAAATAAATTTTTTGGCGGGAAACCACAAGACGTTGCGACCGGTGCAAACGCACCGAGAGCTCGAGCCGGACTCAACCGAAGTGAGTAAATTTTAAAGTTGTCAAAAGACAAAAGTTGTCTGCCTGTCAAATGTATAAGGAGGAAGATTTTAGACACACAAATGGTTTTTTTGATAGACTATATAATTTGATGAAATGAAAATAGATTCAAAATCCATATAATGAATCGTATTTTCAGGCTATGATTTTTACGAGCAGAATTGGGTTCAGGACAGGTCACAGTGATGATAAAATGAAACTTTGACAAATTTTTTGGGTGTAATATACGCAGTAACTCAATTTTATTTGCCAAGGTAGAGAAGTACTTACTTTACTAAGATAAAAATTGTCAAAAATTCTACCCATGCCGAGACTCGAACCCGCAACCTCTGGCTAACCATACCAGCGTTCTCCCAACTAAGCCAATGGGTGACTTACCGACATCAGTGAAATTTCGAACCTCTTTATAATACTCTCTCTTAGCACGGGTTAGTGCATTAAAAAGAATATAAAAATATAGCACATCATAAAACAGCATTTTGCCCTACCATTCTCAGGTTTGCCGTGTGTTTTTTTGCTTCGGCAATTCACCCTAATAAAGTGTACACATTTTTTAAATTCTACGGTAACTGGTTTCGACAGAAATCGTCGGTTTTTTTATTCTTACTGATATTTATTTGTATGCTGTTGATACAAATAAATATCAGTAAGAATAAAAAAATTTAATTACGTACCTCATAAACATGAAAGGTACTAATATTAAGCTGTTCGGAAATATGATTGTCTGTACTGAAAACCCTAAAACACAAAAGGGTCCTGCTGGCAAAATAAATCTTTTGTAGGTATACCTATTTCTTATAAACTAATAACTTTTTTCTAAGGAGGAAAATCTAAAGGTACTAATTGACCGCTATACGGGGACATACACTACTGGTCTGAAGACCTTCTAACAACGGAGGGTCCTGCTGGCAAAACATGTAAGTTTTCTGGCTAAATGTTAAGGTACTATTATTTTACTTATACTATTCAGAAGGTACTAATTACTACGTAAGTGAACCTTTAATCGTTAATCGAATCAGACGTAGGGTCCTGCTGGGTATACGGACACCACTTTTTCAAGCAGAAGCAAAACACGTAACGCATGATTCCATACGAGGGCTGCTACTTATGTATGCGGAATAGAAAAAATAAACAAATGTATATGGCTAAATATGCTTTTATTGTTTTTCAAAGTATTCTCCACTATGATCGATGCACTTTTGCATTCGATGAAACCAATTTGTAAAACACTTTTTCCACTCTGATTGAGGTATCTCCAAAACGTGCCGTTTGAACGCATCTACGGCATCTTCACGGGTCGAATATCGTTGACCACGTAATTTATTCTTTACATTTGGGAATAAATAGAAATCATTGGGAGCCAAATCAGGGCTGTACGGTGGATGACCCATCAATTCTATTTTTTGACCATCCAAAAATGTCGTTGTTTCCTGAAATGTATGACAGCTGGCATTGTCATGGTGAAGTATGATTCTGCGTCGCTGGTTGTTTTGGCGTATTTCTTCAAATACTTCCGGCAAACAAATGGTCGTGTGCCACTTCGAATTAACCGTTCTGCGATTCTCCAGTGGTATTGTAGCCACATGGCGATTAATACCAAAAAAGCAGGCCACCATTTGCTTTACAGTGCTTTTTGCACGAGCCACTTTCGTAGGGTTCGGCTCATTTTGAAACACCCAAACTGTTGATTGTTGTTTAGTTTCGGGATCGTACGCGTAGATCCAGGATTCGTCACCTGTGTAGATATTATAAACAGATTTTGAGTCGCCTCCGTTGAATTTTTTTAAGGTTTTCTTGCACCATTCGACGCGAGCATCTTTTTGATCCTGAGTTAAGTTGTGCGGGATCCAACGCGAACAAATTTTTTTTACAGACAAATGTTCATGTAATATCCTATGAATGCTCGTCATACATATGCCTAGAATAGCCTCTATCTCGCGATACGTAACATGGCGGTCTTGCATTATTAGTTTTCGCACAGCTTCAATATTTTGTGGCACAATCACCGATTTCGGGCGACCTTCTTTAACTTCGTCCGTGAGCTTACTGCGCCCGCGATTAAACTCACTAAACCAGTGATACACAGTCGTTTTTGATGGACCTTCACCACTAAAAGTCGAAGTTAATTGATCTACGCACTGTTGTTGCGTTAAACCACGTTGAAAATCGTAATAAATCATAGCACGAATATTTTCACGAGTGAGTTCCATTTTTACAGCGATATGACATTTTAAACCCAACAAAAACAAAACACTAACGTATATAAGAGAAAAATATTAGCGGCCAGTATTTAAAAAAAGAACGAATTTGACCATGGAGGTCAGACATTGCGTTTAAAATTATTGGAATCCCAGATTCCGCATACATAAGTAGCAGCCTATGTACAATATCTTATTTATTATACCTGATGAACCGGGCATTTTTGTACTAAGATGGCCGGTGTACACGATGCGAGTAGCTTAGCTTCCGAGTAGCAAAAGTAGGTTACACGATCCGAGTATACCTACTAAGGACGTGAAAACGTTTCCTCTGTTTTTGAGAATTGTGAAGACAAAATTATACTTAAATATTCAAAGACATTGACAAATCATCGCGGTTTGCGATGTTAATGAAATTATGATTATTTTGGCGATTATACTGCCACCCGCCTAATTAACGCTCACGAAAGTTGACTTTAGTTAGTTAACATAATATAACATTTACATACATTGCTTCTGGCTCCACACTAGGATACCCGTGTTTCGTGGGTACCAGAAACAGTGACACCACAAACATGTAAACATCCAAGACCTGGGGTTTTTTTTTTCCCCAGCCGGGGATCGAACCCGAAATTCAAAAGTACAAAGCACGGATGTAAAAGTCCGTGGTACAAAGTTGCTCCAAAGTACAAATTGAGGTTAGTCGGTAGAAAATATTGAAGAAGTATTACTTTCCTTGTCTTGTGTAGAACTTTATTATAAGATATATATGTATGTTTATAATAAATAACTAGGGGGCGAGCCCCCTGCGCGCTTACGCGCGCCAACCCCCAGCCGCTCCGAGCTGCGCTCTCCGCGGCGCTCGGCCTAAGGCCTCGCTAGACACTTATTGTAGTGAATTGTTGCATGGGAACATGTATGGTCTCGGCCTTCGGCCTCGGCCTGGACGGAGCTCGGCCTTCGGCCTCGCCGCGGCGGGGTTCCTTGTGCACGCTCCGCGGAGCTCGGCCTCCGGCCTCGCAAGTTTGTCTCTTTTCGCTCTTGCGCTGGTACTTGTGCGCCGTAAACTGAACGGTCTCGGCCTTCGGCCTCGGCCTGGACGGAGCTCGGCCTTCGGCCTCGCCGCGGCGGGGTTCCTCTTGCCCGCTCCGCGGAGCTCGGCCTCCGGCTTCGCGAGTTTGTCTCTTTTTGCTCTTGCGCTGGTACTTGTGCGTCGTAACCTGAACGGTCTCGGCCTTCGGCCGCGGCCTGGACGGAGCTCGGCCTTCGGCCTCGCCGCGGCGGGGTTTCTCGTGCCCGCTGCGCGGAGCTCGGCCTGCGGCCTCGCAAGTTTGTCCCTTTTTGCTCTTGCGCTGGTACTTGTGCGCCGCAATTTGAATGGTCTCGGCCTTCGGCCTCGGCCTAAACGAAGCTCGGCCTTCGGCCTCGCCGCGGCAGAACTTTTTGTGCCCGCTTCGTGGAGCTCGGCCTCCGGCCTCGCAAGTTTGTCCCATTGCTCTGTTGAAAAGTCAATTTTAGTACTTAATCTCCATACAAAAGTTTGTCATTTTCAATCATCAATATCTCGGCCGCCATCTTGAAATTCCAAGATGTCGGATTTTTCTCATATACCTCGGTCCTTTGGCAACGCGATGGCGTTTACGGCATATCCCCAGCATATGCCCAGTTGGCTGCCGACTTTTTTGCGCAAAGGTCGATTTTTCGGTCGGCTATATCTGCGCCGCCATTTTGAATTTCGAACAACCAAATTTTTTTTTTTCAATCGGATTACTATATCACCATTCTATCAAAATTTCATCCAAATCGGCCGGTAAACGACAGAGTTAGCACCTTCGCGTAGTGGAACGCGTTCGAAATTCAAAAATCGGCTTCATAGGATGGCTGTAATTCATACATTTCCTACAACTTTCTCATACATCATTTTCGTCCAAATCTTACCGTTTCCGAGAAAACGTATGGATGAATAGATCAGTGAGTATACCGGATTGTAGCTTTATATATATATAACTAGGGGGCGAGCCCCCTGCGCGCTTACGCGCGCCAACCCCCAGCCGCTCCGAGCTGCGCTCTCCGCGGCGCTCGGCCTAGGGCCTCGCTAGACACTTATTGTAGTGAATTGTTGCATGGGAACATGTATGGTCTCGGCCTTCGGCCTCGGCCTGGACGGAGCTCGGCCTTCGGCCTCGCCGCGGAAATGCATTTTTGTATGAAAATAACTATTTCGGGTGAATTTTTTCTATTAAAGTGGGTGATTTTCAAACTTTAATGGGTCGATGGCCAACTGGAATGCTTCAGCACCTCGGCACTGAGTAGCCGCTCCCAGCCGAGTAGTAGTTTCGGCCTTTGGCCTCCGTCGGTGGTACTAAAGAAACGCATTTTTGTATGAAAATAACTATTTCGGGTGAAATTTTTCTATTATAGTGCGTGATTTTCAAACTTTAATGAGTCGATGGCCAACTGGAATGCCACAGCACCTCGGCGTGGTGACGCCATTCTCAGCCAAGTACTCATTTTGGCGCTTAGCCTCTGTCGATGGTACAAAAAAATTAAGATTTTCTACGAAAAAGATGATTTTCAGTACAAATTTTTTGTAGAAATTCTCCATAGTAAATTTGACACCTTTGAAAGCCAATATCTCAGCCGCCATCTTGAAATGTCAGAATGTCGGATTTTTCTCATATACCTGGGTCCTTTGACGACACGATGCCGTTTACGGCTGGTCCCTGGCATGCGCCCAGTTGGCTGCCGACTTTTTTGCGTAGAGGTCGAAAAAAGGCCGATTTTCGGAGGGCTATATCTCCGGTGGTATTTTGAATTTGGAACGACCGTCGGCGGAACCGAAAATGGCGTGTCGAAGAAAAGGCCGGGTGAAAATTTCATCCAAATCGGTCGGTAAACGACAGAGTTAGCACCCTCGCGTAGTGGAACGCGTTCGAAATTCAAAAATCGGCTCCATAGGATGGCTGTATATCGTACATTCCCTACAACTTTCTCATACATCATTTTCGTCCAACTCTTGCCATTTCCGAGAAAACGTATGGATGTTAGATCAGTGAGTATATCGCATTGTAGCTTTATATATATATAATGACTCGGGTCGTTCACCCGGTAGGTATTTGCGGCAGGCAGTACTTGCGGAGGGCTTCTATAGGAAATCGATTTTCAGTACAAAATGTTCATACAAAGTTGGCCTTGATCAATCGTCAATAACTCGGCCGGCAATTAGAAATTTCAAAATGTTTGATTTTTCTCAGGGACCTGAATATCTACGTGACACGATGCCATTCACAGATGAGCAATTTTTTTGGCCTTTGGCCTCCACCGGTGGTACTAAAAAAATGCATTTTTGTATGAAAAGTCCTATTTTGGGTGAAAAATTTCTATTAAAGTGGGTGATTTTCAAACTTTGATGAGTCGATGGCCAACTGGAATGCCACAGCACCTCGGCACTAAGTAGCCGCTCCCAGCCGAGTAGTAGTTTCGGCCTTTGGCCTCCGTCGGTGGTACTAAAGAAATGCATTTTTGTATGAAAATAACTATTTCGGGTGAATTTTTTCTATTAAAGTGGGTGATTTTCAAACTTTAATGGGTCGATGGCCAACTGGAATGCTACAGCACCTCGGCACTGAGTAGCCGCTCCCAGCCGAGTAGTAGTTTCGGCCTTTGGCCTCCGTCGGTGGTACTAAAGAAATGCATTTTTGTATGAAAATAACTATTTCGGGTGAATTTTTTCTATTAAAGTGGGTGATTTTCAAACTTTAATGGGTCGATGGCCAACTGGAATGCTACAGCACCTCGGCACTGAGTAGCTGCTCCCAGCCGAGTAGTAGTTTCGGCCTTTGGCCTCCGTCGGTGGTACTAAAGAAACGCATTTTTGTATGAAAATAACTATTTCGGGTGAAATTTTTCTATTATAGTGCGTGATTTTCAAACTTTAATGAGTCGATGGCCAACTGGAATGCCACAGCACCTCGGCACTGAGTAGCCGCTCCCAGCCGAGTAGTAGTTTCGGCCTTTGGCCTCCGTCGGTGGTACTAAAGAAATGCATTTTTGTATGAAAATAACTATTTCGGGTGAATTTTTTCTATTAAAGTGGGTGATTTTCAAACTTTAATGGGTCGATGGCCAACTGGAATGCTACAGCACCTCGGCACTGAGTAGCCGCTCCCAGCCGAGTAGTAGTTTCGGCCTTTGGCCTCCGTCGGTGGTACTAAAGAAATGCATTTTTGTATGAAAATAACTATTTCGGGTGAATTTTTTCTATTAAAGTGGGTGATTTTCAAACTTTAATGGGTCGATGGCCAACTGGAATGCTTCAGCACCTCGGCACTGAGTAGCCGCTCCCAGCCGAGTAGTAGTTTCGGCCTTTGGCCTCCGTCGGTGGTACTAAAGAAACGCATTTTTGTATGAAAATAACTATTTCGGGTGAAATTTTTCTATTATAGTGCGTGATTTTCAAACTTTAATGAGTCGATGGCCAACTGGAATGCCACAGCACCTCGGCGTGGTGACGCCATTCTCAGCCAAGTACTCATTTTGGCGCTTAGCCTCTGTCGATGGTACAAAAAAATTAAGATTTTCTACGAAAAAGATGATTTTCAGTACAAATTTTTTGTAGAAATTCTCCATAGTAAATTTGACACCTTTGAAAGCCAATATCTCAGCCGCCATCTTGAAATGTCAGAATGTCGGATTTTTCTCATATACCTGGGTCCTTTGACGACACGATGCCGTTTACGGCTGGTCCCTGGCATGCGCCCAGTTGGCTGCCGACTTTTTTGCGTAGAGGTCGAAAAAAGGCCGATTTTCGGAGGGCTATATCTCCGGTGGTATTTTGAATTTGGAACGACCGTCGGCGGAACCGAAAATGGCGTGTCGAAGAAAAGGCCGGGTGAAAATTTCATCCAAATCGGTCGGTAAACGACAGAGTTAGCACCCTCGCGTAGTGGAACGCGTTCGAAATTCAAAAATCGGCTCCATAGGATGGCTGTATATCGTACATTCCCTACAACTTTCTCATACATCATTTTCGTCCAACTCTTGCCATTTCCGAGAAAACGTATGGATGTTAGATCAGTGAGTATATCGCATTGTAGCTTTATATATATATAATAAGAACAGAAAAACTGGGTAAAAACGGATAAGCAGGTAAATAGTCAGATCTATGGTTAAAGTTGTAATGATGAAAAATGTGGAAAATTTCGAAATGTGTGACATGATTTAAATATTTGAAAATGATAGATAGAAAAAGAAATATAAAGAATGGTGTAAAGAGGTTTGCACCGTTACAAACCTTTTTTCCATCACGCCATCCTTCGCGGTCTCGCGCTTTCGATATCAACCCTCGTATGTCCCCACTGCTGGGGCACGGGTCTCTCCCTGCATCGCAGGAAGGTTAGGCCATACTCCACCACGGGCCATGTCCGGGTTGGTGGAGGATTGTAAGACAGTGGCGGGCCTTACTGTCAGAAGTTATCAAGCCGCCCACAAGGCCTCTGACGTTCGCATTCGCAATCGCGCTATTCGCATTCAAGAATTTCCTGCCGACCTGAGCACATGGTCGGACCCATCGGGCTGTTGGTCTGTTACAGAATTAAGAAAATTTTTCGGGGCACTTCGTCACTTATCTTCACTTATAGTTCTGACTCGAGTTTGATGTTTCAGTTTTGATACACAACCGTGAAAACCGAAAGAGTTCTTGGTCCTGTGTTTGTCTAAATAATTAGAATCTATTTTTTATGTAGCCTACAAACGCCCCACTGCAGGGCATAGGCCTGCTCTCAGAGAGAGAGAGAGAGATAGATAGATAGAGAACACGTTATTGTACATAAAAATGGAAAAGACACAGATATTTCTTAGCCTAAGAGTACAGACGACGGCCTTATCACTAAAAGTGATATCTTCCAGTTAACCTTTGGATGAACTGGACTAATAGGAAATAAGGAAGTAAAGGAAGGCTAATGAGACGAGATAAAGAATGTAAACAAAGTTTCAGCGGTTCAAAACATTTTTATTTAAATAAATTATGGTTATACAAATTTCGGATTCCCTATTCTAATCGCTGTCGTCTGTATTAGCCACACATGATTCACCGGAAGAGTACGAATCAGCCGTATTTATGACGAAAGTATCCATAGTATTGTCAATATGGCTATAAAAAATTGTCCTCGTATCACTTCGAACGGAATCTAAACAGGAATGAACTATTATAGTTCACAAAATGGCGGATGGCACCAAATGTTGACAACTGCCGTACTGAAAGTTTTCCTGTACCACGAAATACGCAACGGCAGCTGTCGTCGATCAAATGACGCCATTACCGCATACGTGTGACAAGGACAGAGATAATAATCGCTCACTATCGCTATGTAACTCAGTAACGGTCCGTTTGTTTACATTCTTTATCTCGTCTCCTTGGCCTTCCTTTTAGATGTGCAAAAAATCTTAGAAAATGATAATGAGAGTATGGGTTTAATTACCACGCGTGCCCACCTAATTTCAAGCGCTGAGGTATTGGAACACCTCAGATACTCAGAGTTCCTCACGATGTTTTCCTTCACGGTTAGCGAGTGGTGTTGCTACTATTACTTCACAAATGTACATAACGTAGAAAACAATGTCATTGGTGCATGCCTGAACTGGGATTTGATCCTGGGTCTCTCGCTTTCGAGTTCGTTGCTACCCACTGGACCACTGTCGCAGTTTTGATGTATGAAAAAGTATTTTCAGTATTTTCAACAGGCCCGCGGTAGGTTCCAAATTTACAGTGTTGATAGAGATAAAGCCAAATCCGGCCGTGACCGAACATTCTCGACGCCAGTAAAGACTCGGCTTGATGAGCACAGTTTATGGTCCAACTTTATTACTGACGATAACGTTGACGCAATCGTGGGTGTGAAGCTCTAGATCAACTCTAGATCAATGTTATCAGCCAGCCATGTTAGCCTATATATCGTCATTGTATGCTGGCTAACCTAGTTTAATAAATATTTGATGCATAAAATAAAATAACCTCACGCCTGGTAGGCACAGACCAGGTGCTGCCACTTGCCACGATCCTGACAGATCACCTTCGCTTATTCAACGTTCATATTTGATGCATGTAATAGGCATCCATGTAAAATTGCAATCAAGGTAGCAAAAATTACAAAGTAAAATTTCTTACTCTATGACAACGGTCTATCATGTACATATGTAGTAACCATATTTCTGTGCACATACTGAACTGCTCATAAATTAATAAGTACAGCGATTGTCTAGATTGTGTTATTGTGAGGACTTGGAAAGAACGTAGGACGAAGGCGTGGAAAAGACCCAACGCGTTGTATAGAATTTGCGCCCTCGGTCCATCCTTCCTGTGTCCCGTGACCGTCTCTTCAGTACATCTTGCATGAAAGTGAATTGGAAAGACAACGCGTCTTTTCCGTGCCTTCGCCTTATTTTCTTTCTGTACGATCGAGGTCTGAGAGAGTGCTGAAATGAGATGAGATGAGACGAGATGAGGTGAGATATGGCCGTTGTCGCCGTAACGCATCATGTGCATTGGCCCTTACACTTTCAAGCTTTACATTTTTGTTGCAATAGAAAGTCACCTGTAACGCACCTGAGTAGACTAGCAATACAAAGTTACCCGTATTATACCTGAGTAGACTACACGCTTGGAATAGGGCACGGCCGAAAATCGAGGTCGAACAGACGATACGCTATTCTATGCTATGTTATGTTCCGCTACGCTTTGTTATGTTGTATGTATTGCAGAAGTATAATTTAGAGTCCGTGCCAAGTTACATAGCTAGCACATAATATACATTTGAGGTCTTAAATGTTTTTAGAAAAAATATAATGTCATATATTTTTGTGAATATGACAACGAGTACACCAAACTTTGTTTTCAGTGATCAAAGACACAAGTCACTACGAAAAAAACACCCAACTCACTTGCCCCTTTTTTGAAGAGTCCCCTGATTTCTTCAGGATCCTATCATCATATCCAGACTTGAAACCCATGGGACCACCAAGAAAGTCTAAGTCCTTGAAACAAAAAAAATAAGTTACCAATTCAGTCCAGGCTTCGTTAATCGGGGAAAATACATAAATAATACTCTGCTGTCGGCCTACAGAATAGCACCAATCCAATTCTCCCCGCGGGTGTCGTAAAAAGCGACTGAGGGACACAAACCGGGGGGTGGGCAGCAGCGCCCCCTGCAGTACAATTCCACCGAACTGCGATCCCCAACCCGCATGCCCAGCGTGAGGATTATGGGCATTACACCCTATGATGGCTCAACGCGGCGCTCATTAGGGGAGGGCTGTGTCCGGCAGTGGACTAGTATAGGCTGACGATGACGATGACATAAATAATAACAAACATAATACGGGTTAGGATTTGGTGTTTACTGTTAAGATACAAGAATTTTGTAGATAAATAAATAAATGTAGATGTAAATAATAAAAAAACTCAAACAATTACACTGCGTTTGTATGTGATTTCAACTAGCTGAGTAGAACTTCTGTTGTCATTTCGTAGGGTATGCGGACAGATTCATTATCTCTTATAGCTAGCGTCGCTTTGTTACATTTACGTGCACGCCAATATTGTTTCTCTGAATCATCTTTTGTCTATAATGAACTCACTGTCTCACTAAACTGGCATCCTCTGTGATCAAAGGGCATATATTAATCATTATTAGCATACTAATTTATTACTGTTTATAGAGTGACTATTAAGTACAAAACACGAGCCACTTGTGTTATACTGATAATAATGTTATCGTAATGCTCATACCATTCACTAGAAATTAGTTCAAGATTTGTTGCCCTACCAAACCTAGGTAGGTTTGTTAGGGCGACAAAGTAGGTACTCTCTCTGCCAAATTGCCCTTAGCTAGCACATCCAACATACTAATTACTAAACGATCATCCAGTACCGAATAATCACTGTTTCTTCTTTATATTGAATAAGACGCGGTTAAAAACACGTAAGTACACTTTGTGCCAAAAGGTCTACTATAACATTTAAAGCCAGTACAATGCATGAGTTCTATGTTTTATCACAATTATATTAACAGAGTTTCTGTTAATCCTTTTGAAAAGACGAAGTTTGGAGGTTTTTTGTCCATTTTTTTTCTCCAAAATAATGTGAATTTTGAAATGGACATTTAGTATGACTTGCAACGTCCATTAAGCCGCAGCTTCTGCGTTACTTTGAATAAAACTTTTAAATTTAATTTTATTTGAAATAAAAACAGTAAGCCAAAGAGACTCTAGGGCCAGGTGGGCCAGGGCCAGGCCTATAAATTGTTTATCATGATGATGATAAACAATTTATTGAATTTTTCATAGCATAGGTAATAAAAATATTGAACATATTTAGGCATATACATATGAACAACACAGAATCTTAGGTAACAGCTTTAGAAACAGCTTTTGGCCTATATGTTTACTAAGTTGAATAACTGGGCCTTTGCCAGTGATTCGTTTAGAGAAACCAAAACCGATGAGTACGTAATAATTTCCACGAATCAGTGGTTTTTTTTATAGATGCTTTCTTCGAACTTATTTCAATACGGCTTATAGCATAATTTTATGACCACCAACCGGCCTGCCGGTCTCTGAAGTGGTTGACGTTGGCCGACGCCAGACATGCCTTGCCACCTTTCTGGGGGCTGAGCCTCTAAAATGCACAGTTGTTCAATAGAGCAATATTAGTCCGGTAATGGTCGTTTCATTCACACTTTCGGTAGTCTGGTAAACAATTGCATTGCAATGGTATAACCCGTGCTACTTAAATCGGCGTCTCGCGCGATTCGATCTTCTTCGCGATGGATGCCTATTTAATTTGCGAGGGTTCTACCCCTGGAATGACTAAGTAATTATTAAACTTTATTGCACAAGAAAAATTTAACAGGACATTACATATGAAATAACATGTACGAAAGGCGAGCTTATCTCTAAAAGAGATTTCTTCCAGCAAACCTTAGAAAGAAGAAGCAGTAAAAAACACTACTGCTATTGCTTTGTAGCCTGCCAAATTGAGGCAAATGACAACCATTGTCGTGCTTATACCATTCTATGGAAAAACTATGTAAAATATTAAATATATCAGTTCTTTCTCAAGAGAGAGGTTGCATTTTAAGTCACGAATGACCTACCTGATCTCCCTTAAATTATCCCGCCCACGGTGTGGGATTGATTGGTCACGAATAAACACAAATCCGTTGCGAAATACAGACGCAATTAAATGCAAATAGCATGACATGTTTGTCCGTTCGAACATTGGTTTCGAACAATAGTTAATTAGACAACTAATCGGATACAGCACAAGATGATTAAGAAACAGGAGAAGTCAATTAGCGACAGCGGTTCGGTCCCCAGCAATGGAAAGAAAAATAAAAGTGGAAATAATCGAGTGAATGATGGTCGTAGTCGTAACTAATAGATACTCGTAGGTAGTAATACGATAAGATAGCATAACAACACAACATTTACATACAGGCACATAAATTGCTTTTAGCCCCACACTGGGATACTCTGTGTAGTGGGTACAAGAAACAGCGACAGCACAAACATGTAAGCGTCTAAGACCAAGGGTTTTTTGTCTCCAACCGGAGCTCGAACCCGGGACCTCTCGCATGGTAGGCAGATGCACTACCGTTTCACCACAGAGGCCGTCAGCTAGGATACTTTAAGAAACATTTTATTTGATGATATTTGTTTTTAAAGTAATTAAAATGTTAGGATTACTTACCTTGTCGCATAATTAGATAATAATTATTAATTAGATAATAATATAATTAGGTAATAAAAATGGCTTAAACGAATCGGGATAACCTAATGAGGTCACAGTCATAAAATGTAAACTTAGATTTGAATTTTGACATTAAAAAATTACATAAAAACACACGCATGAATTATAAAAATATATTAATTCGTTTTGTCTTACGAAATGTAAATCTCTCGATATTTATATTTTTTACAAATTATTTGATAAACTTATTCGATATTTTTTTCTGTATTAACACAAAAGGGTTAATAAAATACAAATTAATTTAAATTTCGTAATTACCTTCAGGAGAAGATCTAATCGTTCTTAAGACGAAAGTAATTTAATGATGGTAGAAAAGATGTAATGCCCGAGTTTTTCGTTCGTTTTTAGCGATTCGATTTCATTCGACCGTTCGATTGAAGTTCAAGTTTATTAACCCTATAGGTAGGAAATAGATACAAAAAAAATTATGACATTTAGTTAGAATTATGGTGTTTGCTTTTTTTGCCACGGCCGCATAGAGCTCTAAAGCATAGGTTATTACGACAACCCAAGAGTAGTAGGAAGTAGGAGGAAGTTGTTTATCTGTGAGTTAATCCGCGTCATGTATATCGTATTGTCATATTAAACCATGAATTGTAGTTCTATGAAAAAGGTTCAGGTCGCCCATTGAAGGAGTTTGTAGAATCCCCCAGTTTCGCGTACAATAACAATATTATGTACTGTAAACAGCTGTCTGTTGTTTTCTTTGCGTGCATCTTGGCCATCAGACATCTGTTAAAAGTAGCTTAATAGATTGTTAGTGAAGCGAGGAACGGGGGGTTCCAGCTGCTGAGCAGGAACTCAGCAGGTGCAAATTTCTCGCAGATTAGTAAAAATTCAGCGGACTCCTTTAGACACTTTAACGATACCCTAGTCGGGTTCTTTGTTTTATTTCTGCGTGATATTCATTGCCGGTAGTAAATACCTTTTATCTCGGTTGGCCGAATCGGTTAAAAGGAGCCATAAAACTCCATTTTACAGAAGATAAGATCAGACAGAATAAGATAAAATTGACAATGTGAACCTTAAATATATATTCCTCGACCGATTTCGGCCACGGCGATCGCTTCAGCTCCGTTCTAATCGTCGCTGGTGTGCTCATGCATGGCTAACATAGCCGATCTTGTTAATGATTGTCTGCGCACAATGCGGACAGTTGAGCACACCATTGCAGTTTTGTTGTTGGGCGATCCGCCGCCCTACAACAAAACTGTCAATACTGGGATCCGTCTCTGAACTTATTTCGCACTTCACACGAAGATATAAGCCCGGCAATCTAATTGGGAAAATCATACGTTTCACAAGCAACAAACAAGAGGTCAATTTTTCAACTCATGTGACAGCTGTCAAGTAGTTAAGCCCGTCATGGGTGCGTTCCAAATTTACACTTCTATTCTAAACAGTAGTTATAGATGATAGCACAGGGTGGGCGTGCTTTCAGTTCATTGCGTCAAGCATCTAGTTCAGAGCAGCGATTCTCTTCAAAATCTTTCACTCTGATGTTTACCAGATCCTTCCATTCCGGTCGTCGAACGGCTGTTTGTTCCCAATCAAATGGGTCTATGTCGCGCTTTTTCATGTGGCGCTTAAGTACATCTTTATACCTGAGGAGTTGTCCGCCATGCTTACGCTTGCCCTCTTCAAGTTCAGAGAAATAGATGCACTTTGCCGTACGTAGATCTGACATGCGATGCGTATGCGATGCGATACGTGTCCACTCCAACGAAGTTGCCTAACCCTATATAGCTGACATACCCACAATACAACAGGAAATACTAATACTGATAGGCTACGCCAGATACATCAGATGGTAAGCGATAGGCCTGCCTAGATTTATTCAGGTACTAATATTTTGCTACATCGTGAGGAAACCTGAGTAACTGAGATGTTCAATTACCTCAGCGCTTGAGAGTCCCACTCCGCGGTGGGCACGCGTGGTAATTAAGCCAGTACTCTCTCTCTGAGAGAAGGCCTGTGCCCTGCAGTGGGACGTTTAAAGGATACAAATTAAAAAAATTGCTACATAGACTAGGTAAACACTAGGTAGGCAAAGTTCAGCCTAGTGGAAGTAGTACGGTTTTGTCTCGTCTGATGAAGTTTCCTCTTGTGACGCAAACATTTTTTGGATAACGTCTTAACTTTTTCCCGGAAAAAAGCTGTAGGGATATCCCGTGACGCTCGTGTAGTTTTATATTCTTTATTGTATGACGTTCTTTTTAGGGGTTTTTTTTATTATTTATGGTTGTGATTTTGTGTGGTATTCGTACCACTATTTATAGTATTGGCCGACTAAAACCGGTTGCGGGCAGTTCATTCACAGACTGTTACTTTATGTCATCGAACTGATTTTTCGCACTGGTGGCCTATCAAGACGCCAAATTCTCGGCCGCCCCGCACTATGACCTATTTTCAAGAAGCGACTCGGGTTGTTTTCAAAATCCTTAATATATTTTCGAAGCCGTTACACAATGTCATTCAACAAATTCTCGACAGGCACTGTGTATGTTATTTGTATCATGAATTTTGGGTGGTTTGGGAGTCGTAGTAAAATGAACATGCCTTAACATTTGATATCGAAACGCTAGTAAGTTTTTTTAAAGGCACTTTATTTGCATTTGCCAAAAATAACTCGACGCAAACTTGAATCTGTGTGGACCGTTAGTAGCCAGTCAGAGTGCTTAGTGCGAGTTTGACAGATCCAATCGAATAACTTTACTACCGCGTTAATCGAGCATTGAGTAGTGAGTATGAGTAAGTTAACCGTTCGAACTGGTAAAACGCTGTCACAGTACAACTCGCACTCGCGTTTATTCGTGTTTTGGCTGGTAAACGTGTTCACTTCTCAACGTAAACCATTACAACTCGTACTCAGCAATTTTAATTTCCACACTTGTCGCTAGGTGGCGCTTCCTCGATGCCATAGAAATATGAGTTTACGCTAACGCGATCGAGTAGTTAAAAAACTCGCACTAAGCACTCAGAGCGGTGCATGCGCGCGTTTGGGTCGTTGTTCTGCTGATAGGCGGTTCACATTTTTCGCGATTTTTTAAAAACATGATTATCCAGATTTCTCAACCATTTTTATTTTTATTTTACGTCTATACTTAAGAATAATAGTCTTAATAGATAGAAGAATATGATGAAGAAATATCACTACATAGTATAAGACAAAGTCGCTGTAGCTGTCTGTCCGTCCCTATGTATGCTTAAATGTTTAAAAGTACGCGACGGATTTTGAAGCGGTTTTTTAAAGTAGTCTATATGTTTAATAAATACATAATATTGTAGAGAAACACTGATAAATTTAGAGGTTTCTAATGTGATGTTGTAAATAAACACATTTTTTACGCTTACATTGCAAACGCTTGCTGAACCCCACGAGATAAATGAAAATAATGTACTACATTATTGTACGCCTTAAAAAGGTTAAAAAGCGGTGGAAGCTCAGTGGGTAGAACCATAGACTGGCAAGCGAGAGCCCCAGGTTCGATCCCGAGTGCGGGAATGTACCAATGACTTTGTTTAATTTCAAAGTTACGTACATTTGCGAATTTGTAGTCGCAATACCACACGCTAACGGTGAAGGAAAACATTGTGAGGAAACCCGCGGCTTGGTTGCCTCCGCACGTATTGACTAGTCTTTCCTGTGGGCTGGGCCGACTAAGCTGTCAGGGTGGTATAGGTGCTGGGCAAGCCTACACCATCTATAAAACCATGTCTCAGGCACTACAGCGTCGGAGTGGTCCCTTCACCCATCTAGTGTGAGTGAAGATACCACTGGACGCTGTATAAATCATCTCATTAAGTACTCGTAGATGCAAAAAGGCCAATATTATTTTATTATAAAAAGGTTAACAAAAGAGTCCGCGATAAAATATGTGTATCACTTAACACGCTCAACGCGAAGCGAGGCATTATATACCTCGTTTGCCGTTTGCACTCAGTGCGGAGGTGAAAAAACAGGTCTTTCTCTTTCTTGCAACTGGAGTTTTTATCACTTTTTTTTGTAAAAGAGACCATCTAACTAGGCCTTTTCACTATATCCCTAAGTACCTATTAAGACCAATCAAAAAGCACGAGGCATATAACGCCTCGGTGTGTAACGGACAGAGTAGTAAAATTTTGCGTTCCGTGCAAGACGAGGCGCATTGAGCCTCGTGAGGACCTCGCCCGAGGTTAATCGATTTTTTTTAGTGTCGTTCTGTATTCCGTAATTATCACATGTGTTTTTTTGCATGATGGACGTGACGAAAGCAGGAAATAGAAAACGACATCGGCGTATTCTTGAGTTGTCGTTTTCTAACTCAGATAAATCTGTCATTGAAAAACACAATGACAATCATCCAAAGTCTCTGTACAAAAAAGTGTTGCAGCGGCTTGAAACAAATACTTCTGAACTGAGATATATATTAACCAGCCCTAGTTCCGGTCGCACATATCAAGATCTCACTAATGTTGCATCATCGTCCAGCTACTGCAGCCCACAAGAAGAGGACAACGAAAGGTACCAAATACTTGATTTGTCAAACTACCAGCAAAATGACAATAACAGCAACGTACGTCAACGTCCTTCAGATTTATTAGAGCCAAAAATTCGAATTCTGGAGGATATAATTATTCCTGATACCACTTGCAATAAATTCATTAACCCTTTGGCATATGATGATATTGCTCGTAGAGTTAATTTTTGGAACTGCTACAGTTAACGCTTGGGTTCTTTATAATATGAAAACTAATATGCCAAAAAAATAATTTATTGAAGCTGTAATTGAAAAATTTTCCGGGGTGCCATTATTATTTTTGATGAATAAACGTTGGTTTCTGCAGTATCCACATCTGCGCATCAATATAAAATATTAAATAAAAAACGACGATGCACCGGCTGTTATGAAAAAGACAGAGACTTTCAAGCAAGGAAGCAGACAAAAAAGTGAAGAAGGTTAAAGGCTATTGTGAAAAATGCGCCAAAGCTTTTTGTTTAAATTGTTTTAATGAAAAACATTAATGTACCTATTTCTAAAATAAAATGTCGATGTAATTTTTCTTTTCTATTTCCCATCACTACGCTTTTATCGATATGTATAAACATAGTGCGTCAACGAGGCGCAAACTACCTCGCATTTTGGTTACTCACAAGACAACACGAGGTTTAAAGCGCCTCGTAGTGGTTTTTTTCATTTATTTTAATCAAATTTTGTAAGATCTGTACCCACATGATTACACTATTTTTATTTTTAATGCACTAACACTAATGCACTAAGGCATGGGTGAAATTTTTAGCCTCTAAATAGGTTTTTAAATTTGTTCCTTAGCACGGGTTAGTGCATTAAAAATAAAAATAGTGTAATCATGTGGGTACAGTGATATCGTTCCGATGTTAAACCTAACTGCAAAGTAGGTAGTCGGGGCTGTAAGTAATGCAATTTGCTTAAGTCAGATGTCGCTGCCTGTACGTAATACAGAGAATATTGTAAAGAGGTTCGAAATTTCACTGATGCCTTGAGTCGCCCATTGGCTCAATTGGTAGAGCGCTGGTACGGATAGCCAGAGGTTGCGGGTTCGAATCCCGGCATGGGTGAAATTTTTCGTGTAGCCTAGTAATAGCCTCTAAATAGGTTTTTAAATTTGTTCCTTAGCACGGGTTAGTGCATTAAAAATAAAAATAGTGTAATGAGATAGACATTTTTAAACGTGTTCTTGAGTGGAGACCGGGACTCGGCAAACGTAGTTTAGGACGCCCTCCGACCAGGTGGGATGACGATCTGCGAAAAACTGCCGGCAGATGCTGGATACGGCAAGCTGAAGACAGGGTGCTATGGCGCTCATTAGGGCTATGTCCAGCAGTGGATTACATAATATAGCCTGAAGAAGAAGAAGATAGAAAATTTGAATTTCTAAAAGATTAGTTGACAATTTATAAAGAGTTTAGCTAAATTGTAGCAAGTCATTCTAAATATATTCTAAATTCTAAAAAGTCTTTTTGATGCTGTAACATAGGTAATAAATGCACTCTCAACGATACGGTAACGTAACTACTATTAACAGTCACTAGTGATTTATTCGTCTCCCGGTAGGTACTAGAAAATATTTACATATTTTTTGCCTTTATCTACATACGTGAATTATTGAGCCATCGGAAACTTTCTGTACCGGATTTAAAAATAATCTGTCAAACAATGACAAGTAATTGGATATAGGTTGCTTAGGAGACTAAAAGAAGAGAAATAACAGTGTTATTACTATTATTATTTATGTAGGCATTATTATATTATGTTATCTCGTACTTTTTCTGCGCACGACAAAACTTTGAGAGGGAGCACATTGGTGGACAGCTCATGACAGCAATAAAACTTGTCTAGATTAATTGGGATCTACATACGTGAATTATTGAGCCATCGGAAACTTTCTGTACCGGATTTAAAAATAATCTGTCAAACAATGACAAGTAATTGGATATAGGTTGCTTAGGAGACTAAAAGAAGAGAAATAACAGTGTTATTACTATTATTATTTATGTAGGCATTATTATATTATGTTATCTCGTACTTTTTCTGCGCACGACAAAACTTTGAGAGGGAGCACATTGGTGGACAGCTCATGACAGCAATAAAACTTGTCTAGATTAATTGGGAATTGAAGTGTTAGTTTTTCATGGATGACTTATTTTCAGTATTTGGTGGTAAAATGTTTCAGAGCCAAAATATTACAAGGAAATAAATCTTCATTGATATAAAAAAAATGCTACTAACGAATAAAAAATATGATTTTCTTTTGTTCATCTTAATTGAAGAAAATGTTGGTTCTGAATGTAAGCTTAAGACATAAACCTTTTCCTGATTAGGTAAGGATTATGTTGTCTTGCTTTCTTTCAATTTTTTTTATTTTTCATACAAATTTGATAAAGGATTTTTTCGGACATGTGACAGTAATCAGGATAGCAAAATTAAGAAACGTAAAAAGTATTTTTAGTTTACGGTAGGTAAGCGTTGTAAAATATTAAATGTTGTCAATTACGAGAATAAATAGGCCAAATGATCACACCTTCTTAGCCAATTTTACTCAATACGTCTGTCTCACATTAATTTTTTGCAGCATAAAAAAATCCCGCCAAATTATTAACCTGCCCGCTATTTTCAAATGTATAAATGCAAAAGTTGTTGCGACGCGATTATTCGAGTGATAAAGTTTGTATTACTTACCTCTTGTACTGTTTTCTCGCAAATGTGTTGAAAAACGATGTTCATACACGTGAAGATTGATCAATTGACACAAACTCGAGACTTTTGTAAGCCCTCGACTTCGCGTCGTGCTTACATATTCTTTTACTCGTTTGTAAACGTCAACTTACCGCCCTAGTACCATAAATAACTATTGTTTAGCCAAATATAACTTATAGTCGACAACACAAACATTTACATCCATGCACTTTACTAAGTTGCGTTACGTGTCTTTGCTGCTAAAATGTAAAGGTTGAATGTACACGACAACGACTGTAAAAACCCTTCTATCTATCTGTCTATACAGGCCATGAAAGAAGCCCAGCGCTGGGCATTTTCACCGTCACGCCAATCTCGCCAGCCCCACTCTAATCTTGTCATTGTTATTGTATTGTATCACTGTAATCATAAATCATCATCCTCCTGCCGCCTTCTTAATGTGATCGACATATCGGATAAGGGGCCTAACCACCGACCGACGGGCATCTATATATTGCCCTTTTTCAGCGCGTGAGAAACGATCATCACGATTGCGTGAGCATTTCGTCATTGATGATGTCTCCGCATCATTATCGTGATCGTGGTATGTGCCCCGAAGAAACGTGATACACGTTTTTCTGACCGAGCAAGCGGTGTGACCTCATGACTATGTATTCCCTTTGTGGGAAAATAGGGTCAGATCAATTATAGGCGAAAAAGCTGGTTTACACTTTATAATTGACAGACAGCGTAGTCGAGAGCACATCAATCTGTACATCTGTCCATCCTACTCATTTATATATGTAACGAGCGACTTTACAACTAAAATGTGTGCATATCTGGGACAAAGGGTCTCTTTGGCGGTGCAGCGGCAGCGTGGCAATACTGCCAGCGTTGGGGTCCTTTGGTTGAGATATTTTCCGGAGTGGTTTGTTAGGTTAAGATTTTTTTTCGTGTGCTTAAATTATTATTATATTTTGTGTTCTGTGTTCTTTACGAAAATTTGTTGGATATTGTACATACTGCGCATGTTTTTTAAAAAAAAAAACTAAAATGTTAATGTTGATGTTGTGTCAACTACAAAAAGAGCGACGCATACGTTATTGCGACACATTACGACCAAATACTATATCAGTGCTTACAATCAAGATAGGCTACGTCAATCACACGGGGGAAAATGGATGACCAAGTCTTTTCCCCGATGACGTAGCAGACGCAGTGATGATGTTTTTTCAGTCGAATTCGATTTAGGATCCACATCACGACTGACAATAAGAGCGACGCATACGTTATTGCGACACATTATGAAAATACTACGTGTGGCGTTGATTGGCCATATGGAGAGAATGCAGGAAGAAAAATTAACAAAATAAATAATAATTTATTATTCGTATTATAATACTTCGAGCGAGAGTTGCCCGAGCAAGCGGTATTACCTTATGACTGTAACGGTGCAAACCTCTTTATACAATTTTTTATATTTCTTTAAAATTGTCACATATTTTCGAGATTTACCTCATTTTTACCATTACTACTTTACATCTTGACTAGAACTGACTAGTTTTACCTGCTTATTCCATTTTATCCAGTTTTCTGTTAATATATTATAAATAAAACATACAAACACCTAAAATAAAGCAAAAAGTTGAAGATGTACCTGTTTTATTATTTATAAAAGTTTTACAACTCTACATTCCCTTTGTGGAAAAATAGGGTCGGATCAATTATAGTTGAGAGTTGATTTACACTTTATAATTAACAGACAGCGTAAAAGGGAATCGGCGTAGTCGATAGCACATCAATCTGTACATCTGTCCATTCTACGCATTTATGTAACGAGCGACTTCGCAACTAAAATGTTAATGTTGATGTTGTGTCAACTACAAAATGTAGAGAGAGCAAAAACAGTAAATAAATAAAAGAATACATTCACATACGCTAGACGGTGCAACCACACCCTTAAAATAAATCTATATCTGTGCTTACAATCAAGATAGGCTACGTTAATCATACGGGGGAAAATGCATGACAGAGTCTTTTCCCCGATGACGTAGCAGACGCGGTGATGATGATTTTTCAGTCGTATTCGATTTAGAATCGACATCACGACCGAAAATAAGAGCGACGCATACGTTATTGCGACACATTATGAGAATACTACGTGTGGCGTTTGTTTGGCCACATGTAGAGAATGCAGGAAGAAAAATTAACAAAATAAATAATAATAATTTATTATTCGTATTATGATACGTCGAGCGAGAGTGGGAAACGATCGTTTATTGTGAAATAAGAATGTAAAACGAAGTCTGGTTAGTTGCACAATTTTATCGCAAGAACGACCGATTTTTATATTTTTAGTTTTTTGTAATTAATTTCGGTAACTAGTAAATATAAGATTTTCTATCGCATCTTCTGTGTGAGGACGTCTATGGCGCAGCGGTAGCGCATCTACCTTCTATGCGAGAGGTCCCGGGTTCGAACACCGGCTGGCGACAAAAAGGTCTTGAATATTTACATGTTTATGAGTCGCTGTTTCTGGTTTTCGCGACACAAGGTATCCTAGTGTGGGGCCAGAAGCAACGTATGTTGTATGTAAATGTTATTTTATCTAGGGTATTACGCCGGCAAAATAGTGTTTTTAGTTGTTTAAACTTTTTATAAACGAATTCATGTCCATTTCATTCACTAATTATTCACGTTTAATTGTCATGTTTGTCTTTTAAGGAATCTCACTGCTACGCAATGTCCGCATATCAGACCAGGTTTCAGGGTCCAGCCAAACTGTGGACCTGCAGCAAAAATCCCAGCAAAAAACAAGAAATATAAAATATCCAACAACCCGACTCCTGCCTTAGCATTAACTAGTACCATTGAATTTGAAGTAAGCATAGAAACCCATTCCCATACAAGCAAATCGGATCCCAAAAAACCGCGCCGGGCCCAGAGGCCGCCACTGAAAATGCGCGCAAAGCCGAAAAATACGTGTAGAGCGCTTTGTCTAAAACCGCTAGATGGCATTGTTAATAGTTTTCACGAGTTTACTATTGACATCTGGCGGTGACTAGCAAAACGTAAAACATTTTAGCAGTGTACTCTAGTAGCCAGTAGCGAGCAGAGAATTGACAGTTCAATTCTAGACACAGAGTACCTACGTTTGGTTCTTGTATGGTTTAATTGTTCTGTGTTCTTGTAAGTCCTTAGGGAAAATCTAATCTGCCATAAAATTGACAACCCACGGATGGGATAAATATAGGAAAAACATTGTTTGTTTGAGAGATAATTCAGAAAATACAATACCTATGTGAAAAAATCACACATTTGAAATCTGTGGAAAAAGTATATTGCGGAATTAGTGCATTGGGTCTATAAAACAGAATTTTAAAGCAAGCAGCAAGAAATGTAACCCACCTTTACCCACCAACAACTTCTAGTGAATGATATCAGTGCTTTCAACATGCAACAGTAACCCAGACTTCGTCATCCTCCGTGTATAGACCTGCCCTGTGGTCGCTGATTGTGATCTTATCAAGCCAATACTTAGACAACTCCCTCAAAGGTACCTTAGTCCATTTGGGTACCACACACACCGACCTACCTGCACAGTGCAGTCGACAGCACATCAACTTTGCATGTTCGCACTCTCCTCAGTATTATTATGGGCGACTTCGCAACAAAATGGTCGAACTTCTACCGAAGTCTTATCAATAGACCATTTAACGATCATAAATAAATGCCACCAAAAGTTTCGTAATTGCTACACACGCCGCCGCCTACCCCACAAGCACGAACCTTCACATTTACCTATTTTATTATGAAAAAAGTATATTTTTTGACTGTACTACAATAAATGTTTCTAAATATATTGCTGCTTCTATTATTAAGGAGGTCCTTAAAATTGTGCTTGGTGGCAAAAACCATAAGAGATGCTTGTACAAAAAAGAGTAAGAAACGCTGGTTTAAACAATTATTAATAATAATTAGACGACCTCTGTGGCGTAACGGTAGTGCATCTACCTGCCATGCAGGAGGTCCCGGGTTCGAATCCCGGCTGGGAACAAAAAAAACCCCAGGTCTTGGATGTTTACATGTTTGTGATGTCGTTGTTTCTGGTTCCCACGACACAGGGTATCCTAGTGTGGGGCCAGAAGCAATGTATGTGCCTGTATGTAAATGTTATGTTATTGAAAAACCTTTACTAGTCCATCGCAAACACTTCCCAACGCTGCGAGATTTTGTTTAAGTTATTTTCGGGTAGGGTAAGGGTCTGTTTCACAATCTGCAGATAAAGTTCCGGATATGCTATCCGCAACCAGGGCTGCTGTTTGTTCTAAGCCATAAACGAACACACACAATATAGAAAAAAATATTTAAATTTAGAATAAACGGCAGCCCTGGTTGCGGATAGCTTATTTTTTTTTATTTTTTTTTTTATTTTGTTTTAAAGAAGACTAACAGCACAATATAACAGAACAACAGCAACATAGGAAACAGAAGGCCAATTACAAGTCTCCACTTATAAATACAGTATAGTAAGACAAACATATAAACACAATCATAAACAACATATTACAGGTAACACAAACATCGGACATACCACAGAATATTGTATGTACCAATTTAGAGACAAATTTGTACAGTGTTTCTTGTTTTAACATAATGTTGTACTTATGTATACTACGCATATATATATTAATCGCTGAAAAAATTCGCATTAAGTCTAGATTTTAGACTAAACACCGAGGAATTAAACAAGTCTATGTCAGTACTCTTCGCCAATTTATTAAAGCTATTACAGACTCTCCATAAATATGAATTTTGCCTATACCTTGTTGAGACACTGTCCAGACAGAATACCGGATTATTTCGTCGTGACCTATGCGGGACATAGAACCTTAATTTGCTAAGAAGGAGTGGACAGTCAATTTGACCCGTCGCAATTCGGAGTAGTAGGGCTAAATCTGCCATTTCACGCCGCTTTTGGAGTGGCAAGATGTGATGTGACCGGCATGAACCTATATATTCCCGACTTCGGCATTTTGTTCTAAAGTTCACGTGACGAATGAATCGTTTTTGGATTCCTTCTAATCTCTTAACATACACATCATAGCAAGGGTTCCAGACTTGAGATGCGTATTCCAGATGGCTTCTAACATAGGTACAATATAAGATTTTTAAAGTTTTAATATGTTTGAAGTCTCTAGAAATACGCATAATAAATCCTAGCGCTTTATAAGCTTTTTTTACAATAGATTGGATGTGTACATCGAAAAGTAATTTAGAATCGTGAATTACGCCTAAGTCACGGATCGATTCTTCTTTAACTAATTTATGACCTTTAAGTGTGTAATTAAAATTAAATGGGTGGAGTTTTCGAGAGAACGTAACAACTGCACATTTTGTGGGATTTAAGTCTAGTTTATTTTGACAACAATATGCATCGAGACGAAAGAGATCTTCCTGCAATAACATAGAGTCTTCTGGTTTGGAAATAGCTCGAAAAATTTTCATATCGTCTGCAAAGATTAAAAGACTGGAATTTTGGAAGCAGGAGTCAATATCTGACACAAATATGATAAATAATAAAGGCGCTAGCAAGGATCCTTGCGGGACGCCACTGGGAATATCCACCCACCCTGAAATAAAATTACAGGCTACCACAGCTTGCGTTCTATTGGTTATATATGAAGAGAACCACCGGTACAGGTCACCATGTATTCCTGCTCTTGATAGTTTTAGTAAGAGTAAACAGTGATCGATTCTATCAAAAGCCTTACTGTAGTCCGTATAAATGACGTCAGCTTGCATTCCATCGTCCATTGCGTCAGTCAGAAACTCATTAAGTAGGATTAGGTTGGTGGTTGTCGACTTTCCTTTAAGAAACCCGTGTTGTGATGGTCTGAAGAAAGTTTTAAGTGCAGCATATAATTGCTCTTGAACTATTTTTTCAAAGACTTTTGCGATTATACAAAGCTTCGAGACAGGCCTATAGTTAGTTACGTCACTCTTGGATCCTTTTTTGTGGATCGGAGTTACAAACGCAGATTTCCATATGGAAGGCACGACACCCTCTCGCAAAGACTTTTGAAATAGTAAAGTTAACGGAAATGATAGTGATTTTGCACAGCTAACCAATAAAATTGGGGGAATTTGATCAGGCCCAGCAGATTTGTTAATATCTAGTGCTTTTAGTTTTTTCTCCACATCTAATGTACTAATTTCAATAGATGAAATGTCTGAATCATTTAACTTATGATCGGTAAAGGGAATTGGTCTGATTGGATAATTTGGATCTGGGTCTAAAAATGTAGATCGGAAATGACGGGAAAAAAGATCGCATATACCTTCACCCGTGTTGGCGGAGGTTGCGTCCAATGTCATGTTGCTGGGTAAGGCGTTGGATTTATATTTAGCTTTTACAAATGACCAAAAGGCCCTTGGATTTGCTGTAATAGAGTTTTCGACATTCGTTAAATACGAATCGTAACATTTGCATTCTAGCATCTTCGCTCTCTTCCTAAGCAAATTAAAAGCCTGTTTGTCAGCGGCGTTACTATATGTCTTAAATTTACGAAGGTATTTTGCCTTTTCATTTAAGACCTTTTTCAATGCAGGCGTGTACCATGGTGGATGCGATGTTTGTTTGATAAGTTTAGTAGGGACAAATTTGCTCCGCAGTGAGTACAACCTGTCATAGAAGAAATCGATCCCCTCCTCCAGAGATCTAACTATGAATTCAGCTGCCCAGTCTATTTTTGTAAGTTCGAGATTAAAGGCGTCAAAGTCCGCCTTATAATAGCAGTATTTAGTCCTGGGACCTTTTTTTAATATGTCAAATTGCGTCGAGTCCAATGTAATTACTAAAGCTTTATGGTGTAAATCAATGGACACAATAGGGCTAGTACACTCGCTAACAGACACAGTATTGTTTGCCAAAATTAGGTCCAGTGTTCGGCCATGTACATTGGGAATACCATTGAATTGGTAAAGTTGGTTCATGACCAATGAATTTATAAAATACAATTCGTCTTCACTTCGCATACAGTTACAAGACAATGTGTTATTCGAATCAATTACCCAATGTAAAGAGCCGAGGTTAAAATCTCCGATAATAACGAATTGATCGTCTGGATGCATGTTAATTAATTCCGTTAAATTATCTAAATAGTTGTGTAACTGCTGAGAAAAACTCAGACCATCTTTTTGATTACAAAGATACAGTACACACATGTGAAGTTTAGCGCTAGTTTTCCGTTGAGCCGAGCTTTGCAAATTAACAGTAAGCCATAGATCTTCGGCCGAAGAATGCCAACCCAGTTGTGGGGTAACCGGCAAATCTTTCCGAGTAGCAAAAAGCACTCCTCCACCCAGCGTCTGTCCGGTCAAAGCATAGTTCCGGTCGCGTCGCCATACCACGTACCTATCATCGAAAAGTTCCCCATCAAAAATACCTTCCATCAACCAAGTTTCTGTAATAGCCAACACATCGTACGAATTAAGGCAGACGTTGCGATAAAATTCGTTAGTCTTTGTGCGCAGACCCCTGACGTTCTGATAGTAGATATTTAATTTATTAACCGCCATTTTAAGTATTGAGTATTATTAACAAAGTGAGTAGAATTAGGTAGACGAAAAAGGGAATCCGCGCGCAAGACAAAAGTATTATACTTATAGAATATGATAGATAGTAACATGTTCGCAACGTCTCTTTGGTTAACAAAAACATTTACTGTTCTAAAATGCGACAGAGCGAATAGTTGAGAGGATAAGCGAAAATAGCGTCTAATAGCTGGTAAATAAGAAATAGAACAATATCCGTAGCATAGGCAGCAGTCATTAGGCATAGGTGCGAAAATTGTTTGATTAGCAGAGTTGCGGTGGCGGTCAGTTTGCAAAATCAAGTTAGCGATAACAAAGGCGAGAGCAAAGTCCATCCTCAGTGCAAAAAATGGCAAGTCAGCGAATCTCAAACTTTTTGCGAATGTTATGGAAAGTGGAAATAGCATGGTAGTACAATGCGATAACACATTTAACTTAATACAGAGTATGACACGGCTTAAATTATTTTGTTTAAATCATTCGACGAATTGATGGAAATTGACGGAGTCGACTCATTTTTCCGCACTTGGATCTTTGCGTATTTAACCCATACAAACTGATAGTTTTTCTCTTTGGCCATCATGGCCTGGCCATGGCCTTATCTGGAACTTGCCTGTAAACTAGCCTAACTTTACATGTATACCGATGTCTGTGACCCAATAAATATCTTTATCTTTATTTGAACATTGTGAAATAGGGCCTAAGACCAGTATCCTATCGAGAGGTAGGTAGGTACTGCTACAAACTATTCCAATCAATTTAGTATTCCATTAAAAATCATATCTGTCCATCCATATGGGAGCTGGCTGATATTTTTACCAATTTCTGCTGTGATTATGGCCCATGATTTTAATATGCGCCGTTGCCAGCTAACTCTGCATAGAAGCAAACGCACGCATCAGCTACACCTTCATTGTACTGTGATATATGTGGAGAGGATGAAGGAAGAAATATTGATGAAACAAATATACATGGCGAATGTGGGTGGAAGGGCCGGTAAGGGACGTCCCACATACTTCGACCAGATAAGGAATGTATTAGCAAATGGAAGATAAAAAGTAACCGGAACTGACGTGAGTGCATGTAACGACTAATGAATGTTGATGAAGCGAAGGTAATCTGTCAGGATCGTGGCAAGTGGCAGTCCTTGGTGCCTGTCTACCCCAATGGAATGCAGGTGTGAGGTTAATATTATGGTATGGGTTATTTATAAACTTATAAGTTATTGAATATGAGATTTTCTATTTTATTAATTGTTGTAAGTGAAGCTCAGAATATCCGGTTGACATGTTCCCTGATTGATACTACCCATAAGTTCAACACACTTTATGTTTTAAGTTTAGGTAATGTGTACTTTCCCTGTAATTATATTCCCCATAAAACTTACTGATTTTTCATTTATGCTACCCTCGATGTAGTAAAGTTATTAAATTGTTTAAAGTAAGATTACGAAACGATTTACGCTGAGCAGAAATTGAGATAATTACACCATAGACTTTCTTTGAAATTTGATGAAGAACGAGGTAGCCTTAGACGTTATAGTGCAGCAGCTAGCGACCTGCTGCTCGAGCCGCGCCGGGAGCCCTCGTCGTCGTCGTCACGCCGGCATCGGCATTGGGCGTGTTTCGACTCATCGGCCCGGACCGGCACGGCACAGCGGCATGGCCGTTGCACAGGCATCAGGCACCGGTGCCGGGTTTCGTTTTTCCATTGTGCCGATGTCGATGCCGGGTTACGCCCGGTGAGTGGTACAGTGCTGACACGGACTTCAACACGACGACACGTAAAGTAAAACGCGTAGATATAACAATGGTATCGTCCAAGCCGTCGACTATATTTGTTATATCTTATACACCTACGACGCCGATACGAAATACGAGTCTCACCCTCCGCACGGTGGGCTGAAAATCGCTCCCCATAGACTTAGAGATCGAATTTTGAATTGTTATTTTTTTTTCACAGGAATCCACTTAGGAAGGCTAATCTTTCAACATATTTGAAGTGCAGTATGTTTACCTTTGTGCAAGTACTTTTTTTCCACTTGGTTAAAAAAAATGTATGGAAGTTACTATAAAATTGGCCATAACTTGATTATCGCACACTTGCCCGTTATTTCCTTCAGCACGATTATTGCCTGCATTTTTATGGATTTTTTGACATACTGCACTATGGGCGCACTCGTGCGACTTTGGTCGAAAAAAAATTAAATGCATTTAAAATATTTTTTTAAGGTATTTAAGCGTATATTTTGTGTTTGTCAAATTATGTACCTTCCTTAATTAAGGATTTTTTATAATTATAAAGAATCATACAGTATAACTACTTAAATACTGTTCTAAAACATTGTCATATGCGAACAAATTATACACATGAAAATCAAATAAGATATTAATATTCTTTATTGTACACGAGGAAAAACACAAGCATAAAATATTTACAAAGATACATGAAATAAGTCCAAGTTACATTTTAAAACACACATACATTTTAAAAATGTTAAATCATGTAAACATAAAAAATAAGCCTTTAAAACTACATGAATAAAATACTAGCTATGAATCCTTTACATTAAAATAGGTACATAAAAGACAAGTAAAGAAACCAATGTATAAAAAATATAAATAAAAGAATTACAATAACATATTGCAAACAAAAATCATATAAATTATTCATATAAATCAGTTTCTTTCTCGGAATCTGTGTCACTTTCAATATTTTCGACGTTACAGAACTCAATATGATGTCGTTGTAATACCTAAAGATCCACTGCTTCTTGACTCATTTTTTTCTTTAAAGCTATCCTCATAACTGGTCGCATTGAAGAAATAAAAGGATCAGAAGTGAGAAGCATCCTTTTGATGACATCTTCGTTTGAATTCTTCCTGGTGTTCTTTCGCGAGTGAAATTCTCGTTAACATCGAAAATCTTTGCTGCGAGCTTTGGATGCTTCTTCAGATAAGATCCCAGTAGGAACCAAGGAGTTCCTTATAATTTCAGCACCATGGATTAGCAACTTGTGCACTGTAGCTGGCATATAGTACCAGCTGTATTGGTCCAGGTACCTTTCTGCAGTACTTCGGCCATATTCTTTGTACTTGTCGACGCTTATTTCTTCACCAGATGTAATGGCTTGAAGTATGACTGCAAATCTTCTAATCAATTCTTCATCCACTCCTGTTATCTCGGCTGTCTGTTTTGGGTCATCGAAGAATTTTCGTGCGTTATTTCCATCGTTCGTTATTCCAGAGCTCTGTTTGACCACGTCCACAAGAAGACCAAGCTTCTGTTGGAATCGTTCTTGCAGCAACTGCTTTTTGGTCAGCATGACAGCCTTATCTTTATCTCCTCTTACTGCCCAAGTCTTCAACTCCAGTCTGTATGCTATATGTAGCAAACATTCCATGCAGTTAATTTGGGCATGTAACGGAGATAAGCCGAATTTTAACATGTTGTTGGCTACTTCTTTTCGTATTACTGCATCAATATTGTTCATCTCGCTCGGTTTTGCTAGACATAAATAGCAAACTGCACTGGAAAGAGCTTCGGATAAATAACTGCAAACTTTTCCGTCGATCATAGTCATGACTAGATCATGATTTATTTTTATATTTCTGCATTCTGAGGGCACCAATGCAGCTATTTCCTCTTCCATTTTCTTCATTTCTTCTTTTACGAGAGACTCGCTTTCTTTTGCGAAAAGAAACTGTACAGGTCTACAGTAGAAAACTGAGCATGGCTTCGGGTTTTTCCATATAACTTCAGTCCCGTTAGATAACTGCAGCGGAACAAGTGTTGTCATAAACAGAGATTCATCTGTTTCACCTCCTTCAATGCTTTGATTATCTACTTTGGTTTGATGAACCGTCGAAACCCCACTTGGATAACAAAACCAGTGTTTTACCCATGTAAGCAGACAGTTCTGGTAAGGTTTTCAAAATTTGTTGTATGGTTATATTCAACAGAGCTTGCAGATCTAGTTTCGCCATGGTGTCATTTATAATGAAAGCCTGATCGGGAGGATAACAGCTTGACTTGGCTTGCTGAATCTTGTAATACGATGGGTGAAAGTCTGTTAAGCCCTCACGCATTGTCATCTCTCTCAGTGTAATATATTTCCACTTTGATAATCCCAGAGAAAATAAAAGGCCTAGCGCTTTTTCTGGCGTAACTGTAGTTTTCTTTAATTTCTTCATTTCTATATCGTTATAGATTTTTACTGCTTCTTCAGGATTCTTCTTAAATTACTTTGCCTAAACATTCGTTTCCTTCTTTCTTCAAATTTTCTATTGTAACACAGATTGATTCATCGGTGTCTTCATGACTTTCATGTTGTAGCCTCCTTTTCCTTTGTTTTGCTCCCAAAGATCCAAATGGTACTTCAGTGCAAGAACTTATGCCTTCTTGGCATACCGAAGCTGTTCCATCTGGTATAATATGTGAAACAACACAACATGGCCAGTCAATACTCATTACGAGCCAGTTTTCATATTTTTTTCTGAAAATATCCTGGGTTCTATTTGCTGTCTTCCATCTCTTGGTAACTTGTTGACTGAATCTTCGACAGAATTCTCGAAGTATATCAAGATCTTCATCGGACAGATGATGAAGGTTCAATAGCGATACAACTTTTTCCAACAAAGTAGAGTAGTTGCTTAGCTTTCCACACTGCTTCAAAACCACGAACAAGTCAAGTTTAGTTGTCAGACTTGCGATTCCATATTTTTCTCTTTATGATTTGGGTAAGTATGTTTTTTTAGCAGGACAAAATGTCAATGAGCACATAAAATATTTTACCTTCCATTTATACGCAACTACAATACCCCTAATGGTAATCAAACTCCAATTCCTAGTATACCTCAGGTGTTATTAACTAATTCGGTGATTTAGTCATCATACATGATGTTATTGTTAATATTAATTGTGAAAATATGAAGATAGACGCTTAAATAACTTGAAAAAATATTGCTTGCTACCCCCGGTGACGGCACCGGCGGGACTCTAGGAACTTGAGTTTTCAAGTGTCACTTTTTTCTCTCGAAATAGGTTTTATTACTCATTACTACACTAAACAATGTGATGAGAGACAATTTATAGAGCAAACGGACGCGTAAGAATTTTTCGAAGAAAAATCTGTATGAAGCTGACATGAAAAGTGGCTATAACTCTAGAATCGCAAGTTTGGCCGTAATATCCTTGCAGATGTAGTGCTACTTATTTGTGATTTTTCAGCATACTTTTTATAGCGGTACCTTTTGCGATTTTTAAAAATATAATTATAATGTGTACTTTGTACTAAAATGAGTAGTTCTAATGCTTTTGTGTCCTGATTATGCGTAGTTAGATATTCCTGTACCCTAGTCTATGAAATTAAAACTGAGCATATACATTATGTGTTTAATTAATAAGACTTGTTTTACGAATTATTAAAGTGATATTAACGTTTTTGGGAATTCATGATAAAGAAACGGTCTTTATATTTAATGTGCAATCAATCAGCCTGTATTTGTCCACTGCTGCATATAGGCCTCTCCCAGGGCAAGCCACATTACTCTATCCTCAGCAATCCTCACCCAGCCACCACCAGCGATATTTTTGGGATCATCGGTCGAGCGAACTGGTAGGTGTCCTACTTGGCGTCTGCCAGTTCGTGGTCAGTGAATGTGCAATTAGTAAAAATATATTTTGAAAAATTGGTATTTTATTAAAACCTTTCTTACTTTGGTGAATGTCGTCTAATGTACATATTATCCCTTTACAAAATAAAGGGATAATATGTACATTATATATAACACGCCTAATTTTAATTTCATAGGCTAGGGCATATGGTATAGGGTATATCTAAAGTTGGTCTAACTAGTCATTTAAGTATAAAATACACATTATTAATTTAAAAAAAATCGCAAAGGGCCCTGCTATAAAAAGTATGCCGAAAAATCACAAATAAATAGCACTTTTTACATCTCCAAGGATATTACTTTTCATGTCAGCTCCATAAAAATTTTTCTTCGAAAAATTCTTACACATCCGTTTGCTCTCTAAATAGTCTCTCATCACATTGTTTAGTATAGTAATGATAATGAGTAATAAAACCTATTTCGAGAGAAAAAAGTGACACTTGAAAACTCAAGTTCATATGTCTTTGAAACGTGATTCTCAGCCCACCGTGCGGCGCCGACCGGCCCCGGAGTCGCGAGCCGGTGCCGGGCCGGTGAGACAACACAAAGACAGACAATAGCCCTCGCCGTTTTAGCTAGTGTGCTAATGTGTCGCGCGGGCTCCTAGATTATTTACTATCTATATTAATTTTAACTAAGGCAGATACCCAGAGCATAGGTAGCTTACTCACATATCACGTGCTTACAATCAGAGTATATAACCACTACCTACGTTTACAATCTTACGCAGAACATACCTACTCTCAAAAGTAAAACACGCTCCCACACACGGCGATGGATGCAGAGATGTTGCTAGGGCAACTTGGCAACGACGCGTCGCCTAGGTACTCACCCCGCACTACTTGGCAACGTCGCCTGGCACCCCGAGCGCAATCGTTCGTTGGACGAAAAATGATTGCGTTTGTTTTAACTTTCTACCAACAGAAATCTGATCTACCTATTTAGAAGAGCTGATGTAAATGTAAAAAGATACAAATTACTAGTGTTGAATCTACAACAAACTACATTTGTAGAAGATCTAAAATAATTAGTTCTTCGTTATAATAGTTTTATAGCACCCATGCGATGAATGAACAAAGTGTGTGAGCAGGCATGAATATGTCTAATTTGTATAATTATGGATTAGGTACCAAATCGGTATCTAGCAAGCAAGCATAGTAAGTAAAAAAATCAACTGGCCAAGTCCGAGTCTGACTTGCGCACGAAGGGTTCCGTAGGTACTATTATTAATTAAATTATTTATTTTTGAAGTGAATACAACGAAATATTCTGTAAATATTGTAAACGTCGGCGAGACATCGTGAGACACGCAACATTAGCCTATAATGAAGCCTTTTTTTGAAGACCACGACTGCTCAGTAGAGCGTAGGTACAGACTAAGAAGAATTTATAGTAACAAGTAATATAGAAATTTACAAGTAATTAGGCTTAGTGGTATATCTGAAATCAAAAGTTGTGAACCGGGTAATTTCAACAACTAAGAAAATGGGAACTTAAATGCTGTGCTGCATATCTATATATTTTATCAATGTCACATTCATTTTTAATGTTTCTATTGCTTCCTAAGGTACAAATTAAAGATCACTTGCGTAAAATTGTTTTTCATTCACAATACCTAATTCGAATCTCTAGTTTTCTGACCGCGTCCTTAAAATGTTGCATTGAAATGTTCCTTACCCTCAAATTGCCTTAAATGTAGACTTCACACCTCATACTAACGGAAAATCCGCAAAATGAAAAAAGTATAATTTTGAATTCATGCAAATATAGTCTTAGATAATAACTGAATTTGAAAGTTGAGTTGTCTATATCAGGCCACTCAGAAAGTTTTGAAAAATAGTTTTTATGTATAAGACATTGGCCACTAGTAGTTGTTATGAAAACGTCATTTATTTAAAAGTAAAAATACTACTGTTCGATTTTCAAATTTCCCTCCGCATTTTTTGAGAGCCAAAATGGATCGGCATTCAGAACATTTTCGTGCTATGATTTTATACTATTTCAAATGTGGCTTAAGACCTGATGAGTCATGTGATCGACTTCGAATTGCTTTAGTGAATGAAGGACCTTCAAAAACAACCATCTACCGCTGGTATAGCGAGTTCAAACGCGGTCATCTTACTTTGAGGGAATGAACAAAGGAGTGGTCGTCCTATCACGGCTGTCACCGAAGAAAGTTTGCTGGCAGTAAAAAAAATAATTCAAGAAAACAGACGAATTAAGTACGAAAAGATTCAGCATACACTGCAGATTGGTTCAGGAAGTGTTCACAAGATTTTGCACAAGCACCTTCCCGTAAGGAGAATAATTTTTCGCTGGGTGCCGCACAACCTCACCGAAGCTCAGAAGCAGGCCCGTGTGGATTGGTGCCGTGATTTGTTACAAAAATTTGATGCTGGCTCGTCACGGCGCGTTTACGACACTGTGACAAGTGACGAATCCTGGATTTCTCAATATGATCCAGAAACAAAGCATCAGTCGACAGTTTGGTTGTTTCAAAATGAACCAACGCCTACGAAAGTGAAGCGATCGAGGAGCGCAGGATTTTTTTTATAGTTTCTTCACTTTGACGGGGTACCTAACTTCAATTCCACTTTGAGACCAAAGCAGCATCAACGCTGAACAATAATAATATTGGCCTTTTTGCATCTACTTAATGAGATGATTTATACAGCGTCCAGTGGTATCTTCACTCACACTAGATGGGTGAAGGGCCCACTCCGACGCTGTAGTGCCTGGGACATGGTTTTATAGCTGGTGTAGGCTTGCCCAGCACCTATACCATCCTGACAGCTTAGTCGGCCTAGCCCACAGGAAAGACTAGTCAATACGTGCGGAGCCAACCAGGCCGCGGGTTTCCTCACGATGTTTTCCTTCACCGTTAGCGAGTGGTATTGCAACTACAAATTCTCAAATGTACGTAACTTTGAAATTAAACAAAGTCATTAAACGCTGAATGGTATAACACAAAATGCCTGCCAGAAGTTTTTTTCTGAATTGAGCAACAAGCGATTGAACAACGGGCTCCGCGGGGTCCTTCTTCACCACGACAACGCGCCCGCGCACACTGCGATCAAAACGAGGGACTTCCTGGACTCCACACAGATCAGAGTCTTAGGAGACCCTCCCTACAGTCCTGATTAGGTTCCGTGTGACTTCTTTTTACTGCCTAAAATAAAAAATCTGCTCAAAGGGATACAGTTTTCATCGCCGGAAGACGCGCTAGCAGCGTTTGAGAAGGCCGTGGAAGAGGTGTCTGCGGAGGACTGGAATAAATGTTTTGAAAATTGGTTCAGACGCATGATACGTGGTATAGAGGCTGGTGGAGAGTGCTCTGAAAAGATTAAATAAAAATAGTTTTTAGGTATAATGTGAAATTTTATTCTCTACAATGTTTGTCTTATGGGTATTTCAATTTTGATTTCGGCTATACCAATAAATCGAATTTAAAGTTTTAGACAATCATGCTGTGTGGTTTCGGCTTAAAGAATAGCACCAACCCAAATTCTTCCCGCGGGTGTCGTAAAAGGTGACTAAGGGACACAAACTGGGGGGTGGGCAGCAGCGCCCCCTGCAGTACAATGCCACCAATCTGCGATCCTCAACCCGCATGCCCAGCGTGGGGATTATGGGCATTAACCCCCAATGATGGTATAAGACAGGCCGCTCTGGTCATCACTAGGGGAGGGCTATGTCCAGCAGTGGACTCCATAATATAGCCTGAAGAAGAAGACAATCATACAACGCAAAATTTAACTCTCTTTAATATTGCAATAACGAAGATTCCAGTCCAAAGTACCGTTTCCGAGCTAGAAGCACAAAACTGAAAGAAAGTGTGAGAAGTTCGCGGTTTTTTGGCCCCCAAAAGTTGAGCTCACCTCCTGGGACCGTGCGAATTCGCATTACACGCATTTAAGATCAAATGATGGTATAAAATGATATCCAGCTTTCTGGAAATTAATTCCTGGATTTTTTTTAATTTGATTGACCTATTATATTAACATCAAGAATTTAAAATGTCAAGAACATAAAAAAAATAACATTCCATGCGATAATAAGTAAAAATGTCAAACAAGAGAGGTCACGGGGATAATATCAAATAGTATATCATTGTTATACTTATTTTAATCAATATAATTATCAGTCAGAAATTCGATTATTGTATGATAGCAGTTTTTAAATAATATATTTTTTTATTTGTGCTTGAACAAGCCTAAGTCCAGTTCTCTTAATGCACTAGACAGCTTATTATAAATTACAGGGCCCATGCAAAATACACTTTTGTGCACCAGCGCTGTATTTGTCCTCTGCGTAAACATATTTTCGTTTTATACCGTTTTGATCACTGACTGACTTGTGAAACTCGTATGAAACTAAATAGATATTGTGACTTTTATAACTACGCATGCCTATAGTATATTTTTGACTAAGGAACTAATAACCACGACAGTAAAATTGTATATTTTGACTTAAATTCTGGTTAACTGAAAACGGCATATTTTTATCTAGATTAGAAACTTAAAACCTCTCAAGAACTACATTTGAGCTGATGAACTTCGTAACAATGTCCACCAGATAATGTGCTACTTAATGAAAGTATTTGATGAACAAAGTGATTTTTTTTACTTAAATTTGAAGTTCTAAATTCCCATCTCTGAAAGTCTTCATCAGAACATCACCAAATTACCCTGGGACAGCTTTTATATTATATTTTATGAAACATATGCATATTATTTATGAATGGGCCTCATTAGGCCTTATTTGCTGCTGTCCATTGAAAAGTTCTTTTCTCCATCTCTCAAAGTCTTCATGACATCTTCACCAAATTAAAATGGGACCAATGGGACGCTATACCTAGTAGAACAAAAAAAAATATCGAAATAGGTTAAGATTTGACGAAGATAATGCGAAAACATAGTGAAAAATAATTAACATACGCGTCGATGTGATAACCTCTTTTGAAGTCGGTTAAAATGGAAATGACTTTCATTAAATAAATATGTACATCATCTATAAAAATATCAACTGTAGCTACACGGTTCATGAGAGTTTACGTTCAGCTTGGGGACAGACCGACAGACGGACATACCATCTTAGCAATTGGGTCCCGTTTTTACCCTCTGGTACGGAACCCTAAAATCTATGTTTTAGTTGGAAGTTATACTTAAAGGGCTATAGTTAATTGTTGTTTATGTAGTTAATTATTCCAAGACATTATAAAATGTAAAGGTGATATGCTGTCGACTGTTCCTCAACAGCAAGTTGCGAATTCAAAAACTAGGGGGTACAAACTGCGACCACGAGTTCTTATAGGAAGCTGCCATAATAATCGGTACCGTTTTTAGTAAAGTTTTAAGCAACTTATTTGTCAATAAATCACATAAAAATTAAAAGATGTACCAACATAGCTTAATCGATCTGTACTAGAAACCTTAAAAAAAAAATATTTCTTCTACCTATTTTGCAAAATGTGAAATATCTGTGAACCATCCATGAGGTATATTTTCGTGTATCGTTTTAGAAAATTTCTAAACATTTACCACGGATATCCGTGACATTTACTATCTGCGAACGGTTTAATCAGTGATGTCTGCGCGCGCCCCAGTCCCTTCTGTGTGGCCCAATTATTTCTATTAGCGCCATCTAACGTGGAGTAGCATAGACTAGTGAGATTGGGCACAAGCAACTCATTATCAAGTACGGTAGCTGACTGGGTTAGGAAAGATTGATTAAAATAATTAAGTTATCTCGATCTTAATAACTTATTGATTAAATCATTGGATTTTTTAATATTAATTTATAAAAAAATAAACTATTAGGGAAATGTGGTTCAATTTCGTTATTATACAGAAAATGTAATAAGTTAGTCACAAATTTTACCGACAAGCGACGTCAGCGCCAGGATCCGAAAAAAGCTATTGAATGATCTTCTATCCTTACTTCAAATTCAATGCTAGTACCTAAGCAGGCAAGACCAACCTTGGTATAGTCTGATAGATTTTAGAATATACCTCAGCTACTACCGGATAGAATCGGATATATTCGTGTAATAGAAATATCGTAACTAATGTGACATTTAATATCACATAACTGTTCAAAATAGTGAAGAAAAGTTTTATACAGAGCAGGAAGTAGTTTTACACTCGTGTGCTTTCGGCGGAAACCGAAGCCTACTCTAAAGTACGAGGTATATTATAAAAGCTAACAGCTGTACCTCGTAATCAGTTACATTATTGAATCATCTATGAACAAGTACTCGAACATCTGTGCTATCTACACCATATATGTTCGAGTAGTACCGTACGCAGCGTACCGTACATTAGTACGGTATGTTTTGTGTGCAATAATTAATAATTAACTATTTATTGAAGAGACTCGGCCCACAGTTGTTATCTTCTTCTTCTTCAGTCTATATTATGTAGTCCACTGCTGGACATAGCCCTCCCCTAATGAGCGCCATAGCGCCCTGTCTTCAGCTTGCCGCATCCAGCATCTGCAGTTTTTCGCAGATCGTCATCCCACCTGGTCGGAGGGTGCCCTACACTACGTTTGCCGAGTGGCGGTGTCCACTCAAGAATACGTTTACTCCACCGGTTGTCGGTTCTTCGCGAGATATGGCCAGCCCACTGCCACTTCAGCTTCAGCTGTCAACAAGTTACTTTTTTTTTAACAGGTACACTTGACTCCGCTCACGCCTGTAAACGAAGACGGATTCTGTGGTTACGTGCTTGCCTATCCTGTACTTATTGGTTTATTCACTCGTAGTCTTAGATGATCACTCTAGTGGTCTAGGTGGTAAAAGCCAAGTTGCAATGGAGGAGACAAAATTATTCATTCAATTGCATGATCTTGTACCCCATTCGAATCGCTTCGTCACACACTATTAAGAGCAGTGCTACGAGTATGTAATAGTACAAAAGTTCACGGGCAATTTGAATTTCAATCAGCTTTTGTCAGGCGTATGTCACTGGGAAACTCAGTGAGTAATAAAAATCAACAGCAATAGGTACCTACTTTTATAATATCGCAACTTCCTAACGTGTTATTTAAATAACGCAATGCATGAAAACTGTTTCTTCAATAAGTATAAATTACAACTCGTTTAATAGTTATCACACTAATATTATAAAGGTGAAAGTTTGTGAGGGTGTATGTTTGTTACTTTTTCATGTCTAAACGGCTTCTTTTTTGAGCAAATTTGGTACAGAGTTAGCTGACAACCTGGATAAACACATAGGCTACGTTTTACTGCGGGAAAATATCTTGTTCCCCTGGGAAGATCGATAAACCGCGGGTAACACCGCCGGGCACAGGTAGTATACTATAATTCTTGATTTATTCTTTATACAAATCGAATTTTACATATTTTTTTTATATATATTTTAAATATTTTTATCCATAATTATTATCTATTATAAGTATATAGTGTATATTTACTTACTTATATATTATATGTACTTATTGAGTACTTGTCAGCTTATCTAATTTTAACTAAGTTTCTCTTCCGTTTTGTTTCGAATGCCTACCATTTAATCTCTTGCACCATCTTTGGTTGACTGGTAGAAAATGCTTATAGCATTAAGTCCGCCACATTGCCATTGTATTTTTTTACTTATGTGCAATAAACGTATTAATAATAATTTTAAGAGGCAAAAGTCGTACAGTATACTTCTTAATTTAATTTACTTTTACACAAGATGCAGTCAAGATTGTATAGAAATAAAAAAAGGCTTAAATTCATTCTTTTTCAAAGTCAAATTCGACGTTGTAGGTCTAAATTAATGTATTTCCCTACGTTTACGTAAGTTTATTATTGTATTCACCTTTTTTGCACTATTCTTTGCAAGTCCCTGCAACATCATAGTTTGTTGAATTGTTGAAAGACAACGCTTTTTGCATCGGCACCGAGCATTGACAGGCACGGCCACGTGTACATATTTAATTGCTTCAATAAAGAATTAAAATAAATAAATTATAAATGAAATGAAACTCGGTTCGACTAGGCCACAAGAAGCGCTCGTGGCCTAGTCGAACCGTGTGATTGGAATCAATCGCTTGCGTTAAGCAACAACAGGCGCGGTCAGGTGCAGTATGGGTGACCGTCCCGTGAGTGACTACCGCTTGTAGCATTTTTTCCGAGCGCTTCCGTGCTTCGCTAGGCACGTTAAGCCGTTGGTGCCGGCTGTCATGTAATAACAGTCGTTAAGCCATGTCAGAGGTCTTAAGGGCGGCTTGATAACTTCTGACAGTAAGACCCGCCACTGTCTTCCAATCCTCCACCAACCCGGAATTGGCCCCCGTGGTGGAGTATGGCCTAACCTACCTGCGATGCACGAAGAGACCCGTGCTCCAGCAGTGGAGACATACAAGGGTTGATATCGAACCGCTTATAACATGAAGCGGCAGATTGTTTTCGTTGTAGAAGGAACTATTTTCAGCTTGTGCTGAATACTACTTTGTCATACCTAATCAGCAGTGATATATAAAACGGGTCTGATCGCGTCCTTTTACGTAATATTAATTAGGCAATTATACTAGCGGGCCCGACAGTCGTTGTCCTGCACTGCAGCGCCATCTGCCGGGCTGATTTGTGAATGTAAACCATCCCAAGCACCACCCTAATGCATACAAAAAATCATTCAAATCTGGCCAGCCGTCTAGGAGGTAATCCGTGACATACACGTACAGTAGAATTATAATATTCATAATTCATACTCGTATATGAGCATCGCGACTCATTAAGAAATACTACCTACAATTGGTGAGCAGATATGATAACTACCGTATTCGATTCTGATTCTGTCGTGAAATGGATCCATGGAATGCATGACTAACGTAGAGTATTCATACCGGATGTGCGATAAAGCAGTTTCCGGGATTTCGAGAATAAACATAATAAGTATAATTTTTTCTTATCGTACAAAGTTTCTTGTTTTCTAATACACATATTTTGTGGGAGAAACGGTTATTGAGTTTTGCGTTTTTAATGAACAGAGTACAAATTTTGATTCGTCCAAGAATCGAAGCATTGAAATGATTTTAAGTTTTGGTTTTTCTCCTATGTGCACGTGTTATGTTAGTGATCGTGTTATTAATGGGATAGCAAAGATAGCAAAGTCAAGTGTGAATCATCGTGTTATCAATGGGCCAGGTTTAGCAAAGTTAAGTGACTCACCTTTATCCATTGTTATCTGATTTATATTGTATACCTAGCGATGCATACGTCACCAGTATCAATCCTAGCACTTCTACAATATTGTTTTATGTTGCAATACACATTCGTAATGTTTTTTTATTATGATAGATAGATAGACAGACAGACAGACAGACAGACAGACAGACAGACAGACAGACGGACGGACGGACGGACGGACGGACGGACGGACGGACGGACGAACGGACGGACGGACGGACGGACGGACGGACGGATATGCTCACATAATGAGCGTATTTTATCTTTAATGAGTGATTGGAATCAATCACTTGAGGTAAGCAACAACAGGCGCGATCAGGTGAAGGATGGGTGACCGTCCCATAACTACCGCTAGTGTCATTTTTCCGAGCGCTTCCGTGCTTCGCAAGGCCGTTTGTGCCGGCTGTTGGCTGTCATGTAACGCCAGTCGTTAAGCTATGTCAGAGGCTTAATAACTTCTGACAGTAAGGCCCGCCATAGTGCTACAATCCTCCACCAACTCGGACTTGGCCCCCCTTGTGGAGTCTGGCCTAACCTAAGGATAATTTTAAAAACCTATTTAGAGGCTAAAAATTCGCTGCCTGTACGTAATACAGAGAATATTGTAAAGAGGTTGGATGGGTGGAGTTTTTAGCCTCTAAATAGGTTTTTAAAATTATCTCACATCTATACGGCACAAATAAATAAACAATACTCTTTCGCACACACTATATCTGAAAAAACACATGTATACATGAAAAGTTACATAATCAAGACGCAGGACTCGCGTTTCGTAGAACTACATAGTACCAAGTTTATTACGGCAATTGGCTTCCCATTAGTTAGCTAACTAATTAGCACAATTAGAATATGGTCGATATTTAATTGGTACAAGAATACTTACATTCAACGTCTTAAAATTAACACAAAAAATGCTTAACAGTGAAAAACAATTACGGCCTTTTTATAAAAAGATGACTCTACTAAAAAAATCCTACAAGTTACGTTCTTCCTTGTAAAAATCTTGAACACAGACTACTTTATTGAGCGTTTTTGGAGTGTTTTAAGGATTTGAGTTTTGAAAATGAATTGATATGATACGCTCCGTACCCAACTTTTGGTGTTTACTTTTTGAAAAAATGTGTTATAGAACTCGTCATGATTTTTATTCTGGTTAGCACCCCAAAGCGCCTTAATGATCACCGTTCGTGTTTAGGGTAATTTTATATTTTCAATTGATATCATTGCGTCCAGCTCGGCATTCCCGTGCACTATAAAACCTTCTAACTGTAAATGTGGATTCGACTATGCAAACACACAAGTCAGTGCAATTGTGTGGAATGGCAGTGTTTTAGTTGAACGTAAATAACACAACAGTCTCCAGACAAAAACAAAAAAAAAACACCCGAAACCGACGTGGGTGCATGCAACTACTGTGGTGCATGAAGCGAAGTTGATCTGTCAGGATCGTGGCAAGCAGTTCCTGGTCTCTGCCTACCCCGCTGGGATACAGCCGTGAGCTTATGTTATGTTAAGTCTCGAGACCACCTTTAGAGCAAGGCCTCAGGCCCCTTGTATGTGTTGAGGTAAACAAAGCACGAACTTGGTAGAGCCCTTTAATTCGATAGGCCAAAATGCAAATATATGCAAATTCTAGCCCTGGAGTCCACGAGACTATATATAAGAGTTTGTCTTAATAGAAATCGATGAGAGCAAGAGTAAATAGTGATTCACGGGTCAACTTTTATGTCCACGTAACTCACGTGGACACGATTTTTAGGGTGCCGTTGTTAGCATTTTTTTATGTAGCCTATAAACGTCGCACTGCAAGGCACAGGGCTTCTCTCAGAGAGACAGAGAGTATGGGCTTAATTACCACGCGAGCCCACCGCAGATTGGCAATTTCTAGCGCATATATATAGTGATTCACGGGTCAACTTTTATGTCCACGTAACTCACGTGGACACGATTTTTAAATATTGCTCGTGCCGAATAAAATCCTAAAATATATATTTTTCTCACTTACAGCCTTTTTATTACTTCTTTCCTCGGAGGGTATCGTTGGACTGGTCGTTTTAAGATGTTGTGAGCGTAAGAAATCCATTTTTCGATTTTGTTTGCAAAATATTAAGCTATAAACCGCCAATTTTTGTTAGAGCAGGTCATCTCCCCCCTGCCTAAATGGTTGATCTAGAAAAATGGAAAAAATCAGGGCACTTAATTAAAAGAAAAACTATCACGGCTCAGTAGGCTTTAAATGTTAACGAGTAATAGGCGAGCAAGTTATAAAAGGAAAAGTTGCGTAGTTCGTGAAAATTGCATAGAAAATTACTTTGCTAGAGTTAAACATTATTCATTAAAAACATTAATGAATAATTTTTAGTAGATGGATGGAGCTGCTCTTTTATCTCTAAAAAGTAATGAAATCTAGACAAGTCGTGCCAAGTCTAAGGTTCCTTACAGCGACTTCTTTATTATTATACTAATGTTGTGTGACTTGGCCGTGATTAGAAATCCATCTGTACTGGAAATACTAAACTAAATCTTATACTGTTTGTTTCGAGAAATCTTAAGATTTTTCCCATCTAATATTTACATAATATTTTTCTTGCATAATCCAGAGCTAGTTTCTTCTAGTTTACCGTCAATGCGCAAGAAGACGCAAAAATAGACTTAACTCCTATAGTAAATTGATCATGCTCCTTTACTTTCCGTTTGCTGAATTTCAATGTCAATGTACAATGTAAGCCGCTGTCTTCGAGCCATAGTGTAGTGGAGAAAAACACCCAACTCTCCGTATCTGGTGTAATAATATCAAAGTTAATAAGTTCACTTGGCAGTGACAGCTACGTCAATAGACGTCGTCAGCCGGGGCCCCAAGGAAACCAATTACGGATACAAGCCTCTTCGTATGTGGATACGAGTATCGTGCATTAAGCTTCTTATGACCTAACGGACCTAACCTAACGGACTTTCACGGTAGACCAATAGCAGACTAGACTATTAAATGCTTAAGAGTCTTTGACAGACGTAAGAAGCAAGGCATTTTTAAAACAATACGATATGAATTATTTAAAGATAATATATTATATGTTTAGTTTGAAATCTCAAAGTAAAATGGGAACATAATAATTTACCCATTAAGTACAAAATAACTTCTACCAAGCATTTGGAAATATACTATTTGGCGGTGATGCTTCCTTGGTTCCGTAAAGGAATTGATACCAAATAGCTAGTCAAATTGAAAATGCTTGTGACCAAAATCTTCCCTCTGTTTCTGGAGTGCTTCACTTACGAAAGCGTTGATCCGTTTTAAAATCCCCAAACCGTCGACTGGCGCTTCGTTTCTAGATTGTATTGAAATTTAAGACTCATCATAAACACGTCTAGACGAGCCTGCTTCAAATATGCTTATCTCGGTACCATTAAAACAGGGCCTGCTTCTGAGCGTGTCGGTGAGTTTATGCATCAAACTATCCTCCTGGCGTGAAGATGCACGTGTAGAATGTCGTGAAGGCTTTCCAATCCGATGTGCAGTATGTGCTGAATCTCCTGATATTCACCTTTTGTCTAAGGATTAAATGTTTCACTACTAACACGTTTTCTTCCAGAACAGCCGTCAAAGGGCGACCCTTCTTCCTTTATCCGCCAAAGTTAGTCGACCACGCTTGAATTAGTTATAGCAACAATACATTGCTTATGCCGTTTGAAGACTATCGTACGATTCGTCAAGTTCCTGGGGATACTTGAAATCGTAAAAAACCAAAACTCGAAAATGTTCCTTGCGTAGCAGACACGATATTTAAATAAACAAGCTCGCAAAATTGTGAACGTCCTTATTTTACCTATAAATAATCATTAAAATAGATCATAAAGTGTGTCATACGTAAAAAAATTTTTTCGCAATACTTTCTGAGGCCTGGTATATGTTTATACAGAGGCTAAACCCAAATTTTCATATTTAGAACTTCATAAATTACAATCTTTTATACTTTCATACGCACGCATTGTTCAACGACGAACGTTGTAAATTATGTATTGGTTCATTCCAAAAATGAATTTTTCATCATTGATTTTTAGGGTTCCGTGGCCAACTAACTAAAAGACCATCACAATGTTTTTTGGCTGTTTTTAGGGTACCTCCCCTACACCTAAATTAGGAGTGGATTTTTTTTTCTCGTGTACACGATGGTGTAACGACACCATAGGGGTATCGTGGGAGACAATTTTTCGATTTAGCGACAGGGTTGCGAAATTTTAATTTAGAGTATAGCGTCTCTCCCCCCTATTCCTCTCTCAGCTAAACTGCTGATTTTTCAGCTAAACTGCTGATTTTAGGGACGAGAAAAGAATCAGGGTATTTAATGAACTTAAAAGGAAAACAAATCACGGCTAGTAGGCTTTACAAGTTGACGAGTAGGTAATATGCGACGAACATAGAAAAGGAAAATATAAAATATAAAACGAACATAGAAAAGGAAGAAGTTGTTAGTTCTATGAAACCGGTAGAAATCCCCTCCTTCTACGAAACCCTACACTGCGCGTGGCTCAACATGCACTTGGCCGGTTTTGAATCGTACAAACTCTCCGCATACAAGATTAATGTTAAATATAGTTTCGATAGCTTTCAATATTGCATGAATCTTAGAAAACATTTGACTATTGAAAATATAAATATATTTCATTGGTTTTATGTATTTTATAATTCGAAGAAAATTTTGTTCCAAAAGTGTGCTAAATAAATGTTTTGAGTTATTTTAATAACACTGCACCGTAACAAAGCCCCACAAAAGGTGGTATTGCCTCTAATAGACTGATTTGTCGAGAACTGGTTGTTAATTAGGTCCGGGCAGCTTATGTAATGTGTTAAGCCTGTTTTTTCTCATATTTTAAACAGATTTCTAAAATAAGAACAAATTAAATTAATTTGCTTAGAATGGAGTACAAATGAAGTCATCTTTAAAAATTTGAAACGCACATTCTGGTGGGTAAGTCACCTACGTTGTAATATGCCAAGCCATAATATATCTTTAAATATGAAAAAGAAAAACCAATTTATTAAATTTTCCAACAATCATAGAACAGTATTTTCTAAGGTTAACACGAGTACTAGACATAATTAAAACTGTTTTAACACGGATTCAACATATAACGCGAAATTCTCAATTCAGAAACTGGCCCAAAGACCTAAACTGAAACATTAGATAACGTTTTTGGGGTAATCTCATTTATAATTTATTAGAGATCATAAGAAAAAATATCTTATGTACAATAAGTAGAAGTTCTTATTTTTATTAAGTTGAAAGGATACACATTGCAAATTGTTCTATGATTAAAACTGTTTAGTACGGATTTCACTCGTTTATTATATTTTTTACAATTTTCCGACGTTTCGGCACTTTTACAGGTGCCGTGGTCTCGGATGACTGAGGTGACAGGCGTCTTTTTGAAAGCATTAACTGTTAGTTTACTGCCCTCGGCAAAAATTCCAAAATAGGTAAATCAATTATTTTATATAAAGTCATCAATATTGATTATTAGTAATTGCAGTTAAAAATTAAATTTATAAACCAATTATTTACATGAACTAAAAATATTGATTATTAATTGAAATTAAAATTGCCTGTATCCCGAAGATGTAGACGGACAGAAGGATCTGCCACTTGCCACGATCCTGACACATTTCTTTTGCTTCATCAACATTCATTAGTCGTTTCAAGCACACACGCCGGTTACGCGTACATTTTATCTTGCCCTTTACTAATATGCCCCTATTATTTAAATATGAAAAATAGCTACAACAAAAAACACCAGCACCTTCAATCAATTTTGTTAACTAGTTGAAAGTAGCTGCTTGTCGGTGCCAACAACACAGAAACATAGCAAAATGTAACGACGTTAAACAACGCCACGGCCCGCGTTCCATTTTTCTCGAAAATTCCGTGGTGAAAATTAATTTTCGGTTGGCGCCCTCGATATTATTTCACCATTCACCCCAAGCCTTTGTAAGCTATACTTGTCCTTATTGCCTATTGTATTTGGAGGCTAATCACTGTATTGTTGTGATCTATTCATCGCTTACAGTTGAGGATCGGCCGCTTTGTTCTACAAATGACCTAGGCCCGTCGTGACTATCCAATGTTACAATTACCACAGACAATCACATAGATTTAGCCATAAATAAGGCTGTACAAAAGGGGCAGTTTGATACGTTTTCATATGATTACGTAATAATAGATTACTATGTTCTAAATGTTTGAGATACTTACCTAAGCAACATAAGTGGGTCAAGATTTTTACCAGGTGTTTATTTTGAAACAATGCTATTGGAATACTCGATCTATATTTTAGAATTAGCAAAATCTCTAAAAGGTAACCCAGACTTATACGAAAGATCGGACAGGAAAAACAGACGTGACTTAGATAAAGTTAAAGTACCTAAAGCCAATACAGCTATGATGTACAAAGGCATTTTGTGTATGGCACCATTGATTTACAATAAAGTCGCAAAAGATATTAGAAATTTAAATTCTAATTTATTTAAAAGGAAATTAACCGAATACTTATTAGAGAAATGTATTTACAAAATAAGTGAATTTTTGACTGCCAGATAATCTCGATGTCGATAAAATTGATAACCTATTGTGATGTGTGACATTATAATGGAAAATTTTGTAACAATTTAATTTTAATTGAATAATCCTATAAATTGTGTAATAATTGTATAATTTGTATAAACTAATTATTTACTAAGTACAAAGTGACATAAAACTAATAATTTATTTGACATTGTAAATAATTTAGTTTTTTACATCTGTACGCCGCAAGGTAAAATATGGACCACCTGAAAGTTTTTTGCATACACCTGTACGCATTACGATGTTTGTAGCAACCCATATTTCACAAATAAAGTATTTGTATTTGTAATACTGTAACAAAAACACAATATTTGTGTCTGTGGAAGAACTTATTTTTCCTCAGTAACAACACTCTTGTCTTAACAGACGACATTGTAATACCTGGTGTTTTACGAATAGCGGTTAGTTCACATAACCATGCAGCTAATTAAAATTACAAAACTAAAAGGTAACAATAATTGTTTTTATTGTACTAGGATTCAGAGCAGGAACGTTTCTTTGATTACCTAACCTTCCTAGTGCAAAATATACAAAATAAATTCAGTGTGGTCGTTATCACTGCTCCTGTTTCTTCAATATGTATCATAAATAGATATCCCACAATCCCACATCCCACGATACTGAAGAAACGCTATCTAGGTTTGAAGCTCAAAGAAAACTGTTACCGCAATACACCAAAATCGCTGTGAAGTAGAGTTGAAAGGACACGCAGACGATTTTGTAAAATTAAACGGCTGATAAAAAGATCCGGCGCAAGACGTAGCTGGTAGGGATAAGGAAAGTGATTTTCGCATTGTTCGCAAAAACGCGAACCAAATCCTATTTCCCCTTTTCATTGAGCGCATTAAACAGATCAATAAAAGTAAAGGATTCCATATCTTTTGCTCTGAGATCCTTGCGGCGAATAGAACGGATCAAAGATAAAATTTCTTTTTAGGGAAGTTGGGTACGTCAGGGAATCCAATATTGTTGTCCAATAAGTTCATTGAATCGGCATTTGTAAGCGTAAAATATTTGAATACATTCGGAAAAAATAGATACATACATAGAGGAGTTAGCGGGCGACGCATATTTACACTTGTTGCTGCTACATTTTCATATTTTAAATATTTTTTTATTTAGAACACGAGTAAGGCTCTTAGCATGATTAAGTTAAAAATGAAAAGTGGCAAATTTTATTTACTAATTATTTCATTGGTTCGTTTGAGTTATACGAGTATAATTTGTAATATAGTATACGAGTATAATGTATAATTAATATATAACCTTGTTAATTTGAATTATTTTACATTGTAACATTTTTAACTTTAAGGAAGTATTTATACACCCGACATGTTTTTAATACTATTAAAAAAATTTTGTTTGTTTTAAATTATATTATAATTTGGCAGAATATCACGTTTTTACTTAACTTATCTCTAAAACTTTTCTTTTTAGGCATTTTTAAATGCACATGCCATTTATTACATATATATATATATACACACATATATATATATATATATATATATATATATATATATATATATATATATATATATATATACACATATATGGATTTCTTTAGATACATTAAAATGTATATATTTTTACGCCTTTATGGCAGGAGAGCTATCTGAATCCTGACTGAACACCAATTTAATGTACATACCTACTTATTATCCACAAATAAATGCTTTATGATAATTATGATAACGATAGCTTGATTTTTAAGTAATTAACATAACTTGAAAAGTTGAACCTTTAACAAAAAGTAACTTTAAGTACAACATTTTTTAACAGTTCCTGGGTACTTCGAAGTGCATTCAAGTAAAAATGCGTCGTTACGTCGCTTATCGTTGATACAAGACATCCGAGTAGCTTCCCTTACTTTGCACCTTATAGATAGATACCTTGGACATAAGGAAAAAAACTCATGAGTCTAACGCGGAAGCAGTTCTCTTCGTTGATCTCTGGTTGATCTTGGCGATTCGTCAGTCCAATCTAAACTGACACTTTAGAGGTTGAGGACGTTATTTTCCTACACTACGCGCACTCGTAGCGTAGTCGCACCACGTGATTAGAATCAATCACTTGAGTTAAGCAACAACAGACGCGGTCAGGTGCAGGATGGGTGACCGTCCCGTGACTACCGCTTGCAGCATTTTTTCCGAGCGCTTCCGTGCTTGCCAAGGCCGTTTATGCCGGCTGTCGGCTGTCATGTAACGCCAGTCGTTAAGCTATGTCAGAGGCTTAATAACTTCTGACAGTAAGGCCCGCCAGTGTTACAATCCTCCACCAACTCGGACTTGGCCCCCGTTGTGGAGTCTGCTTCTAACCTAACCTTCCTGGGATGCATGAAGAGACCCGTGCCCTAGCAGTAGGGACATACAAGGGTTGATATCGACGCGCACCGAATACTGAACGATACCAATCATCTAATTGTGAAATCAGCATGGAATTTGACAGTTAGACGATTCAATCCCCTCAGCCTGGGTAGTGCGTTGACGCTAGTAGCGCGTTTCGTTATAAATTTCGTAAGTCGCGATTTTGTAATTGTCAAATTCTGACACTTTGGCGCTAACGCGTGACTCGTACCATCGCTGGTTTTAGTGCGCATAATTAGGTCTCTGGGCGATCAATTCGGTCATACGAGAGCACGCGCGAGGTCGTCGCGTCTATAAAGAGGCACGCTTGTTTTTACGCATATTCTGTGTTAATTTAATTTATTGCAGAATATGCGTAATAACAAGGAAATGCCTGTTCTGGTTTAAGAGAAAAAGGCCTTTGTAAGTCGAACAGAGAGAGAGACTGTGTAGATAGGGTCCCGTTAGCTCTTTTCGGGTACGGAGCCCTACGAATGTATATTCTTAAAATTCGCTTTTACTTGGTATATACAGAGGTTCGAAATTTCACTGATGCCGGTAAGTCACTCATTAGCGCAGTTGGGACTAGGAGAGCGCTGGCACGGTTAGTCACAGGTAGCGGGATCGAGTAGAGTGGAATTTTAAGCCTCTAAATAGGTTTTTGAAATAGACAGCGTAACCAACGTAAACCAGTGTAAACAAGTCGCAACCAATTCAGAGCTATATTTTGGGGTAGCGATTCATTGAAGCAAAGCAGCATTTGACATTGTGATTCATTGAAGCAGGGAGCGTCAATGAATCACAATGTCAAAAAACGTCAAAAAAAATGAATCTTGATTTTTAGCGACCCTGGTTCTAACGTACGCCATATATCCGCCTAGTTCTATTGGATTTTTTTATTTTAATGGGCAGTTAGTTGTACCTCATTAAAGTTAGTGGTAGCAAGTGGCCAAACATTCCATATTTTCCGGGAGATTCGTGAATACAACGAGAGTTCAATAAAGTAGATACCAATGTAAATAATAAGTGAGATATAAAATCAAAACACAGCTCAGTATTTAATCTAACTTTAATCTAACAATTGTTAGTTGTACGGAAATTGTTCGGAAATCGAATTTTGTCTTTTAATGGGTAGTTGTATGTCATTAAAGTTGAGTGACCTTACATTCCGAATTTTCCGAAAGATTTGTGAATACACCGAGAGTCCATAAAGATACCTATGTAAATAGTAAGTAAGCGAGATTGAAAATCAAAACACAACTCCGGATTTAATCCGTCCGCAAATTATGCGTCGTATAATTTAATCCTTTACCGCATACTGTTTCAGATTTGGAACACTTACAAAAATATTCCTAGGGATTACAGCCCTAGGAATATTTTTGTAAGTGTTCCAAATCTGTGGACAAATTAATGTTAATTTGTTAGCTAGATCAGCATTGTTATTTTCAAAGTCAGGACTGAGGAGTATAAGTACCCCTAAGTATTCCTATAAATAGTAAATAATAAAAATTCATGGACATTTTACATAGATCTCGTTAGCCCTATACTAAGTACAACTAAATGACTTGTGTTATAGGTGATTGATTTAATACAATACATCCATAGATAACATCCAAGACCCGAGACAAACTAGAAAACTTCGTTTCCTAGTTTGACCCGGCCGGGGATCGAACCCGAGACCTTCGGTTTTACAGTCAGCGCACCAAACCGCTGCGCCACCAAGGTAAGTAAAATTATTGTTTTGCACATGCTGGACTGCATGAAGTTCTATATTAGGAAGAAATATTAAATAAGTAAAACGTAATAAACAAAGTCATTGGTACATGCCATCACGCGGGATCGAACCTGGGGCTCTCGCTTGCCAGTCCATAGTTCTACCCACTGACCTGCCACCGCTCGTAAATTTGCGAATTTGTAGTCGCAATACCACACGCTAACTGTGAAGGAAAACATGTGAGGAAACCCGCGGCTTGGTTGGCTCTGCACGTATTGACTAGTCTTTCCTGTGGGCTAGGCCGACTAAGCTGTCAGGATGGTATAGGTGATGGGCAAGCCTACACCATCTATAAAACCATGTCCTAGGCACTAAAGCGACGGAGTGGTCCCTTCACCCATCTAGTGTGAGTGAGGATACCACTGTATGCTGTATAAATCATCTCATTACGTAGATGCAAGAAGGCCAATCATCATCATCATCATCAAAACGTAATAATAAATAAATCGGGTAACAATGTTCGTTATCCAACTCCTCCCAAAAGGTTTCACCGATTTTTATGATTTTTTTGTGTAAATATATTTGGTAGGTCGGAGGTTAATTAATAAGGCGAAACAACGTTTGCGAGGTCAGCTAGTCTAATACGAGTACATGAAAACATCGTGTCACGTGTTTGTTATCGAACGCCTCCGAAACGGAATCACCGTTTTTTTATATTGTATGGAATCGAGTAACGCCTTACTTTGTAATGTGTATATCGCACCCTCAGAACGAAAGAGGCCTAAGTCAAGAAATAGTGAAATTGAGTTACCATTATAGAGTCATAAAAAGGTATGCCGTGGACGAAAGATTCGCTATGCACTTTTTTTACAATAAGTGCCTTTGTTTTACTATTCATCGGATAGAGCATACCTTTTTATGTCTCTCTATGATTGTTAGGTACTCAATTTTTTGAGATTTTTTTGAGTATTTAAACTATTTTTTGACTTAGGCCTCTTTCGTTCTGAGGGTGCGATATAATGCGTAATATTAAGTGTTGTCTTTTTGTTTAAGTTTATTTTAATTTTATATAACTCTATCGCATTAGGTAACTGTAATGATAGATGTTAAGTGGTGATACAAATAAATACAAAATACAAATACTTTGCGGAAATCCATAATAGACTTTAAAATGAGAAAATTACTTTCCTAAATTCCGCCAAAAACCCCACAAGCACCATGCGGTTAGTTAATTCACCGCCCTACCTCCCGCTTTTTCAAGTAGAAGCAAGATACGAACACACCAACCCCCGACACCAAAACTTGTGTGAGAAATTATCGAGAATTTATCGTCATATTTTGGACAGTTGACACTTCTTCTTCTTCTTCAGGCTATATTAGTCCACCGCTGGACATAGCCCTCCCCTAATGAGCGCCATAGCGCAGCGTTGTGCCATCATTGGGGGGTAATGCCGATAATCCCAACGCTGGGCATGCGGGTTGGGGATCGCACTTTGGTGGAATTATACTGCAGGGGGCGCTGCTGCCCATCCCCTGGTTTCTGCCCCTTAGTCGCCTTTTACGACACCCGCGGGTATAATTGACACTATATCGTTATAAATTGCACCCTATGTGTTATTTTGATTTGTAAGCTATATTATTGAAAAGTTTCATTCTAGTTTAGGACTAGGGCAAATGATTGTGTTGTATAAATGATTGGCTGTTATTGTATATTTTTTATGTATTCTATAAACGTCCCAATGCAGGGCACAGGCCTTCTCTCAGAGAGAGATTCTGGGCTTCATTACCACGCGTGCCCACCGCCGTTTGGCTATTTCAAGCGCTGAGGTATATTAACATGCAGACACTAATTTTTAATTTACTAATACTCATACCGACACGATGGTCAGACGACATCGTGAGGGTTGCGGGTCAGAAATAGATCTGATTAGCAAGGAATGGCGCAGTAAAAAGGAGGCCTATGCCCAGCAGTGGGTTGATTATAGATAGATATATAGATAATACTCATTTTTCGTTATCGTTATCAACCCTTGTATGTCCCCACTGCTGGGGCACGGGTCTCTTTCTGCATCGCAGGAAGGTTAGGCCATACTCCACCACGGGGGCTAAGTCCGGGTTGGTGGAGGATTGTTAGACAGATAATAGTCATACTGTTTAGTAAATATTTATGGTATTTATTATCTTACTTTAGTAAAGGATCTACTTGAGGCTTAAAAAAATTCTTTACATAGCATAGTTTGTATGAAATCCTTGCGACGCAGAGCTTCATGAATATTGTACTTGAACTACTTCACTAACAATGTGTAGCTACTTCGCCGTCTACAAATTTGCATCAGAAATTACTTTGGGTATGCGTCACTTTGAATAAGCTAAGTGCTGGTGTGTACTGTCTTTTACTAACATCTATATATACAACGACAAGTACAAGCGTACTTTGCATAATTATCTGGAAAAGAATATTTTGAAGCCAGATCACTTCGTTTTCTATACGCAAAAACATTATTTTAATTTTCCTTCCCGTAGTGACGAAAAGTTTTGCGCGTGGAAAAACGAATTCGTAATGTTTGCTGGAGGCGCGCCTCTTACGTAAACATTATCGTCAAAAATTCTACGTAAGGCTTCTCGATATAAGGTATTAGTTGGTTTTAATCTGCTGATATAGCGGAAAAACCTTTTATCCATATGATTAATTCTGTAGTATACTTTGTGTTCTTCGATTCCAGCACTTTCAAAAGACACCTCGGTTTTTTTCTATTGAAAAGGTGTTGGGGAAATACACCCAGTAATAACAGTAATATATTTAGGTTGACTCGTAACACCTCACAATAATGATAATTTTTCATTTTAACGTCATGTAAAATATTGTTTGGAGTGACAAGAATTGAGAAACGAATGTTGCGTTGGTACGGACATGTGGAGAGGATGAAGGAAGAAAGATTGACGAAGCAAATGTATATTGAGAATGTGGGTGGAAGGGCCGGGTGGGTGGACGTCCCAGGCAGACATACTTCGACCAAATAGGGGATGTGTTAGCAAAGGGGGTAATACAAAGTACCCGGAACCGGTGTGCATGCATGCAACGACTAATGAACGTTGATGCATCGAAGATGACCTATCGGGATGGTGGCAAATGGCAGTCCCTGGTCTCTGCCTACCCCTCTAGGATAGAGGCGTGAAGTAGTGTTATGTTATGGTTTACGTAAAAATAATCGTTCTTCTTAGTCGTATCGTCATGGCTCAGGAACGTGACTATGGAGCAGCTTCCGCTACCAGCTGTCTCCATAAGTTCCGATTACGCGCCAGATGTATGGCTGCTTGTAGGGTCCCTCCCGAAGCTTTTGTTATGGTGTCCAACGCGTTGGTGTTCGTCCTCAGCTTCGTTTCCCTAATAATCCCTAATAAAAAAAACCAGAGGTTGTGATATAAAGCTATTTCTAAATAAAATATTTTTACGTTTTACATTTATTTTGTTACTTTCGATACCACAGATTGAGCCACGTCAAAGAGCCCAAGTCAGCCATAAGGCTTGCCGGTCATTGACTCCCCTGCGCTTGCAAGCTTAGCTCACCGTCCAAAACCTACTTCGGGTCGCTGAGCCACGTGCTAAATAACATAGAAAAACTGCAAAGCAGTCAGTTCCCGTTCGCGATAACACCATAAAATAAACACGTAATTTGAAACCGAAATCCCATACAAAAAATATTCAGGAATAAAAATTAAATTCTCTAATTTGAGCCCGGAGGAAATTGATATTAGCCATGGGGCCGCCAATTGTATCTTATATTTCGTATCTGCTGTTTCCGTAATTACTTCTCCGGCACTCAATAAAGAACACCTTATCTTATCTTAACCTCCGTCTTTCCCTTTACCCGTTACTTAAACTGCATCTAAGGAGTTCTTTACGGAATCCGGTCTTTATAATTAGGATTGTAACTGTATAACTCATCAATACGTCACTCTAACGTCATACCACTCCTTATAACTAACCAAGAATATCAATGAACGATTTGTTTGTTTACTCCCCCAATAAAGTATTGCCTTAAAAGTAAACAGAAACTCCCGAGACACATTTAATGTGTTGGCAAGAAAGAAGTAGGTATAAGCTGTATTTTTCGTGGGTATAACGTCCATACATTTTTGCGCACCGTCCTACGCCGAAAATTTACTTTTTTATGTGACCCACTGCAAGGCTTCTGTGTGAGAGAGAGAGAGAGAGTAAGGGCTTAATTACCACGCGTGCCCACCGCAGATCGGCATTTTCGATTGCTGAGGCACCTGAGGTATGTACCTATGTAAATTAAATGAAAACTTTGCATCTACGTCAACCTACTGAGATAAATGATATACACGGCGTCTAGTGGTACATTCACTTGGTGATAGTTATGAAAATTTAATAAAAGGGAGAAAAAGGTTTCGGTTTTTGCGTAGGTTCCATAAATGCGTATGACATAATCACTGGTTCTCCGATCTAGACCTCAGTCACCCTCAGTGTTACGAGTTGTCATATTTCAATCAAGAATCAAGGCTGCTTAATAGCAGCCTTGATTCTTGATTAAAATATGACTAAGAGTGACTAAAGCTAATACTTTAGTCACTCTATTGTAATCGTATTATTGTGGCATTGTGGGTGGGTATGTATGATGCTATGACTGAGCTGACATTCGCTATAACCCTATTAATTTTATAAAAATGTGTGTATATTGTAAAAAAATCAATAGATAAGCAAAATATGTATAAAATAAAAATCTAAATCATAAAAGCAATTTTTCAAGTACAGTGATAAGCCCACCAAATGTCAAAGAACCTCTTCTTTAGTGGGTAGATGTGTGTTGTTGTTTGTACAGGATGTCCGAAAAAAATTGTGTCAAGCGGAAGTCCAGAGATAGAGCACCTGTATGCGTACGCGAATGACTCCCCCCCATTTTGTAGTTTTCGAGATATTTGAACCTATAAGATATTATTGGACACAGAGCCACGAAGTATTAAGAGACATGCTTTATTTTTTCCCAAAAAAGGTTAAAAGTGTGCCTTGTAGACTCAATTGTGGGTCAATCAGATACGAAAATGCAATATAAAATAAAGAATCGCAAAGTAAGTGAAAATATAAAATGCTCAAAGCGTTTTAAAAAAACCTATTTCACTAACCATTTACTCTGCAGATTTCAATGAGCTATTTCTACGGCATCATACCTAAAAACAGTTCCAAAATAATAAGTCTAAAACACCCTTTTTAGATGGGTGAGCTACATAAAATTAAAATTATCATTAATTGTAATGTCTTCCTCGAAACAATTCCTAAAACTTAGAAAATTTATTTTACGAACGAAGCGATTTTTTTTATGCCGGTATTGTATCACCGCCATTAAAGGACCCACGATTCATTTAATGTCTACAAAGCACACTACTCACCTATTTTAGAAAAAAAAATCAAGCACGTATCTTGTTAATTCATGTCTCAGTCGTCAATAATGAATTATAGGTCAAAACGTAACAAAAAAATGCAAAAAAGTAATAACTCAAAATCTACATAAAATCTCGGAACATATAATACTAGGCGGTGATCCGCCTACCCCAAAGGGACTTCCTCTTGTGAGACACCTGTATCTAAATAGTTTTAAAACCTAACCAACACGATTTCGTCGGTATGGCACAAAATATTTGGAATCTTTTAAATGTTTTAGTTCAATGGTGGAAGAAGGAGCCATGATATGTTTACACAACCAACGACATTTGTTTCAACAAATTAGAGCACGTAACATTTTTCATCTTATGAGTACCAATACTTAAAAATTTAAATGAAATGTAATGAAAAGGTTTTATTCAAAGTAACGCAGAAGCTGCGGCTTGATGAACGTTACAATTCAAACTAGGTGTCCATTTCAAAATCTAGATCATTTCGGTCTAGCAATAGATTAAAAAGTCGGGAAAAACGGGATTATTCCCCAACATTGTAAATAACTCTTAGTCTTTCAAATTCTGCGTATAATGATCAGCAAAGTCGAATTCGGTGAACTCGTCGCCTATGGCAATCTCTCGCTCAGCTTCGGCGTTTGAATTGCTCAGTTAGTAGGCTGGTACAAAACACTCACGCAAATAAAAATAGCTGAAGAGAAATCCAATCCAGCTAGGGGCATCTGGATTAGATTTCTTTGAATTGGAATTCTGGATCGGTTTTTTATAGTTCAAGAAGTTCAAGAGGTAGTTATAGTCTTCTGTGATCTGACTCGGTTAGATGGAATGGTACCTATATACACCGTCAGAGTTACAGTGGGAGAGTATGAGCTCAGCCCCAGTAGAATGGATTGACCCTCTGGTTAACCAGAGGGTCAATCCATTCTACTGGGGTTGGGGCGATATTAAGTGAACACCGCAGACACTCAGGTTTCTTCGAAAAATGTTTTATAAGTTTTAAATGGGTCTTAGGGGAACTGTGAACTCCTAATATTGAAGGGAATTTACTTTAAAGGTTGTTTGGAAGAGATCGCAATTAGTGATAAGGCCGCCGCGCCGTCTGGACTTTTAGATTAAGAAATATCTGTGTAATTTCCATTTTTATGTACAATAAAGTGTTCTCTACCTATCTTTCTACGTCAAGTTACTTTATTATTGTGTTTAAGTTGGATTGGATTTACTTTGAAAATAAATATTATTATTATTATTTAGGGTAGTTTACTAGAGTTCACAAGAATTAAGTTCACCATTGTGCATATGTTTTTATCGTGTACAAAATAATTATCAATCACTAACGTTCCATTGTGCTATGTCTACATGCCCTTGGATGACACATTACGTGTATTTCAAGCAGATAAGTACTAACGTGATATACCTAACGTGTCCAACGGGGTACGTAACGCCTTTGTTATGAATACCTTGCCCCACATAGATATTTGCAGTCAATAGTCAAGTATGCGACGAACAGCTGTGAAACGCCCCTTTTTATTATTAATAACAACGGTAAACACGATAGCACGGACCATTATTGAAATGGCTAGATAAAATTAGGTTTCGGATTGAACGTGAAAAGTCAGATATCGTGACAAATTCAGAGTGCTTAGTGCGAGTTTTTTAACTACTCGATCGCGTTAACGTAAACTCATATTTCTATGGCATCGAGGAAGCGCCACCGAGCGACAAGTATGGAAATTAAAATTGCTGAATGCGAGTTGTAATGGTTTACGTTGAGAAGTGAACACGTTTACCAGCCAAAATACGAATAAACGCGAGTGCGAGTTGTACTGTGACAGCGTTTTGCCAGTTCGAACAGTTAACTTACTCATACTCACTACTCAATGCTCGATTAATGCGGTAGTAAAGTTATTCGATTGGATCTGTCAAACTCGCACCAAGCACTCTGGCGATGTTACTTAAGATTTCCGCACTTTAGGCACCGCCACTTTCTGGAGAATTTCGCTAAGCAAATATATTATTATAGTTAACTGTAGTGCTGTCTCTTCGGATTTCTCAGAAAAGAGCGTGCCAGAACGTTACTTAAGTAATTACGTTTTACCTAATAAATAATCGCGATAAGACCCGTTTAATATATAACTATGTAGGAGTATCGCGAATCATTACTTAAGTATTTACTTAGTGAATTCTCCATTCAGAAACTGGCCCGTAGTCATTGTACATAGTGAGCACTGAAATATGTAACAATTCAGGCAGGGTTTCCCTACAATGTTTTACTTCAAAGTTAGCGAGTGGTACTGTTACTATAACTTCAAAAATGTACATAATTAATTTACTGGTTCGTGCCGGGATTCAAACCCACGACTTCCCGATTGAGAAGCTGGCGGTCTAACGCTCCTCTACCACCGCTCTTATAATCCAGATGAGGTAAATACTACATTAAACAACATAAAATTTACATACAGGCACATATTGCTTCTGACCCACACTAGAATACCCTGTGTCGTGGGAACCAGAAGCAACGACATCACAAACATGTAAACATCCACGAGCTGGGGTTTCTTTTTTGTCCCCAGCCGGGGTTCGAACCCGGGACCTCTTGCTAAAGATCATATTATCAAATCTTTAATCTCTATACTCCATTTCCCTACCTATGAATCCACTCCACCATAATCTAGATTAAAGGGGGTACAGAGGAACCTCTCATAGGGCAAATATATGGCTCGGTGGTAAGCAGAATATTTTTCTCATCCATGCAACTCAAACGTATGAAGAAGTTTTTGCTAAAGTTACGATTATCTTTTTATTCCCAATCATGGCTGATGGGTACCTACTGAGAAACTTCTCGACAAGTTAGATCGTCTTTCCCACGCTTGTATTCGTCGTAATTTCGACTGGCGTAAATACCACATTAACCAAAACCGCTCCCATTTGAACTGGCTAAACATCCGCCACCACAGGTAGGTCTGCTTACATTTTGACTGTCCTATATTAAGGTTTGCCGAACTCTTATCGCACGAATGTTCGCAAACGTTTCGCCCACAACCGCAGGCGTCTCCTTCAGCGCCCATCCCATGTCAAAGTCAAAGACAAAGTAAAAAATATATATCTATAATATAAAAATGAATCGTTGAATGTGTTGGTAAGTGCAAATTCCGAGAGCAGCTGAACGGATTTCCCTAATTCTTTTTTTAGAATATTTCTTGAATTTTTATTTTTCTCTCCAGAAAAATATAAAAATTAAGGAATGGACTGTTAGGCGGTACGAAGTTCGCAGGGTCAGCTAGTTTAGTATAAAAACAAAATGTAAACTTCATCATCAACCCATTATGTCCTCACCGAGGGTACGGGTCTCTTCCCTGAGGAAGGTATAGGCCATACTCCAGCACGGGGGCCAAGTCCGGATTAGTGGACACTTAATAAACGCCAAATCTGTTAGTTTCACATGAAAAAAAGCTAACAAGTTTTAACTAAATTAACAGAGTTTTCATGTTAAAGTTACATAACACTAGACACAATCGTATCCATTAATATTATAACATATTTTAAACTTTCGCGACTTGAACATGTGTTCAAGTCGAGATAAAATAGCAAAAAATTACTACGCGACTAAGCCCCGAAAATATTCTATGTAGTTAGAATATTTTCGGGGCTTAATCGCGTAGTAATTTATTGCTATTTTATCTCGACGTTTCGACGACGTTACAGTCATCGTGGTCACGAGAAGACTGATGGCTGGCACCAATAATATTATTATTATTATTATCAAAAAACAGTCGTTAAGCCATGTAAGAGGCCTTATGGGCGGATTGATAACTTCTGACAGTGAGGCCCGCCACTGTCTCACAATCCTCCACCAACCCGGACTTGGCCCCCGTGGTGGAGTATGGCCTAACCTTCCTGCGATGCAGGAAGAGACCCGTGCCCCAGCAGTGGGGACATATAAGGGTTGATAACGAAAAAAAAATTATCAATTCATATTTCTATGGCATCGAGGAAGCTCCTCCTAGCGACAAGTATGGCAATTAAAATTGCTGAGTGCGAGTTGTAATGGTTTACGTTGAGAAGTGAACACGTTTACAACGTTAAAACACATGTTTTGGCTGGTAAACGTGTTCACTTCTCAACGTAAACCATTACAACTCGCACTCAGCAATTTTAATTTCCATACTTGTCGCTAGGTGGCGCTTCTTCGATGCCATATAAATATGAGTTTACGTTAACGCGATCGAGTAGTTAAAAAACTCGCACTAAGCACTCTGATTCGAAATTGTGAATGTAAATTCAAAGTGTGGTATTAAGTACGCTAGCGTTGAAGAATGTTTTCTATTATATTAAATTTTGTCGTCCAAATAAGAGTCGGTGGTCCAATAAGAAAAAAGAGAAGTAAAGTGAAAGAACAAATTGAGTTGGCCGGCGCTATGTATGTTTATTTCTTTATCTCGCTCTGTAGCCTAACGGTTTGATGGATTTTAGATTAAGAGATGGCATTAAATTTGTCTTAATTATGAGAGTCGCATAAAATTGGAAATAAATAATTAAATGGCACCATATTAAGCAGTATTCCAAAAAGATCAGATATAACCCCATTTCCTAATGAAAAAAATACATTAAAAACGGAGCAACGAAGAGAACTACATTTTGCGTCAATGGTGTATTAGATAGTTCACTCACATCGTCCTGAATATCTATTTGAGAAATTTAAATTTCTCGGAAGTATTCATAATAGACGAAGTAAAAATGTCGATTCCCACACACGAAACGAAAATTTCAGGGTAGGCTTTACGTTTAAAGTATCAACATTCTAGAACGACCTCCCACCTATTCAGGAGCATATATCATGTTTCTCATTTAAATTTAAATAAAAAAAACCGGCCAAGTGCGAGTCAGACTCGCGCACCGATGGTTCCGTACAAACCTGCAAGGTTTACAAAGTTCGTTCATTACGACATGTTACAGCTTAAAGGTATTATAGACCTGAGTATTTGGTATGAATTTCAATTTAATACCTCTACGCGTTTATGAGGAAATGGGTAGTAAGTTTAAAATTATAAAAAAAAATATATTATGTGATGTAACTAAAAATTTATGGTTTTCGTAATTTTTCCTTTATCTATGCTATAAGACGTTGCTTCGTACCAAATTTCAAGATTCTGAGTTCACGGGAAGCACCCTGTAGATTTTGATTCCCTTGCAAGTGTCGAAAATTTGCGGCATAAACGGCTGTATCTTTTGATTGCGTTGGCTTAGAAGTTTGATTTTTTCACAGCTTCAAGGAACAGTAGACCTGAGTAATTGATATAAATTTCAGCTTCATACCTCCACGCGTTCCTGAGAAAAAGGGTCTTGACAGACGGACGGACGGACGGACAGACGGACAACAAAGTGATCCTATAAGGGTTCCGTTTTTTCCTTTTGAGGTACGGAACCCTAAAAATGGTCAAGTGGTCGGTTAGTTTCGTTAGTTGACTATCATCATCATCATCAGCCATTAATTTGACGCCCAATGCAGCACATATACATCCCTCGTGGTTTTTCATGTTTCACAGTCTTCTGCCGTCTACATTCAGCGACTCTCCGCCACCGTAGTTACCATCAAAATAAGCGAACTTCGAAGGCATTATGTAACTAACAACTTCGTCAAATTTATTTTCAATTTGTACGAAACTTTCCTTTTACAGTTGGTCGGCAATTACTCGTTAACTTGTAAAGCCAATTTTACCGTGACCTGAAAAATTTGGTTTTAAGATTTTTCCGTACCGTATTTTAACTACCGTTTCGTCGCCATGTTTTATAGGTAGGTATATCAATGCCAAATTTTAGCTTTCTAGTAGTTGTCGTCTCTGTGCTAAAGCGTCTTAGGATTTTCCGATAGTATGCTTACGCTTGCTGACGTCACAAGCTTGACGGGCCTATTTTTGACTCGCTGCGTTGGCTTGATGCTCTATTAGCATTGATCAGTAGGGTTACGTAGCTAGAAGAGCAAGGAACCTTACAAACCAATTAAGCTTGCGTTATTCACGATAATATTTTTTAAACTTATCTGTCTTCAACCTGACCAAATTAAACCTTAAAATTACTTTTATCGATAGATTTAAGCGAAACAACACGTCGCAATAGTTATATCTAAAAAACTTGTAACTTTAAATTGTCTACTAGCGTAAACCCATTTCTCAGGTTTTTACTTAGTTTTAGTGGCACGCCTTCTCTTCGTTCTTTTTCATTCGTATTCACACTGATAGGGATGTCCGATGCAGAGATTTGTATCCACACCTTTTACAATCATGTACTTTATCTACTCCTACTCTTGTGATAAGTATAATACTTAACTACAATTTGCCAAGAACGTTTTATTTGCCCATGACGTTATCCGCGTGGACTTTATTTGATTATTTTCGTTCTAAATAAGTAACAGATACTTCTAGCGCATGTAGAATATATGTAACGAATAAAATGGGTGTAAAAAAGATTTATCAAGCGTTATTTTTCGCCATCTTTTTACTTTTTTAAAAAGAATCCTGCCCCTAATGAACGTAAAATATCCGAAAACTAAGGCTATAATTCTTCTTAATTATGTTCATTGGATATTAATAATAATAATCTCGTTAAATTATATTTATAGCACACCCTTTTTATACGACATTACAAGTTCTTCCATCATTCCATCTGGGGTTCCTCAAGATCCATTTTTTTTCCGCTGCTCTATGTTGCCTTCCTTTACGACATAGGAAGGTGCTTTCATTCCTCAAAGTTTCTCCTTTCCGCAGAAGACAAAAAAAAACCTATCTAAACTATTCACGACTGTGAACTTCTACAAGAAGATCTCAACAGCCTGTCCGCTTATATTAAGCAAAACAAAATAGATGTCAACGTACCAAAATGCTGTCTTGTTAACTTTACTAGAAGTAGAACACCTATAGAATTTACTTATCACATAAATGACACTGCCGCACAAAAATATGATTTTCCGCGTGATCTTGAAGTACTGTAGGATAATAAACTGACATTCAGCCAACATACTGAAAAGATCACAAGGAAAGTCTACAAGAATCTCGGCTTCATCATAAGGGTGACTGAACAATTTAACCATCCACATTGCATTAAGACTTTGTATTTCGTATTCGTGAGAACTGCACTGGAATATTGTAGTTCTATTAGGAACTCACAATATCAGGTTTATGACGCAATAATACAACGAATTCAAAGGAAGTTTCTCAAATATCTGAGCTCAGGCACTAAGATCGGCTATGACCGCTATGAGGATTCACGTAATCGCCATGGGGTCTTTTAGGATTCACGGAAATATCTCATGTCCAGAGCTAACTGCCTCGGCCCTTAACCTTAACACACCCGCTAGACGCACCCGTCATACTAACACACGCCTCTTTCATACCCCTCTCGTCAACACAAATTTATTATGCACAAAAGTCAATCAGCCATCGACTATCAAAAAATGGTATAAGCCAGTTCTTCGACTTAGACATTTTCCACGCTTACAAGTCAGTATTCAAAAAACGGCTGAAACATACGTTGCAAAGTATCCCAAACAAACAAAGCTGAGCACCTTATGTATATAAGGTGCTCAGCTTTCATCGCTACTACACACATAACTTAAACACACACACACACACACACACAAGCAAACATAAATTTAATCCCTTCTTGGTATTAGTAATTATATGTATTAAATGCATCATTGTCGTGTACCAAAGTTTAATATTAAGAAAAACTAAGCTAAAAAGCTTAGTTTTTCTTCCAAATTCCACGCATTTGCTTATTCCTCATGAAACGAATTTACTATTGTGATTCTAACCGTATAAAAAAAAGCTCGTAATTGGCCTATGTTAAGTTAAATTAATTGTCTACCTAAATCGTATTTGCGCTGGGATTAAGTATGATTGTGATTCTTGTGATTAAATAAAATAAAAAACAAAATTCTGACACCCTGTTTCACCTATTAAAATGCTGAACTACGTGAAACCCAGCCTTATTTATAAGTCATAAAAGGGCCCTCTGTGCAAAATGCTCGGATGCCTCTGGACCCTAAGTCCAACGGTTTGAGCTGGGCGTTGATTGATATGATGAGATGAATCAGTCAGGACTTTGCCTTTTATGTATTGAAAAATGTAATTTGAAAAGTTGTCACAGCAGAGTTTCTTTCGCTGTCTTATTTTTATAACAAACTTGACCTTCGGACCGAGGGGTGAAAGTTTACATTGACATTTAACCAAGTGTAAATCTTTATAGTATTTTTTTATCTTTGATTTCTAAGGGCATCTGTTACAAAAAAAAAAGAAGTAAAGTTGAACATTTATTTTACATCGACATTCAACAAGGAGATCATAAATAGTTTAAATAAAATATCAATCTCTGATTTCATTCAACGAACTGGTTTGTAAAGCTGGTTGCAGCTCCGTCAACGAATAAATCGCACGCACACAAAAAGAAGCAACGTTAACCGGTTTTCGATGAACGTGGAAACTGTTTATTTTATGGCTACGTCGAATATATGTGCAAAGAAGAGTTTTCAACGACTTCACCAAACAAGTTCGTCGATGTGAAAGTAGTTGTAACGTTAACTCTTAACAAACGTGAAAACTGTTAAAGCGCTTTGGGGTGCTAACTAGTGCCCCAGTGGAATAAAAATTATAACTTCTTTTACAATAAGTTATTTTTTTTTCAAAAAGTAAACATGAACAATATTTCATAATGATTCGCGATACTCATACATAGTTATATTTTTTTAAAGTTTTACCTAATAAATAATCGCGATTTGACCCGTTTAAAATATAACTATGAACTTCAACAATCTTAATATCAGGATGATTTCAGAGGACATCATACCTAGGAATCGATTTCCGCTAAAAACAACCGCTTCCAGCGAAAATCTATTAAAGTCTAAAGCTAGACTGTAGGCTCTAAAAATAGTTGCTCAAGATTATGATGAAAAAACTTTTGAAAAAAACTATTTATTATTTTTATTTCATTGGTGGCGCTAGTTAGGACCGCAAATCGCCTTAAGAGTTCCATCGACTTAACGTTGACGACTCCGTATACACTCGTCGATTTTAAAAACCTATTTAGAAGCTAAAATTTCCACCCATGCCGGGACTCGAACCTGCGACCTCTGGCTAACCGTGCCAATTGCTCGTCAATTGCAACGTTAACTGGTGATGTTACTACAGGGTGACATCGAAGTTCTTAGAAAATAAGGGGGTATTTGACCGTCTAGAATCCTATATAGGAACTAGTTTTTGTACTATAATTCTTCATACCAGTTTCTATGAGCAGCTGCGGGTTGTGGAAGAGTGGAAGTGGGCTAGGATGGCGACGCAGGGCGCAGCGCTCTCTCTAGGGCTTTCTCCGCAGAGGGAGACTAGTATTAATCTAATTGCGAATGGTGTGAAAATGGGACTTAAAATAGGTAAAATAGGTAATTTTTAATATAAATTTAATAAAATTATGAACTAAACGAAAAGAGGTCAAATCTGCAATACCTGAATATTCAAATTATTATGGATCTAGACTAAGTAATTGTTTGGTACCTGCAATTTACAAAAACCTCCCAGAGGAATTATGTAATAAGCACCTCAGAAAAGCACAATTTAAAAGTATGCTTAAGCGCTTTGTGTTAAATAGTTTGTAGACATCAAATATTATCGATAATGTTAGTTGTGTAGAAAGTAATGTTAGTTGAGTAAGTTACCTAGAACTGTTATCAAGAGCTTGTTGTAATTTCGCATTGTTTTTAGTGAATAAATATATGTAATAATTTCATTATTACCTATATAATAATATAATAATGAAATTCTGATTGTTTCATTTGATAGAAATTTAAGTTAGTTTCTTATGATTGTTACACTATTTCTATTTTTAATGCACTAACCCGTACTAAGGAAGAAATTTAAAAACCTATTTAGAGGCTAAAAATTTCACCCATGCCGGGATTCGAACCCGCAACCTCTGGCTATCCGTGCCAGCGCTCTACCAATTGAGCACGGATAGCCAGAGGTTTCGGGTTCGAATCCCGGCATAGGTGAAATTTTTAGCCTCTCAATAGGTTTTTAAATTTGTTCCTTAGCACAGGATAGTGCATTAAAAATAAAAATAGTGTAATCATGTGGGTACAGTGATCATCGATCATCGTTCCGATGTTAAACCTAACTGCAAAGTAGGTAGTCGGGCCTGTAAGTAATGCAATTTGCTTAAGTCAGATGTCGCTGCCTGTACGTAATACAGAGAATAGTGTAAAGAGGTTCGAAATTTCACTGATGCCGTGAGTCGCCCATTTGCTCAATTGGTAGAGCGCTGGCACGGATAGCTAGAGGTTGCGGGTTCGAATCCCGGCATGGGTGAAATTTTTAGCCTCTAAATAGGTTTTTAAATTCTTATGATTGGTTATGGGAAGAGTTTAACACGTTATATTTTAAGGAAATTTTCTTTTAAAATCGATATCAACCCTTGTATGTCCCCACTGCTAACCAAACCTATTGAGAGGCTAAAAATTTCACCTATGCCGGGATTCGAACCCGAAACCTCTGGCTATCCGTGCTCAATTGGTAGAGCGCTGGCACGGATAGCCAGAGGTTGCGGGTTCGAATCCCGGCATGGGTGAAATTTTTAGCCTCTAAATAGGTTTTTAAATTCTTATGATTGGTTATGGGAAGAGTTTAACACGTTATATTTTAAGGAAATTTTCTTTTAAAATCGATATCAACCCTTGTATGTCCCCACTGCTGCGGCACGGGTCTCTTAAAATATTGCTTACGATTTCTATTTCAACCTATCACATTGAAAACACGTTGTGTTAAAGTTAATCCTGAAAAAAAAAAATACGTACGTCCTTTTGTAGGAAAGTCATCAACGACCCATCTTAAAAAGGAAGATTATACAACTGTCGTTCCATTAAACAAAAAAAATAGCTGTAATAACTTTGTGAATTTTGCGACTCAGACTTAATATATTCTTACCTGGAATGCTCAAAGGAGGCTGTTCAGCTGTGAAAATATTAAACTGGTTAAATAACAAAGAATCCATTCTCCGCGGAACCCATCACAATACCTTTTTTAATACTGTGCTCTCGGTAGCGTATTTCCCTTTCTTAAGAATTCCATAACATGGGTCATATTGTAAAATTGGTCGCAGTCAAAAGTCGAATTCCAGTCGAATAGAAGCTATCAGCCCACTCTTATATTGATATAGGTATGATTCTGCTTCCTGTCTTCGGTGAACCTCTTATCTGTTTCTCGGGTCTTTGGACAATGTGACCCACCCAATGCCACACCAGCTTGCTAATCTGAGTTTTTATCTAGGATCCCAGCAGCTATTATTATGATATGATTCATCAAAATACTTATAGTTCATTCTGGGATTATCATTAGATGTGCATTATAATATTCGATAGACTTTAATGGAACAGTGTCAATATCATCGTGCCACATTGTTTACTTTCATAAAAAACTTAAGTTTACCGTCCTTTAAAAATTGAGTCATTAATGAAACCCTGGCTGACCATTGCCTAGTGACAATCCTTTCAAGCAAAGGACTTTTAATTGTTTTCATTTATCTGTATAAAAAGTAAATATTTCATAAATATGCGGGAACCAACAGATATACATACTGTTGGCTGTCAAAACGCAACGCAAGAAAAAATTAAAACAATCAAGGGCAAAGCTCCTCACAATCCACAAAGATGTCTACGGGGTAAAATAGGTATTGTCTCGCATAAGTATTGTAAGTTTTATAAAACAACCTAGCTCTGGTACAACAACAATAAATACCATCTCATTACTCTCCTTTTGTGCTTTATTTCAACTACTTTTATTTCCATTAACTAATTTATTGATTATTGCTAATTGAAGGGAAAATTAGTTATTTACTTTGTATGTTATGCTTTCTAAGCCATAAAATATGAAGATATGCAGTACCTACAGTCTATTTATTCTTACTTGTCCAATGTAGTAAACAATATTCTAACCTTAAAATTGAGATTAGATGCCTAAACTAGACATTTTCTCGCAAATTCATGAACTATGTTTATAAAATTGGCAGCGTGTTATCTAAAAGAGTGTTCCAAGTTACTTCATTTATGGAAACATGGCAGTTTAAGACTAAAAAGTTACAGTTTACGGGTGGAATCATGTTTACTAAATTGGGCAAGTAAGAATAAATAGACTGTACTTAATCTATTAAGTACTGCATAACCCTTCCAATTTAGCAAATTTCTATGTCTAGGTACCTTGATCTACCAATACAGACCACAAACAGTTTATGTCTAAGTTGATTATGTAGTACAATATAATTATGTTTTCTCGATTTTATAAAACTATTATTAAAAGCGGATGGGTGGAGTTAATATTAGTTGCACGTTGCACGTCCCTGCTATAACGGAACGCGGAAAGGTAAATATGCCTCTCGAGATCGACGCGACGGCGCGGCGACGCGGTTATACACATTTTAGTACTACACCGATCGTGAGGCATTGCGCACGCGACTATGAACCAAAAATATACATAATAACAGTTATTTGAAATTAAAATATATCACGATAAATTACTCAACTATTTATCAAAGTGCATTTTGAAAAGTAAAGTCATATCAGTAAAACTAGAACTATTATCAATAACTATATTTTTGTAACTTCTTAACCTTGTTGTGGATGAACTTTTGAGTGTTATTTTACAGTGTGTTTATTTCGTTGCAATTGATTAAACAAAATTGACTTTTTTAAAGGTGAGTAGCCACTTTGTGAGAGTCGTTAGGCATTAGGATAGAAAAAATACTTTCTAAGTTACATGACTAAGGTTACAATACATAGTACGAATCACTTAGAAACACGTAAAGTAAAATCTTGAAGAAACGTGGGTGTCTAAGGTAGGTAGGCATATTATAATTATAATGCAATGTATCTACTATTTAAGATCAAATGTTAGACGTCATACGATAAAAAAATAATCAAAAAACCTCAGAAATTTTAATCAGCAATACGCCAATAACCTTATAATATACTCTTTCTCTGAGATAAGGTGATCTGCAAAAGACGTTATATACGTCCCACTGTAGATCACAGGCGTATATAATAGACTGCTTTTATTGTATTTCATAAGTTTATTATTGAAAGACATATCGTGTCGCTGTGTTCAAAGTTTGTACTATTAACCTATTTTGTGTTACATAGCCTGCTATGTAGACTGGCGTTATTATGTGCCGAGTATATTAATGTGCGTTTGTCACGGTGCACTTGACACTAGCGTCATTGCCACATAACTATACCAATTAAGATTCATTTGCATCGTATCTCGTGTATAACTTTATATATACTATACATAACATGTATACCTTTTAAAAACAAAAACAAGTATTGAGTATGATAATAACCGTAAGCGCCAGTCGCGTCTTAGCCGAAAATATGGACATAGTACGACAACGCAAGTCGCGACAAATGTCGCGACATTTATGTTCATTTATTTTTAAATAATGTCATTTTAGCGCCACAAAACAAGTGACTAGCGCCACCATACTACCCATGCTAGAAATATCGATTAATTGTGTTGAGGTTTTTATTGCTATAGCCCAAGATCTAGAGGTACAATATCCACATACTTACAAGTGATATAGACTTCTATATCACTTGTAAGTATGGTTAGTTTCATAGTTAGTTTATCATACCTATACATACATACATAGCCTCAGGCCTGTATCCCAGAGGGGTAGGCAGAGACCAGGGACTGCTACTTGCTAATTAGTTTATCAATCAAATAAATATGAACAAACGCTATAGTCTTTTCTAAGGTTAACACGAGCACTAGACATAATACTCGTAAAAACTGTATTTACACGGATTTTACTCGTTTAATTTTAGGTACATTTCTAATAATTTTCCGACGTTTCGGCAAATTTTCAAGTACCGTGGTCTCGGAAGAGTCTTCCGAGTACCTAAATACAGTTTTTACTATGAACAATACGCCTGAAAGAATTTTAAGGGTTTCGGTACCCAATATCATGGACATTTTGCACTAGACGATGTCGATTAAACAATAAATGCCATAAAAATATATAAATTAAAACTAGTTACACTTTACTAAATACCTGTTTTCACTGGGGTCTTTTTTTTGCAGATGCACTCCAAAACAAATGCTGTTCTTATCGCCCTTTTTATGTTCATGTTGACGGTCGAAGCCCGCAGCCACACACACGATGACGGTGGTCTAACGATCGATCAAAACGAAGAACCCCTCGAAGGCGGGAATATGGCCCATCCTACTAAGGAGAGATCAAACAGGAGAAAAAGATACTGGCAGTGGCACAATGATTTCCAATCGAGAAATTCTCAATACGGGCAAGACGCTCTGGAGCAGGTCCGCATGCAGTATGAGATACTGAGAAAGTTAGACGAGATTTTGATTTACGTGAGAACACCTCCACCGCAACCACCACCATCAGTGAAATACGTGTACGTAAATTACCCGGTGCGAAGAAGGTGCAATTGTACGCAGAGACCTGCGAATGTTCCGAATGGAGTGGGAACGAGGTTCCCCGAAATGGAAGACTCCCGCATGAACTGGGGCGCTGTAGACTACGAATACCCAGATGAAGAATTCAATAGGCCGCTCAGCTTTGATCCAATCGAGAGGTCCACAGTGCGCCCTATGAGACCAAGTAATGTGAGTGTTTGATTGTTTAATTGCACTTAGGTGCGTCCAATGTCACATAGCTGCATACCGTCCCGGAGCTTGTTCCATAGAACTACAATTCATAGAATTCTTATACTTTGACAGTTCAATTACATTGCAAATTCGTTTTGCAAACCCATAGATGTTAATCAAGTGGACTGTGTTCCGCATTGTACTTCGATTTGTCATAATATAATACGAATACTTTGTACGACGTTTTCACTGCTACCAAAGCTAAGAAAATGTATCATTACTGTTGTTTCTTGAATTAATGTGATAAAGGAGTGGCCTAGACAAAGCAAACTTGATTATTATATTTAAACGATTTCTATCAACAGTTTATTCATTTAAACATATGTCATATTCATAATATCAAATAAAATATCTTAGTAAATATTTCAAATTTAGTGTCATACGTATTCCTTATAATGGCATATCAACGTTTGTGAAATTGCGCACGTTCTTTCTTGGTCTAGGTGTATCTTCATTGCCGCTTGAATTCTATTGGTTTGTCACTTAACCTATTATTAACAGCAAAATAAAAGAATTGGCAGAAGACGCCACAAGACTGCCTCACACAAAACATTTTGATATTAAGAGAAATGTTTGTGCGACTTTCGCCTCTTGAAAGAAAGCTCGTGAGCGTGTGAGAGTGGGTATACATTGTAGACTTTTAGTCCGGATTTACTTACGGGTGTTGTTATATCGGAAAAGTCCGACCAGGTTTCGCTCCGATTCGCAGAGCTTAATCATGGTGAGCAGAGACGGAGCTCGCGTCGTCGGTTGCTTGTCTCACATTGTGTCTCACATTGCTAATTACCTAACGACCTTACCCAAAACGCACATCATCATTCTGGGCATCAATACAATGTTTCCAAAGGATTGTGTCTCACATTGTGTGTGAGACAAGCAACCGACGACGCGAGCTCCGTCTCTGCTCACCATGATTAAGCTCTGCGAATCGGAGCGAAACCTGGTCGGACTCTTCCGATATAACAACACCCGTAAGTAAATCCGGACTAAAAGTCTACAATGTGTTGTGCTTACGAAAGTTTTAGTGGGTATACAATACTACAAAAATGCAGTTCTGCGTCTGCAAAGCAAAGAAGTCAAGACCGAACTTCAATATCTCTTTAAACGTTGATTTTCCACATTCCTTTGGAAACATTGTATTGATGCCCAGAATGATGATGTGCGTTTTGGGTAAGGTCGTTAGGTAATTAGCAACCAATATACATGGTAATTTGGAATTAGAGCAAAAGGAACTATGCTACGCCTTGAAACTTCTACTTCAAAGCGATCTTAGGCTACATACAACTTTTTGAACAGATGCACACGCTTTAGACAAAATGTAGAGTCAGCAAGAACTTTTCATTCAAAGTTCTACTGAGGATAGCCCCATGAGATTTTAATTTTGCTCTATGTCGTTTCAGAATCCGGTGACACAAGTGCCTAAAGAATCTGATATTTCTAATCAGGAGTGCTATGCCGCGGTGCTAACTTGCTGCAATCAACAGAGAAATCAGCAATCCAAGTGCATTGCTGACAGAGGATGTCCTACAGCCAACTGCACCCAGAGTTCAGTCGACGCCGCCTTTGATTTCTTCTCTAGAACATACGCACCTAAAAACTGATATCTATTAAGCATTGAGGTCTGTGCACCTAACATCAAACTTATACAGTAGTACTAAAACCGTATACCTTTCATGATTGTCCGTGCCGGCGACTTCGGGAGACGCCCAATGATCGCACAGAATGTCATTCGAACAGCTCTACGAAACTTTTACATTCATAATTAGTTGAGGTGAAACCGGGGTTGGATTTTATGTGTTTGATTCATAGCGTAAAACAGTTGAAAAAAACACGAGTTTTTAAAAGTTGTTAGTTTAAAATAAGTGTTTTATAGCATTTTACAACCCTGGTTGATACTCATATCTACAAGTTCAGATAAGTGAATAAACTACCCAAATTATGTTGTTGCTGCCTACGCGACTTCGTGTGCAAAAAATGTGTTGGTGTAGGTGCTGTGCAAGCCTAATCCATCTTAAATTAGTGTTACTTGGTATCTCTTGCTGTATCTCTTGCTGTCTCATAAAAAAGAAACCAGCTGACGGCCTCGGTGGAGCAGCGTTTGGCACGCTGACTGTAAAACCGAAGGCCTCGGGTTCGATCCCCGGCCGTGTCAAACTAGGAAACGAACTTTTGTTGCTGGTCTCGGGTCTTGGATGTTATCTATGTATTTATTGTATTACATCTATCGTCGAGTTAGCACCTATAACACAAGTCACTTAGTTGTACTGAGTATAGGGCTAACGAGATCTGTGTATGTCCATGAATAAAAAAAATAAAAATTTAGGTATCATGCAAGAGTTAAGAAAGTTATGATCGTTTATCATGGATAAACACATGGAGCATTGTGCTTGAGCTATCCACTGTATGTTTGTGCACAGCAAAATGTGTAGGTTCATTTCCGCCTCTATGACCATGGATTTAAGGTCAATTGTACTATGACGCGAAGTCGGTGTTCCCATTGCAGCTAGCTGTTGAGTCTGACGAGAGTTCAACGGTACTCATTCATTGTTGTCAAGACTTATGCGGAACGTTTATTGACCTTTAGCAAGTACAACCGCATTAAATGGTTCCGCTCAGAGACAAGGGCACGAGACCGAAACCGCGATGCTTCAAAGAGCATGGCGTTGGTCAGGTTTTTTTAAGCAAAATGAACTATGTATTGTATTATACTGTATACGTGAATGTAGCAAGCGGATGTTAATAACACAAGCGGCATCTGTGTTGGTCAGCGCGCCACATAAATTTCTAATAAGCAGTGGGTCGGATGCCTCGGGGCCTAGAATATAAAAATGCATCGTTGTTAGATAGTGTGATATTAGCACGGAAATGATCTTTATAGGTTTCGAAGTCTACTAAGCAATAGCATAATAATGTCAATCCGATGGTATGAGCTGCGCAAATTAAATAGGCATCTCCTGCGAAGGAGATCGAATCGCTTTGTACGGTTATACCATTGTAATGGGATTGGTTAGAGGTCGAAGAGTACTTACAAGAAGTTTAACCATTGGAATGACAATTTAGTGCTAGTGTTTTAGTAGATTTAATTATTTTAATGACAAATTCTTGAAAAAAATATAATACCCTTTAGTTGCCAAGAACAAAAATGTTTCACTCTTATTAGAAACTAAATTGCTAAGAATTAATTTTGAACAAATAGTGAAGTTGAAGAAATAGGCAATGAACAGAAATTATGTGTTGGTATTTTTAACATCTCCCGATGTTCATATTTAGTCGAGTTATGTGTTAAACGATTCTAACCGCGATTGACGTCGAGAATTAAGGTAATTACATTTTACCTAATAAATAATCGCAATTAGACCAGTGACTTCAAGTCCTGGTCTATCACAGTCACGCCCAACGTACGTATAAACCAGCCTTGTTCTACGGCATCAGAACTATAAAAATTTACTTTAAGATGAGTTAACCTGTAACCGTTACGCTTTAAGTGTCATATTAGAAAGAAAACTTTTTGTTTTCTGTGCTGTTCTGTTATTCGGATAAGTAGGTACCTAAGTGCGTATAGGTAAATGGCAAAAATATCGCGTCTCTGAGTTCTGTGGACGTAATATTATTGTCTTTGTCTCTTACTTTAGCTTTTGACAGTTCCTTAAATCGGGTTTATTTGAAGTTATGAATACTTAAGTAACCTGCTGTGATATGGGAAAAAACCCATATTTATAATAAACTTTTTTTCCATAATTCACAGTTATAAACGTTGTTATAGCATTTACTTACATATTACTTTTATTTGTTAATTTATCGATGTTTAGATAAGTAATTAATGTATGGACAAAAACAATAACTGGCTTTTACTTATAATAACCCGGTCTAGTCAAAGCCGGAGCCTTAACGCTGCACAGTATAAAGCCCATCACTTATTAAAAATAAATGATTATCGATTAACATCTTACACGTTTTACTTCACATTATGTCTCTTCTTCTTCTTCGGTCCTTTAACTCCTAGCGAAGCATAGGGCCTCCAGGAAGCGCTCGTGGCCTAGGCGAACCGAGTGATTGGAATCAATCACTTTGTTAAGCAACAACAGGCGCGGTCAGGTACAGGATGCGTAAGCGTTCCGTCCCGTCATTTTTCCAAGCGCTTCCGTGCTTCGCAATGCACGTTAAGCCGTTGGTGCCGGCTGTCATATAATGGCAGTTGTTAAGCCATGTCAGAGGCCTTATGGGCGGCTTGATAACTTCTGACAGTAAGGCCCGCCGCTGTCTTACAATCCTCCACCAACCCGGACTTGGCCCCCGTGGTGGAGTATGCCCTAACCTTCCTGCGATGCAGGAAGAGACCCGTGCCCCAGCAGTGGGGACATACAAAGGTTGATAACGAATGGGGTATACGTAAGTGCTTGTCCGGTCGGCATCTCTTGTCGCGGCGTAGCGTATGCTTCACGTTATGTAGTCAATTATAATTTGTCGACGATCATAACGTTCTCTCTGAGTTGAAGGAGAAGGGAGTAACTTGGCTGCAGCTACCATCCCTAGGCATAAACCACAGATATCTCAATACCTACTATACAATGCTCTGAGCCATAAACAGAGATAAAAGGAAAGCCCTTATGTCAACCCTAGACTACACGGGGAGTAAAGGAACCAAAGAAGTAGAAGAATCACGTCGAAAAACTTAGGCTTGGGCCACACAGAAAGCACGTGGGGCGAGGGCGCGAGCAAGACCCCACTCATTGTGTACTGGGTTGCCCTTAATTGGCAGTAGATCGAAAACTGGTCTAAATTTCATAATAATGATGATTCTTTAACATGTCTTCCAACGCGCTCGTGAACAGTTTCGGGGATATCGCATCCTCCTGTCTTACTCCTCTAAGCAGTTGCATAGGTTTCGACTCCTGCCCTGTATTTGGACACTCATGGTGGCGGCTTCGTACAGACATCTCAACATCTCGATATAACGATAGTCTACTGGAATCGCTGTAAAGATTCCAGAACAGCCCAGGTTTTGACAGAATCGAAGGCCTTTTCATAGTCCACAAAGGCTAGACACAGAGGCTGATTATACTCTTCAGACTTCTGTATAATCTGCAACACTGTGAATGTAGTCTATGGTGCCATATTCTCCACAAAACCCGGCCTCTTCCGGCGGCTGGAACTGGTCGAGTCTCCTGGCCAGACGATTCGTGACAACTCGTGAAAACAGCATATAGACATGGCTCAGGAGCGAGATGGGTCTGTAATTTTTAAGAACAGTTTTGTCACCCTTCCTAAAAATGAGCACCACCAAAGTCTTGCTCCACGCCTTTGGAGTTCACCAACTGTGAAGGATGGCGTTGAAGACGCCTCGGCGACTTTGCAAACGTAGTGTAGGACCCCCTCCAACTAGGTGGGATGATGATCTGCGAAAAACTGCAGGCGGATGTTGGATGCGGCAAGTTGAAGACAAGCTGAAGATAGGGAGGCTAGAGTAGTCTGACGACGACGACGACAAATTTTCTTCCGTTATCCGTTGTCCAAATCAACGCAACATCCTAATCTCAATATTCGCGTCGGACACTCTTTGACCAAATAGGGAATTTATTAACAGTGGGCGAGACAAAAAGTCGGTAAAGTCAGTGTGCGTCTTTTCAGGCGAGTTTATGTAAAGTAATGGGCTTCATTAATTAGGTGAGATAATTAGGTACTCCCCATCTTCCTCCGGTCCCCTATATGACTTTAGGGCTTGTATTACAGAACGATCCTTAAGCGCAGATTGAGCCTTGAGCGTTGTATATTTTAAAAAAGTACCTACTTTAGTGTCTCTTAGCCCATCACTGATTAAGTCTGAACTGTTTTTTTATTTTTTTTATTACATTGTATGTTATTTAACATAACATTACGTAACGTAACGTAACATAACATAACGTAACTTAAAGTAACGTGACGTAACGTAACAAACGTGACGTAAGGTAACGTAACATAACTTAACGTAACGTGGCGTGACGTGACGTAACAAACGTGACGTAAGGTAACGTATCGTAATGTAACATATCATAACGTAACGTAACGTATTATGTTCTAAGCTATTTAAAAAAAATGATGCCCCTAACTTCCTCCGCTCTCCCACATAAGATAATATAAGCCCTATTTTAACCCCATATTATATAAAAGAAACCATTTTCTTAAAAATGAACTAATGCATCCCTCGGGGGCTTTTTAAGTAAAACGATGTATGAATTTAATGAGCATTTAACTTTTTTGTTATAAAAATTGTAGCTAAAAATCTGTGGCTACATTTATCAAAACATATTTTTTATGTAACAATTTTTTTATGTACAACGAGATAATCAATATTTTTTTAAGCTTAGCCGATATTTTTTTTGTTTCTCCAGGAGTATCTAGGTATTTTCCCAATGTAATAATCATTTAAATGTATTTACATAAACATCATGTTGATTCACACATATGTCACCCTAGATTTCACTGAACACAATTATCGGAAAATGACACCCTAGAAGGTCCTTTCATATGTTACAGTGCTACACAAGAAATAAGTCTCGCGGATGTACCTGCGCTCGGCAGATGACCAAATTTTGGATGTGCGGCAAGTTCATCGACCAATCAGATAGTTTCATTTTTCTCCTTCAAACATCAGGCTCTACAGGTGCTACTTAACTAATTACACACACACACACACACACACTCACACACGCATACACATACACTCACGCACACACACACACACGTACACACATACACCCCTCCCTTTCCTCGCCCCGTCCACTTCCCAATTACATTAAATTAAAACATTAATATTTACTTTGTCCACTGCTTGATATTGTAAAGTAATATTTACAAGTGAAATCTATTTTTGGCTTTATTGTTATAATAATTGTTTGGAGAAATTTTATGTTATTTTGTGCTGTTGGATTTCCAAATAAAGAGTAATAATAATAATAATGGCAGGCCGCGCGCCTTTGTTGCTATTGGTTGATTCAACGTCATCCATGCAGGTGACTATTAGTTTGGCAATATTAGCGTGAGCGAAATAGGTAGAGCTACTGCGGCAATCAATTCTGCACCTTAACCGTATCGGTTAAAGATCATGTTGAATGTACTTATAGCTTCGGGTACTTTCGTTATACTTCTTCCTAGTCTGCGCGAACGTAGATTCCCGAAGGGACTTTCAATGATGTGTAGTACTGTAACAACAACCAACCAAAAGGTCTAATTTGTGATGTAATAATATAAACCTATCGGTCCATCGCATTGGTGCTCCAGGTATTGCGTGTACTGATGCCCTACCATTCCCTGTACCTGTGTACCACGATACGCTCGATGGAATCGTTGTCACGGCCAAGAACCTCAAGATTCTTTAAAATAGATTGGATAAATACTGTTTGATGCCAAGTTCTTTAACATTTATCTAATGCCGTGGCATTTAAAGTTATTAATGGCAATCATGTTATCTTATTAGGTATACGTGTGTGTGGCAACTGATGCACTCGTATTTGGTTTAAGATTACTTAAGAAAAGATGGTCAGAGTGATTTTTTTTCCCGCTGCCTTTTTCTCCACTAAAATACGGCCCGAAGGCAGAGGCTTACATTTTACACAGTACATTGACATTCAGCAAATAGAATGTAAATTCTTTACGTTGAAATAAATAGATTTAATTTAATTTGAATGCAATTACTAGTGCGAAACTCAGTTCACAGTCCTCTGTGGGCAGGCATCTGCATGCATACACCTGAGCAGCATCTAACCGAGAGAAATGGCAAGACAACGTGAGTCAAGCAACATCACTATAAAGCCTCTTCATGAAGCGCTCGAGGTCTAGTGGAACCGAGTGATTGGAATCATTCACTTGGTTTAAACAACAGGTGCGGTCAGGTGCCGGAGTGGTGACCATCCCATGAATACCGCTAGTGGCATTTTCTAGGAGCGCTTCCGTGCCGGTGCTGGCTGTCTTGTAAAGGCAGTCGTTAAGCCATGTCAGAGGCCTTATGAGCGGCTCCATAACTTCTGACAGTAAGGCCGGTCAGTGTCTTACAATGATCCTCCAATCCAAACTTAGCCCCCGTGATTGGAATATGGCCTAAACTTCCAGCGATGCAGGAAGAGACCCGTGCCCCAGCAGTGGGAAGATACCAAGACCACAACTGCTCTGCCAAGAGCGTACCGACCAAGAAGAAGAAGATATATTTATTGGGCAGTTATGAGTCATATTATGTTATGGGGTTCCAGCAGGGGTCATTCGGTGATTTTACCTTATAAATTATGATTTATTTGAGTTGATTCCAGGCATTCTCTCAACACTTAAGGATTCGTAAGCAATAATTGAGTACCTATCATCGATTTAATAGACTTTTTGTCTTTCATTGGTTTAGTCACCAAGGTTACATTTACCTACGTCACAATAGAAAAATTCCAACAGATAATTACTGGTCAAAGGCAACTAATTAAGACAATTATGTCAAATGATTTTGTCATTAGAACGCAATGATAATTAAATGCTGTGGTATTTTTCTTATTGTCTGTCTTTCAAAATCAGAGTTTTCTATTAGACTGTCACACAAAAGCCTTGTTATTTTTGAATTTCACGGAATTTGTTTTTTTTTCCAAATGCCACTGATATCTACGCTGATAATTATGTAAAATCATTCATCCAGTACCCGTGGATATCTCAAAAAATGCTTTTTGTTGCTGCAACTACGGTCAATTGTTTTTAGTCTGGATAATAGATAGTCTTTATAGTTATACTAGTCTTTATAGTCTACGACATTTTTTTCTACACATTTATATTATAATTTCCTGATGTGCAACTTGTTAAGGGGCCTCCATGCGGTGGGAAACAAAATTAAATTTTAAGTAGAAATTTACTTAAAATTCAATGATAACACTAGCGCCACTGATAGAAAAAATTATTATGTTTTACAGATTTTTTTGCAAAATATAATGATGTTTAGGTCCCACGGCCAAGAACCTAGGGCCTCGGGCCGCCTATGACTAAATAGAAAACATTTACGCAAAAAATGGCTGTTTTTGGCGTTAATGCTATCTAGCCCTGGTTTTTTTGTCTTTTTGTTTGGCGCGTAGCGCCTGGTAAGTACATAAACTTTGAGGGCGAGATCGAATAAATAGTACCTCAGAAACTGCGACTTAATGAACGCTACAAGAAATAAGGTATCCATTACAAAATATAGATCATTTTGGAGAAAAAATGGACAAAAAAATCTAATCTTCCGCCTATGACTAAATAGAAAACATTTACGCAAAAAAATGGTTTTTGGCGTTAATGCTATCTAGCCCTGGTTTTTTTTATCTTTTTGTTTGGCGCGTAGCGCCTGGTAAGTTCATAAACTTTGAGGGCGAGATCGAATAAATAGTACCACAGAAACTGCGACTTAATGAACGCTTCAAGTTAAATTAGGTATCCATTTCAAAATATAGATCATTTTGGAGAAAAATGGACAAAAAAATCTAATCTTCCGCCTATGACTAAATAGAAAACATTTACGCAAAAAAATGGCTGTTTTTGGCGTTAATGCTATCTAGCCCTGGTTTTTTTGTCTTTTTGTTTGGCACGTAGCGCCTGGTAAGTACATAAACTTTGAGGGCGAGATCGAATAAATAGTACCACAGAAACTGCGACTTAATGAACGCTACAAGAAATAAGGTATCCATTACAAAATATAGATCATTTTGGAGAAAAAATGGACAAAAAAATCTAATCTTCCGCCTATGACTAAATAGAAAACATTTACGCAAAAAAATGGTTTTTGGCGTTAATGCTATCTAGCCCTGGTTTTTTTTATCTTTTTGTTTGGCGCGTAGCGCCTGGTAAGTTCATAAACTTTGAGGGCGAGATCGAATAAATAGTACCACAGAAACTGCGACTTAATGAACGCTTCAAGTTAAATTAGGTATCCATTTCAAAATATAGATCATTTTGGAGAAAAAATGGACAAAAAAATCTAATCTTCCGCCTATGACTAAATAGAAAACATTTACGCAAAAAAATGGCTGTTTTTGGCGTTAATGCTATCTAGCCCTGGTTTTTTTTATCTTTTTGTTTGGCGCGTAGCGCCTGGTAAGTACATAAACTTTGAGGGCGAGATCGAATAAAAAGTACCACAGAAACTGCGACTTAATGAACGCTACCAGTTAAATTAGGTATCCATTTCAAAATATAGATCATTTTGGAGAAAAAATGGACAAAAATATCTAATATTCCGCCTATGACTAAAAAGAAAACATTTACGCAAAAAATGGCTGTTGTTGGCGTTAATGCTATCTAGCCCTGGTTTTTTTGTCTTTTTGTTTGGCGCGTAGCGCCTGGTAAGTACATAAACTTTGAGGGCGAGATCGAATAAATAGTACCACAGAAACTACGACTTAATGAACGCTACAAGTTAAATTAGGTATCCATTTCAAAATATAGATCATTTTGGATAAAAAATGGACAAAAAAATCTAATCTTAGTCTTTTCATTGTCCTCAACTAAAAGAGTTTATATACTTATTATAAAACATAGAACTAATCCATACATCGTTGTCAAAAGCAAAATAATGTCTGTGTTGTGAAGGTCTTGCGGGTTACCAAGTGAGGATTTGGTACGTTTCTATGAGGTCCAGCTTTTGTCGTCGGTCAAGCGTTCGTAGTGAGCCCAATTGTTTCCAGTCGTTGCTCATAGGATTTCTGACGCAGATTTTTTTAAACCTCGTCTAGGTTTAAAAAAATCTGCGTTGAAATCTTCACAAGTGATGTATTTCTGTTGCCGCTATAACAACAAATAGATAGATATAGAACTCTTTATTGTACATAAAAATGGAAATTACACAAATATTTCTTAACTTAATGTGGTCTCTTCCAGACTACCTATGAATGGTCTGGACCAATACGCTGAAGATACAAACATACACATTGGTAATAAAAAAAATCACTTTTAAAATAAATAATGAAATTAATTATACTAGGGAACCCTTTGTGGGAAAGTCCGACTCGCACTTGGAATGTTTTCTTATTATTTTATTTCATATAGTTATATTTAATAATGGTTGTGATCTATCTTTTAAACCAAACAAATAAATTGAATAATAAAAAGTGTTAATTTTTTTTTTCCCAAATAAACCACTGGTTGAAAAGGCTCACACCAAGAAGCTCACAAGGCAAGGATGAGTATTCACTCGATTCGAGACGTTCAATTTTAACGTGTGGGCCATATCTATAGAGAGTATAAACGTTGCTACCATAACTTCGGTGCGCCTACGCCGTGCCAACTCAGTTATACGCGACCTCTGCTCAGCAAGGCAGCCTGAGCGACGTGTGCTCGCTCGTAAAAAATAACGTAAACAAATACGATCGACTCGAAATACGTTTAACTTGCCGTCATACGTATCCGAACAATTAATCGTTTAATTGTAGGCGGACTGGCGGACTGTTGTAGGTGATAACGTGCTATTTCAAGATTACGTATTGTTTTCGTTGGAACCTAGAAATCTTCTCCAAAAAGGTGAGGTTCTTTATAAGCATGTGTTTATTGTTATTTTATGCTACGAGGCAGTGGGTTTTTCTCTACGCCATACAGGTTATTAAATGCGAAGGCAGGTCTTAACAAATACCTAGGTGTAGAAAACAATGTTCATGATCCAATCGTGATTGCATTGAAAGTGGCCTTTTCCGCAGAAAAAAATAACTTTTAAAAAATAAATTTTATTCTTTCATATGTTTGGAATACTGTAAAAATATTTTCTTTCTATTTATTACTTTATAAGTGTATTTATTGTGATTTTATGCTACGAAGCAGAAATGTGGGTTTTTCTCTGCCATACAGGTTATTAAATGCGAAGGCAGGTGTTAACAACAATGATTCATTGTGATTGCATTAAAAGTAGCTTTTTCCGAAAGAAGGAATATATGTTTAGAATACCGAGGTAAATTACTTTCTTTTAACCCTTAATAAGGGATGGGTAGTATGATTTTTTTATTGGTTTTGGACTCTAATTCTAACCCTTAATAAGGGATGGGTAGTATGATTTTTTTATTGGTTTTGGACTCTAATTCAAGGTGATAAAGTTCAATTTAACGTGGGAACTATTTTCCCCTTGGCCACTTAAGGTTTAAACTATCAATTACCCTCACACACATTAGAAAGAATGACAGTCTCAATGATCGAGTTTACTTTAGTCGTCAGTGTTGGAGTTAAATGACTATGCTAGAAAGAGAGGACAGAGAAAAGCCTACGCCAGAAAGAGAGCGATTTCCCCGCGTGATAATAAACAGCGATAGGTCACGTGGAAGAGCTCTGAAAGTAGAGCGGTAGAATGTCGGCTTCTCAATCGGGAGGTTATGGGTTAGAATCCCGATGACAAACATCGTGCGGAAACTAGTGTCTGAAGTGTTAACATATCTCAGCGCTTGTTACGTACAATGGCCCAACTATGAGGCTGAAATGTCAGGTATCTTTAACTAACTAGGTCACGTGGAATGCGCGAATTCTGAACTATCATAAGTTTCTAAGTTTTTGATTAATTAATAAAATTGTGCCCCATGATGTGAAACAGAACTGTCGAGCTACTAAATTTCTTCTTCAAGCTCATAAATTATACAAAGTAGAATGTGATGACGTGAAATAAAGAAGTTACTAGAATTTTATTCATTTCTTAGGTTCTTTAACAGACGCACACTTTATAAATATAGACACAATTTACAATAAATCAAGCCACAGTGTGAATCCAATAACTGAAAAACACAACATTCACATCACATATCATGTAAGACTTACGGACTACAAGTTGGCGCGATTACCTATTGAAACTAAAAACAATAAAGGAATTAGGTTACATTTTCAGGTTTGGACGATGTTGACCCTGATTGGATCAAATTTGATCTGAATTTACTAAGCGTACAGGCAAATAAATCGAATTTCTGTTTCGAATTGAGAAGATACCTCGTGCAAACGAGACGGCTTGCTCCACGTAAGAACAGCTTTACAGAATAATAGATTGTTAGCGTACGGGAAACAGGCGTAAATCTCTAGATCGGACGTCCGACTGGAAGAAAATTTTAAAATTAATTGCTATAATCGCCAGTAAATACTAACAAAATTTTCGATAGATTTTTTTTCAAAATGTGATTTTGTCTCGGCCTTGGTTGATTCCAAAAAACAACGTCTTTGTTTTATCGTTCTTGATTTTGATCGCAAGTCGGTCATTAACATAAAGGGAGGATTTCTCTAATACAGAGTGAATTTACGTTTTGTTTTATGCAATCTCTCTCTCTCTTGGAGACGACGGTGGGCAATTTCAAGATCTGAAGTATTCACACACTCAAATTTCTTCACAATATTTTCCTTTACAGTTAGCAAGTGATATTGCTCCTGAAACTTCACAAAAGAAAGTAACTTAAATATAATATAAATATAATATAAAGTAAATATAAATATAATATAACTTCAAAAACAAAGTCGTTAGTCCATGCCGGGATTTGAACCAACGACCTCCCGACTATCAGCTCCACTACCACAAAAAAAACTTAATGGCCGATCGTGGTCAGGGTTGTCACACATAAACGTCTCTTTAAATATCACAATAGATACACAAATTAATTAACCTTCAAGATAACATTCAACAGACTCGACTGTTAAAAAGACGAACCATTGCGCAAAACTTAATATTTCAACATTTTCATAGCGTGAGAGATTCCACAGCAACATGCGAATTTTGGCTTTTGTAATAACCAGATTCGTTCGATGCAATTTATCTAAATACCTACTTCCATTCTTGTTAATACATTACTTAATTAGGTTGCTTGGTACCTCTGTACCTCTCCAATGGTACCTCTCCCATTTCTTTGTAATTATTTTTAAACGTCGCATACGTTTAAAAATAATTACAAAGAAATGGGAGAGGTACCATTTGTCAATAAAACTTAATTACCTAAATTCTTTAAGTGGCAAACTATGTTATCTCCCTAATCCTCAGGGATGCAGGCGTGAGTTTGTGTGTATGACGCCGCCAAATCATTAAATCAGCCGTCTAATTCAACGCCCTGTAGTAAAATATAGCATTTTCTAAAACATTTAACTACTTAGCTGATCGAAATTTTTTATTTACATTTATAACTAACTTTATTGAAAGGCTAAGTTAAGAGCAGCCATTAAGGGTGGATTTAGATAATTCAAGATGACGTCATCGCAACAACTGATTTACTTCACCCACGACTTCCTCGGTAGGATGACTATGTTTGGTTGCAACCGATAATGAACAAAGTCGTTGTTGGAAAAGCAATTTTGACTGATTAAAAAGGCAAACATTACAATGTTTAGACACAAAACGCAGGGCGCGAAAATTTTAAAATTAAAATTAAATTCATTCAACAAAATTAAGTAATTGCATCGATTTTTCTTCCTGCGTAATTTCGAATAATTTATGATTTCTGATTTGCGACAACTCCTTTAGTCTACACACGATAGTCACTGTATAACCACGGCAAAATGGTCGAAACCATTTCTCGAATTAAATATAATCTAAGTAAATAAATAAAAAACAATCGCGGTTACACCCATTAAATGTATAACTATATAAACAACAATTCAAATATCTTTCGTAAACGTTAACAGCTTCATAACCACACGTAACAAACGGGCATAAGTTTGCTTGAACATAATGGATTTCACATTAAAATGCAATTTTGTTCTATGTAGGTTATGGCAAAAACCGCTTCCGTGGCGATTAGACTGAATGTGCATTTATGTAATTCACATGTGCAGTGTCCGACCGAAATTCTGCTTTCGGTTTCAGATGGGTTTAGTAAAAAAAAGTCGGTTTCGGTCCAATTATGATGCTGAAGTTTCGGTACCGCTTTCGATTCATTCGGTATCGGTTTGTGGCACTAAAATGTCAAAATTTGACAGTTCTGGGATCGGCGGACTAAGGCCGCGTTTTCACGGTCTTGGTGCGCTCGGTCCGAGTTCGCCATCCAAGTAAACTAATGCTTCTGATTGGACGGTTTTTCGTGACAACGCCAAAATAGCCAATCAGAAGCATTAGTTTACTCGGATGGCGCACTCGGACCGAGCGCACTAAGACCGTGAAAACCTGGCTTAAAGCACATAAATTAAAAATGTACATTTTTGCGGCAGTGAAAAAAAACCTTTCATAAAATTACTCTATAAGTATTTTATTATAATTATTTAATTTAGTCCACTAGAAAATAAAAATAGTATAATCATGTGGGTACAGTGATATCATTCCGATGTAAAAACCTAACTGCAAAGTAGGTAGTCGGGGCTGTAAGTGATGCAATTTACTTAATCCAGATGTCGCTGCCTGTAGGTAATACAGAGAATAGTGTAAAGAGGTTCGAAATTTCACTGATGCTGGTGAGTCGCCCATTAGCTCAATTGGAAGAGCGCTGGCACGGATAGCCAGAGGTTGCGGGTTCGAATCCCGGCATGGGTGAAATTTTTAGCCTCTAAATAGGTTTTTGAATTGGTGCTTAGCACGGGTTAGTGCATTAAAAATAAAAATAGTATAGACAGACGTTTACTTGCCACCGCAAACAAAAGTCTAGGAAACGTCTGCCAGTCACAGGCAAGATCACATATTAACCCACAGATTACCAAAGCGACTCCGCCACGCATTCTACTTGGAATTATTGTAAACTACTAACTGCAGTTTTATCACACTCGGCGGTATGAGGGGCTCGGGCTTAATGTCTCGCTGGCGCATTGACGTAGTACTATCGGACTGTAGTGAATTCATCTGACATTGTGTGAATGTTCATCTTTGCTCCCCACTTTACGTAACTTAAAACCCATAGTCATCGTTCTTATGAATGAATGCGTAAGACTTAGACCTTAAACTCTGTTTTTCCCGTTTGCCACTGTTGTCACGACAGCTCATAAAAAATCTATTTTGCATTGGATCTTAAAGGAAATATGCCAAAAATAAATAAAATATAAACAAGTCTTTATTCCTTACTCAAGTTCAAAATACAGATGTTTCTGTATAAATAGGTACTCAAGTGCGCTCAAAAGAGGTGCGTGATGAATAGAACAGAGGCTCAGCGTAGTTGCTGTTTTAAAGACTCTGCCTGGGTATGATAGCAGACCACATAATGCACTCATAAACAGTAAAATATATGTATAGCTTTTTAAGCGTTTAGTGGTTAGGAATAATTTACTGGTAAGTAATAATTTCTAGGTATGTAAGCACCTAAATTGTGTCGTGTTATTTATTATCTTGAAATTCGCCACTCGCCGACGAGCAGGCACTACCATTTATGCAACACAGGCAAATTTGGTTTGATAGGATAGTGGCAAGTGGTATACACTGGTCTCTGGCTACCCCTTCAGGATATAGGCGTGAGTTTATGCAATGTAATGTAAAATTTATTGTAAATTTCAAAGCCGATGAGGCGCTTGGGTACCATAACAGAGGTCGTGGATTCGAGTCCCACTGGGGGCTGTCATACATTTGTACAAGTGGCCTCAGTCGGGGTATATTTTCATGTTTGTGACGTCCTTTCGTGCTTAGCATAGTACAGGGTATCCTAGTTTGAGACCACGTCAAGTGACTGAACAAACTCAATTTTCGGAAATTTAATGAGTCGGTGTCGGTTGAAAATTCCATTTCGGTTTATCACTTACATTGGGAACGTACCCATTCCTCCATTTGCCCGGTTTTATTGTAAAATAAAATTTAAATTAGGTACAAAGTAGCCGGTTGGAGTTAAATTGAAAATATTTATTGAATAACTATTTGTCATTTCAAATCACTCATTCACGGCACGTCATTCACAGTCGGTCATTGCTAGCATGTCATAAAGAACTGTCGGAGATCGCTCAATATAGCATTTTTTTTACTCTTTAATGAATCTAATTAATAATTGTGATAAATTGGTATCTTTCTCAAAAGTTTCATGCAATTATTTAAATTTACAAAATTTTATTAATGAAACATCTCGAACTAATACTGGATTCAAACGGAGTGCTTTGACTAAATCCCGAATAATTGAGGATTACAGTGCTATGATACATAAGAAAAAATGTTACAGAAGGTCGAAAGCACATAACTTAGACTAAGGACAAAACATAAAGTGCACTTTAAATTGACGCCAAAATCACTATTCTTGTGCCCTCTTAAATGTTTTTTTAATCTGATACGAAAACTAGTATAATATAATAGTAACCTATTACGACCAATAGTTTCTTATATCGTCCCCGTACCCCATTCAATGATTGTTTTTTTTCCTCTTTTCAGATGAATATATTGCTGCACTATATTCTGAGCTGTGCGGCGTTATCGATGGTGTTCGCTATACCCAACAGCATTTCACAATCAGAAACAGTAGCTACAGTAGAAGAGGCAAGTTATGGACACGAAGTAGAAACACTCAAAGATGCCACACCCTCGGTTCACACGCAAGGCCAACGACACAAGCGGTGGTACCCTTTTCCCAACTTTGGGGTACCTCCATTTTACGCCCCCTCGCCATTTGTCGACGAAGACCAAGAAGATCCGTTCAGAGAAATCTACAGACAAGTAAAAGAGATCTCTTCACTTGTGAGACAATCCAACCAATTTAGGTGGCAGCAGCCTTTGCGTGGTTACTTGCCCGTGATATTTGTACCACAACTGACTGGCTGCGGGTGTCCTCCAACCGATGACAGGAGCACCTCTGGACCGGAGCCAGCCACTCCAGGTCCGCCCAGCCCTTCACCTGTTGATACGAATACCCGTGTCGGTGGCACCGACATGAATAACACAGACGGAGGTGAAACTGAAGATGAAGAGGAATACATCAGGGAGCTTTCATTTGATCCTATTCCACCGTCGAGGCCGACCAGTAGACCGCCACCACCAGTGGAGCACGGAAGTAGTCAGGCAGGCCTACCGAATCCTGAAGCCGGGGCTGGCTCTTTTGACCCAATGGCCAGACCACCTTTACCTAACCCGACAACGGTTAACCCTCTTAGACCTGTACAGGTCAGTAGAGCAACCGATTGCGATGTGGCAATACTCACTTGCTGCCACAAAAAAACAGCAACTTATAAGTGCTTTGAAGACCAAGGGTGTCCGTTTCGACAAACAATCAATCCTTACGGCAACAATCCTTGTGCCGTCGACGTCATTTATAGGGTTGTTTCAAGGATTTATGGCCAAAGAACTGGTTCATAGTGTCGTTAATTGTTCATGGTGAGAAGAATTGTGTTGTGTTTGTGCTAAATGTACCAATGTAGGTGTAAATAGGTACATTTACTGAGTATTCCTCGAACAATGACAATTTGATGATACCTACTGTTACTAGCTGCTAATTGACCACATAAGTGTGTACAAAAAATTCTGACAGCTGTCAACGGTAGGTTAAATTATTATTATAGTATGTGAAACTGGGGGTTAGTATGCCGCAACGAATAACATTTATTTAAATAAGTAACATCAAGACGATGTTGATAAAAAGCATGGTGTGATTTAAGCGTTTATTTAACTAACATTTGCTATTCGATTTCTAAAATGTGTTCTTAATCGAGTGTTTCCAAGTACTACGTGTGAAATATAATGTCTGTCTCGATAAAACCAAACTTTCATGCCGTGAACGTTGACTTTCTCATATGAGTCATATCCTGTTTTTTATCTCAATGCAGTGCAGTTTGTTGTGTAGAGTAAAAGTGATGCTTATATAGATTATATGCTTGTTATTTCTTAAAAAGGTAGCGTGGTAGCACGCCGGCCTCACATTCGGGAGGCCGTGGGTTTGAATCCCGGCATGTGCCAATGACTTTGTTTCCTAAGTTACCTGCATTTGTGAAGTTGCAGTATCGATATAACTCGCTAACGGTGAAGAAAAACGTCGTGAGGAAATATGAGTGTCTGTGGTGTTCACATCGTCGTCAGGCTATACTAGTCCACTGCTGGCCATAGCCCTCCCCTAAAGAGCGCCACGTTGTGGTATTATAAGGGGTAATGCCCATAATCCCCACGCTGGGCATGCGGGTTGGGCATCGCAGTTCGGTGGAATTGTACCGGTGTTCACATACCACAGCGTTTCAAATTGCGAACTCGCGGTGGGCACACGTCATGGCCCATACTCTCTCTCTTTCTCTCTCTAAGAAAAGGCATGTTCCCTTACGTTACCGTTATCGCGATTTAAATTGCTAACATGATTTTATTTTATCGTATTGTGTTATATCTTGGGGGGCATTTTACCAACAATACTATGAATCAGTGTTGCGTTATTGTAGTATATTGCTCTGTTATGGCCCCAAACCTAATAGAAGACGGAGGCTCTATAAACAACATGATAAAAATATAATAATTATTATATTAAAACTTTACTGATTTTAATCGAACTGTGTTTTTTCATTTATGTTACCTAAATAATAATATACTGTCATATTATAAACGGAATGCTGTCATATGACGGTAACCCATAAGAAGTTGTTTAGTAGTTACGAATGATAACAAGTTTCTTGAACTCCTTCAAAGTAACAAACTTTGTTAAGCCCCTATACAAAGAAGCGTAGAAAAAGTTAAAAGTTGTTCAGCCCCTGCCGTTTTTATTGTCTACTAGCTGACCCATCGTACTTCGTACCGCCTAAAATTCGATTCTTTGATTTTTTTTATTTTTTCTTCGTAAAAACCATCCTTGTACGTAAAGGAATATTCTAAAAAAAGAATTAGCGAAATCGGTTCAGCTGCTCTTGAGATTTGCGCTTACAACCACATTCTGCGATTCATTTTTATGTTACAAACTAGCTGACCCAGCGAACTTCGTACCGCCTAACAGTCGATTTCTTATTTTTTTTTATTTTTCTTCCCTTAAGAACCATCCTCGTACTTCAAGGAATATTCTAAAAAAATAATTAGCGAAATCGGTTCAGCTGCTCTCGAGATTAGCGCTTACCAACACATTCTGGGATACATTTTTATATTATAGATACATAATAAATACGGCAGGGTTTGCCATTGCCACGATCTGTCTACCCCTTTGGGTTTCAGGCATGAGTTTATGTATGCGTTGCGCATGTGTACAAATAAATAGTGTGGCTTTATACTTCTCTACTGAATACGGAATACAATATTATCGAACATAATCTTTCAAGCCTTTCAAATGATTACTCTTGTTACAGTCTCATGGAGGCATGTGGATCTCAGAAGAAGACATCAAGCTGTAGTTAGTGACATAAATATACTCAAGTAAACAAAAGTAAAAAAATCAGGTCAAAGTGGTTCGATATTAAATAAGGGCTCGCAAATAAACTTACTGTGATATCCACTTGCCCCGATTTCCTAACATCAGGGCCGGGTTTCATGGTAATTCAATTCATAGTTTATTATGACATTTTAATGGGCATTAAGCAGCGAAGTCTTCATATTCTAATGTACATAATTTGTCACAGTAAACCATCAATTGTACTTCTAGGAACTGGGCCGCTGGATGCCAAATTTCTCAGTAATTGGTATCGCAAATTTCTGGATACCGATAGGATTTAGCGCGCCTGGTGTGTCGTAACGAAAAAAACCCAGAGATACGATACTTAATTCTGTGTTCGCCATGCCAGATGCCCTAAGCGTTTTGATGAACGCAGTCGCGTCAAACGTTTTTCTAAACGCATAAAAAATCCTAAAGTAAAGAAGATCTACATGTTCGTAAATTTTTGTGTGAATCAAGGCGCGATAAGACATCACTTTAAAGCGAATTATCAACTATTTTGCTCGAGTGTGTAAAGTTTGTTTTCTGCGGTGATACCAGTTTGACGCTGCCAAGGTCAACAGCCTTAAGTAAGTGTGTTTCATAATGCTGTAACTTAATAAAAACAAAAATAAAAAAAATTGCACATGTTTAATCATGTTTTAAGGGCTGTGTATTCATAATCCAGAAAGTAAATGTAGTAGGCATCTAGGATGCCCAAAACTAGTGGGCACCGGGGGACGAGACTATTAGTTGTTCAATACCATACTATCGAACAATAAGTTGCTCGTTGTCGTCGTAACCATTGTCGTGTTATTATCATAATATTTTCAAGACGATTGACGTTTTATTGGCACTGTCTGTAGTCTACTAACCAACCGCATTCCGACGGTATAGCCCACAGTAACCTGTGAAACTTGACCCGGCGGCGCGGCGCCTCGAGCGATGCGTTCTCGAGCGGAAGATGCTTATTAAATAAATTTGCACGAATTGAACCATTTGATGACTAGGCAATTCCGTTGTTTAGCTGACTACAACACATCTTAAAATAGCAGCCATGGCAGTTCTAATATAGCCACTATGCTTTTATGGGCCACTTTGGGCCAGCAGTGCCTTGTGTACATTAGTATCCGACGAAAGCATAAATGTAAAAAAATGGCCAAGTGAGACGAGTTAAAAAACCAAGTTTTTTTACTTAACGAATTTAAAAGTAGTTTGATAAACAAGGAAAAATATTATTCGTTATTAAAGAAGACTTACCGCTGCCCCAAAATTTCCTTAGCCTCGGCGCAAAAGATAGCATTCTCAAAATATTGTATGTCTGTATTAAGTAAATAAATTACTTATGCCAGAAGTAATAATGGACATAATTAAATTACCCTTTATATGTTTTAGAAATAAATACATGATATTATATTGCATTGTTATTATTACTAAACATATAATATATATGTTTAATAATAATAACAATGCAATATAATATCATGTATTTATTTCTTATCATATTATATTGCATATAAAGGGTAATTTAATTATATCCATTATTACTTCTGGCATAAGTAATTTATTTACTTAATACAGACATACAGTATATTGAGAATGCTATCTTTTGCGCGTATATATATATATATATATATATATATATATATATATATATATATATATATATATATATATATATATATATATATATATATATATATATATATATATATATATATATATATATATACATATAGAATGTTTTATGTGCCAGGATAAGATATTAACTATTAAAAGATATTAACCAATAACCAATATCTCACTCATTTACAAAATCATGTCCACAAACACATTTTTCTAAAACTTTGTGCTGAAAGATTACTCTAAACTTATTTTTAATCCTATTGGCAAACGCAGTTTATTTATTATTCTGTAAGACTCGTCCTTAGCCGATATAGCAATATTTGGAGGCAACGTTATCATAAATGTCTTTGTTCTTTTTATGGGACTAGATGATGTATAAATAAACATAGAAAACCAATAAAAATTATTAGAGTGAATTTGTTGTGTTTTATTTCAGACCTTGCTAAACAAGTAAGCATTTATTATTAATAAAAATTCAAAGAACTATTGATCTAAAGTGATAGGTAAAAATTATTACTCTTTCTTAAAAATCTATCTACAGTAGTTGCGCTTACAGATAGTTTACGCTTAAAACCCGACTCAAAGCTAACAGCGTGCAGCTTGAAACAATTTTACACATTGATTTTCGTGACCAAAAATTTCATAATAATTTTTAATTTTCAGGCTGGAAGAAATTTTTACTAAAATAAGTTTATGTTAACAGGCACGGTCAGGTACAGGATGGGTGACCGTCCCGTGACTACCGCTAGTGGCATTTTTCCGATCGCTTCCGTGTTTCGCAAGGCACGTTAAGCCGTTGGTGCCGGCTATCGTGTAATGGCAGTCGTTAAGCCATGGCAGAGACCTTATGGGCGACTTGATAACTTCTGACAGTAAGGCCCGCCACTGTCTTGCAGTCTTATAATCAACCCGGACTTGGCCCCCGTGGTGGAGTATGGCCTAACCTTTCTGCGATGCAGAGACCCGTGCCCCAACAGTGGGGACATACAAGGGTTGATAACGAAGTCTATGTTCGTAATTTTTATCACATTGTGTGTTATATAAGTTGCTGTTATGGTTTTATTGTGCAATAAAGTTTAACATACAAACCAATTTTAGTAAAATTAATACAGACTTTTGCGCTAAGGCGCTTATTAGGGGAGGGCTATGTCCAGCTGTGGACCAATATATCCTGAAGAAGAAGAATACAGACTTCAGACTATGGTAATAAATCAATATTAGAAAACACGCATTAGTCTTTGCGTCTACGTAATGAGATAATACAGCGTCCAGTAGCAACTTTACTCATACTAGATGTAAACTATTCTATCTTGATGAATGAACTTTCAAGCAATATTTATTTTCGGTACCCTCAATCAATCTGAGAATTTTCAGTCTTGTGACACAACTAGCTTTCAAGATAGAAGACGGTCGAAAAGGGCTTGAAGGGGTTCGTGTAAATGTATACACAGTAGCCATCTGATAACTTGACCTGGCTTTGATAAAGTGTTGAATTAGTCCCAGGCATGAGATAATATAATAAGTCACCCCAACTTTGATAGTAAACAAGGTTATACAAATTGGGTTACTCCCCAACTCGACACAAGAGGCTGGACGGACGTGTGTCCAGTTGGTGAATTTCAAAATTCTTAGGCTGGGCGCATGTTGAGACGCAGGCGACGCAGCACATCGCAGCACAGTTCAGTACAGGGCAGGGCAGTTGAGGCAGACATTGGCCTTCACCGCATGCTGTGACGCAACTATTCGCTCCATTCCTTGGCAATTCTCACTCATAGTAACTCTTTCAATGTCTTTTTTGAATAGTCTAGATGATTTGTATCATACATACAAGGTTCACAGCGGACTAATTCAATTAAATATTATGTCATTGCAACAAAATTGTTAGTAAACACGCTTCCTGCCGCAGCGTACGTAGCTCAATCACGTTCCATGCTTTACAAAATCTGCGCTGCCCAGCGCTGCGCTGTGCTGCGTCGCCTGCGTTTTAGCATGCGCCCAGCCTTATTGTTTTGTCATCTGGACACACCCTTTTTAGACGTGTCCACATATTGAAACTTAAATTAAATAACTTTTTTTTCGCCATCTCGACACACGTTCGCATTTTACCTGAATTTAAGACAAAGTACAGCCATTTAGATTAATGCTTCATGTCAAAATTATCATTCACCACCAAAAGTTTCATTGCTGTGAATAGGTAATTTCTTATGTTGTTACAAAATTATTCACCATTTGTTAATTTATAAGGAAGGTATTTTTGACTGTTAGTATTCGAAAGTCACTCTCTATGCTTTTTCTATAATCTTCAATACGTAACCTATTTTATTATAGTTTTTTGTATGCCTGGCAGCCGCTGACAAACAGTAATAGACTACATTACTGTTTGTCAGCGGCCGACCTAATTGTTGGAGTAGGTGAAAAATCCCAACCCGGTAACCTTTTTGAAAAACCATATCAGCTTCAATTTAAGGCAATTGCCTTAAATTGAAGCTGATATGGTTTTTCAAGAAAAAAGTGGGGCAGATTTTTCATTATGAATCGCCTAATTATTTAATTCAATGAGCAAGGCGTTTATAACCTGAGTATATTTTTGTATATTTTTTTCGGAAAAAAAGTGTCCAGTTTGCGAAAACATAAACATGATTTAATTTAAGTTTCAGTATGGATAAGGTGTGGAAACGTCGAAAACTCTTGGCGTGACCAGATGACGAAATAACAAGTGATACTAAATTTGAGTTTCACTAACTGGACACACGTGTGTTGTGTCGAGTTGAACACCCCAAACAAAAAAATATTGTCACTGGTTGAGTAAACAGTAACGTGGTGTTGAGATCAGATGTGTCACTATAGGTACCACTCGACATTTGTTTTTTTTGATCGGTTGGTGCAGATGGCTATGATTTTAAAATCTTGTTAGTAAAATTTTCGATATGTAACAAAATGATAATGAGTCATCAACAAAAAGTCTAAAACAGTTATGTGTTAAACGGGTCAAATTGCGATAGCATATTTGGTAAAATGTAAATACCTGAGTGCCCGACGCCCGATTCCCTTTTTTATTAAATAATCGCGACGAAACCCGTTTAATACATAATTAGATTACGTATTAAACGGGTTTCGTCGGGTTACGACAGTAACCGGTTATTCACACTATAGGTAAGCAGTAGGATGAGCAGGCATGGTACGCCGAGTTATCAGTAGTTCGGGAAGAATATTATTTAGTTGAAATTTAGACAATAATAACTTCCACACAACACAATCACTTGTTCTGGTCCAATCAAATCAATTAAATCATATATCAATGGGATACTCCATCCAAATAGGTTATTCTTATGGGCGGCTTGATAACTTCTGACAGTAAGGCTAGCCTCTGTCCTACAATCCTCCACCAACCCGGACTTGGCCCCCGTGGTGTAGTATGGCCTAACCTTCCTGCGATGCAGGAAGAGACCCGTGCCCCAGCAGTGGGGACACACAAGGGTTGATATCGAATAGGATACTCTGTGCTACGGAAATCAGGCAAGGACATCACAATCATGGCAGTACACCCAGACTGAAGCCATTTGTGCAAATGCAAAACGGCAGCATCCAGTGGGAATCTTATCCACGACCACCGGCATGGAAATCAGACACGTTAACGCTAGACCAACGAGGCACTCAAGTGATGGTATTTGAAAGGGTAGTGTAATTCTCGACAAGCTATATACAGAGTGTTAAAATACTCGTAGTGATCCATGATCATACCCGATACTGGACACAGAATAAAAATACTTTATCCTCAAAAAAATAGTGGGAAATTACTTGCTATTAGTATTTCTTAATGATTCGCGATACTCATACATAGTTACACATTAAACGGGTCAAATCGCGATTATTTATTAGGTAAATAAATCGGTAACGTCGGGAAATAAGGTAATTACGTTTTACCTAATAAATAATCGCGATTTGACCCGTATAATGTATAATTGCTATTAACACTCTGTATGCTGTAGGCAGCTAAAAAAGAAACAATATAAAAGAAACAATTTTTATAAACGGCTCCAGTTGAGACCCTCTTATTGGTCAGAAAAAAAATTGTTTTATGACGAAAAGTATTACTTACGAAAAAAACCACGCACTTGTCGGTAACTCACTAAGACGTGAAAATAAGTTAGTATGTAGCTAAGATACAAAGTACCCACAAGATACATCTGTTACTAAAGAATATTGATGAAGCGAAAGAGATCTATCTCGCGCTTTTAGGTTCCTAACATTTAGATAGACTGATAAATAGGGAACAATTTATTGCACAAACCGAAAAACGAATATTTAGTTTTGTTATTCTTCAAACTTTTTGAAATTATCTTGACTCAGATCAGAGTGCTGACGTAGAGGTTGATGTGCCGTGACTGTGCAGAGTAAACTATGTATAATAAACGAAAGTGTTAAGAGTTTAAATGTCTTCTCGTTTCAGAAATGGCCATACTGCACTTCGCTATCGTATTAGTCTCCCTTGCGGCACTAATAGCTGGTATACCAGCTGACCTTAAAGACTCTAAGAGCGAAAATATGCAAATGACCGGGCAGCCACAGATTAAAAACAACGGCCAGCTTTTGTACGAAGAGTTGGTGTACATTTACAGTACGAATCGCGGTTTAAGCAATGTGACACGGCCGAAAACGCTCACGCCTTGTGCGAGGGCTATCCTTGGTTGCTGCAAAGATGGTCGAATGCAGGAAAACTGTTCGGAGGAGCTCGGCTGCGGGGCGTATTTTTTCGACGACAACCCTTGCGATGAGAAGTTTGTGATTGACGCACTCAGTGCAGCTCGATCGTTTTATGGACAGTTCGTTGGTAAAGTCGTAAATGAGTAGTTATGCTATTAACAGACGATCGAACTCGGTACGGTCCGGACAGCGGATTTGGTACGCTCCATACCATATTCGTTCGTCTGGAAAGTTGTCTGCCGAACACATTACAATTATTATATTCTTTTTAATGCACTAACTCGTGCTGAGAACAATTTTAAAAACCTATTTAGAGGCTAGAAATAGGTTTTTAAAATTGTCCTTAGCACGGGTTAGTGCATTAAAAAGAATATAATCATGTGGGTACAGCGATTCCATTCCGATGTAAAAACCTAACAGAAAGCGATGTGATGCATATTACTTCAGCCAGATGTCGCTGCCTGTACGTAATACAGAGAATATTGTAAAGAGGTTCGAAATTTCACTGATGCCGGTGAGAGGAAAGAGCGCTGGCACGGATAGCCAGAGGTCGCGGGTTCAAATCCCGGCATGGGTGGAATTTTTAGCCTCTAAATAGGTTTTTAACTTAAAATACTAAATTACAATTAGTGCTATTTCGTATGCGGTTGGACCGATGTGGTACGCCCAATCCGCTGCCCGGCCCGTACCACGTACGATCGTCTGTTAATGCTGTAAAACCAAACTCAGGTTATAAATTAAAAAAACTTGTCAATGTTTTTATTTTTTACAACTTTGTTTAAAACAACCAATATAATTATTTTAGCTTTGTAAACAGCACAATTTAACATATTGATACCGAGCCAGTTAAGCTAAAAGTTATAAAAAAGTATATTTATAAAATTGTTTTTTCAAATATTGATACCGGCCCCGTTAAGCTAGAAGTTCTAAAAATATATATGAAAAAAAAATTCTGTAAAAATCGTTAATGTTATCCTCTTAATATTAACGATTTTTATAGAAATTCACTAACAATAACAACAGGTGACCGTCTGTTATAACTTAAAATTAAATTTAACGAACCTTCACTTCGGTTCAATACCAGTCTACCGATCAGTACTTTCACTTCAATCTTGCTTTCATAAATACTTACGAAATTGGGGACTGCAATACAAGTGCAAAAAAAGGTTTGTTTAAATTAAATTTACAAGTATTATGTAACCATTCAAATTGCATGTTATTTGAAACATTTTAGGCAAATGGTACTTAATTCGCATTTAAGAAAGCTAAAGTCTGGCCGTTCTCGACTGAATAATACATAACATAACCTCACGCCTGTATCCCAGAGGGCTAAGCAGAGACAAGGTACTGCCATTGCCACGATCCTGATAGATCACTTTCGCTGCGTCAACGTTCAATACTTACGTAATACAGAGAATAGTGTAAAGAGGTTCGAAATTTCACTGATGCCGTGAGTCGCCCATTGGCTCAATTGGTAGAGCGCTGAGTGCTTAGTGCGAGTTTTTTAACTACTCGATCGCGTTAACGTAAACTCATATTTCTATGGCATCGAGGAAGCGCCACCTAGCGACAAGTATGGAAATTAAAATTGCTGAGTGCGAGTTGTAATGGTTTACGTTGAGAAGTGAACACGTTTACCAGCCAAAACACGAATAAACGCGAGTGCGAGTTGTACTGTGACAGCGTTTTGCCAGTTCGAACGGTTAACTTACTCATACTCACTACTCAATGCTCGATTAACGCGGTAGTAAAGTTATTCGATTGGTTCTGTCAAACTCGCACTAAGCACTCTGGCACGGATAGCCAGAGGTTGCGGGTTCGAATCCCGGCATGGGTGAAATTTTTAGCCTCTAAATAGGTTTTTAAACGTTCAATAGTCATGATAAAAAAAATATTGTAATAAAATATTTTTAACCAGTTGTCCAATACGTACATTTTGACTAGTCACTATAAAATAACTAGAAAAATAAAAGTCCTATTTGGAAGTATAATAGTTTCCCTACTTTACAGTGATTTAAATGGAAACAAGTACCGAGTTCAAACTCAAGAAAATCGCCTCTGGCCACGTGGTTCACAGGACGTCCCTAATAAATTATCCTGGGACTGAAACCCTACTTACTGCTTACCCTTCAAAATTTCTTCTTCAATTCAGATAAGATTCTAGCCAGCTTACGCGTGTTTGATTAAGTCGCACCTCCAGCCAGCCAGTTGGTTGCTACCTGTTCACAGTCGTTTTCTTGTCTCGAATAACTCATAAATATTCAGCACACTTTGTTCGCAAAGTGATTTTTTTGCGAGAGCTGCGGAATTTTCTTACGTGATTCGCAAATTGACCATGAATAGGCAATCAAAAATTAAAACGTAAAGGGCCGAAAGGGCCGTAAAGTCACGGCTAGGGCCTCAAACGTAGTGGGCCTTACTAAAGCCTTTTTGGGCCCTCTGCTAGATATTATAGGATTAGGATCAACTAAGCTTTCCCTTCACCCTTCTACAACTATTTTTAGACAAGAGTAAAGGAGACGGGGATTTCTGGGCCCGATTGTAAATAGTTGAGATATGGTTTAAAAAAAGCGTTGTATTTTTCTATTTTAAAATATAAAAAATGAGCTCAATTCACAATCTGGAAGACGAGAAATCTTAAAAATAAGTTTATGTCCCTAATAAAATAGGATACTGATTACTTTAATCGATTAGTCTGCATGTATTAAATAAAAAAACACCTGCACCAGATGATTCATTCAATCAAATTAAACAAATACATTTAAACTATTGACATTAAGTATATTTAAAAACCTATTTAGAGGCTAAACCTCTGGCACGGATACCCAGAGGTTGCGGGTTCGAATCCCGGCATGGGTGAAATTTTTAGCCTCTAAATAGGTTTTTAAATTTGTCCTTAGCACGGGTTAGTGCATTAAAAATAAAAATAGTATAATTAAGTATATTATTATAATATACTTAATGTCAATAGTTTAAAGTAATCGGTATCCTATTTTATTAGGGACATAAACTTATTTTTAAGATTTCTCGTCTTCCAGATTGTGAATTGAGCTCATTTTTTATATTTTAAAATAGAAAAATACAACGCTTTTTTTAAACCATATCTCAACTATTTACAATCGGGCCCAGAAATCCCCGTCTCCTTTATTGCACGCGTAGATAAACTTAGACACACCTTGTATTGTTTTAGTAGTAATAGTAATAATAATAGTTTATTTCCAGAACAAGTACAATACAATACAACTTAACCAAATAAAAAATTTAAACTTTTAACACATGCTTTTATTTCTTATTTTAGCATGGCTGTCATTTACAGAGATCAAAACTGACATCATTAAGAAAATTAATTCAAAAAACTAGATCAATTAGTTTTTTACCTTCGTCGTCGTCGTCAGGCTATACTAGTCCACTGCTGGACATAGCCCTCCCCTAAAGAGCGCCATGTTGTGCTATCATAGGGGGTAATGCCCATAATCCCCACGCTGGGCATGCGGGTTGGGGATCGCAGTTCGGTGGAATTGTACTGCAGGTAGTTTTTATTAACGGTCTCAAATATTACACTAAAACAATTTTAGAGGGGTTTTATTTAATTTGTAAAATCTCCAATACGGGCCTTTTTATAAAGTAAGCGTTTTTAGTGCTTTAAAGAATTTAGTTTTTATAAATATGGGCGTTTATATTTCATGAGTAACGTTAAACTATAGTCATCAGTACAAAATTGTTTTTACTTTTTTACTCACGTCCAGTACAAAAATCCATTTTTTATTCACAATAAATTGCGATGTTGCACGTATTTTCCAAAAATATTGAAGTAATATTTCGAAACGAAATAATATCTGAATGCAGGAATGGGCTTAAAAACTGCCTAATGCTCACTACAGATGTCACCACTGTTGTGTGTACCATTAATTTTACAGTTCTCCATAGCATTTTTGTAAACAAATTGATGGTTTTGTGAATAACTTCATTATCTTTGTGCGTGTAAACAACAATACAATATGACGGTTCTTAGGAATACTCAACAGTGCAAGCGGTGGTAGCGGAGCGGTGTAGAACGCCGGCTTCTCAATCGGGAGGTAGTGGGTTCGAACCCCGGCATGTACCAATGACTTTGTTATCTAAGTTATGTACATTTGTGAAATTATAGTAGCAATACTACTCGCTGACGGTGAAGGAAAACATCGTAAGGAAACCCTAGTGTCTGAGGTGTTAGCGTGCCTCAGCGCTTGGTACGTACAATGGCCCAACTATGAGGCTAAGTGCGGAAATCTCAGGTCTAACTAACAACTCAACAGTGCTGTCACTACAATGAGCTTTCAGTTTTAACCTCATTCGTTGCCTCACACCAAACCATGACGTACACTGAGTTGACAAGAGACGCCATGGCCATCGGCACACGAACAATTATTATTCTGTCGTGTATTCGTTGACACGACGGAGGTTAGTTGTCTAGGGTTAAAATGTTCGCTTAGCATACCGCGCTCGAGAAATACCATTCTTCACGCAAAAATGTCAATTTCTCTGTCGAGCCCAAAATGTCTCGACTCTAAGATGGCGACCGGGAAGGAGATGGAGTCGACCGAGCCTTGTGTTGAACTTGGTAAAATGGCGGCAGTGCCGAGATGATTAGGCGAGTTAGACACTCATATTGACTTATTATGAGACAGAGATATGTCTGGTACCCACGGAGGTAAAGGCAAGGCCTCAGGAGCATAGATTTGACAAAAAAAATACAAATATTGTTAATCTATTTTGTGTTCTCGCTCTAAAACACTTAGTTACCAACTGGGTTGAGTGACAATTTAGCTCTCATGACATATTTTCACACTAGGACTCCGACTAGATCTTGTGAAGACCCTTATCTTCAAACTTATTAAAACAATCATGGGGTCACCAATACAAGACTTTCAGAAGCTTGATTGCCACGTTGTCCTTGCAGTTAATATTTACTTTATGTCAAAAGGTTTGAGGTGTTATTTTCATCTGTTTCAACTGCATCTGTAGTGCGTGTAAATGTATTACGAGGAGTTTGGTGAGAGAGTGGGATGCAAAGAAAAGTTTTAGAATGAATCTGCTACTTGACTCGTATCAAATTTGACGCGATAAATGAATATTACCTGTAGTATTTAAAATAAGAAACTGAAATATATTGATTTACCTAGACTTTCTTTTTGATTTTAGTTTTACCTTAGAACTATTTATCAGTAACAATTTCACAGTGTTGTCAGATAATAATAAAAGACTTCTATTTAGATAAGATAATGCTTTATTCATATACAAAACACACATTAAAGCATTTGGATGAAATTAATACTAAACACAAAAAAAGAAAACTCATACACAAAAAACACATTAAAATATTTGGGTGAAATTAAGATTAAAACACAATTTTAATTAAAACACACTTCCATCAAGAGAAATACAACAATAATCATGCTGACATACTAAGATGCAAGTGTTACCAGTTTTATAACATGCAATTTTCGATCAAAAATTGGAATGATCGCGGTACCTAATCAAATGGTTGAAATCAGTAAGTGCGGCAATGTGTGTCCTAAATATGAAAAGGTGACTGGGCACAGCATATGCTACAGATAAAACCTGCAACGCTGGTTTTCAGTCAGACCCTTTTGAGTGAATTTTAACATGGCAATAACTACTTTTAGGTGGACAAGACCGCAGTCTATTCGCTATCTCGAGTCTCGGATGCCATGTTCATACTTTCGACATGGCAAGTACTCCTAAGTCTCTTAATTGACGTCGAGAGAGAGTCAAAACGTGCATGCTAAGCATACTGGTGCGAGTTTAGTTATTCATCTTTGACTAGACGCTTGTGTCATTATTGAGTCAGCCGTACCCGTTTATAGTCAAGGCAGTCACGGCTTAAGGCCGATTTAGATTATCTTATTCTTTAGGAGAGTGCTTTAGGAGAGCGCTTTAGTAGAAACGTGTAAACGCTACTCGCTTTAATACGGTTCTAGTTGCCTTTCAATTAGAATCAAAATAGAACTGCCCTCCTATTACGTAGCACTCCACTCTATCGAGTGAAGCATTTAGACGACTCCTAAGTGTCAAAAAATGTATGCATTTGACAGCCGGAGTAGCTTAAAAAAAGTGAAAATCAACTTTACTCAACTCAGTGGATACTTACGTAATAATGCCCCAGGTTTCTATTTTTGTTTCCTGTGAAACCTGAACGCGTCACTATCCTCGTTACTTATCTGTGTGTAAATTGAAAAGCCAGTAAGAACTTTAGGAGAGTGCACAAGTGACCCGTGACGCGTGCATGTTGTTTGTGACTGATCCATTTGCGCTCCCATATTCTGTTTGCTCTATTTATTTTAAATAAAATTTCTTCTTCTATTTTTTCCATTAAAATACTTAGTATTTTGCATAGAATAGCGCGTATTTCACGACGTCGATTTTTCATCCTGGCGACGAAATGATAATCTACTGGAAGAAATATAAACCTTCACTCGCACGTGTACTAAAGTACTTGCCTCTCTCCTTGTACTAAAACACTGTCCTAAAGACTAAGATAATCTAAAACGGCCTTTATACCAAGCCACACATGGCTAGCGTATTGTGTAGCAATGTAGCAAAATCGTGAACTCAACCGATATACTGAAGTACCGGTATACCCGATACTCAACGGTATTTTATGATGTCATTGAAGTTTAAATGCTCTTCTGTTTCGCTATCGATCCCACCCAGCTAGACGTACTTGCCTATTGTAAATTCAATACATGCTCCAATAATTTATATTTTGAACGCATCTTTTTAAGGCGCTACCCGGGTAGCGCTAACTAGCGCTATCAGTGGAAATAAACATAGCGTGTTTTATAATGCGTTTTATTCAAAAAGTAAACGTCATAAAACTTAACAGCTGTGACCACTATTTTTAGAACCTACAGTCTAGAACGTAGGACCAAAACAGGACCTCATTCAATTTCCGCTAAAAATGACCGTCATTGGCAAATAGTGCTTTAAAGTCCTAGATTCTTTTTTTTCCTTTTATAAAAGAAAATATGATTGTATTCTTTTGGGTGCACTAACCCGTGCTGAGGACAATTTAAAAAACCTGTAAATAATACAGAGAATATTGTAAAGAGGTTCAAAATTTCGCTGATGCCGGCACTTGCCCATTAGCTCAGTTGGGGGAGCGCTGGTACGATTAGACAGAGGTCGCGGGTTCGAGTCCCGGCATGGGCGAAATTTTTAGCCTCTAAATAGGTTTTTAGAAGATATGATTTTTCGTTTAAATAATATTTTCCTAATATTATCTTTATCCCTAGATTATAAATAATAAATAAATGATAAATGAAACATATATCCATGGACATATTACACAGATCTCGTTAGCCCTATACTAAGTACAACTAAATGACTTGTGTTATAGGTGCTAACTCGACGATAAATTTAATACAATAAATACACAGATAACATCCAAGACCTGAGACAAACTAGAAAAGTTCGTTTCCTTGTTTGACCCGGCCGGGGATCGAACCCGAGACCTTCCGTTTTACAGTCAGCGAGCTAAACCGCTGCGCCACCCAGGCCGACCATCGGCCGATTGTCTGGAAGAGATGTCGCTTTACGCGATAAGACCGCCGATTGTATTGTATTGTATTAAGAATTAGAATTAAGTACCCCGTCTTTGAAAGTTACTAGTGTGCAATAAAGAGTTATCTAGCTATCTTCATTAAGACTAACGTTACATACATTATTCAAAAACGCTTGTTTTTTGTGAAATACAGCCACCGTTCAGCGTCTCAAAACAGGCAATAACGTACCCTAACACAGTGTAGATAGAGACCAATATAATGTGTCACACCTAGGACTCTACAGTAAATTGTTAGTAGTGTCGTGTAGTCTCTGGGGTAAACATAAATTGCCTCATTACGAACTGAAATTTACTCAGTGAGGCTTCGATTTCGACGGCGGGCTCTTCGTCGGCTTTTTGCTAATAAATAACATTACATTTTCCGTTCAGGGATGCTCACTGCTTTGTGAACCTTTGGATAAATAACTTATTGCGTCGGGAGCGCGGTTTGCCCTTTTTAGTCCGGCCACGGGACGTTTCATTAAATAAACTCAAAGCCCACTATTTGGATGGGGGTTGGGTTAGATATTTATGTGACGCTAATTCGTTGGCGCTTAACTACCCTTATCATTAGCGTACGAGTATGTTTTTAAATATAATATAGTTGTAGCGGAGCGGTGGAACGCCCGGCTTTTCAATCGAGAGGTCATGGGTTGGAATTCGGCATGTACCAATGACTTTGTTGTGTAAGTTATGTACATTTGTGAACTTATAGTAGCAATACCACTCGCTAACTGTGAAAGAAAACATCGTGAGGTAACCCTAGTGTCTGAAGTGTTAACACACCTCAGCGCTTGCTACGTAAAATGGTCCATTTACGAGGCTAAGTGCGTAAAATCTCAGGTCTAACTACTACAGGTTTTTAAGTAAACTCCGAAATCAACCCTTTTATTTCCCACTGCTGGGGCACGGGTCTCTTCCTTCATCGCAACAAGTGATTGATTCCAATCACTCGGTCCGACTAGGCCACGAGCGCTTCACTAGGCCACGAGCGCTTCACTAGACCACGAGTGAATGGGATTGATGGGATCTTCGCGCCTACGCCCCACGTCCCTTCGGTGTGACTGCTCCTGAGTTGTCAGATTCACTCATTTTTTTGTTTTTGCACATAGATGCATACGTGAAAAGTTACATAATCAATGCGCAGTACACGTTAGTGTTCGTCTCATGTCTATCTACAGGTATATTGGGTCTACGTGAGTCTACCCTATTTGTATTCGACTTGGAAAATGTAAATATGACACCAGCGGAACACAAACTCCATTCCACTGAAATTCATTTGAGTTCGCGCTCGCCTCATATAAGATACAACATTCTAATTTGGTGGTGCGGTGGAGAGAAAATAGTGACGTAAAATTAAACGCTTCGCTCTGTCTAAACATAATTTGTCAAGTGAGTAAGCAAGCGACACGACAGCCATTTCGTGTGCCAGTCTGCAAGTTGTGTTGTGAACTCAACCAGTCATTGTTAGCCAATGTTCGTCCACAGCTAGATATAAGCCTCCCCAGACTCCTCCACGCAATACACATAGGGCCAGCTTCTGAATTGAGAATTTCGACATGTAAGTCTCTTTGAATTTTCCAGGAAAGAGCGTGACAGAACGTCACAGTATTTATTAAGTGAAATTCTCAGTTCAGAAACCGGCCGATTACTTTTCACAAAGGCGAGCGTAATGCTTCTTGTGAGTACGTTCACTCGGATCACAGAAACGGTTCACAGTCGCAACCGATCACATAAAAACATGAAAAATATTCCACTCGGATCATGTGATCCGAATGGACTACATTTTTATTAGATTTTTTCCATTCGGATCACACCATTAATCTTAGTAGGAAGGTAATCGATAATATTTTAACAAATAAAATACAATTAATTTTCTTAAAATAACTATTGTTTTATTAATTTAAAAACCAGCATCAAGATTCACAAAAATCAAGGTTCTACTTGAATTTTAAAGCCGTATAAAAAAAAGGGTCGCTCTTTGTATGGAATATTAAGATATTTTCCATTGATTTTTGTATGAGGTTTTGATCAGCTGACACCTCTGTTTATTTTTACATGAACCGAGATATTGATTCAATTACATTAACAAAAATAGAAATTATAATTGGTGATATTAAATTTCTATTAATTAGCAAGATTTTTTCCCTTTGATTGTTTTATATGAAAAATTAACATTATTAAAGAATTAAATTAATAAATGATTGTATTCTTCAAACAACTCTCCAGTTAGTTTTTCTCGAAAAATACATTAATCTACAGGAAAGATAAAAATTTCGAATCAAACAAAATTTACCTTTTGCAATTTTCAAGCAATCGAGCAAATAAATTCACAGAATGCGTCAGGCTTAATTTGACGGCCAAGAAGTTTGGCCATTCCTCATAGAGCATAATTATATTTACACAAACCGAATAGAACCCTTTTCGACCTCCCTACTACCTACCTGCGGTACTTACTGATTCACTCAATTGCTCACCGATAAATAATCAAACGTCTAGGGTACTTCTAATTGTGCTAGAGAAATTGCAATACGAAGTTAAAGTAGAGTACAATATTATTATTATATTGTACAAACGGTCGTCAACTTATATATATTTTTTCAAAATCGCGAATGTGAATGGTGAATGGCAAAATGGTAAAATCCACTGAAAAGTGAACTTTCTCCAATCTTAATGTAAGTTAGTATCATGATTTTTTTCTAATTTGGGATAGCTGGAGACGGTTCAACATATATGCTTCTAAACAAACTTCAAGTCCGTACCACTGAAAGTTGTAATTAAATCTGCTGAAAATGAAAATATCTAATTTTACAAAAAGTTACCAAAAAACACAAACACAATTTCAAAATGGCCGGCATTAATTAATGACATTATTTTGTCATTAATTAATGCCCGTTTTTAATAGACATTATTTTGAAAGTTGGGAAAGAGAACACACGAGTTCCGAAAAGATAAAAAAAGCTCGAGTATGTAATAATCCACATCCCGAACGCTATACGTCCCTGCAATACGCTACTTTTTGAGCAACTGTATTAAAAACTCTTTTTTGCAAACACTGGCTTTAAGTCACATTTGCAAAAACGATCTGTGAAATAGGATATGCTTTTTATACGTCGGCCTAGTGAACCTCCAATATCGAGCCTGATAGCAATCTTTTCCTCTCAAGTTTCATTTTATTACAAACGGCTCTTATTTAGGTATCTTCTGCATTTCAATTTGAAACTGTCTTTCATTAATTAAAACACAAGTACAAGTAATTGACGATCAAATTAGTAGGTACCGACGGAAATTAGGTCGCCAATCAACTGGTTCACGGTTCGTTACGAATCAAGAAAAAGGAGCAAGAAGTACGAAATTACTCTTGACCTCTTTAGAGCTCTGGCGGACTTTCTGTAAAGTTCTGTGTATCCTTTGGGACCCAAGGCCTAATAATGTTCCAGCCAAAACAATAGCGGAACAAATAGTGCAAATTAAAGCACCATCTAAATAACACTCTGGGAGAATGGATTGCGGGCTGGCGACTGAAATGTTAGGCTTTTGTTCTGTGACAAATCAAGGTCGCTCACACCACAATTCGTTTGACATTCTGAAGCATTAAATAAATTTCAATTGTAAATTATAACAAAACTGAGTACTAACCAGCAGTTTTTTATTGAAGTCGGTGCCCAAATTGTAGGTATGCGCCGGTCTGGAACTTGGTAAAGACTGCAAGATATACTTGTATAATACCTAGATAATTACGAATTTCGAATTTAGAGGTCATATATTAGCTTTAATTACTTCTGCGCTTTTAGTGCCTTATTGAAATATTTACAGAAGTAGAAATTTATTTTTTATTTTAAAATTTTTATTTTTGATCTTTATTATTATTGCTCTTCAAATACTGTTCAGCATACTAACTCAGTTTGTCGGTCAAATGAACTAAAAGAAAAGGCTGGTTCTTTCTACCCTTTTTGTACCTTTTTACTTATTTTAATGTGTAATATTTAAATAATGTGCACATTATTTTATTTCCAAGTTGCTATCAGTCAGTATTTGACGATTTGAGATATTATTTTAATTCCAAATTGCTAACAGTCTTTTAACTACTTGACGATTTGAGATATTATTTTAATTCCGAATTGCAAACAGCAGTTTTTGACTTGTTATTATTTTAATTCCAACTTGCAAACAGACAGTTTTTGACGATTTGAGATGCTTGAAAGATTCTAATGACTCTAAGCTATTTCAATGTGCAACGTTAGCATCCGGTTGGAACATGAATACGGAGACAAAAACAGTAAGTAGTTTTTTTTGCAGAGAGTGAATGAATATGCTGTTAGGCAATTAATTTTCTTTGACTTTTATATGGAGGTGGATTAAACTATACTGTAAAGGTCTTCATGCTAACATACTGACGGGATACCGCTAGCATTTTAAGGTTGCATGGCCTCGAAGATTAAGAAATGTCACGTCACTCCATCACGATGCTCACGATGCATTGCTAATAGTTTCGTGGCATTTTGTTTGATTGAAGTTATTTATAGGCAGGCTATACAGGGTATTTTGAAAAGGTCCAGTGTCACTTAAAAAGGTTATTCTACTCATCGATAAAAACTACTTTTATTACGCGAGCAAGTCTGAAAATTTAATAAAAAATATATGTCAGATGTGAATTATAAATGAATTTGCTAGAGTAAAATTATCAAGACTAATGCTGACTTGCTTCATTTCTTAAATATACTTCAGTAGCCATTTAAATTAAATTAATATGAACATTTTTGGTTAGTAAAGAATATTTTTAAAAACTTATTTAGGGGCTAAAAATTCCACCCATGCCGTACGTAATACAGAGAGTGTTAGGGTTAGTGCATTAAAAAGAATATAATCATGTGGGTACAGCGATATCATTCCGATGTAAAACCCAACTGCAAAGTAGGTACTTGGGGCTGCAAGTGATGCAAATTATTGTATTGTAAAGAGGTTCGAAATTTCACTGATGCTGGGTAGTTGCCCATTAGCTCAGTTGGGAGAGCGCTGGCACGGATAGCTAGAGGTCGCGGGTTCAAGACCGGTGGTGGAATTTTTAGCCCCTAAATAGGTTTTTAAAAATTGTCCTTAGCACGGGTTAGTGCATTAAAAATAATATATTGCTGCTAGTTGTATTTAGTGTGGAACATCTGACTTTTTTTACAAAAATGGTTGTTATGGTGAGTAGCATTATAGCTAACAAAGTGTAATTTTTCTTAATTGATCCACGAGAAAATTCCAGATATACAAGGGGTTTTCTTTACACCCTGTATAGCTGTATCCGATTATAATCTAAATAGCATGTTTTAATGCGACAATCGTGCTGAACTGACATTGTTTGCATTGTCTTCCTAATAAAGATAACACTTTAATGCGAACCAAACAACGGCGCCAAAAACTGTGACGTCACTAGAATGATTTGACTGACTCCATGTTTCTTTTATTTTTCTTATTTTCAGGGTTTTCAATTCTATACTGTCATTACTAGCTGACCCGCAAACGTTGTTATGCCATATTAGTTAGCTTACAACCTACCAAAGCTACCAAATATACACAAAACAAATATCGAAATCAGTGAAACCGTTTAGTTAACCGTTTAGACGGCCTCGGTGGCGCAGCGGTTTGGCACGCTGACTGTACAACCGAAGGTCTCGCTCGGGTTCGATCCGAGATCCCCGGCCAGGTCAAACTAGGACACGAACTTTTCTAGTTTGTCTCGTGTCTTGGATGTTATCTATGTATTTATAGTATTAAATCTATCGTCAAGTTAGCACCTATAACACAAGTCATTTAGTTGTACTTAGTATAGGGCTAACGAGATCTGTGTAATATGTCCATCAATATTTATTTATTTGTTTGTTTGTTTGTTTGTTTGTTTGTTTGTTTGTTTGTTTGTTTGTTTGTTTGTTTGTTTGTTTGTTTGTTTGTTTGTTTGTTTGTTTGTTTGTTTGTTTGTTTGTTTGTTTGTTTGTTTGTTTGTTAGTTCGTTCGTTCGTTCGTTCGTTCGTTCGTTCGTTCGTTCGTTCGTTCGTTCGTTCGTTCGTTCGGTCGGTCGGTCGGTCCCTCACTCACTCACTCACTCACTCGCTCGCTCACTCACTCACTCACTCGTTCGCTTGCTCACTCACTCACTCACTCACTCAATCACTCATTCATTTATTTATTTATTAACCGTTCGATAACAAAGACACGAGATTTTTCTATACCTATATTAGATTACATTTATTTTGAGTTATCAATTTTCTCGCATATTAGGTACGCGTCTTTGTTCTTTGTTTATGAATTCATTTGTACGATTATTTTTGCATAAGAATCGAGGTTACGACGTTGTCCCATTAAAATTCATTGGTATGGAAGACCATACCAAGGAAGAGCGCTGGTCTAGTGCAGTTTGGTCTTAAGATATGTAGGCATCCAATTGAATATCGAGTGACTGTATAGCTATAGTAAACAAGGTGGTCCCCAAAATATGACGGTATGAACAAATAGCACAAACTGACTCGATCATTTTTATTGTTGGATCTCAGGCTGTGTGTTATCACTAGTTATCAGTTATCACAAAATAAACAAAATGATGGGCGCCAACTGTCGAATGGTAAGGAAAATGTAAATTATATTATTTTTAATTAATGCACTAACCCTTGCTAAGGACAATTTAAAAACCTATTTAGAGGCTGAAAATTCCACCCATGCCGGGATTCGAACCCGCGACCTCTGGCTATCCGTGCCAGCGCTCTTTCCAACTGAGCTAATGGGCGACTCACCGGCATCAGTGAAATTTCGAACCTCTTTACAATATTCTCTGTATTACGTACAGGCAGCGACATCTGGCTGAAGTAATTTGCATCACTTGCAGCCCCGAGTACCTACTTTGCAGTTAGGTAGAAAATGTAAATAAAAAACAGAAAAACCGTTTGATATAAAATCGTAAAGAGGTGACGGTCTAGAGGAGTCAGTAGAATTTTTAACCTAAGCAGGTGAGACCACTTTAACATACATCCACAAAATCGATTGAGTTGTTCCGCCTGCTGCGGTAGAAAATTCAACAGACTTGTCTAGGTCCGTCAGTTTATTGTTTTCATATAGCCAGTGACATTTTCATCATCAATATCTTTTTTATTACACCGACACCTTATTTATTACAAATATGTCGGTTTCTAAGCAACCTTCCGGAGATTTCATGATCAAAAATTTTTTCCACGTCTATGAACTTATTGAGTTCCCGATATTTGTGCACTTATAACAAATCAAATATTTTTTATTCCTTATAAAAACAAAATGTTTACAAAGTTGTTAGTTTCACAATAAATAGATTTAATATCTATACTTCCATCAATTCATACCTATCACACATGCGAAAAACATATCCCTCTTTTGCTTTCGCAGCCGAGTAAAAACTTTGCGAAATTTCGCCGAGCCCTAAGCACCAGTTTTTTGTTCTCAGCCCGAGGATTTGGTCACAAATGGCACAACTTAACAGCTCAAAAGTTATTGAATGTAGTGACAAGAATTCTTACTTAGGCGACTCGGAAACTCATCACTCAGTCGGGCTCGACGCTTTCGATATTACGAGAAATTAAAAAACTTTCTCAATTTTCGCTCGCTTCAGAGACATTTGTCTCTTCAGTGACACCTACAGCTGTACTGTCGAAGGTGGATAAACACGATCAATTATTGGAGTGTCTCTTTATTACCGCGATAAAGACGTTTTGAGTAAGAATTTTAATGCTCTTGCCCGACTGCCAAAGGCAACGAAGCTTGCCTATTTTTTCAATAAATTACGTCACATGATTTTCATTATTTTTGAAGTCCCCTCGTCCTTGTAACAAGTGAAAATATTTGATTTCTAAAACAGACGACGTCACCGTCGTACCCGCCAGGTCCTGGCCCCTGCCGTTAAATTTGAAAGAAATGCAGAAAACCTACAACTTTCCTTCTTTTTCAAGCCGAAGGTTAATTAAACACTATTTAAAAAATATTAATTGAAAAAACGCATATATATATATATATATATATATATATATATATGACGGAATCGGGCGCGCTGCGGTGGCAACACTGTTTCACGTTGCATAAAACTACCTGCGCGCGGTGACGACCGGCATTCTGCCACCGACCTACCTATCGATTGGACGTGTTAATAATAATTTTGTAAAATAACGATCTCAAATAAACGTGGTTCAGCTTACTTGAGCATTTTGCTTGAGGACTCATCATGGAGACTGAAGACTCCCAAGATCGCCCACATCATGCCTCCAAAGACCCCGAGGCGACATCAGAAGCGGGATAAAGAAAACACGGTCCCTTAATCGCAGAAAGTAATGAGCATTTTGGAAAACTTTGATCGAACGGAAATTCATTTGAAAGGAATTGGAAAATGTAACGGTTGAAAAGACATGTATCTGGTCGTGTCGTGTTTTACTGGTAACCATTAGTCTACCGACTACGTACGCTTTTCCGACGGAAATGTTTTGTGATAAGCTGCGGCATGAAAAGAGTACCTTCGAAAGCAAAGGATTGCATGGAAGTTAAGATATTGATAACAGACAGATGTTGAAAATAACGGACGCTGAAGATTCGCACGGTGCTGGTACAAATTGACTAACCATCTGCGGATTTGCGTTTCCTTGAGGCTTGCGCCCCTTGTAGCAGCCCCTGTTACTAGTCTCTTGCTACGACACTGGCTGGTGCAAAGAAAACTGAAGACTCGACGAACTACATCAGCCGACGAGCCACAATCGCCAGTTGGTGCCTGTTTGATGATGAGCCTCGTGCCTGCTTGAGTCCGAGTAACTGCAGTACATTGTCCGTCCCAATGTCCACGATTGGAAAAATCCGGTGAGCAGTTTTCATTTAAGAGTGAAAAGTTGAAATGTCCCTATTTCGTTGCTTCAGTAACTTTGGTTGGTAGCGGTGAACACTGTGCAGTTAATAATTTTATTTGCTTAGTAGTGAAGATAATGGAAATTTACCGAGCTTTGTCCCTAAAGTAGCATGCATCGTTCGTTGACCTTGTTTTTTTTTAGTTTTTGCGAGTACTAAGATAAAACTGATTGACAAATTTCATCAAATTTACCCTCTATCGGTTAAGAAAGTTGTGGTTACGTAGTAGTTTAATCTACGTACATCTATCTGTCTGCTAATTTGTTTACATTTTCGTTGCAAGTAGCAGGTCGATCAAGATATTATTAAGTTTAACCTCGATCGTTTTCATGTAGTCTACCTACAACCTAGATACTTTGCCCTAACTTTACCCATCAACCTTTCCTTTTGCTCCACTATAAATCCGGGTACTAAAATGGTTTGTTTACTTTGTATTTTGATTTTCAAAAGAGATTGGATTCGTTTTAATTTGACTAGTTATCAAAGAGGACAAGTTACTGTGCTACAGTTCTGTGCACAGAAATGAACATGACCATGAAACAAAGTGAGCAGCGAGTTCACAAGGCGATGCGCCAGTTCAGCAACGAGCTGACTAACCACGCAGCCTGTCGAATCTGTCAAGCATCGAGGGTTGAGCAGCATGTCAAGCCGTTCTATCGCGTTGTGTGTAAACATAAAATGAATCTGGTGAGCAGTTTCTGTTTTATTACGATTTCTCTGTATAGCAAAACTGTTTGCTCGTAAAGACAGTTTTCCATGCTGTTATTACCTTTACCACTAATTGACAAAGAATAGTTTCAATTATTTACGATAAAATGAGTGCAGAAGTTTTGATCTACGCTTAAAAAAATATCCGAATTTAAAATTGATTTAAAGATGATTTTGAATAAAATTATGAAATGTACTCTGTATTGAAATAGCCAGAAAGGTTCTTGATCAACTAGTTTCTCTTCAGTAAGATTTTTTCGTGGTGAGAATTAAAATCGAGTTTACGAGTGTGTAAAGTTGAGAGATTCGTCTTATTGACCTCGCTCTGATTGCTGCTTACGATAAAGCTATATTTGATACAACTACAACTACTGTTATTAAATTTAATGCAGGAGATTTCTAAACTTAAAAATAAACTTAAACTTAAAAATGAAAAATAAACAATAAAAATAAATAAAACAATACTTGACGCAAAATTTAAAAGCCCCTTGAAAATCATAGAAGTATTAGCCAACCATAGGTAATTGTTAAAATCATTAATCTCGAATAGAACTTATTAAGTTTCCGCATGATAGAGTTTGGAAGGTACCAGATCATGAAGTTCCAAGTGAATTAGATATTGTTGTTGATGACTCACCAATGAAGCAGAGAGTGGGAAGTAGATAGCTTGTGAGCATTTGTGATAGTGTCTACGTTGCTATGTAGAAGTACGAAGCCATTGGAGTGGCCATTGATAACGTTGAGCAGGTACTTAGACGCAAAAAGAACGCTGAACAGGTGTTCAGACGCAAAAATAAAGATACCTTGTGTGGTATGACGCTGAACGGGTGTTCAGACGCAAAAAGAAAGAGACCTTGTGTGGTATGACGCTGAACAGGTGTTCAGACACAAAAAGAAAGAGACCTTGTGTGGTATGACGCTGAACAGGTGTTCAGACGCAAAAAGAAAGAGACCTTGTGTGGTATGACGCTGAACAGGTGTTCAGACGCAAAAAAAGGGAAGATTTAAAAACCGTTGGTGCGGTGTATCATAACGCTAAGTGTGTGCTCAGACGTAAACGAAAAGAAAGTACAGTCGTTGGTGCGGCTGTGGGTTGGTGCCCATGTGTGTTTATATCCATGCTCACAATGTCGATTATTGTACAGTTCTAGTATACAGTTCTATCGTAGTTCTATGCATTCTTTTGAATTACAAGTTTACTTTTGGGACGTCATGATCTAGGTTGATTTAATTTGATTGTACATAGAATCTTGAGAAGTCGTATTTAAGTTCAACAAGAAAAACTTTCAAATAGAGACAAATTAGCAATTTATCTTTCTCTGTACACTACCCACAACTAAAGGTGAAGTCAGAATAGCCGATCAAAATTCTTTGCGTATACTTTTATTCTCAGGAATCTCACCCGAGGACGGGTGAATGGTCAGAGATGGCCGTGACGGAATCGGGCGCGCTGCGGTGGCAACACTGTTTCACGTTGCATAAAACTACCTGCGCGCGGTGACGACCGGCATTCTGCCACCGACCTACCTATCGATTGGACGTGTTAATAATAATTTTGTAAAATAACGATCTCAAATAAACGTGGTTCAGCTTACTTGAGCATTTTGCTTGAGGACTCATCATGGAGACTGAAGACTCCCAAGATCGCCCACATCATGCCTCCAAAGACCCCGAGGCGACACATATATATATAGATATTTCACTACTTACACTATTATTATAAAAATGGAACTACACCTAAAACATTCTAATTTAACATAACATTTACATACAGGCACATACAAAAATAAAATAAAATAAAATATTTGAGCCAGATCGCTGTCGGGCGGCAGAGTACCAAGAAGGCTGGCGGCATTGTCTCGCTGTATGGCTAGGCTTATCCTTTGGCCAAAGTAAGCACCAGCCCTCGGGTCTCCTCTTATTCGACTCTACGTTGTACGCCGCCGCCCCCGCATGGCAGGCGGTCGCATGGATATGGGACTGTGCAAGCGTATCACAAGTTGCGTCCCAGACCAGCGACCGCCCACTCTTCCATGGAATAAGAGTCATTCCGTCGGGCCTCTTGCCATCGTCGCGCGCAATCCCAGTGGGCTCCAGGACTGCAGACTGCACGCCTACGCTGGCAAGAGCCCGACGGATTATGTAATTCAGGGCAGCGTGTCTAGACAGTCGTCCAGCGCTACGGCAGCATGCCAGGCCTTGGTGACATAACGCATGGACGCCTCCACCGCAGCGGCAGCGATGTGGCTCGTTGGTCCTGGCTCCCAACCTCAGACTAACTCCCAAACTAAATGTGGTTCTCTCTAAAAGAGCACCTATGGTCACCGATGGGTAAAAAAGGCAACAAAAGCTGAACTTTTCAACGTCTCTACAAGGCGTAGCAAAAAGGCCCGGTAGAATTTGAGAAATTATCCTACTCGTCAATACAAAGTTTCGCTCCGGAGCCAACTCAAAAATTGCAAAAAAAGTATCAGCGGCTTCATACACGCTTCATACGCGGCCAATTTGTGTGAATAATTAACCAGTATATTTTTATACGGGTTAAGAGCATTCTAAACTTTTCAATAATTTAATTTTGTTTTACATCGTAAACTGCTTAACGAATATATTTTATTGAAAGTGTTATGTTGTATATAATGTTTAAATATAAATATAAAGTGCTAGTGTAATAGTATATTTCTATTTTCTAACTGTGATATAATAATAAAATTTAATTAAAACCCAAAATTAAACACATTAACGATTATATTTCAGGAAGTGATGAGTTCACGATCATAGATATTTTTCTACATCGTATTTTTACTACGAAATAAACTGGACTTGGGAGGTTACCAAAAAAAATATTGTGTGATCATTTTTCGACTCCTTCGTCAAAGAATACAAACCAAACGAACAAATGCAAACGAACGTGTCAACGAATCAATGTAGCAGTTGCTTTCATTAATCTTCACACGAAATTTAAATTTTAGTGGCCAAACGGCCTGTAAAGTAACTGGGACAAGTAGACGGAGTAAAGGTTGATGTGCTGTCGCCTGTACTGGGAATAAATCGGTTTACCTCTAATAATTTATTATTAAATTCAGAGAGGAAAAACGTGTAAAGTTAACTCGACCAAATGTCAAAATCGTTGACAGCGTTGTCATTGGGGAATGACAAACTAGATCTTGTAGAGGAAACTGAATTTTCAGATATCACAATTGATGCAAAGCTCCACTGGGGTCCTCATATAGAAAATTTGGAAAACGGGCTTAGTTCAGCATATGGAGTTAAAAGAATTAGGAAACTTACTTAACGTTTGAGACCTTTTTGTCGTGAAATCTTTAAGGTCTTAACATAACATAACATCTACATACTGGCACATACATTGCTTCTGGCCCCACACTAGGATATCCTGTGTCGTGGGAACCAGAAACAACGACATCACAAACATTTAACATCCAAGACCTGGGCTTTTTTTTTTGTCCCCAGCCGGAATTCGAACCCGGGACCTCTTGCATGGTAGACAGACGCGCTACCGCTACGCCACAAAGGTCGTCTTAGATGTTTACATGTTTGTGATGTCGCAGTTTCTGGTTCCCTCGCCACAGGCTATCCTAGTGTGGGGCCAGAAGCAATGTACGAGTATATGCCTGCATGTAAATGTTATTTTGTTAACTGACTTGTGATGGTAAATAAGTCGCAGTTTATGTGCTACATTGAATAAAACCTTTTTGATTAGATTTGATTGTAGTAATTAGGTCAGGGATGTGAACGCAAACAATCTTCCGTAACGGAAGGCACTTTCCGATCGGCTGGCCCATTGCATTCGTTCGGTCGGCATGTACAAGCCGGGCAAATTAACATGACACTGACACCTGCCTGGTTTGAGTGACGTTTATTTGAAAACTCAAAGCGCGCCGGCATGATGTGAATTTGCCCGGGTTATGCCCAAGCTAATTACGTACGCACAAATCTAGAGCATTTCTATTCGCATGTCGCGGCGGTATGAGGTATGAGAATAGAATGAGGATGAAAGATGAGTGCGGCTAATTCCACAATGTCGTAATCTCCGGCATCAAATAAGTGTGATGTCAAATGTGCCGTGGCCGTGTCGTGGATTTCACTCACTTCATGAAATGCTTGGGAATTTCATGAAATAGTCGCGTTTCATAACGTAGGCAACGTAACTTGACCAGATCATTAAATCATCAACATTTCACTATTTTGTCATTGACGTCCGGCCGGATCATATAAACATAAGGGTGTCCGTAAAACACTTTATAAAAATGCGATCCAAACTTAATAGGTTTTTAATTTTGCTTGATATTTGCGTGATTTGCATATAACTAGAGATCGTTTTCATCGTAAATTCTTTTGCTATAGCTTTTTTCTCCATTTAATAGGAAGTATTTGTTTTTTTATTCCGGAAAACAATATTATCGTGAGCGCCAGCTATATTCACATATAAACAAAGCGCCTCTACCTGTAAATAAAGTTACTATTCTACAATATGATCAAATAATTTTGAACTTTCATGAAGTAGCCGCGCGTTTAGTTGCGCGTATCAAGAATGATTTCTTACCAGAGATCTGCCCAGGCCACACCATTACGTGGCCACATTTCATGAAATGCAAAAATTCTGTCCAATTCTTGAGCATTTTACGATGTGACCAAATCTACGATATATCAACCCTTGTATATCCCTACTGGTTGGGCATGGGTCTCTTCCTGCATCGCAGGAAGGTTAGGCCATACTTCACCACGGGGGCCAAGTCCGGGTTAGTGGAGGATTGTAAGGCAGTAGCGGACTTTACTGTCAGAAGTTATCAAGCCGCCCATAAAGCCTCTGACATGGCTTAACGACTGCCACTACATGACAGCCGGCACCAACGGTTTAACGTGCCTTGCGAAGCACAGAAGTGCTCGGAAAAATGCCACTAGCGGTAGCCACAGGACCGTCACCCATCCCGAACCTGAGCGCGCCTGTTGTTGCTTAACTTAAGTGATCGATTCCAATCACTCGCTTCGACTACACCACGTGCGCTTCTACAATATTATGGCCGTGACATATACAATATAACGCCTCATAATAATACTAATGCGTGAATACAACTTTATGCGAAGAAGCTGAATTAAATTCCGTCTATGTTTCAGCACATCCCAACTCCAATATACCCGTGTTAGCAAAGCGCTGACACTTTATATGTGAAAGTGCTCGATCACTGCGGGCAGATTTAACACGGATTTAACGCTGCCTCGGCACTCGCACAACTATTATCTAATCTGTGCTCGCACACTGCCTCAGTCTTTCCTGACCGAAGTGGAAGATTGTTACCTTTACTGTATACGGAATATATTTCACGTAGGTGGGCTCTAGTTTGATAATACTCGGTGTATGCCATGAGGTATTTTGTTCACGACGCTAGACTTCTTTGCTCACACTGTTTGTAAATACCTATATATTTTTTATATATGTACTCATACTCATAATTGAATAAAACCTTTTCATTTCATATCTCATATTAATTATTTAACAAAATTAAAGAAGAAGTGAATCTATAAATGTGTCGTTTAATAAATAAAGGTACAGTTAACCTTTGCTCAATAAAAAAGAGCCTTTATTTTGAGGTTATAGCTAACTTTCGAAGTTATCAATACATCGACATTGTTTATACATTTATGTTGCTGGACTAGTAAGACTGTACTGATTTAAAAAAAATCACAAATCGATTGGTAGGCCTTCAGCTCATACAAAGCGACTATTCAATAAAGAACTAAGGTGATTGACATAGATTGCCGATAAGATTAGCAAACTGAAGTGGAAGTGGTGGCAGTTGGTCGCATTTGCCGAATAAAAGATAACGGATTAGGTAAAAAGTTTCTCGGGTGGAGACCAAACTTGGCGAATAAGGAGAAGATGCCCTCAAACATGCTGCACTGACTGGATATAAACGGCCGAGGCCAGAAAGAAGTAGCGTACCTTAGGAAGATAATGTAACATCCTCTACACACTACAATCACTTGTCTTGGTCTCAAATTAGAATACCCAGTGCTATAGTAACTAGCAAGAACATCACAAACATAGAAATACTCGTGCAGTTAGACTGAAGCCATTTTTATCGGCACCGAATGGGAATCGCACCGCGTATAATGTGAGTATAGTGGTCATCCTCGTTGCGGTCGTCGTCGTCAGGCTATACTAGTCCACTGCTGGACATAGCCCTCGCTAAAGAGCGCCACGTTATGCTATCAAAGGGGGCTATCATAATACCCATAATCCCTACGCTGGGCATGCGGGTTGGCGATCGCAGTTCGGTGGAATTGTACTGCAGGGGGCGCTGCTGCCCACCCCCCGGTTTGTGGTTGCCCCTCGTTGCGGTAGTCAAGCGTAATAATCGCTAGACCAAGGAGACATTCAGATATGGGTAGATCGGAAAGCTGTAGTGAGTCATGCCATGTTGCTCTAGATATCGTTATCTTTTGGGCTAAATATAATTGTCATGTTACGCTACTTAAACGCTTACATAATCTTTTTTTGTTTCCGTAGACGGCACCAGAAGCAACGTCGTTATAACTATCCTTCCGGGGCATATTTTTTATGTAGCCCATAATCGCCCCACTGCAGGGCATTTTATCTCTCAGAAAGAGAGTGTGGGCTTAATTACCGCATGTGCCACCGCGGATTGACAATTTCAAGCGCTATATTTGAACACCTCAGTGACTTAGGTTTCCTCACGATGGTTTCCTTCACGTTAGCGAGTGGTTTGCTATTGAAAGCATATGCCTGACCATCGGGAGAATATAGCGCCATGGGATGCTTTGAATAGAATAGGTCTTGGCGGGGCGGTATTTTTGGATAATATTGTTTATTTTCTAGTTTTATATTCTGTTTTTGCGCCTATTTCGTAGGTTTCTGTTGATGACGCTTTATATAAATTTTCTTTGACTGTTCTTCTTTGTCAACATATCAGGACACGGTAGCAATGTAGTGGTACATTGTAACCTTCAGACGAGCCTTTTGTTTATAAAAGATCAAGTTGCGGTGAGTGATCGTACTTTAGACGCGCGACACTCACGCCGAATTCTCAGGCGGAAGAGTGAATACCGTGTCAATTTGGAAACTAGAGTAGGTATCTTAACAGGGACACTGACCCAGTTTTCAGAGATGAAGTATGATTTTCTGCACTGTAAAGATACATCTACCTAGGTAACTACCTAGATAGTTGCAGTCGACAGCACATCTACTATACTCAACCCCGGTTTCTCGTACACTAACAAGCAGTTATCTACTGTTGACAGTTGTCAGTTGGCCAAAGTGTGTACGAAAAAAACCAACTGACAACTGTTAACAGTAGATTAACAATTTTAAAAACCTATTTAGAGGCTATTTTTTTTTAAATTGTCCTCAGCACTGGTTAGTGCAACAAAAAGAATATAATCAAGTAGATTAACGAGAAAACGCGGGTCACTCAGTTACCATAAAGGTGACGTTTCAACTAAAACATAAAGGTCACTAAGGTGAAATATATTTGTAATAGTTAAAAACAGTGTTAATCGCACCATTAGGGAAGGACTATCTCCTAAGATAGTCCTTACTAGTTATTAAAGATTAATGACAATGAATGGTATTATCAATCAACGATGACTTAGTAAGTAATTTATTGACAAAAACATACAATGTAACTTTCAATATGTAAATACAGCTTTCTTACAATACTACGTAACGTCCTGAGTCCTAAACTACGGTAAGGACTATCTCCTAAGATAGTCCATTCATTGTCATTAAACTTTGATGGCAGATGCTGGATGCGGCAAGCTGAAGAAAGGGCGCTATGGCGCTCATTAGGGGAGGGCTATGTCCAGCAGTGGACTACATAATATACCCTGAAGAAGAAGAAACTTTAATGACTTAACTTACTTTGAGCAGTGATTGAGAGCGCATGGGTAGAGCAGTTATGTCCCCACCGAGGCATACGGTCTCTTCCCTAAGGAAGGTATAAGCCATACTCCACCACGAGGGCCAAGTAAATACGAGTATACAATATTAAATAAAACGCTGACTGTAAAACCGAAAGTCTTGGGTTCAAACTAGGAATAGTTTGTCTCGTGTCTTGAATGTTATCTACGAGTATGTACTTATTGTATTAAATCTATCGTCGAGTTAGCACCTATAACACAAGTCATTTAGTTGTACTTAGTATAGGGCTAACCAGATCTGTGTTATATGTCCATGAATATTTATTTATTATCATTATTAAATAACTAATCTAAGTATTAGTACTTAAGTATTAATTAATCTTTTTCCCTTCATGATAACCACGTGGTAATTTGTTTTTCTTTTCGTGTAATACCCATAGGTGAATCATAGTTTGGTAACTTCTGTAATCCATTTCGTGTGAATACCTGTTAAGGTTATACAGTGTATAACCTTAACAGGTATTTACACAAAATGGATAATATACACACAAGATGTAACTAGCCAACTAGCGTCACCAATGGAAATAATCATATCTTCTTTTATAACGCGTCTTTGGAAAAAGCGAACATGATAAATCTTTAAAAATATAGCTACTCTTTTGAGAACGTACTGACAAGGACCTAGGTAAGACTGTAAGACCTTAACCCTTAATCAGGCAATTGAACACATTAGTAACATTGCCTACATTAGGTTTTTTACTGCTGCTCCGACTCCAAGGTTTGCTGGAAGAAATCTCTTAAAGAGATAAGCTCGCCCTTGTACATGTTATGTCTTATGTAATGTCATGTTTAATGTTTTTTGTGCAATAAACTATAATGTATTAAACTGAACCTTATCAACTTGAAAAAAGTTCAAACCCAATGAAAAATTCATACTACCCACGCCCGATTAAGGGTTAAAGCAGTTTTGCCAATTAACGCCGTTTTTAGCGAACATCGATTAAAGGCCTAGTTGTTGATCCTAGGTTTTAAACTGTAGGTACAAATAGCTTGTCGCAGTTGTTGAGACTTTGGCTATTCACTTTTTGAAAAAAAAAAAAGTATTATGAATACTTTTTTTTTCAGGGCATCGTTCATTGACATTAATGTCAATAAACGATGCCCTCTTTCCTATATAAAGGGATCAGTTATAAATTTAAATTAAAAAAACCGGCCAAGTGCGAGTCAGACTCGCGCACCGAGGGTTCCGTACAAACCTGTATTATAGACCTGAGTATTTGGTATGAATTTCAATTTAATACCTCTACGCGTTTATGAGGAAATGGGTAGTAAGTTTAAAATTATGAAAAAAAAATATATTATGTGATGTAACTAAAAATTTATGGTTTTCGTAATTTTTCCTTTATCTATGCTATAAGACGTTGCTTCGTACCAAATTTCAAGATTCTGAGTTCACGGGAAGCACCCTGTAGGTTTTGATTCCCTTGCAAGTGTCGAAAATTTGCGGCATAAACGGCTGTATCTTTTGATTGCGTTGGCTTAGAAGTTTGATTTTTTCACAGCTTCAAGGGACAGCAGACCTGAGTAATTGATATAAATTTCAGCTTCATACCTCCACGCGTTCCTGAGAAAAAGGGTCTTGACAGACGGACGGACGGACAGACGGACAACAAAGTGATCCTATAAGGGTTCCGTTTTTTCCTTTTGAGGTACGGAACCCTAAAAGTACGTAAAATACACAAAAAAATGAATATGTTAACTACATTAAGATAATTTTGTTATGTAAATTCTAATGTTATTCTTTCTGATTGTCAGCGAAAACCTGTTATTGGTTTTAAATCTAATTCATCTCATTCTTTGTAAAAGTACCTGGAGTATAAGCTGTTGGTTTTCCAATAAACAATAAAATAAAACAAAAACAAATAAAACTATTTTTAAAAACCAACCTATTTAGAGGCTAAAAATTCCACCCATCCCGGGACTCGAACCAGCGACCTCTGGCTATCCGTGTCAGCGCTCTTTCCAACTGAGCTAATGGGCGACTCAAAATAAAATAATAATAATAATAAAATAAATAAATAGGTGTTTTTTTTAATTGTCCTTAGTACGGGTTAGTGCATTAAAAAGAATATAATTATTATAAAACTAGTTATGATTTTTAATCCATTGGGGGCACTTAATAAATATATTTGTGTATGTAGGTGACCATGTGAATAGGTAGTTAAACTGTCCAGGCATTGCAACTGGTAATAATATAATTTCCAGGAACTCCTTCAGTCCTCTGTCAAATTCTTCTTCTTCTTCTTCTTCAGGCTATATTAGTCCACTGCTGGACATAGCCCTCCCCTAATAAGCGCCATAGCGCAAGGTTAAATTACGAGGCCCGAATGCATATGCACCACACTGCTGTGTGGTGTCGGCCTAGAGAATAGCACCAACCCAATTCTTCCACTGCTGGACATAGCCCTCCTCTAATAAGCGCCATAGCGCAAGGTTAACTTACTTAATGCATATACACCACACTGCTGTGTGGTGTCGGCCTAGAGAATAGCACCAACCCAATTCTCCCCGCGGGTGTCGTAAAAGGCGACTAAGGGACACAAACCGGGGGGTGGGCAGCAGCGCCTCCTGCAGCACAATTCCACCCAACTGTGTTCCCCAACCCGCATGCCCATCGTGGGGATTATGGGCATTACCCCCTATGATAGCACAACGTGGCGCTCTTTAGGGGAGGGCTTTGTCCAGCAGTGGACTAGTATAGCCTGACGACGACGAATGCATATTGGGTCACATTTGACACTGCCCCAATACTAGAGGTGAGCTGCACTGGGCCAATGGTGATAAGAGGTTGAACGTTTATCGATAGCAGAAAATATTGTTTGTAATTATTACAAACGAATGACTGCGAACTGCTAGGCATTACGCAGAACGTCTCGCTAATCAAAACGTCTAGTGTGACCGTAGTAACAGTTGGGAACAGATTGAGAACATTATTAATAGTTTCCATCGTTTCAGAACTAATAAGAAATCCTAAACAGAAATGTCCCAAAATAGACATCTTGTAGGCTTTCTTTACACACATACACGCACGCACACACACACACATACACAAACACACTACGCACACGAACATGTATTACTCAGTTCTTTAAATTTTCATTAAATATAAATTTTCGTGTAAAAACACAATAAACTGCCTTAGAGATAAGGTGACTCCTAGCATGTTGATACTCGCTCAGGCGCTTGTGGCCCAGCCGAGTGATTGGAATCAATCACTCGAGTTAAGCATCAACAGGCGCGGTCAGATGCAGGATGGGTGACCGTCCCTTGACTACCGCTAGTGGCATTTTTTCCGGGTTCGTTGGTTAACTGTATGAAGTTGGATATCTAAATAAAAATCTCATGTGTTATCTAGCTCCTCCTAAACGGCTTCACCGATTTATGTGAGATTTTTGTGTATATTTTCAAGGCCTGAGAATAGGAAGTAGGCTTATAATATGGAAAAATAACATTTGCGGGAGCAGCTATTTTTATATATGTTAATAGACTTACCCAGGTCAAAACAATAGCGATACAATAAATTAGATTTACATGTCTGTCTTTAATATATTTACATAATATAGTTTAGTGATAACCGTCAAGCTAGATCGATCGAAAGGAATAGAGCGCGTCATCCATAAGCACTTACGAACAAAAGTGACCATATTGATCGAAGGCAACGTTTTCCAATTTTGTGGTGGGTGGCGATCCGGCACCGGGCACCTAAATTAAATACCGAGTGAAATACACAAGCCGGATGAAATAGATAGATAAATAATTTATTCACATAGGTATGACACACATCGAAGCGCTCGTGGCCTAGGCGAACCGAGCGATTGGAATCAATCACTTGGTTAAGCAACAATAGGCGCGGTCAGGTACAGGATGGGTGAGCGTCCCGTGACTACCGCTAGTGGCATTTTTCCAAGCGCTTCTGTGCTTCGCAAGGCACGTTAAACCGTAGGTGCCGGCTGTCATATAATGGCAGTCGTTAAGCCATGTCAGAGGCCTTATGGGAGGCTTGATAACTTCCGACAGTAAGGCCTGCCACTGTCTTACAATCCTCCACCAAACCGGACTTGGCCCCCGTGGTGGAGTATGGCCTAACCTTTCTGCGATGCAGGAAGTGACTCGTGCCCCAGCAGTGGGGACATACAAGGGTTGATAACGAAGACACACATACGTATAAAAAGTGAAGCCATAGAAATCGAATATCTTAACTCTTATAAATACACTGCATTGCCTCATTTTTGTGAACCAACGATTCTCCGGGATACGCCGGGTTTCACGATCTTGGAACACTCGCATCTTGTGACCTAACTCTTTTAGCTACTAAAATGTTACTCGTACCCTATAATTGTACGGACAATCTTTGTACACTCCGATAAAAACGGCCCATTTTTCTGCACTCGAACCGTGCTCTACTCGCCTTAGCTGATATCAACCCATTGTACGTTCCCACTACTGGGGAACGGGCCTCTTCCTGCATCGCAGGAAGGTTAGGCCATACTCCACCACGGAGGCCAGGTCCGAGTTGGTGGAGGATTGTAAGACACCGGCGGGCCTCACTGTCAGAAGTTATCAAGCCGCCCATAAGGCCTCTGACATTGACAGTCGGCACTAACGATTTAACGTGTCTTGCGAAGCACGGAAGCGCTCGGAAGAAATGTCACTAGCGGTAGTCACGGGATGGTCACCCATCCAGCACCTGACCGTGCCTGTTGTTGCTTAACCGTAGTGATTGATTCCAATTACTCGGTTCCACTAGGTCACAAGCCCTTCGCTTTAGCTGACTATGATGACATTGCAAAAACAAAATGGCACCAATAGTAGAAACTCAATAGCAAAAGTGAAGTAGCGGCAAAACGTTAGTGGTTTTGGGGTTTTATGAAGCTGTGATTTTTATGAAAAGTGTTTGTGAAATGTATGGTTTTCATGTCCCTGACCAAACTCTCCATAGTCTTTCCTCTTAATATTTCTATGATAAACATATTTCATAAAGCTTGTATTCTTCATGGCAATACATTCCGGGTTGTTTTTGGCAGGAACAGAGATACCTTTTGCAATCCGTGATGTGTGTATTGTATACTACCGTCAGAGTCGCCTTCAGTTTTTAGTTAGTAAGATTAATCACTCTCCGTGCGTACTAAGGTCGTGTAAACGCGGCTTTAGAAGTAGGGGAGCCTCTGATGCCCCCATCTGCGCGGTTCCTCGTTAAAACCGAGCGGCTTGCTAGGAGTGGCTCATGTAGTGATAAAGAGTCCCAAGGTTTTTATTTTATTGGGTAAGCGCCCGGCCCGCATCGATCTCAGTTATCTACGTTTTAAATGAGCTTTAGTCATTTACACCATGTACATTACTGATGAGTGTATATTTTAAACTCCGTTTTGACCATCAAAATGAGTTGCATGATTTGTCTATTTTTGCACCAGAATAAAAGTTAAAAAAGAGGGGAATAGTAACCAGACCATGGCATAAAATACACTTGCCTGCAAAACAAATTATCATTTTCTATGTTTTTTGTACATCTACTTCCTTCTCTAATACCTATATTAGTCCAGTTCATCCAAAGGTTGTCTGGAAGAGATCACTTTTAGTGATAAGGCCGCCGTCTGTACTCTTGGGTTAAGAAATATCTGTGTAATTTCCATTTTTAGGTACAATAAACTGTTCTCTAGATATCTATCTATCTAAGTATCACACTTTTAAAATTGCAATAACTTTTCAGGTGCACAAGATATACTTTCGAAATAAAAAGAACATACATACTTACATACATAACACGTTCCTGTCAGTCTGATCTGTTCCTGACAGATCACCTTCGCTTCATCAACGTTCATAAGTCGTTGCATGCACGCACGCCGGTTCCGGGTACTTTTTATCTTTCCCTTTGCTAACACATCCCCTATTTGGTCGATGTAAGTTCGTCTGGGACGTCCCTTACCAGCCCTTCCCTTCACATTCGCAATATATATTTGTTTCGTCAATCTTTCTTCTTTCATCCTCTCCACATGTCCAAACCAACGCAACATTCCTTTTTCAATTCTAGTCACTACGTCCTCTTTCAGTCCACAACGTTCTCTAATCAGACTATTGCGTATCCTGTCATTCAAAGTAACACTACAAATACTTCTCAAGGACCTCATTTCAACTGCATTAATTCTACTTTCTTGCTTCTTTTGCCACACCCAAGTCTCGCTACCATACCTAAGTGTTGGGACCAGCATGCCACTATGAATAGCCAATCTAGCTCTTTTGGAGATGTTTCGGCTGCACACAATGGAGTGCAAGGCACGGCCGCTTTTACTCTTCTTTCTATATCACCTTCACACTTTCCATCCCTCGTAAACAGGCTCCCCAAATAGACAAATTCTTTTACTTGCTCCACTCTTTCGCCTCTAATCGTTATCTTGCACTCAGTCATTTCAATATCTTTTTCAAAGACCAGTACTTTCGTCTTACTCACATTCATGTTCATACCTTTCCTTTTAAAAGCCTCATCCATTACCGTGACTTGTGTCTGCAAATCTTCGACCGACGATGCAAACAACACTTGATCATCGGCGTACAAGAAGCATTTCACAAGTAGCTCACCAATCCTTATCCCACATTCTTTCAGATCAGTCAGGCAACTATCCATGAATAAATTGAACAACCACGGGGATGCGACACAACCCTGTCTCACACCCTTGCGGATGCTAAACCAGTCAGTATACGCCCCATTAATTCTAACTCAAGCCCTGGAGTCTTGATAGAGAGACTTCAGAGCTCGCAGCAAGATGCTGTCCACCCCATACACAGACAGTGCCGACCACAAGTCATTCCTCACAACTCTATCATAAGCCTTCTCCAGGTCTACGAACGCACAGAAAACCCTTTGACTTTTGCCCAAGAACTTTTCCACCACACGTCTCAAGGAGAAGATTTGATCCAAGCATCCCATTCCCTTTCTAAAACCCGCTTGAACATCCCATATCTTTTCTTCAGTCACATCCAGTAGTAGTTTTTCAATCAACACATTTGCATAAAGTTTGCCGACAATGCTGAGAAGGCTCATGCCGCAGTAGTTTTTGCACACCTGCTGAGACCCTTTGCCTTTATAAAGCGGCACTACGACGGCCGTCCCCCAGATAAAGCGGCACTAAGATGGCCGTACCCCAGATAAAAAGAACTCGAGAGAAATTTAATAAAAAAAAATTGCGTATTAAATCTCCCTAGTAGTTACCTTCTTTTAAGACATGGCTAATTTTTTTTATTGCTGTTTAAAACAAAATTAAAACTTAGTTTTGCAGGTTAGTGTAGTTTGAGAAACCACCATCTAAGGCACTCTCCACCATTTTCTTATGCTAGGGCTATTCTTATGGACCTATATTCTATGGGTCTCACCCAATTGTGTATTGCACCCACCCACTTATGTATAGCTATAATACATCACGACGCGCGACGGCCAATGTTGCTCTCGGTTGGCCTTCTAATAATTCTAGTTGCTGAGAGGAGAGGGGTCACAAGTTGTCAACCTCATTAATGCGTCGGCACCCGCGACACCTCTCACCTCTTGCCTCTAATGACATTTATAATGCAGCCTACACTTCCACCGTCTCTTAGCCTTTGGATATATATGATGGGGAGTTCTTAGGCTGAGTGTATGCTGAGACGCAGGCGACGCAGCACAGTACAGCGCAGGGCAGCGCAGATGATGTAAAGCATGGAATGTCATTGAGCTACGTACGCTGCGTGCGGCGCAGGCACGTGCGAAGCAGACATGTGTCTGCCCTGCTCTGCGTCTCGTTGTAGTGCCGGCACAGATTTCTGCACGACGCGTGCCGTCAAGGCGTGTTTACTAACAATTTTGTTGCAATGACAGAACATTTAATTGAATTAGTTCGCTGTGAACCTTGTTTGTATGATACAAATCATCCAGACTATTAAAACTATACATTGAAACAGTTATTATGGGTGAATTGCCAAGGAATAGAGTGAATAGTTGCGCTGCAGCATGCGGTGGGGGCTTTGTCTGCCTCAACTGCCCCGGCCTGAACTGTACTGCGCTGTGCTGCGTCGCCTGCGTCCATGCGCATGCGTAGCATGCGCCCAGCCTTATTCGGAATTCGCGTTGACGTGGATTATGCAGTGCCGAATGCCGATAAGCAAAGTAGGCAATTTCTTAGTGCACCACGTTCCGGGAGCCCCTCAATCTTGCAAAAGGCGGGTGAGAGACGAAAAACAATTAAAAAGAGAAAAAAAAGATAGGAGATAAAAGAGAAAAATGCTGGTGCTTTTCAAAAAAATGGATGAGCCTAAAAGTAGCTTGGAATAATTGAAACAATGTCTTGTAGAAAAATACTACAATTTTATATTTTAGGTAAGTAACATTTGGTCAAAAAACAAAGATAAGAGTTATCACTTCCTTTTTCCAAAAAAATATAACACCATCAGGTCTCACTTTCCGGTACCTACTTTTTCCTCATTTCTACTAATATTAAACCTTTTTTTTTCAAGATACTACGTAAACTTGATACTTTTTATTATCAGGACTAATTAAAGCGGAATTATGATGGTTTTAACGGCTCCATGTCATTTCCAAAACAAGATTACGACTCACATTTTATAAAAGTGTTTCAGGAAGATCCGGATTATTCAATTCTTTATTATTATTAAAAAAAAAATATTGCATAAAAAAATTTGCACATAAGCGAGCTTAATGCTACTTTGCATTATCTACCAGCTAATCTAAGTTTTGGAGCCAAGATTATTATGGGAGCATGCATACATACATAAATATACCATACATACATAATAACCTCACGCCTGTAGCCCAAAGGGGTAGGCAGAGACCAGGGACTGCCACTTGCCACGATCCTGACAGATCACCTTCGCTTCATCAACGTTCATAAGTTGTTGCATGTACGCACGCCCGTTCCGGGTACGTTTTATCTTCCCCTTTGCTAATACATCCCCTATTTAGTCGATGTATGTCCGCCTGGGACGGACTATAGAAGCAACCACGAAATATTAAAAAAAATCAGCTGATATAGCTATAGGGCCAGTTTCAAAATTGGTAATTTCGCTAAGTAAATAGTTAACTGTAGTGCTGTCTCTACGGATTTCCTAGAAAAGAGCGTGACAGAACGTTACTTAAGTATTTACTTAGTGAAATTCTCAATTCAGAAACCGGTTCATAGTCACTAGAGCCAGTATCAACATGTTCTATGCGGCAACTGATATTTATTTTCGATATTTCAAAGTTGTTGAATTTAAGCAAAGCAATTTTCACATTTGAATGCTATTATGGATTTCCGCAAAGTAACGCCTGGTTCCATACAATATATGAAAACTCTTAACAACTAATATTAATATGATATATAATATTTTTACATTTACAAACAGGCATAATATACATTGCTTCTGGTCCCACACTAGGATACCCTTTGTCGTGGGTACCAAAAAGAGCGACATCACAAACATGTAAAAATCCAAGACCTGGTGTTTTTTTCCCCAGCCGGGGTTCGAACTCGAGACCTCTCGTTTAGTAGGCAAATGCACTACCGCTGCGCCACAGAGGCCGTCTGTGAAAACTATTTTTACCCGACTGCAGCGAAGCCCAAAAGGAGGGTAATGTGTTTAGTGCGTATGTATGTATGTATGTATGTATGTATGTATGTAAGTATGTCCGATTCTATGTTCCCTCATAACTCCTTAACCAATGGTCAGATTTTGTTAAACAAGGTGTCATTCGATTCGGCATCCTTGCGCGGGTGTCATAGGCTATATAAAATCTTAATTATGCGATCAGAACCGTGACGAAAAATAAAATTCGTTAAGAAGCTTCGTTAAAGTACAGCTAGGAGCCACTAGATGGCGCTGTTATATTTAGTTTATTGAATTCGAATACTAATTTTATTGAACTACCCCCAACAGGTGTGAAATATTTAAAACAGAATTTTGCGGATGACGTAGGTTACATAAAATCAGCATTAATAGAGAACCAACGGAACAAAAAATAACATTTACTTCTAAGCAATTAAAGTACCACTTTTAGCCACTTGATGGCGCTGCTATATTTTATTTATTCTAATACATGTGTTTACATAATTTCGGCTTTGGTCTACATCTAAACAAACCATTTAAAGAATCGGTACAAATGCGGAAAGAAATAATCCCTAAAAAGTGGTTTGATCCTTCTAGATCATTCATTTAATTAAAAAATATAATTTTGTTTAACTACGCCTAACACGTGCAAAGTATTTAAAAGAGTATTTTGCGGGTGTCGTTGATTACATAAAATCAGCATTAATAGAGAACAAACGCAACACAAATAATATTCACTGTTCTAAATTGCGGTATGGTTTTGTCCGAAGGCCCTACATAATATTAAACAAAATTGGAAAGTATTTGAGATCTCGACCAATCACTTCGACCAATACTGACAGTCCACTAATAATTGGCACTACTAGTGACGTAGGTAATATACCTCGCTTTGCGCTGTGGTGCGAGTAGTACAGTTACTAATCCGTAATCCTTAGTAAGTTTCATATTGCTTCAATAAATAGATCCCTAAGTACGTGCTGTCGTGCTGAAACAACGTTTCTCTTCTTGTCTGCTGAAACCCTGTCCTACAGTACCACTTTTAGCCACTAGATGGCGCTGGCATATATTTATTCTAGTACATGTATAAATTTACATAATATCAGCTTTGCTCTACACGTAAACAAACCGTCTATAGAAACGGTATAAGTGCTGAAAGAAATAGTGCCTATAAAGTGTTTATTTCTTTCTACGCCATTCGTTATTCTCATTAATTAAGGAAATATCAACCTCATAGGGGGTAATAATACATTACTGCAGAGGCCGAGAAGTAAGGGATTGCTGGACGAGTTTGGGATAGACGAGTCGTAGACGAGGCCGTCTAGAACGAGTCCTGCAATCCCTGTTCCGGCCGAGGATTGTATAATGCTTTTCTCAAACAATGCGAGGAAATATTAATATTAAAATAATTACTAGGTAATTAAGAAATAATAGTTTAGTTTGCCGCCTTTTTTATTTTTTAAATACACTAACATATTTGAGAACCGCACAAAAACCAATACCATAGATTGTTTTTTTTTTAATCTTGCAAGTATGCTTACATAACTTAGTAGGTGGTTGGCTGTATGTAATTTTTCCTTGGTCAGTTTAATTTTAGTAAGTAAATTTAAAAAGTTAGAGCAGCGGACGGTAATGGATTTTCATACTTACTTTACTGGCTTAGGCCAGTAAAGTGAGGCGGGAGCCATAAAAGAGAAACTTTGTGGCTTTATTTCATGGTAATAACACAAACATTTCCGAGCATGTTTGAGAAAAAATAATTAATTTCTTAACACTGATATTACTTTCCTACTGACACTTAGACCAAAACTAACTGAACAAAATATATAAAGCGTAGCATGTAACTCCTTTTCCCCTGTGCGGTCATAGTCAGACAAGCTGGGTTCAAAGAAGACACAATAAATGATAAAAAAATATTTGAACGCTCTCACTGGTAACCGAAGACGGATCCTCCGTGACCTCGTATCGTAGGACCCATGAAATTTAAAAAAATTCTAGCTCTATTCATCTTAACGAATTTTATCTCGTTTCCTCCGAAAATAAGATTATGATTTTGTGTTAGGTTTCCTGTTCACTTGTGAGACCAAAGATTGCTTATCTACACCTAAATATTCAGTAAAAATTTTTAATGCTTTAGGGGGCCACCTCAAGATGAATTTGTTATAGTTTTATTTTAATACCGGTAATATTTTGGCATTCAGAAAACCAAGATTTTGTATGTCTCCATGCCCATGCCACAACTCTAAATAACTACGCCAGGCCGGAGGCCGAGCCCCATCATGCGGGTGCGAGGAAACTTGCCGCGACGAGGTTGAAGGCCGAGCTCAATACAGGTCGCGGCACGGCCGAAGGCTGTGAAGCGGGCTAGAGGAATTCTCCCACGGCGATTCCAAATGCTGAGCTCTATTTACGCTGATGCCAAATGGAGACTATTAGCGCGGCCGAAGGCCGCGACAGTTACTTAAAGTTGCTGTTAGGAGGAAACCTGTCGCGCCTTTGTACAGGCCGCGGCTGAAGGCTCAGACCATTTATGTTCCCATTTACAAGTCCTTATTCTAAGTAATTAGCGAGACCGAAGACTGGGCCCAGCAATGCAAGCACGAAGAATTCTACTCTGGAGATGTCGAAAGCTGAGCGCCGTTCAGGTCGAAGAGATAATTCGTGACTATTCCAGTCCCCACCTACAATCGTTAACATGAAATAACTAGGTGCAGTGGAGCGTTTTTAGGCTACATAAAAAACAGACAATTTATGTAAGGATAATAAAGAAAAAAATCTGTCGTTTCCTTTGCAAATATTCTAGATAGTTTAACACCATTAGACCATATTCATTATACTAGCTAAAAAATATATTTAGCATATATTTTTATAAAAATATATTTATAGAATATAAAAATATATTTATAAAAATATACTAGCTAAAAAATATAAAATATCGTACGACATAATTTTTTTATGCAGGCAGGTGGTACCTATGACTATATCAAACAAGTATATCAGTAAAAATATTTATGATTTACCGAGACATGTCCATTGTCGAAATAAAGAAAATAAACCAATAAACTAAAATTCATTTAGGAAATAAAATAATATAACGATTTAAAGCATGTAAACAGAACAGATGGACCTTTAAATTTTATCGTTTTACTGAGTCACTAAAAGGTCAAAAATAAAAAAAATATTTAAAAAAATAAAAGCACCCGACTGCAGTGATAAATCAACTGAAAGGGGAATAATAAGATAATTTTATTTTCAAATGCTAATGTCGAATCAGAAGAGTTCATGCTGCTTTACTTGAGGGACCAAATAATATAACTTTATAAGCATTATTTGCTCAAACCGTTGCATTTATTATTTTATATAAAATGATGCAGTCGGGACCCATTAGAGGACTTTAAACAAACAGTAATGGGTCCCGACTGCAACATTTTATATAAAATAATAAATGCAACGGTTTGAGCAAATAATGCTTATAAAGTTATATTATTTGGTCCCTCAAGTAAAGCAGCATGAACTCTTCTGATTCGACATTAGCATTTGAAAATAAAATTATCTTATTATTCCCCTTTCAGTTGATTTATCACTGCAGTCGGGTGCTTTTATTTTTTTAAATATTTTTTTTTAAAACTTACAGTCTAGAACCTATGATCAATTTTCGCTAAAACGGCCGTTTTTAGCAAAAATCGATTAAGATTTTTCATATTCGCTTATAAATAAAAGCGTATTATAATAGTACACTATGAATTATGATATAAGTGCGGTAAGTTGAAAATTACAGCCGAGGCGATATTACTAGCCCGAGCCATCGGCGAGGGCTATAAGGAAGCAGAGGCTGTAATTTTCAAAGCGCACGTATGTCATACGACGTTTTATAACATATTTACGAGGAAATTAATAAAACTCTGACTTTGTTATCATCACTACTTGACGACATTTTGAAAAAAAAATATTTAAAAAAATAAAAGCACCCGACTGCAGTGATAAATCAACTGAAAGGGGAATAATAAGATAATTTTATTTTCAAATGCTAATGTCGAATCAGAAGAGTTCATGCTGCTTTACTTGAGGGACCAAATAATATAACTTTATAAGCATTATTTGCTCAAACCGTTGCATTTATTATTTTATATAAAATGTTGCAGTCGGGACCCATTACTGTTTGTTTAAAGTCCTCTAATGGGTCCCGACTGCATCATTTTATATAAAATAATAAATGCAACGGTTTGAGCAAATAATGCTTATAAAGTTATATTATTTGGTCCCTCAAGTAAAGCAGCATGAACTCTTCTGATTCGACATTAGCATTTGAAAATAAAATTATCTTATTATTCCCCTTTCAGTTGATTTATCACTGCAGTCGGGTGCTTTTATTTTTTTAAATATTTTTTTTATTTTTGACCTTTTAGTGACTCAGTAAAACGATAAAATTTAAAGGTCCATCTGTTCTGTTTACATGCTTTAAATCGTTATATTATTTTATTTCCTAAATGAATTTTAGTTTATTGGTTTATTTTCTTTATTTCGACAATGGACATGTCTCGGTAAATCATAAATATTTTTACTGATATACTTGTTTGATATAGTCATAGGTACCACCTGCCTGCATAAAAAAATTATGTCGTACGATATTTTATATTTTTTAGCTAGTATATTTTTATAAATATATTTTTATATTCTATAAATATATTTTTATAAAAATATATGCTAAATATATTTTTTAGCTAGTATAATGAATATGGTCTAATGGTGTTAAACTATCTAGAATATTTGCAAAGGAAACGACAGATTTTTTTCTTTATTATCCTTACATAAATTGTCTGTTTTTTATGTAGCCTAAAAACGCTCCACTGCACCTAGTTATTTCATGTTAACGATTGTAGGTGGGGACTGGAATAGTCACGAATTATCTCTTCGACCTGAACGGCGCTCAGCTTTCGACATCTCCAGAGTAGAATTCTTCGTGCTTGCATTGCTGGGCCCAGTCTTCGGTCTCGCTAATTACTTAGAATAAGGACTTGTAAATGGGAACATAAATGGTCTGAGCCTTCAGCCGCGGCCTGTACAAAGGCGCGACAGGTTTCCTCCTAACAGCAACTTTAAGTAACTGTCGCGGCCTTCGGCCGCGCTAATAGTCTCCATTTGGCATCAGCGTAAATAGAGCTCAGCATTTGGAATCGCCGTGGGAGAATTCCTCTAGCCCGCTTCACAGCCTTCGGCCGTGCCGCGACCTGTATTGAGCTCGGCCTTCAACCTCGTCGCGGCAAGTTTCCTCGCACCCGCATGATGGGGCTCGGCCTCCGGCCTGGCGTAGTTATTTAGAGTTGTGGCATGGGCATGGAGACATACAAAATCTTGGTTTTCTGAATGCCAAAATATTACCGGTATTAAAATAAAACTATAACAAATTCATCTTGAGGTGGCCCCCTAAAGCATTAAAAATTTTTACTGAATATTTAGGTGTAGATAAGCAATCTTTGGTCTCACAAGTGAACAGGAAACCTAACACAAAATCATAATCTTATTTTCGGAGGAAACGAGATAAAATTCGTTAAGATGAATAGAGCTAGAATTTTTTTAAATTTCATGGGTCCTACGATACGAGGTCACGGAGGATCCGTCTTCGGTTACCAGTGAGAGCGTTCAAATATTTTTTTATCATTTATTGTGTCTTCTTTGAACCCAGCTTGTCTGACTATGACCGCACAGGGGAAAAGGAGTTACATGCTACGCTTTATATATTTTGTTCAGTTAGTTTTGGTCTAAGTGTCAGTAGGAAAGTAATATCAGTGTTAAGAAATTAATTATTTTTTCTCAAACATGCTCGGAAATGTTTGTGTTATTACCATGAAATAAAGCCACAAAGTTTCTCTTTTATGGCTCCCGCCTCACTTTACTGGCCTAAGCCAGTAAAGTAAGTATGAAAATCCATTACCGTCCGCTGCTCTAACTTTTTAAATTTACTTACTAAAATTAAACTGACCAAGGAAAAATTACATACAGCCAACCACCTACTAAGTTATGTAAGCATACTTGCAAGATTAAAAAAAAAACAATCTATGGTATTGGTTTTTGTGCGGTTCTCAAATATGTTAGTGTATTTAAAAAATAAAAAAGGCGGCAAACTAAACTATTATTTCTTAATTACCTAGTAATTATTTTAATATTAATATTTCCTCGCATTGTTTGAGAAAAGCATTATACAATCCTCGGCCGGAACAGGGATTGCAGGACTAGTTCTAGACGGCCTCGTCTACGACTCGTCTATCCCAAACTCGTCCAGCAATCCCTTACTTCTCGGCCTCTGCAGTAATGTATTATTACCCCCTATGAGGTTGATATTTCCTTAATTAATGAGAATAACGAATGGCGTAGAAAGAAATAAACACTTTATAGGCACTATTTCTTTCAGCACTTATACCGTTTCTATAGACGGTTTGTTTACGTGTAGAGCAAAGCTGATATTATGTAAATTTATACATGTACTAGAATAAATATATGCCAGCGCCATCTAGTGGCTAAAAGTGGTACTGTAGGACAGGGTTTCAGCAGACAAGAAGAGAAACGTTGTTTCAGCACGACAGCACGTACTTAGGGATCTATTTATTGAAGCAATATGAAACTTACTAAGGATTACGGATTAGTAACTGTACTACTCGCACCACAGCGCAAAGCGAGGTATATTACCTACGTCACTAGTAGTGCCAATTATTAGTGGACTGTCAGTATTGGTCGAAGTGATTGGTCGAGATCTCAAATACTTTCCAATTTTGTTTAATATTATGTAGGGCCTTCGGACAAAACCATACCGCAATTTAGAACAGTGAATATTATTTGTGTTGCGTTTGTTCTCTATTAATGCTGATTTTATGTAATCAACGACACCCGCAAAATACTCTTTTAAATACTTTGCACGTGTTAGGCGTAGTTAAACAAAATTATATTTTTTAATTAAATGAATGATCTAGAAGGATCAAACCACTTTTTAGGGATTATTTCTTTCCGCATTTGTACCGATTCTTTAAATGGTTTGTTTAGATGTAGACCAAAGCCGAAATTATGTAAACACATGTATTAGAATAAATAAAATATAGCAGCGCCATCAAGTGGCTAAAAGTGGTACTTTAATTGCTTAGAAGTAAATGTTATTTTTTGTTCCGTTGGTTCTCTATTAATGCTGATTTTATGTAACCTACGTCATCCGCAAAATTCTGTTTTAAATATTTCACACCTGTTGGGGGTAGTTCAATAAAATTAGTATTCGAATTCAATAAACTAAATATAACAGCGCCATCTAGTGGCTCCTAGCTGTACTTTAACGAAGCTTCTTAACGAATTTTATTTTTCGTCACGGTTCTGATCGCATAATTAAGATTTTATATAGCCTATGACACCCGCGCAAGGATGCCGAATCGAATGACACCTTGTTTAACAAAATCTGACCATTGGTTAAGGAGTTATGAGGGAACATAGAATCGGACATACTTACATACATACATACATACATACATACATACCCTCCTTTTGGGCTTCGCTGCAGTCGGGTAATAAAAACAATACATCGAAAAGAAAAAGCGCGCGGATTTATTTTTACTTGTCCACAAATAAGCGATGCGCGCGCATCAACTTTTTTTTTTTAGGCAAAGGTACAAAAACAGCCAGTATTACTAATAAAGTAAATTAATATTTTTGTGTTTTGTTACAGATAAATGGTGGTAATTTATTGTCAAAATTAATTAAATTAAAGAATTAAATGTTTATTTGTTATATTTTATTTCCCAAAGTTAATTTTATTCATAAAATATTGACCACTTTCTTGACATAAAACCTCTGCTAAGATTTTTAAAAGTATCGTTCATTTTTAGACGGAGTATCTTAAAACTTTATTAAAAAAAAACACGTGCCTTTTACATTACATTATCGCACAAGTACGTAATGAGATACATTACAATATTGAAATTAGTGTAATTACAACCACTTTACGAGCAAATATGTTATAAAATAAGTTATGATTTTTTTCCATTGGTAGCGCTAGTTAGCACCCCGAAGCACCTTAATAAATTTGTTTGATTGATGAGTGGAATAGAACACTTAAATTTTACCAAACGTTCTCAAACACCCAGTTTACTTTTACATTAATTTGTTGCTGTGCTAATAATTGCATTATTTGCGTGTTTTCTTAGTACGCAATAAACGTCACACTGCAGAGTACAGGACTTTTTTGAGACAGAGAGTACGGGCTTAATTACCGCGCGTGCCCACCGCGGATTGACTCTTCAAGCGCTGAGCTCAAATAAACAATTATCTTATCTTATCTAGTTATTTGAAAACCTCAGCCACTCAGGTTTCGTCATGATGACGTGTATGCAATAATAATTATTTTGGCTCGATCTAGACAGTCTCCACTCCCTAAACAGCCAAAAGCGCTTTGTCATGACATGAGAATGTTTCAGGGGGGTGATCGTGAAATAGCTTTGTAGCGAGATAAAAATTGAGCAGCCATTTCGTTGTTATTGCCTTTTGTCACAGCCGTGATTGATTGCCTTTTTACCTGTGTCGGTACCACGCAAGCTACGTACTGATTGGTTATTTCGCTTTGATCAGTGAATTCTAGTAGGCATTCAGGCGCGGTATTGCTTTTTGGCAGATGAAAACTGCTTTCATCGATTCTGGTTTTCATTACTACAAACACGTAACATAACCTCACACATATATCCCAGAGGGATAGGCAGAGACTAGAAACTATCACTTGCGATGAAACCCACAGATTACCTTCGATTCATCGATCCAGATTCAGATTCAATCGACGTTCATTAGTCGTTTAGTACAATTTGCTAATATATCAATTTCATTACTATTTGATAATCTATACTTAATATAAAAATTAATCCCCGAATGTGGTAAGCGCAAATCTCGGGAGCAGCTGAACCGATTTCGCTAATTCTTTTTTTAGAATATTCCTTGAAATACGAGGATGGTTCTTACGGAAAGAAAAAAAGAATCGACTGTTAGGCGGTATGAAGTTCGCTGGGTCGGCTGGTATATAATATAAAAATGAATCGCTGAATGTGTTGGTAAGCGCAAATCTCGAGAGCTGCTGAACCGATTTCGCTAATTCTTGTTTTAGAATATTCCTTGAACTACGAGGATGGTTCTTACGGAGAGAAAAATTAAAAAAAAAAATAATGAATCGACTTTTAGCGGTACAAAGTTCGCTGGGTCAGCTAGTTAAATATAAAATTTCATTACATTTCTATACAGTCGACCTCAACGCCAACGTATCAAGTCACACAAAGTCCTAACTAATTATAGAGTTCCGTAGCCGTACTTACTCTGTCGCTCTGTCGGTATGTCTGTCTGTCCGTCCGTCCGACCTTTACAGCGCTCTATTTTCGGAGCGGTAAGAGGTAGTCAGTTGAAATTTTCAAAATTATTTGTTATCATGACGGATTACCTGACAAATAAAAACTAAGGGGAGGGGGTCCCCTCATTGGGGTCATTCATCAAAAGTTATTTTTTTTATTGATGCTTTAGCTTTAAAATGGCAAACTTAGCGTGATTGTGGGACTTATTACATATTCTAACGAAAAATACGTTTCATATTCACAAAAATGTGTGGTGCTACGGAACTCTCGGCGCGCGAGTCCAACTTGCAATTGGCCGATTGGTTGTTTATTGAAAATACTCTGTCTTGCTGGATAGAAATAAAAATGTATTTGCCGAAGTGTATAAGTATTTCTTCTGACCGTTTTTCGGAAAATTGCCTAATTAATAACAAAGTTCACGCAATGAGTCAAAGCCATTTGAAAATGAACAATACGAGCTGGCAGCTGTGCACAGTTTACGGCCCTGTAAAATATGTTTTTATTTACTTGCGCTATTTAGAACATTTTATTAGGCCACATAAAACGAGACCCCGAGTGCTTTCGGCCGAAATCTTTCTCGGAATAATGAAAATAATATCTCCGTCAGAATTTTCCGTGCTCGATTTTTCTTGTCTTAAAAGGCATCTTAGAGGATTCCATTTAATGCCTTTTCTGATTACCACCAAAGTTGACAATAATAAGGTATTTATGTAACAAATGTGAGCAAAGATGCCACTGGACGCTGTATAAATCATCTCATTAAGTAGATACAAAAGACCAATATTATTATTATGTAACAAGTACAGACACCGTCAAACTTTTAAAACTCTCAATGTAATATTTAAAAAAATCTTGATGCTGTCTACTTGCATGTAAAAATTGAAAAAAGAGCACCAGTTTCAGTATTGCTTCCAATAGGAAACGATACTGAAACAGTGTAACAGTTTTTGAGTTTTTTTATGTACCATATACACGTCCCACGCAGGGCAGTATGAACTTAATTACCCCGCGACCCCACCCTGGATTGGCAATTACAAACGATGAGGTATTTGAACACCTCAGACACCCAAGTTTCCGCACGATGTCTTCCTTCAGAGTTATCGAATGATACTATAACTTCAAAAATGTACATTACTTAGAAAACAAAATCATTCATGGTACATGCCCGTGCTGGGAATCGATCCTTACATCTGTACGTAATACAGAGAATATTGTAAAGAGGTTCGAAATTTGACTTATGCCGGTGATTCGCCCATTAGCTCAGTTGGAAAGAGCGCTGGCACGGATAGTCAGATGTGACGAATTCGTATTCCGCCATGGGTGGAATTTTTAGCCTCTAAATAGGTTTTTAAAATCGATCCTTTCTCTCGCTTCTGAGTCCATAGTACTACCGACTGGGTAACCGCCGCCACTTTTGAGATTTTGAGTTATTTAAGTGCTAACGTTTTACCCATATAAGCACTTGTTGCTCAAGCTCGTTGTGTATTCTCTTCACTTGGCTGGTGGCCAGACACTCCATTTGTCTTTGATATGCATAGCAAATGTGTGTCTCTTAGCAGATCTTGTGACGGTCTACGATGCCCGCCAGATGACGTCACTTATAAGTGATTTATGACTTGGAAAGAGGAGGTTTATGTTGTCTGAATGTGGGTTAATCTGTCGTCCCTACCTTCTTATGTGGTGGCCTCAAATTAAGGAAACAAAGTAGTATTTTGAGGTGATAACGATAAAGGTTTATTCCACATTTTGTTTAAGAGCTTATTGTTGAATGAATGAATGAATGAATGAATGAAAATTCTTTGTTGCACTAAAAACATAATTTGTGCAAAGGCGAGCCAAATACTAGATAGTATTTTCTTCCAGCTCACCCACGATGATGCGGACAAAGGAAGGGGTAGTGCCATTGTTCTTTATGATTACTTAACTATTAATAAATATGTACTTAAAAATTTGTACGGAACCCTCGGTGCGCGACTCCGACTCGCTCTTGTTCATTTTTTTGTAGCCTTTATACATCAAGTGCAGTGCACAGACCTTCTCTAAGAGAGAGAGAGAGAGAATGGGCTTAATCGCCACGCGCGACCACCACTGATTTGTCGTTTCAAGTGCTAAGTTATGAACAACTAACTCACGAAGTTTTCCTTTACAGTTAGCGATTGATATGTTAGCGAGTTGGTGCAGCAAACTTCACAAATGTACGTAACTTAGAAAACAAAGTGATTGGGATATGTCGACATTCATATTTACGTGATATTATATAAAAAAGACGCCCTCAGACCAGGTGGGATGACGATCTGCGAAAAACTGCCGGCAGATGCTGGATGCGGCAAGCTGAAGACAGGGCGCTATGGCGCTCATTAGAGGAGGGCTATGTCCAGCAGTGGACTACATAATATAGCCTGAAGAAGAAGATATAAAAAAGGCTACCTTTGTCTTTAATTATTTTATAATAAGAACAGCAAAGTTGTGGAACACACTGCCATCGTCTGTCTTTCCATAGACATATAACCTGGGTGTCTTTAAAAGTACAGCTAACCGGCATTTAACAGGTAATATCGTAGACCCCGTCTTCGCTTACCATCAGGCGTGACTGGGGTCAAGTGTAACCTGTCCTACTTAAAAAAAATGTAAACTGGCACTATTTTACGTCTTTTTTCACATTTTAGACATAATTCATTTGCAATTATCAAAAGTTTAATAATTATTTTTAGTTATGTCTGAATAGTGCTAGTTACACTTATTTTAGTTAGGGCCAGTTTCTAAATTGAGAATTTCGCTAAGTAAATACGTAACCGCAGCCGTTCACTTGGTTAAGCAACAACAGGCGCGGTCAGGTACAGGATGGGTGAGCGTCCCGTGACTACCACTAGTGGCATTTTTCCGAGCGCTTCCGTGCTTCGCAAGGCACGTTAAGCCGTTGGTGCCGGCTGTTATATAATGGCAGTCGTTAAGCCATGACAGAGGCCTTATGGGCCCGCCACTGTCTTACATTCCTCCACGAACCCGGACTTGGCCCCCGTGGTGGAGTATGGCCTAACCTTCCTGCGATGCAGGAACAGACCCGTGCCCCAACAGTGGGGACATACAAGGGTTGATATCGAAATACGTAACTGTAGTGCTTAGTCTAATGTGTACTTAGCTGTCTCTTGGAATTTCTCAGCAAAGAGCGTGACAGAATGTTACTTAAGTATTTACTTAGTTAATTTCTCGAATCAGAAACCGGCCCTTGTTATGTCTGAACAGTACTAGGTCTGTTAGCTTTTAGAACATACCTCGTGCTCTAGAGTAGGCTTCGGTTTTCGCCGAAAGCACACGAGTGTAATACATAGGCTGCTACTTATGTATGCGGAATCTGGGATTCCAATAATTTCAAACGCAATGTCTGACCTCCATGGTCAAATTCGTTCTTTTTTTAAATACTGGCCGCTAATATTTTTCTCTTATATACGTTAGTGTTTTGTTTTTGTTGGGTTTAAAATGTCATATCGCTGAAAAAATGGAACTCACTCGTGAAAATATTCGTGCTATGATTTATTACGATTTTCGACGTGGTTTAACGCAACAACAGTGCGTAGATCAATTAACTTCGACTTTTGGTGGTGAAGCTCCATCAAAAACGACTGTGTATCACTGGTTTAGTGAGTTTAATCGCGGGCGCAGTAAGCTCACGGACGAAGTTAAAGAAGGTCGCCCGAAATCGGTGGTTGTGCCACAAAATATTGAAGCTGTGCGAAAACTAATAATGCAAGACCGCCGTATCGCGAGATAGAGGCTATTCTGGGCATATGTATGACGAGCATTCAAAGGTAGGGGGTCCCTTCATTGGGGTCATTTATCAAAAGTGATGTTTTTTTATTGATGCTTTAGCTTAAAAATGGCAAACTTGGCGTGATTGTGGGACTTATTACTTATTACATATTCTAACGAAAAATACGATTCATATTCAAAAAAATGTGTGGTGTTACGGAACTCTCGGCGCGCGAGCCCAACTTGCAATTGGCCGATTGGTTGTTTATTGAAAATACTCTGTCTTGCTGGATAGAAATAAAAATGTATTTGCCGAAGTGTATAAGTATTGCAAACTTTCTTCTGACCGTTTTTCGGAAAATTGCTTAATTAATAACAAAGTTCACGCAATGAGTCAAAGCCATTTGAAAATGAACAATACGAGCTGGCAGCTGTGCACAGTTTACGGCCCTGTAAAATATGTTTTTAGTTACTTGCGCTATTTAGAACATTTTATTAGGCCACATAAAACGAGACCCCGAGTGCTTTCGGCCGAAATCTTTCTCGGAATAATGAAAATAATATCTCCGTCAGAATTTTCCGTGCTCGATTTTTCTTGTCTTAAAAGGCATCTTAGAGGATTCCATTTAATGCCTTTTCTGATTACCACCAAAGTTGACAATAATAAGGTATTTATGTAACAAATGTGAGCGAAGATGCCACTGGACGCTGTATAAATCATCTCATTAAGTAGATACAAAAGACCAATATTATTATTATGTAACAAGTACAGACACCGTCAAACTTTTAAAACTCTCAATGTAATATTTAAAAAAATCTTGATGCTGTCTACTTGCATGTAAAAATTGAAAAAAGAGCACCAGTTTCCGTATTGCTTCTAATAGGAAACGATACTGAAACAGTGTAACAGTTTTTGAGTTTTTTTATGTACCCTACACGTCCCACGCAGGGCAGTATAATTACCCCGCGACCCCACCCTGGATTGGCAATTACAAACGATGAGGTATTTGAACACCTCAGACACCCAAGTTTCCGCACGATGTTTTCCTTCAGAGTTATCGAATGCTACTATAACTTCATAAATGTACATTACTTATAAAACAAAATCATTCATGGTACATGCCCGTGCTGGGAATCGATCCTTACGTCTGTACGTAATACAGAGAATATTGTAAAGAGGTTCGAAATTTCACTGATGCCGGTGAGTCGCCCATTAGCTCAGTTGGAAAGAGCGCTGGCACGGATAGTCAGATGTGACGAATTCGTATTCCGCCATGGGTGCAATTTTTAGCCTCTAAATAGGTTTTTAAAATCGATCCTTTCTCTCGCTTCTGAGTCCATAGTACTACCGACTGGGTAACCGCCGCCACTTTTGAGATTTTGAGTTATTTAAGTGCTAACGTTTTACCCATATAAGCACTTGTTGCTCAAGCTCGTTGTGTATTCTCTTCACTTGGCTGGTGGCCAGACACTCCATTTGTCTTTGATATGCATAGCAAATGTGTGTCTCTTAGCAGATCTTGTGACGGTCTACGATGCCCGCCAGATGACGTCACTTATAAGTGATTTATGACTTGGAAAGAGGAGGTTTATGTTGTCTGAATGTGGGTTAATCTGTCGTCCCTACCTTCTTATGTGGTGGCCTCAAATTAAGGAAACAAAGTAGTATTTTGAGGTGATAACGATAAAGGTTTATTCCACATTTTGTTTAAGAGCTTATTGTTGAATGAATGAATGAATGAATGAATGAATGAAAGAAAATTCTTTGTTGCACTAAAAACATAATTTGTGCAAAGGCGAGCCAAATACTAGATAGTATTTTCTTCCAGCTCACCCACGATGATGCGGACAAAGGAAGGGGTAGTGCCATTGTTCTTTATGATTACTTAACTATTAATAAATATGTACTTAAAAATTTGTACGGAACCCTCGGTGCGCGACTCCGACTCGCTCTTGTTCATTTTTTTGTAGCCTTTATACATCAAGTGCAGTGCACAGACCTTCTCTAAGAGAGAGAGAGAGAGAGAATGGGCTTAATCGCCACGCGCGACCACCACTGATTTGTCGTTTCAAGTGCTAAGTTATGAACAACTAACTCACGAAGTTTTCCTTTACAGTTAGCGATTGATATGTTAGCGAGTTGGTGCAGCAAACTTCACAAATGTACGTAACTTAGAAAACAAAGTGATTGGGATATGTCGACATTCATATTTACGTGATATTATATAAAAAAGACGCCCTCAGACCAGGTGGGATGACGATCTGCGAAAAACTGCCGGCAGATGCTGGATGCGGCAAGCTGAAGACAGGGCGCTATGGCGCTCATTAGAGGAGGGCTATGTCCAGCAGTGGACTACATAATATAGCCTGAAGAAGAAGATATAAAAAAGGCTACCTTTGTCTTTAATTATTTTATAATAAGAACAGCAAAGTTGTGGAACACACTGCCATCGTCTGTCTTTCCATAGACATATAACCTGGGTGTCTTTAAAAGTACAGCTAACCGGCATTTAACAGGTAATATCGTAGACCCCGTCTTCGCTTACCATCAGGCGTGACTGGGGTCAAGTGTAACCTGTCCTACTTAAAAAAAATGTAAACTGGCACTATTTTACGTCTTTTTTCACATTTTAGACATAATTCATTTGCAATTATCAAAAGTTTAATAATTATTTTTAGTTATGTCTGAATAGTGCTAGTTACACTTATTTTAGTTAGGGCCAGTTTCTAAATTGAGAATTTCGCTAAGTAAATACGTAACCGCAGCCGTTCACTTGGTTAAGCAACAACAGGCGCGGTCAGGTACAGGATGGGTGAGCGTCCCGTGACTACCACTAGTGGCATTTTTCCGAGCGCTTCCGTGCTTCGCAAGGCACGTTAAGCCGTTGGTGCCGGCTGTTATATAATGGCAGTCGTTAAGCCATGACAGAGGCCTTATGGGCCCGCCACTGTCTTACATTCCTCCACGAACCCGGACTTGGCCCCCGTGGTGGAGTATGGCCTAACCTTCCTGCGATGCAGGAACAGACCCGTGCCCCAACAGTGGGGACATACAAGGGTTGATATCGAAATACGTAACTGTAGTGCTTAGTCTAATGTGTACTTAGCTGTCTCTTGGAATTTCTCAGCAAAGAGCGTGACAGAATGTTACTTAAGTATTTACTTAGTTAATTTCTCGAATCAGAAACCGGCCCTTGTTATGTCTGAACAGTACTAGGTCTGTTAGCTTTTAGAACATACCTCGTGCTCTAGAGTAGGCTTCGGTTTTCGCCGAAAGCACACGAGTGTAATACATAGGCTGCTACTTATGTATGCGGAATCTGGGATTCCAATAATTTTAAACGCAATGTCTGACCTCCATGGTCAAATTCGTTCTTTTTTTAAACACTGGCCGCTAATATTTTTCTCTTATATACGTTAGTGTTTTGTTTTTGTTGGGTTTAAAATGTCATATCGCTGAAAAAATGGAACTCACTCGTGAAAATATTCGTGCTATGATTTATTACGATTTTCGACGTGGTTTAACGCAACAACAGTGCGTAGATCAATTAACTTCGACTTTTGGTGGTGAAGCTCCATCAAAAACGACTGTGTATCACTGGTTTAGTGAGTTTAATCGCGGGCGCAGTAAGCTCACGGACGAAGTTAAAGAAGGTCGCCCGAAATCGGTGGTTGTGCCACAAAATATTGAAGCTGTGCGAAAACTAATAATGCAAGACCGCCGTATCGCGAGATAGAGGCTATTCTGGGCATATGTATGACGAGCATTCATAGGATATTACATGAACATTTGTCTGTAAAAAAAATTTGTTCGCGTTGGATCCCGCACAACTTAACTCAGGATCAAAAAGATGCTCGCGTCGAATGGTGCAAGAAAACCTTAAAAAAATTCAACGGAGGCGACTCAAAATCTGTTTATAATATCTACACAGGTGACGAATCCTGGATCTACGCATACGATCCCGAAACTAAACAATAATCAACAGTTTGGGTGTTTCAAAACGAAAGTGGCTCGTGCAAAAAGCACTGTAAAGCAAATGGTGGCCTGCTTTTTTGGTATTAATGGCCATGTGGCTACAATACCACTGGAGAATCGCAGAACGGTTAATTCGGAGTGGTACATGACCATTTGTTTGCCGGAAGTATTTGAAGAAATACGACAAAACAACCAGCGACGCAGAATCATACTTCACCATGACAATGCCAGCTGTCATACATCTCAGGAAACAACTACATTTTTGGATGGTCAAAAAATAGAATTGATGGATCATCCACCGTACAGCCCTGATTTGGCTCCCAATGATTTCTATTTATTCCCAAATGTAAAGAATAAATTACGTGGTCAACGATTTTCGACCCGTGAAGATGCCGTAAATGCGTTCAAACAGCACGTTTTGGAGATACCTCAGAGTGGAAAAAGTGTTTTACAAATTGGTTTCATCGAATGCAAAAGTGCATCGATCATAGTGGAGAATACTTTGAAAAACAATAAAAGCATATTTAGCCATATACATTTGTTTATTTTTTCTATTCCGCATACATAAGTAGCAGCCCTCGTACGACTTGCTGCTCTGTATAAAACTTTTCTTCACTATTTTGAAAAGTTATGTAAAGTAAAGTGTCATATTATTTCCGATATTTCTATAACACGAATATATTTGATTCTATCCGATAGCAGCCGAGGTATATTCTAAAAGCTAACAGACTATACAGTTAAGTTATTTTACAGTAATTAAGTCATAGGCTGAGGGTAATCAGCTCTAAAAACACATAATTAATTTTGTTAACAAACAGACAGACATTGTTGTAGGCTTGGTATTTGTGAACATTACCACATTTTGGATAAGGACCCCTAAAAAGGAAATCAACCTCTTTGTCACTTTCTTGTCCATTGTAGGTCCGACAGAGAAAGTGGTTTGTCAATTAAGGTCGACTTTCAACCACAAATTTCGTTGAAATACATATTTTCAATCTTGTACCATCGCATTTGTGAAGTTATAGTAGCGATACCACTAGCTAACCGTGAAGGAAAACATCGTGAGGAAACCCTAGCGTCTGAAGTGTTAACGTACCTCAGCGCTTGCTACGTACAATGGCCCAACTATGAGGCTACGTGCGGAAATCCCAGGTCTAACTAACGGGGATGGATAGACCTGGGACGTGCCAACGGGGACGTGCCAAATCTAATTCATTTAGTATTTTAAACTTATACCTAGATATTCAAACAAGGAAGCTGAATCCTCGTTTCTTGGTTATTAACAAACAATAATCTTCGATAGCAAACAAGTTTAAACATGTAATAATAATTAACTATTTATTTATTCGCTTCCTAGTTAAACAAGAAACGGTAGTGGATTTAAAAATAACATTAGGTAAGAGTGGCGCTAGTCCAGTGTGTATAGAACAATGGAGCGCGGGAGACCCAGCTTCGATTCCCAGTGGAGTCATGGTAATGACTTTGTTTTTTAAGTTATGTACTACATATTTTGTGAAGTTATAGTAGCAATACCACTCGCAAATCGTGAAGGAAAACATCGTGCAGAAACCTGAGGTTCTAAGGTGTCTAATTACCTCAGCGCTTGTAATTGCCAAACCGCGGTGGGCACGCGTAGTAATTAAGCCCATACTCTCTCTTTGAGAGAACGCCCCTGAGCTGCAGTGGGACGTTTATAGAATACATGAAAAAATATTGAGTACAGTGCTACACAAGAAATAAGTCCCGCGGATGTACCTGCGCAGATGACCAAATTTTGGATGTGCGGCAAGTTGATCGACCAATCAGATAGTTTCATTTTATGGCAGGCCCCGCGCCTTTGTGGCTATTGGTTGATTCAACGTCATCGATGCAGGTGACTATTAGTTTGGCAATATTAGCGTGAGCGAAATAGGTAGCGCTACTGCGGCAATCAATTCTGCACCTTAACCGTATCGGTTAAAGATCATGTTGAATGTACTTATAGCTTCGGGTACTTTCGTTACACTTCTTCCTTGTCTTTTATGATGTGTAGTACTGTAACAACATATCAATAGCGTAAAGTGAAAAGTATATTTAACAGACTTTAAAAAAGGAGGTTCTGAGTTTTGTGACAGTTTTTAGTAAGAAGTTGCTTGATTTCGTGACGTTAACAGCACAAAAACTTAGCTGACGCGTGAGTTAAACACAAGTTAGCCTTGAAATAAGGTTAATTGCCGCAACAGTAGTTCGGTTAAGTGGCTTAACAAAGAATCGTTTTAGATACACTCAAGAGATTGAACTATCGTCTTCCGTGAAGCAATGTTTAGACTTTGGATATTTCAACTTCCCACCAATGCTCTAATAAATGAAGAACAATAGGTTTTTGTTTGTGCAAATTACGCCAAAGTTTTAGGTTTCGTACCTCCGATAAATCGAGCCTCTAGTTAGTTAGCTAGACCTGAGATTTCCGCACTTAGCCTCATGATTGGGCTATTGTACGTAGTGGAGCTTTGACTTTACTCCAGCCAGCCTATCTCTTTCCAGAAAGCCAGCAGTGTTCCGATGTCACTGCGGGCCCCCTGAAGGGATCCCAGCTTCCCAATGACGTTGTTCCGTAGCTTTTCCACGCCTTCACAGTGAATGGTCACGTGGGCGGTTGTTTCTTCTTCTTTGAGGCATCCCCGGCAAAGTGGGCTGTCGGTAAAGGAGCCTCTGTAGCATCAGTTACCCCCAGTTTTTCGTACACTTACATTCTGTTAATCTACTGTTAACAGCTGTCAAATGTTTTTTTGTATGTACTTTGGCCAACTGACAGCTGTTAACAATAGAATAACGGCTTGTTAGGTTACCAGAAACCGGGGTTTATTCTCGTATCTGTCTGTCTGTCATAGACGATTTTATTGTTTTCGTATCTACTGATCGAATCAAGTTCGCGTCTGATACGAGTATATGTATCAAATTGTTTGCGCATTGTGATTTTGCACACACCGCCTGTTAGGACAGTCATACATGAAGGATACGGCTCAATAAGGCTCGGTAGGCCGCAGACCAGTTTCTCATTTATTATTTGTGAAATCACTCGCTAACGGTGAAGAAACCTGAGGGTATGAGGTGTTCAAAAACCCCAGCGCTTGAAATTGCCAATCCTCGGTGGGCACGCGTGGTAATTAAACCCGTTCTCTCTCTTTCTGAGAGAAGGCTTGTGCCCTGAAGTGGGACATATATATGCTACATAAAAAAACATATTGTGAACTAAGTTCGATGTGTTGTGAACACGATCAATTGCGTCTGCAGGCTTTTGCTATGCGTATTCACAATGTTAAGATGTTATAAAATAGGCACTGACAGACAGACAAATTGGCTACACTAGTCTGAAGATAAGGGTCCGTTCACACGTACCACAGAGCGATGAAACGTCGCAGAGCAGTGCAATCGTGTGAGCAGTGCAACTTCCACAACCCGACCACACCACATGTGCATGTTGAAAATCGGCGTGCCGACCAGTGTTTCATACATCTCCTGGCGGCTTATCTATATTTATATATTAATTTTGTTACTAGCTGACCCAGTGAACTTCGTACCGCCTAACAGTCGATTCTTTAATTTTTTTATTTTTCTATCCGCAAGAACTATCCTCGTACTTTAAGGAATATTCTTAAAAAAGTATTACCGAATTCGATTCAGCTGCTCTCGAGATTTGCGCTTACCAACACATTCAGCGATTCATTTTTATATTATAGATACTATATTTTTTATATTATGACATTTACAAAATTATATTAATTGATTGATTGAAGATGTTTATTTAAACAAAAATACAGAAGTTGGTTTCTGCCAAACTGCATAACAGTTTATGATGGCAGATGCTCTTGGTTTTACAATTTAAATTACTCTTATATGCTACGTACAAACAAATACCAAAAAAGATAATTGCAAACTCTCTACACAATACAGATGTAATCTTATGCCAACAATGTATACTTCGTGATTTCGGCAATAAAATGAAGTTTACTTTCACTTTTGCATCGCTGCCGCTGCGACAAAAAGAAGCCAAGCTGCGGTTCCGTGTACGTAGTGCCACTAAAGCTTATCAATTGTCACACCAAAAAGTCTGTGTGCAAATGTGTGCAGACACCAAAATCTGCTCTTATTCAGAGCAGAATCAGCTACTACAGAATTCTTGTGCGTTGAATTCGTTCACCATTAATTAGATATTAAATTCTAACTGTGATTTAGAAATATAAAGGTGCTAGTTTTTAAATAAAAAACGCATAAAACAGAATTTGTTCCTTACTCAAATTTACTTCACTTCAGCTAAAACAAACAATATCAAAAGTAATAAAAAAAAAACAAACAATATTTTGAGTGTCTTATGATCGGCGCCTGCCAACTCAATTGTTTGTTTTAATTATTTACGTGTATGGAAGAGAGAATTTTTAGCATTTAATGAATTAAAATCATTTTTCAATGTTACTGTACTACCTTCCACTTAGAATTTGTAGTCAAAGATCGGAAATCAAGAAAAAGATACCATAAAAATATCTTATTTTTTGTCCACAAATTACAGTCAAACATTGTCAAAACAAACATTGAGTATTTACAGATAAGTTACTGATAAATCTAATAAACTTAAATATAGATAGATGCGGATAGATAAATTTAATAATACCGTTAGTCGCACTGAAAAACACACTCCCTCAAAAAAATACGTCAAATAAATTTTAAAGTCACTCTGTAGGTAGTTGTGTTATAGTGAATGAGGTGTCTGTGTACAACGCGCGATTGATGAGGCCATAATCATCCACGCCGTTAACTTCGACGGCATTTGTGGATAATGTACCCATTTTTGTACAAATTTGCGTCCGCCACATACCTAGTTGACGTTGTGGTTTGATTGTGGTGCGTGTGAATGGACCCTTAATGACCCAATAGGTTGTAAGCGACCGTGACCTCAAAATCATAATTCGTTTATATGCTACGATTTAGCCGACGAGGGTGCTTAATCAGAATTCATTTCCACATCGAATACAAAAATCTTTCTTGGAGTTAAAAAAAATTAATTAATTTAATAAATTAATTTAAATCAACTGTTATGACCTTATGAAGAAGGCAAATATTTTTTTATAATTTTAAAACGCATTTTAATTTTATAAGAAATGTACGAACCTTCGTCATTTATCTAAGTGCTTATCAGAAAGTTCTGTGCTATACTTTAACATTGTTTTATACTTTCAAACTTTCTATGTTTTTGATAGATTGATGACTTAAGATTGATTTTAGAAACATTGACTTACACTTGCACATACACTCGTAACAAAAAAAAAACAAAACAGCTTAAACAAATTGATGATATGAATTGCGGATTTCTCCTATAAAAAATAGGAGAAATCCGCAATTCATACTATGAATTACGGATTTCTGATATACATTATATTATATTATTTATTTCTGTGCACCCACAGAAATAAATATGAATTACGGATTTCTGTGTGGGTGCACAAAAATAAATATGAATTACGGATTTCTGTGTGGGTGCACAGAAATAAATATGAATTACGTATTTCTCCCCTCTCTCCGCAAATGTAAAATAGTTATCAATATTTTTAGGGTCATTTAACCTAATGTATTATGTGGTGGTACATACGGGACCCTAAGTGCCCAAGTCAGAGTAGCACTCCGACTTTTTTTGTATTCATATCGCACACAAGTATTGCTCCAACAAAAAATACAATGAGTACTAAGCTTTATATGGGAGGTCGCACTCTTGAAACAATGAGTCTATACGGTCTATACGGGACGGCCTCGGTGGCGCAGCGGTTTGGCACGCTGACTGTTAAATGGAAGGTCTCGGGTTCGATCCCCGGCCGGGTCAAACTAGGAAACGAACTTTTCTAGTTTGTCTCGGGTCTTGGATGTGATGTATGTATTTATTGTATTAAATCTATCTTCGAGTTAGCACCTATAACACAAGTCATTTAGTTGTACTTAGTATAGGGCTAACGAGATCTGTGTAAGATGTCCATGAATATTTACTATATACTGACAGCACATGTCCTTTAGTTCGATGATAGCACTTATGTCACATGCGATAAGAGCAGCTGCGGGTATACAATATACAGGATAACCTCAAAACACGCCAATTAGAATTTGTGTGTTAAAACAACTATTCTATTAGTTAAAACAACAATGCTCTGTGTAGATTACACAAAATTCTAAAATTAGCTCTTTATGCATAGTCAACGTCACAGCCTCCGGTAAATCTTTGTCCCACATTATGATTTATTAGGATATTATGCTAGACCTGCCGCCGCTTCACTTAGACATCCAGCAGGAGGCTACAATCTCAGCGATACGCCTGCAAACGCTGAGGGTGTGGACTGACGGAATCCCGTACACCGGGCCCACGTGCTGGTAGAATGCGCAGGTTAGGCGGCACAAAGGATGGCTCTCCCCGGAAACCCGGGGACACTGCGGGATTGATGCAGCGACTAGCTGTCCGCTTTCGTGGAGGAACTGGGGTGGCAGGATTAGTATCTTCGAGTGATATCTTCCATCACGTAAAAGAGACTCTTTTTGTGTTCGAGTTGTGGAAATCTTAACCGTCGACATTACCAATACCAAAAGAAGAATGTACTTTTAATTTAACACACATGGTTATCATACAGCGCCTCTACAAAGCTGAATAGCGTAAACCAAAAGCTAAAAAAAATGTAGAAAATTTAACGAAAATTATTCAGATGAGCTTAGAGGAATGACGAAGACACAGACTATTATTTCGATTTTGTTAGTCGCCTTTTACGACACCCCGCGGGACGTATTTGGTTTGGTGTTATTCTCTAGGCCAACACCACACAGCACAGATGCGGGCAACGTTGCTACTAAAATGTAGAGGTCGTCTACTGTAAGAACCTAGAAATTTATTATAGGGGTGTGTCTTCAATCTATGAGATGAATCATTGACCCAAGAGTAGCGAACAAATAACTTCATGGTAACTATTACTTCCTGTATTTTAACCACGCCAGTTTGTTTGAAAATCTTCCCTGTTTACAAGTTAGGTGCATACATCCTTCAGCTCAGCTAGGTGTAAATTCAAGCCCGTAAATTTCATGTACACATGCGCGACCTATCCCAATAAGGTTGGGATTTTCGGCCACGTTTCCCCCTCCAACGATTTCTCAAGCCAAATTGATTCACTGAGAGCTTTCTCAATGTTTGTACAAAATCTGGAGCGAATCGTTTATAGTGACTTGGCTTCGGGCGCTCGATCTGAGTTTCCTTAAGCGAGCTGGGTAAACTTAAGTCGTAGTAGGCAGTAACGACATAGTCGTTACGCGGCCTAACTTTGTTCTTTGATAGGATTGAGCGTAAAAAAATTAAATATAAAAAATATCACCCGAACTGTTTTTTTTTTAAATAAGTTTCGTAAAGGTACACAGTGTTATTTTCACAGTTAAGATGAGTCCAATGACACCTCTTAAGCTCAAATCCGTCAAACCGTTTAGGCTACAGAGCCCGATTGTTTTTGAAAATGAAAAGACATGTTTCTCCAATATTGTGTATATTGGAAAAACATTATTTCTGGCACAGTCGGGTAAAAAACATAACGCACTTTCTGGCGAACACAGTTAACGAAAATACAGTTAACAGGAAAAGGAGATTCGTAACTTAATTCCGGAATCACTTACTTTCGTTAAGTGAGTAAGTGATTCCGGAATTAAATTAATTAACGAAATTGTCGTTCCTACGAAAGTTCTGGTTCTAAAAACGAGATGTCAACACTCTAGAGCAACATTTTGGCGGAGTCAACTTTTTATAAAACGGTGGGGTATATTTATAAAACGCCCCACAATAGGCCTATCGTGGGGCCGTCGTTTACTAGAATTCGGGTTTTCAGCCAATAATATACATACAACGCTGTACACATTCTCTGTATTACTTAAAGAATATTGTAAAGAGGTTCGAAATTTCTGTGATGCCGGTGAATCGCCCATAAGCTCAGTTGGAAAGAGCACTGGCACGGATAGCCAGAGGTCGTGGGTTCGAATCCCGGCATGGGTGGAATTTTTAGCCTCTAAATAGGTTTTTTAAATTGTCCTTAGCACGGGTTAGAGCATTAAAAATAATATAATCATGAAGGACCTAAGTACCAAACAGTTTTATTAAAAAAAATATACAATATTTACGCTCTCTGAGAGAAGCCCTGTGCCTGAGAGTATAGGTATAGGCTAAATAGAAAAATATTGGTGCACTTAGGTGCATGTTATGTGTGTTATATTATTTTGTAATTCCGCCGTAGACCATATTTGCCAAAAGTATACTTTTTTATCAAGCCGATTTAGCGTCCCACTACTGGGCAAAGGCCTCCCTTTTAACTCTCCATTTCCTGCCACCCAAACAGAAAAATCGCTCCGGCTTGGTTAGCCACCAAACTAAACCAAAGTCGTTGGTGTTAGAGCAGTGACTACAAAGTTATAATGGAATTGGGGGGCCAGTTAAGTCGTTTGCGCCAAAATTACCACGGACTGGCTGCCACCGGACGGATACCGCAAACGTAGCCATACTTTTTTAAATGTAACAAATGTGTTTCCGAGAGGTATGCCAGAATAAACGCTGCAACAGCTCCAGGCTTAGAACAAATTCACGATGTCCATACCTGCTTAATTATTCAATGATAAGTACTTTTTTATTTTTAAAAGTTTTTATAGATCCCCTAATTCTAAATGCATATAGACGACCAGTTAATGCATATAGTCATGTAATGACAGTCGTTTAGCCGTGTCAGCGGCCTCATAGGCGGCTTGTTAACTTCTGACAGTAAGGCCCGCCACTGTCTTACAATCCTCCACAAACCCGGACTTGGCCCCCGTGGTGGATGGATGGCCTAACCTTCCTACGATGCAGGAAGAGACCCATGCCCCAGCAGTGGGGACCGGGATACATGGGTTAATATCGATAGACGACCAGTTAAGTGACAGTGAGATTGACCGTTATGAAATGTTCGATATTTCCACAGACGCAGTCGTGAACGAGTCAACCGTGATGAAATCTACCTTGGGAAAATATCTACTGGTGACGACTATTATATTCTATTGTATTATAGTGAATAGTAGCGATAATGAAGGTAATCAGAAGGTAATGAAGGCCAAGTTCGCGACCGGTCCGCGCTTGTTTAAATATTTATACGAACCTTTTCAAGCACTTTTCGGTCCCTCTCTATATTCGAAGCCAGTCACGTCATAAAGCTGACAAATTGCAGAGGCTTAAATTTACAGACAAGCAACATTGTTAAGTTCATGCAAACTGCTAGTATAGTTTTCAAGATGTCGGGGTCCAAAAATTGCAATTGCTTATAGATCAGCAAAATCTAGGGTACTCCGATTAAGCTAGAGCTTTGAAATTTGGCACGTAATTGAGTAGGCATTTGTATGAAAATCATAAAAAAATATACCAGGCGACCCGTCATAAAAAGTTGTACTTTTAAACAATATATAAGGGTTTAAACCCTTATTTGTTTACTATCTAATCTGTTGTAAAAAAATATTCGGAAATTTCTGATAAGTATAATTCGTGACAGCTATGTATTATTATTATTTATTTTTTAGTACGTGGTTACACGCAGTCCTCAATCAGTCTTTAATTATTTAAACACACATTCTTATTAAAAGCCGTGAAATCCGACCTAAATATACATGTGAAAAAACTGGCCAACTTCTCGTCTCAGTTAAATACGTAATGATAATATATCAATTGAATGGAACTAGCAAGTCTGGTAAAATTTTAAAGGATGTTGAGTAATTTTAGGATAAAAACTTGCTAAGTATGAGCTGTAAATTTTAGAGTTTCACAATATTTTCCCGTGATTATGAAAACTGATAAAATTTTGACAGTTAATTCCGTGAAGGCAAGGGACTTGGGAAGTTCCTGTTTGTCTTACATATTGAACTTTTTTCAAACGTATGCTCTGGTGGGATCCTTTTTACTCGTCTGTCGGCTGTGTACATATTGACACACTTTGATATAAAATATTTATCATGAATGACAGCATATTATAGGTACATAAGATAAAGTTGAGTGACTCACTAGATTACTTTAATAGAATATAACCAGGAATTCAAGCACGTCAGTAAATATTAGCACATCCAAATGTTGCATGAAATTATCCATTGAAACAGTGCAAGACCCGAGGAGGCACGAACAATGCAGTGAGCTGCAGCAAAATGGGAGGATGACGTGGCTGAAATAGATTTTGCTTCTGCCCTTCTACTCTGGAAGTCAATATTCCCAATATGGTCACAATATGGCCATACGGTATACGTCATAGCTTGCAACGTATAGGCTTCCAATACACGCTAAAATGTGGGTTGTTTAAAATACTTATAGAGGTAATAAAAAAGAGTTATTTACTCACACATACACACATGGGTCTACCTTGGGATAGGAAATTTTGGAAGCTGAGTGTTTGAAGTATTCTCAAAATTTGGTATGTCAAATACTCAGGTTCCCTTACAATGTTTTGTTACACGGTTGGTAAGTGATATTGGTACATAAATTCACATTGTACGTAGCTGAGAAAACAAAGTTACTGGTACACGCCGAAGTTTGAGCATACTACCCCTTGAATGTGAGGAAGATGTACCACAGCAATACTGACACACACGTGCGTCAATAGTCAAACGACAATGTTGCGTAGGGCAAAATAAAATAAAAGTACCCGGAACCGGTGAATGTGCATGCAGCATCTAATTAATTTCATCATCGGATCAATCAATAATGAAGCGCTCGTGGCCTAGCCGAACCGAGTGATTGTATTTAATCACTTGAGTTAAGTAACAACAGGCGCGTTCAGGTGCAGGATGGGTGACCGTCCTGAGACTACCGCTGGTGGCATTTTTTCCGAGCGTTTCCGTGCTTCGCAAATCACGCTAAGCCGTTGGTGCCGGCTGTCATGTAATGGCAATCGTTAAGCCATATCAGAGGCCGATAACTTCTGACAGTTAGACCCGCCACTATCTTACAATCCTCCACCAACCCGGACTTGGCCCCCGTGGTGGAGTATGGCCTAACCTTCCTGCGATGCAGGAAGAGACCCGTGCCCCAGTAGTGGGGAGATACAAGGGTTGATCGATCAATCAATAGCCTGTACTCGTATACTGTTGGACGTAGGTCTACCCTTGGTCATCCAGGCGGTGCCAGTCTATTTCTCTACCAATGAGACAAAGAGCATAGCTCGTTCCTTAGTAGGCTGAACGACATCAAACGGTGAACTAGTTGTACCGTCACTATTCATGTTTCGGCTCCGTGGGTAATAACTGGCACCACGTTCATGTGAAAGGCTTTTCTCTTTAGGCTGTTAGAAATTCCGAAGGTTCTTGTGCCTTCATCACTTTTGTGCTTTTACTATGTGTTTAGTAACATCGTCCATAGTTGCTGTTGTTTCCAGCAGATTCGGCTTTGAAGTTTTAGTTGAAACTTTTGACCGCTTTCCATGATCTGGGGCAGTATGAGACAAAGACTGTACATCAGCAAACGTCACCTCGGAGTCTATATCCTCTGTATCTGTAATTATTGTTTTCTGGTGTGCAAAAAAGTGAAGATGGGTGGGACACTCGGCTAGAAGGGAAGACGGCCGGTGGACAAGGGCAGTATCAGAGTTGTGACCATATCAGAGGGAGGGAAGGAGGTTGGTAGGCAGACCACCGACACGATGGTCAGACGATATCGTGAGGTTTGCGGGTCAGAGATGGAACAGATTAGCACAGGACCGTGAGGAATGGCGCAGTAAAAAGGAGGCCTATGCCCAGCAGTGGGTTGATGTGTGCTGATTATAGATATAGGTAGATAGTGCAATAAAGAATATTTTATCTTATTTCATCTATACCACGATCAAGTCAATGATCACTTCTAGTATCAAACTTATTAAGCAGGGCATGACTAAATACATGTCATGCTCAAGAAACATTTTTCATTTCATTTCATTTAATTAAATGACATTTGTGGGAAATCACGAAGTCACCTAGCATGTGGGCTACGTCAGGCGAAGTGGTCAAGGTGGCTACAGCCATTTCTTGAAGAAAAGTTCATCAATTGCAGCTCCTGGAGATACACCAAGTTGACTAGCATCTGCCCTATATGGTTTTTGCTTCCATAGCCGTAAGATACTCCTCCATAGCCGTTCGAGCTTTGGTGATTCGCGTTTTTGTACTTCCACTTTGCCATTGAAGTCTCCCATGGTAAACGGCTTGGACATCTATGTAAAAGTATGTCAAGGTCGGCAAATATACCTGTTTGAGCTTTAATGTGTCTATTGATCAGATTAAGCACTAGGTATATGTTACCCTGTTGCCCAGATTAGGTATTCACAACACAGACAAAAAATAATTTATCGACGCGAAAAAACACACCGGTTGAGTATTCATAGTACTTAAAGTGACGCTTGTATTGCGGAAGGGTAGGTAGTGACTTGGTTTTGACATTTGTCAAGATCCTGACAAACCTGTTAAGTTGAGATTACCAAAAAATACAAAAACGCGCCAAATAAACTAAATTCTCTCCAACTTCCTTGAATCAAATAATCCATTCATCTATCTATCTACAGCCCATGAATAGTACCCACTGCTGGGCATAGACCTCTGCCCAGTCATGCCATGCCCTTGGCACTCAGCCAATTTCATCCACAATGTGCTGGTCGAGATTTGGTAAACCGCTAGACAGACCAGCGTCGCGTTGGGCCAGTGTCATTAGCAAAGCCGTCAAAAAACATTTAAACCTGAATGTAATTGGCTTATTCTGGGAAGCAATTATTAGTCGCGGAACACAGTTTTGTTTTTGTACAAATTTATCTAATGAATTGTCTACTTATTTCATTCCGGTCTTACTTTCCGTCCGAATCATTATCCTTAATTTTTACATAAATTTGATAAAATCCACTTAAATTGTCAATAACTCGATTCTTGTCGAATGATAATATAATTTTAATTGCTGTGCAATATGGCCATATTGACATCGAGAGTAGAGCACCTGTACGGCAGCAAACTGTGCCCGACACGTCAGAGGAAACTTGTGCTGACATAGCGTAAAGTATTTCTCGGTGGACCGGTTTCAGCAGTGTGGCCAACCTAAGTCTTTTCGCGTTTCCAGCGAATTTACGAATTTTAGTTCCTAAATCTATACAATTATTTACAAAAATATCTGACCTTCATAAATATCATTAATATCGATGCTCAATGTATGTCGAGGTATCTGGAATTGGTCTGAACTGAATGGGCGAAATGGTCTCATTCCATTTTCCTCCGAGTAAATATCTTATATAATGCTTCCGCGTTGGATACTAAATCACAGTGTGATCTGACATTGTTATTAGTTTCTCTTACTTATTGCATCAGTCACAAAACGATTGGCGCTGGACACAATAATTAATGATTTTTTTCTATGCTCATTTACCCGCAAATACAAGCGATTTAGTTCAAATGGGATACGTTCAAATTAACGTACTAATAATTCTGCAACACGTTTTCTGCGCTGGTAACACTGCAGAAGCTGCCTCAGTAACGAGTTTCGTATACAAGACTACTATTATTGCGGCTACCATACAGGTCATCATTTGTTATAAACGCTGGATGGAGTCTACGGTCAGTAAAAAAATTACAGTTATTCCATATTCTATATAATTGACAGCAGGCTCATCATGGTTCTGCCACGTGTGGAAATGTAGGTTCCTTAAAGATACACATAATACATGACATAACATAACCTCACGCCTGTATCCCAGAGGGGAAGGCTGAGACCAGGGACTGCCACTTGCCACCATCCTGATAGATCTCCTTCGCTTTATCGACGTTCATTAGTCGTTGCATGCACGCGCGCCGGTTCCGGATACTTTTTATCTTCCCTTTGCTAATACATCCCCTATTTGGTTGGAGTATGTCCGCATGGGACGGCCCTTATCGGCTCCCACCCACATTCGCAATAAATATTTGTGTCGTCTATCTTTCGGTTCAAAAAATATGTTAAGCACACTTTGTGCCAAAAGGGCAACTATAACATAAAGGATTATTTAGATCACAGTGAGGTCTGGAATTAAAGCCAGTACAATGCATGAGTTCTATGTTTTAAAATAATTATGTAAACTATGTTAATGAAGGACTTTGAAAAGACTAAGTTTGGAGTTTTTTTGTCCATTTATTCTCCAAAATGATCTAGATTTTGAAACGGACTCCTAGTTTGAATTGTAACGTTCATTAAGCCGCAGTTTCTGCGCTACTTTGAATAAAACCTTTTCATTTAATTTAATTTCTTCATGATCCTCTCTACAAGTCCAAACCAACGCAACGTTCCTTTCGTAATTCTAGTCACTACATCCTCTTTCAGTCCGCAACGTTCTTCAAAGTAACATACTTCTTCAAGGACCTCATTTCTACCGGATTAACTTCTTGAACTTCATATACAAAAGATTTATTTTTATGAAGTTCCGATTTATAGGGTACATCATGGAGATCATTTCCTTTTATCGCTTTATAGCAATCATAAAACGATGGGGGTTTTATGTAGATTTTGTGAGTTTCATTCTCAGTTCCTCCAAGTCACTTTTTCAAAATTTATTGATGCAGTTTCACTTACTCTCAAAACTTAAAACATAAATCCTTTCAGTAAAATGTCCCATCTTTTAAATTTGAAGCACTTTCGCTCCATACGGCTTAGCCTGAGATACCCTTATAGATAGATGAATGATCCACATATACAATATTAAACGGATTAATTACGACTAAGGCGAATTAAGAACGATTAGGCCAGTTCACAAAAGGTCACGTCCACGGCTGAATTGAAAGAACAATCTTAGGATTATCACATCCGGGACGGACGTAAAACTAAAGCAAAACGTTTGGTAACTACACAATCCTTTCAGTAAAATGTCCAATTTTCAAAATTTAAGGTACTTTCTCTCCGTGAAGCGGTGGTAGCTCAGTGGGTAGAACCATGGACTGGCAAGCGAGAGCCTCAGGTACGATCCCGAGTGCGGGCATGTACCAATGACTTTGTTTAATTTCAAAGTTACGTAGATTTGCGAATTTGTAGTCGCAATGCCACACACTAACTGTGAAGGAAAACATCGTGAGGAAACCCGCGGCTTGGTTTTCTCCGCACGTATTGACTAGTCTTTCCTGTGGGCTAGGCCGACTATGCTGTCAGGACGGTATAGGTACTGGGCAAGCCTACACCATCTATAAAACCATGTCCCAGGCACTACAGCGTCGGAGTGGTCCCTTCACCCATCTAGTGTGAGTGAAGATACCACTGGACGCTGTATAAATCATCTCATTAAATAGATGCAAAAAGGCCGATATTATTATTCTCTCCGTACGGCGTATCTCTGAGATACTCTTATAGATAGATGAATGATTCACATCTACAATATCAAACGAAATAATTACAATTAAGCCATTTCACAAAATGTCACGTCCACGGTTAACTGCAATAAATATTAGGTGTCATGAAATCATGATCCTTTACATCCGGGATGGAAGAAAAAATACTCACTTTTGGTAACTACACAATCTGATTAGGAAGCGGCAAGTCTTATCGCACACTAGACACAAAAAAATAACACACATTATCTATTAAAAAGAAGCAATACTCGCTATCACAGTAGGTACTCTAACAATTGAATTATGTTGGCTGGAGAGGTGCTCAATCACAGAACATAGTGTGCTCAATCACCGTGTCTTAATCTCACCGTAGTTAATAAGTTAAAAGTTTTAAAATTCACTGATTTTCGGCCTGTAAAAATATAAAACAAAATGAGATACTTGTAACTCTTCCTAGACCTAAAGAAGGAAGGAAAACCTAAGTTCCGCTGTGTTGCAGTCATGTAAATTATCTATATTAAAGCACTTTCTTACGTAGACAGCCTCTTTGTTTGTGTCCCACAACTGTGCAGGTGCCGCACCCACGTGGCCAGCGGATAAGACGATGGAGAAGATGATCTCTACCACCATTTGCCAGAACAAGCAGTCCGTGGTAGACCAAGACCGAAGAAAACACTTTTAAATAAGACAGGTTTGGTTGACTTCAACAGTCCTATCTTAGGATTTCAACAATCCTAAGATAGGATTGTTGAAGTCTGAATTTGGAAAAAGTTTAATCATCCCGAAAAAAATATCGCCTCCTTTTTCTTATTATGAGCATTTCTTTTTACTACTTTTCTTTGTTCTCAGCTTGATGAAACGTTCATTGCATTCAAAGAATACATAAAATGCATGTTATGTTAGTCTATGTAACTCGTCTAACTTTTTTTAAACTTTTTTTTTTTTGTCTAACTTTTGTATCATTGTAACCATGCTGTTTACACCTGTTAATTAAGTTATCTTGATGATGATTTACTAGTCCACTGCTGGACATAGCCCTCCCCTAATGAGCGCCATAGCGCTATGCCTTAAGCTTGCCGCATACAGCATCTGCCTGCAGTTTTTCGCAGATCGTCATCTCACCTACCGGAGGGCTTCCTACACTACGTTTGCCGAGTCGCAGTCTCCACTCAAGGACACGTTTACTCCAACGGTTGTCGGTTCTTCGCGAGATATGGCCAGCCCACTGCCACTTCAGCTTGCTGATTCTCTGAGCTATGTCTATAACTTTGGTTCTCTGTCGGATGCCTTCGTTACGAATGCTAACCTTCAGAGAAACTCCGAGCATAGCTCTCTCCATAGCTCGCTGAGCGACTTTGAACAGAGTGCTTAGTGTGAGTTTGACAGATTCAATCGAATAACTTTACTGCCGCGTTAATCGAGCATTGAGTAGTGAGTAGGAGTAAGTTAACCGTTCGAACTGGCAAAACGCTGTCACAGTACAACTCGCACTCGCGTTTATTCGTGTTTTGGCTGGTAAACGTGTTCACTTCTCAACGTAAACCATTACAACTCGCACTCAGCAATTTTAATTTCCATACTTGTCCCTAGGTGGCGCTTCCTCGATGCCATAGAAATATGAGTTTACGTTAACGCGATCGAGTAGTTAAAAAACTCGCACTAAGCACTCTGGTGGACCAGCCCTTTCGTGAGTGTCCATGTCTCGGCTCCGTAAGTCATCACAGGTAGGACGCACTGATTAAAAACTTTCGTTTTCAAACATTGCGGTATGGATGACAAGAATACTCGACTGTTTTGTGTGCCTAATAATAAATAAAATAAAAATAATCGGAACTCACATTTCTGCGATTCGGTCTTCTGGGGCGACTTCTTGTCGCCACGAACCATGGTGGGGCGACTGGAGAAGGAGGCGCGGCGCGGCTGCGCGGCCCGATACTATCGCCCGCGCCCAGCGCTGCCCGCGCGCAGCGACAGCGTGTGTTCGTGGTTGTGCCAGATGCCTGTCAACAACAGAACGGCTCAGTCAGTAGACAGAGAGGCAGAGTTAGTGTGGTCTCTTGGAACAAACCATCAAAACATGGGCGGTGTCATGGCGATCAATAACTGTGAAGCAGAGTGGAAAAGGCATAAATATTTTAAGTTGTAGTGCCGAGTATTAAAGCAACTGAAATAAAGTAACTAATACTATAATACTGCTACAAGTCATTATTAGATTTTTTATGAGACTTCTTAACCTCTTATGAAGTTTGACGTATAGAATTTGGTATTTAATGTTGCAGGAAGTTTTTTTAACTTGCTCGACGCTAATTGAGGCCTCATGGGCGGCTTGATAACTTCTGACAGTAAGGCCCGTCAATCCTCCACAAATTACGGGCAACCGTGATGGAGTATGGCCCAATCTACCTACGATGCAGGAAGAGACCCGTGCTCCAGCAGTGGGGACATACACGGGTTGAGATCGATCGAAGCTAATCGAGCCTAGGAGCTTGACTCAATATTATGAGCTTGCTGAAAGTTTCAATCAAACGTCCTGGTTTCGGCAGGTCGAATTCACGATGTCTACTCGTAGATATTATTGGCAAAGATGGGTGCGTACCGGCTCTTCAAAGCAGGTAAGAGGACAGCCCAAAAATGGAAAGTATCAAACGAGTAGGACATTTATACTGCAGATGCAGAGAGTAAGTCAGAGGAAAGTGTGTTGGCGAATTGAGAATGTGTGACTGTGACAAATGCTGACGTAGGTAGTTGAACTCTTAGAACGGTAGTTGAACTCTTTTTAATTGACTTATAAACTATGGTGTTCAACAGGTTGGAAAATACGCGGTGTGAAGTGTACAAGGCTGATAGATGGAATCGAAGACAATCAAAGGTTTGATGGAAGAATATTGTTGAGGCGAGGTGTTATTGGCTTTGGTTATTAGAGAAAAACTACTATAAACGAGACAGGCGCTCGTGGTCTAGTCGAACCGAGTGATTCGAATCAATCACTTGAGTTAAGCAACAACAGGCGCAGTCAGGTGCAAGATGGGTGACCGTCCCGTGACTAATATCAGTGGGCGGCTTGATAACTTCTGACAGTAAGGCCTCCACCAACCCGGACTTGGCCCCCGTGGTTGAGTATGGCCTAACCTTCCTGCGATGCAGGAAGAGACCCATGCCCCAGCAGTAAGGACATTAAAAGGGTTGATTTCCAAACGAGTAGACAAAGATATATGGCAAGCTCAATACCGGCTTAACACAGCTTCATAAATTTGTAGAATTCAGGAGTCGATATTATCTTCCCATCACCGTCACCCTGTCAAGCGCTTTATAAAATTCCGAAACCAATATCGCCAATAGGAATCCGATATTTTTAGTGTTCATAAAAATATTCAGCCAAGTGCACGGGTTATAAAGGCGATTATTCAAGAGGCGGCGGCTGTGAGAGTTATTGGAATCAATTTTGCCAAGACTGAGCTGCTACCAGTTGAGCTCTATTCCCGTCGAGGCAACGACGCCGCCGGAATCTATAAGCTGACCTACATATCAATAGCGCGATTGTTTTGCTACAGGCAGACAAAGGATGTGGCAGTGAAATTTTTAGGTAGTGAATTCCTTGAGGCTCAACAAAAAAGCACTACATCCTCCTAAGCCCTGGAGGTAACAGTTACTTTAAGTCGTAGATTTTGAAAAAATTTTGTTTCGCGTTGTCCAAAAAATGATGAGGAAAATATTGGACCTGGAACAGTAAGTTTTCGGACTTCCTACAAAATCATTGGAAGTTATTCCTGATGTCCTATTTCTAGGACGCCAGGGCTTAGGAGGATATACAGGGCTATGTTTATAAAGCGCAATTTCTGAAACACGTCACGGTGTTTGTCTTTTGCAATAGCTTTTGTCCTATCAGTTATTTTCAAAGGGTAAAAGATCGACTGTACGCCGGAGAGGTCAGTAGAGACCAAAATTTGCCATGGGTCACAATGCAAGACGTGTGAGTGTGTCGCATTATTACTTCGTCTTCTTCCTCTATAATATTTTATGGAAAGGGAAAGGCGTAGCCACAGATTATTTAATTGAGTCCGAGGAGTGTTTTTGTGTATTTTGTCCTCATTTAGGCCTCATCGGCAATATTCTTCAGAGCGTCGTTCCAGAGAGCTGACGGGGGCGACCCGGCAGAGGTAATTAGTTGGGATTTCCAAATATAGCTCTAATTAGCCCACTTTATCAGTGTAATTAAAGCCAATTTAGACCGCCTCTGGGAATTACCCAGTGTGTAAAAATTCTTATCTGTGCTCATAAGTTGCAAGTCTACCCCGTATTTCTACTTTACAAATAATAAAAATGCTGAGAGTTTTTTAATTGTTCTTTAAGCAAAACTTAGATTGCAACGCCGGATTAATGTACGAATGATTTTTAAATACCCACGTTCTGAGTTTACTTTAATTGTCTATGTAGGATTTTCTCCATAATTGGCGGTAAATATTTATTGGGTTTTTACACGTCTGCATCTTACGCTGTGTCTTCCCAACTGAGTGTTTACTCGTTGGCCTTCAGCCACCGTCCACACTGAGATCGATATAAGACGGAGTTTACACGTTCAGTCTGGTGTCAGTTAATTTCATCAGTCTAGTTAGACTGACGGTAGACTGATGCAGTGGACTATTCAGTGGACTGATGGCCCAGACTGACGGACATTCGAATATTTTGATGCTGCACCAGTCTGGCATCAATCCGAGCTTGATCAAGGTCACGGACTATACTGACGCCAGACTGAAAGTGTAAACTCCGTCTAATGGTTCCATTCATTTGATGTTACCGCCACTCTCCGGATCGCCGATACATGCTAATACGATGTGGTGGGTCCGATTACCTTGCCAGAGATCGTGGTTTGGTTCCCACTGGAGACCGCCGCACATTTAATAGCCTTTGTCTGGGTGCATTTCCAGGTTTGTGATGTCCTTGCTTACCATGACACAGGGTAATCTAGTGTGGGACTAGCACAAGTTATAAGGCTGTTTGTGACAAAAGATAACAAAATGTATGTCACCGAAAACAGTGTGTTTATTTTGAAACTCTAGATAGTAAACTGATGATCAGAATAAGCAGAAAAAAAAACTAATTTGCAAGTAGCAGTGTTTCGTCAAAAGCTGAAGTAGTATGTAGGTTGTCTGGAAGAAATTGCTCTAAGCAATAATGCCGCCAATTGTACTGTTACTTTGTAATTATTTTTTGTTTGTCTTTCCTGGTGTACAATAAAGAATATTCTTATCTTATCTTATGTAATCAAAAGAAGTTTAGAATGGGTGACGAAATTTTTAATTTAATATTGTTGTACAGAATGAAGAAATATAAAAAAATGTGTGAAGAGGTTTGGCCTTTTTTTGCATCCAGTTTAGAGATGATTTATACAGCGTCCAGTGGCATCTTCACTCACACTAGATGGGTGTGGGAAGAGAAAGAGGTTTACACGCACCGTTAGAAATTGATTATGTGGTGTGGAAGACATTTATTTATTCCCAGCAGACAGAACTTCCGTTGACCGAGTTTTGAGTCTCAAAGATCGCGTTCTTCATTAGACTCAGGAACTTGACTCACGCTTCAATCTATGCACCGAGAATGCAAAAGTTTATCGGGTGCCTGGAAGACTAGACAGCCTCATTTATGCGAATCGCGCAGACCTATTGAGCAGTCGTCGTAGATAGGAAACTCTTGCTCAACAAAGCGACTACTACCGAAGTACTGACTACTGCGAAGTGCTCGAGTGAATAACGTGTTCACACGAATACACTTTCCAAATGTCTATGCGCACTTTATATACAGCAGACGTGAAGCAAACCCGGCTTACAGTAAGCTCAAGACGGCTGTTCGGTGATTGAAATATCCTTATCTCGTTTCTAAAACCATCTTAAGAAGTTTCATCTGGGAATTTCATTTCAATTTATGCCACGAAGCAAATGCTGCCAATGCACATTATAAATTGTTACATCAGAATCTATTTCTATCGAACAGTAGTATATGTACTAGACAGGATTTTATCATCGCTTGACTTTTACCTAAAAGTGTCATAATACTTAGTTTGAATATAGCGCCCTATACATGTGTTGACTATGGATACCACAAATAGAGCTGACTGCCGTGTTTTAATTCTGATAGTACCTTATAGTCAACATTTCATCCAAATCGGCCGGTAAAAAACGGAGTTGAAAAAATTGTGTAATGAAACGCGTTCGAAATTCAAAAATCGGCTTCATAGGATGGCTGTGAAGTAATTGTAATTCATACAACTTTATCATACATAATTAAATTTGTCAATGACGGAGAGATTCTCGGGTTACGTGACGTGTTTTTTCATACTATTATAGCCTAGAAAGTGCGTGCGTAAACAGCATTCAAATGAAATCGACTCGTTCATGAAGATGTAATTCTACTAGACACAGGCGCTTACAGATACACCGAGCTGGCAGATACCGTTAGACCAACGAGGCAATAGTTGGGAGCTCTATTGAATGTGAAACAGCTGTAATGTCTGAATATGGATGACTGCGTGGTTTTCCTAGTACGTAACCGCGAAAAAACCTGATGGGGCGTGTACTAAATAGCCCCGCCAGGAAACACAGACGAGTGACCACTAGAAAAGTTACACATTGAGGGTAAAACTCTACCTAGACGAAGGAATAGGCGGTGGACTACGCTATTTTGGCCACTACAGCACCTAGACTGATAACGGTGTCCAACACACATACTTCCTCCGTGATGATTCGCTTGTAATCCCCTTGTAAGTCCACGTATTGGTCATTCAATTCCTGACATTGAGCTCGTAAGAATAAAGAAGACCTTCTTGCCGATTGTCAGTTTTAATGACGGCTTTTCAATGACAGCTGTGAGTTGGTTGTATTAAAATAAACTAGATGGCGCTGCAAGGAGAACAAATGTCATCCATCATAGGTAGGTACGTTTTATATTGTATGCACAGATTATCTGTGACAACCTAAACATCTCTTTGTAGGCTGTGATCTAAGCTAAACTTTGTTTCGAAACTGTTGAAATTTGAAAGTTTTGAAGTATCTTTACTTTGTTCATTACATACTTACGTATACGTGAATTGTGTCTTTACTCGCGGCTTGGCCACGCATTGTTCATTTTTATAAAAACATAGGCACTCACCGTTTTCCGTAAATTACATTGCATTCGAGCGATAAAATATGACTGGGTTGACCATAAAGGACAAGAAAGAAGCATAGACTTCAGAAACGCAGAAACCACAGAGAAGGTACAGTGATGTGATGTCAATTTTGACATATTATATGACGTCAGCACCATCTATCGGTAATTTGCGGTACTGTTTTTTGTTTTTAATGACGCTTTGAAAAGCCCTCATTGTTCTTAGCTGGCACCAATGCAATCGTTCAAGCCAAAATGGTCCACGTCGTTAGAGGTACTCCCACGGCGAGCTGGCTCATGTGGCGTGGGAAGTCTAACCTATCCAACATCTAAGGCAGCGCAAGCGCCTTGACTATAATCGAATACTCGTATGTACCTAATCCTGCGTACAGACCGTACAGAATGCTGATAAAGAAGAAGATGAAGAAGATGAAGAAGATGAAGAAGATGAAGAAGATTTAGAAGTCAAAGATGTCTGGAATTACAATAACGTTAACGTGGATGGTTGTATCCAGTGTTCAACACATACATGTGTAATAAAATAACTAATAACTTTAAGTTAAAAACTCTGTCAATTAAGTTAAAACGTGTTTTGAAAATAAATTAACGTACAGTGTTTTGCTTTTCTTTGTTAGCTTCTTTTCGACATAATGCCATGCGAGAGGTCCCGGGTTCGAACCCCGGCTGGGGACAAAAATCCTAGGTCTTGGATGTTTATGTTATGTTTATGATGGCACTGTTTCTGGTCCGACGACACAGGGTATCTTAGTGTGGGGCCAGAAGCAATGTATTTGTCGGTATGTAAATGTTTTATTAAGTTATATTGTATTCATTCTAAAATTCCCGGTGCAGGCGTTCTATGAAAGTCAGCGAAGTTTCCTTTTTTTACCGTAACGTCGATATTCTCGTAGTAACTGGAAAACTTTCGAAAGCACCACACAATTATTACGTTACTTAATTCCGGATGGAATAGTCGGACCAGGTTTCGCTTTGATAGATAGCTTGCGTCATTGGGCTTATCAATCCGAGTGCAACCTGGACGGACTCTTCCAACGAAAATTCATCTACGTAATTCCGGAATGAAGTTCATAGTAGTTCACTTTGGTTACTTAATATTCGATGGATTGGTCTGCCCGCGGCGTGACATTGAAAGAGGTGGATCGGCAATGTCGGCATTACCAAATGTTTACATAACGTTGACTGTGCGAATTTGGAATTCAGCTGAGCAAATAATTGTACAGTCGATGCGACTAGAGTAGGTACTCTTCATTGCTCAAACATTAGTAAAAAATGAGAGCACTCCTTAAAATGAGATTAAAGCATGTAGGTACGGGAATTCGATAGATACCTTAATTGAACTATTAATAACGAAACAAAAACTAAGTAGTTTTTCTTTTATACGTTGCTATGGGAACGACTTATTTGTTAATAATGCGATAAATGGCAAACTTTGATTCAAAATTAAATCTTTTATTTTATGTGTGACCAAGAGAGAGGTAATTTCTATCAATAGATTTATGTTTATTTTGGAACCACCACTTGCATTAGCATCATCAACTATATACCTATTGATGATAGTTTATGTTTAAATTTCTGGTATGCATCGTTGTTATTTTAAAATTTAATTTGTACTATTCACATTATATAACTTGGACAAAAAAAATGTAGTCAATTTGGTCATGTATGTCCAGTGCAGTTCGTAATGGACAATTGGACATACGTATCCAAAAAATTGCTTAAACTAAAGGCTGGAGAATTCTAAGTCACATCCTGCGTCCCCGTCAACGAGAGACGAAATAATACCATTCGAAGTCAAAGTAATTTGTTCATATTATTTGTCGGACATCAGTAAAATTCCTTTCGGCCACTTTGGAAACCAAAGTTTCGAAACCAGTTTCGAAAACAGAATTATTTTGCTCTTTAGGAAACCTGGTTTCCAATACAGAATATAAAATCTTCTTTTGAAACTCTTTCATGGATGAAAGGGTATGCACATATATTGATTCCTTAATTTATAAACAATTTTAGAATAATTTCCTCTTCGATCCCATCATAACAAACGTCTGATCTTTGTTTAGAGAGGCTATAAGCGTTTGTTTCAATTATACTAAAAATTAACTGAATCTAGGTACCTATATAAAATAGTTAAAAAGGGGAACAACGTATTAAAAAAATTACTAAGTCCTTAAAAGATACTTGTTTGTAAAATTTATATACAATTTAATTAAGATACATAAATGACATACGTGTTTACATAAAAAGTTTCGGTAAAAATAAATATTACCATTTAGTTTTCTATTGCGATAAAATGGCTTAAGGCTACTCGAGGTGATTAAATCTAGCAAACCGCTAAATACTACCCATTGCGGGCAGATTGCCAAATAACCTGTTGCATACATTGACGAATTCAATTTTGAATGAATTGGTTGTTTAAATACGACCGGTTTTTAAAACAATATTAAATTACTGTTCAATGATATGCTACGTAAATATAATTTTAGAATATTTACTGTATAAAAACGCTCGTGGCCTAGTCGGACCGAGTGATTGAAATGAATCACTTGAGTTAAGCAACAACATGGTCAGATGCAGGATGGGTGACCGTCCCGTGACTACCGCTAGTGGCATTTTTCCGAGCGCTTTCGTGTTTCGCAAGACACGCAAAGTCGTTGGTGCCGGCTGTCATGACATTCGCTAAGCCATGTCAGAGGCCTTATGGGCGGGTTGATAACTTCTGACAATAAGGACCACCACTGTCTTAGAATCCTCCACCAACCCGGACTTGGCCCGTGTATTGGAGTATGGCCTAACCTTCTTGCGATGCAGGAAGAGACCCGTGCCCCAGCAGTGGGGACATACAAGGGTTGATATCGTACCGTTACTGTATAGTGCTAAACTACGGTTAACTATTTACTTAGCGAAATTCTCAATTCAGAAATTGGCCCTAGATAGATGCTATTTTTAATTAGTATCTAGATGACCTGGTGTACTTCGTATCACATACCCTATAGACATTAAAACTCTCCCATCGCTCTCTTGCTTTCTCCCCTCCCCTATCCTCCCCGCCCCTCAATTTGAATTGACCCGAGTCTACCGACCCGAAAGGACGAATGTCAAATGTTTCACAACAAAGTAGGTAGAATAGTATATATGGGCAAACGAAATTGTTGGTTTTTACAATCTTCCTCGCAATTGACCCGTATTTTATCACCGTTAAAACCTTCTTTTGTCTACGACCAATATTGCAAAACCAAAATCATCTAAATTGGCCCAGCCTTTCTTGGCTTTTAGTAAGATTAATTGATTTTTAAATATAGATAGATAGATTACATAATCACAGTTTTCAATCCATCCAGATTTCAGCTTGAATAGAAGCTGGTAGCGCTGCGCTACCACATTCAAATGGATCCATAATTTTGGTTCGGGGTATCCGCTCCACTGTTATTTTTGTCTTAGACATTCCATTGGTATGCTTAATTTGAGCCGGCCAATGTCATGCGATTTTGTGCCACGCACGTCTGCTAAACACAGACTTGTAAATATGTGCAAATCTCCGTGACAGAACAAAGGAGCTGCATAAATAATTAACAAGTGACAAAGTATTGTTCAGATTTTCCAAAAATGTTTTATCAGAGCCAATTTTTTCCATTGGTAGTTAGCACCGGAATGATTTATAAATAAAGCACGGTGGGAACATGCAATCAGCGACATCAGACGGCCCGTGTATCGTTTTTCACTTGTTAGTAAAATGTCCTCCAATTACGTTCACTAAAATTTTAAACGTGTTCACGTACAAAACTGCTAAACAAACTTTTATTCATTTTATGATATTCATGATCAACCCATTATGTCCCCACCGACGGGCACGGGTCTCTTCCCTGAGGAAGGTATAGGCCATACTCCGTCACGGGGGCCAAGTCCGGGTAGGTGGATGCTTGCAAGACTAGTGGCTGATCTTACTGTCACAAGTTTTCGATTCGCTCCAAGATCTCTGACTTGGCTTGACGACTGCCATCTATCTACGGCAGTCGGAACCAACTGCTTAACGTACCTTGCGAAACACGGAATCACTCGGAAAAATGCCACTAGCATATTCATAGACGGTCACCCATCCATGCACTGAATGTGCCCTATGTTGCTTGACCTTCGTGATCGTTTAAGATCACTCAGGCAGTGGCTACGAGCGATTTTATGACATTAGTGGATTAAAAATTATGTTTCCTGGGGACATATGGTTGAACTTCTGATAGTGAGTATTGTGAGGCGGTGCGAGAGACTCACTGGGGCGGGTGAGTTAATTAGCAGAACGGAAGAGCGATCAAAGCAATTTAGAACCCATTACCTACATGGGATGATCGATACCGCGCGAAGGACGGGAGGTTATATAATTTATTGGCGAAAAGGCCTTTCAGCGGGAATATCTCTTTTTATTTGTTTACGTAGTAGCTAGAGCACTGGGTTGCCAGATAGCCGAACATGACCTCTAGGTTGCAGTAGTGTCCTTTTGTTAGGCTTTTAGTTGAAAGATGAACGATTGGATACGCACGACTCGCGACTTTGCGTGGTCGAAATCGAAGCAAATATTTAAATTCTATAAAGAGAAGATTCTTAGAAAAAAAATTATGTAAAATAATAATAGTAACTTTCGCACTTCACAATCTCTTGTCCTGGGTCCCGGAATGCTACTCGTATATTAAAACAACAAACTTACCTCAATAATTATTTTTACTCAAATTATATTATCCAAAAACGTACACAAAACAGCCACTTAAGTGGATCTCACAACTATAGAAAGGTCCACGTAGACATACGTACATACATAATCTCACGCCTGTATCCCAGAGGGGTAGGCAGAGACCAGGGACTGCCACTTGCCGCGATCCTGACAGATCAACGTTCATAAGTCGTTGCGTGCACGCACGCCGGTTCCGGGTACTTTTTATCTTCCCGTTTCCCCCTATTTGGTCGATGTATGTCCGCCTGAGACGTTCCTTACCATACTTTCCACTCACATTCGCAATATATATTTGTTTTGTCAATCTGTCAAATGAATGTCAAATCAAGTCAAATGAAGGAAGAATCCTTCATCCTCTCCACATGTCCAAACCAACGCAACTTTCCTATCTCAATTCTAGTCATCCTCCTGCATCCTCTTTCAGTCCTCAACGTTCTCTAATCAGACTATTGCGTATCCTGTCTTCAAAGTAACACTACACATACTTCTCAAGGACCTCATTTCTACTGCATTAATAATTCTACTTTCTTGCTTCTTTTGCCACACCCAAGTCTCGCTACCATACATAAGTGTTGGGACCAGCACACTATTATGAATAGCCAATCTAGCTCTTTTGGATTTTTTTTGGCTCATCGCAATCCATGGTGCACCTGCTCCAATGCCCATTGTGCCCTCACACCTGCACTCTGGAGGACCTAACAGAGGCCAACGCTGCTGCAATTGCAGTAGCCAACTATTGGGCAGGAAAAATATAGACTGGTCGAATCGCTGACACGAAAAGAAGAAGAAGAAGCTCTTTTGGAGATGTTTCGGCTGCACACAATAGAGTGCAAGGCACCGTTTACCCAATTTCCCGCTTTTACTCTTCTTTCTATATCACGTTGACACTTTCCATCTCTCGTAAACAGGCTCCCCAGATAGAAAAATTCTTTAACTTGTTCCACTCTTCCGCCTCTAATCGTTAACCTGCACTCAGTAATTTCATCATCTTTTTCAAAGACCAGTACTTTCATCTTACTCACATTAATGTTCATTCCAATAATGCGACTTGTGTCTGCAGTTCTTCGACCGACGATGCGAACACAAATTGATCATCGGCGTATAACAAACATTTCACAAGTAGCTCACCCATCCTTATCCCACAGTCATTCTCTTTTAAATCAGTCAGGCAACTGTCCATGAATAAATTGAACAACCACGGGTATACGACACATTCCTGTCTCACGCCCTAGCGGATGCTGAACCAGTCCGTATACGCCCCATTAATTCTAACGCAAGCACTGGAGTCTTCATAGAGAGACTTCAGAGCTCGCAGCAAGATGTTGTCCAACCGATACATAGACAGTGCCGACCACAAGTCATTTTCCACAACTCTATCATAAGCGTTCTCCAGGTCTATGAACGCATAGAAAACCCTTTGACTTTTGGCCAAGAGCCTCTCCACCATCCGTCTCAACGTAGAAACGTAGTTGTCCACGTAGAAACATTTCAAACTAAAATTAGCATAAACATTTTTCCAATGTACTCCCACTACTAATTTGTTCTGAGCTATCTTGGTCTGTGATTTTGATATGTATGGTTTTTTCACCTATAAACGTCACGCTGCAGGGCAGAGGCCTTCTCTCCAAGAGAGAGAGAGAGTATGGTCTTACTTACCACAAGTGCCCATATCCGCATGCGCGGATACCGAACCGTATCCGCAGTTCACACCGTATGCCGCGGTACACCGTGTTTTTGATATAGCTTTATGTTTTCAAGGTCGTGAACATAGTGTACATACAATGGAGGGTAGTCTAATTAATGTACATTTTTCAGTCGAACCAACCCCGTCCTATGTCTAACAAGTTTTAACGGCTAGCGGCAAAGCCCGACGTTTTAAGCGCTTTTCTCTTTCGCCCAACATTGGTTAACCTCAAAACTTTGAAGTTTCGAGCAGTATTAAACTTTACTCAATGGTTTCATGCTTTGGTTTCGAGCTAAGCGGTGATTTAGGATATTTCCCTGGAGGGTTACTTACTAACTTTTCCGACATCAAAGCCCTTTCAGTGTTACCGTGATTTTCTAAAGAAGGTTCTATAGAAATTTAAGGGGGCTGTTCCATTTATCAATACAAAAAACCTTTTATAATTGGCCGAGATCTAGAATAAAATATTTGGTAGAGCAAATATTCTTGCCAAGAAAGAAATTAATGTTCTTATCTTACCTAATTTTATTAGAGCTCTTTTTTTACATAGTAATTAGTAAAGATACTTTTTCTGATCCTTATATTATAAGGACCCTTTTATACAACAGAAATCTTTTCAAATTCACCTTCACATGGTCTTTGACGACATGTGTGGCGCAGCGGTAGCGCATCTGCCTACTATGCAAGAGGTCCCGAGTTTGAACCCCGGCTGGGGACAAAAAAAACCCAGGCCTTGGACGTTTACATGTTTGTGTTGTGGATGTTTCTGGTTCCCACGACACAGGGTATCCTAGTGTGGGGCCAGAAGCAATGTATGTGTCTGAATATAAATATGTAATTATTTATACTATTTTTATTTTTAATGCACTAACCCGTGCTTTGGAACAAATTTAAAAACCTATTTAGAGGCTAAAAATTTCACCCATGCCGGGATTCGAACCCGCAACCTCTGGCTATCCGTGCCAGATTATTTTTGTAATTATTTGTTATATCCTCGTTTGTTCAGAACAGTTATTATGCACATTATTAAACATACTAGCTGGTGCCCGCAACTTCGTCTATATTTTATAAAGATAATCACACAATATCTGTATAAATTGTAGTCTATGTGTTATTCTGATGTATTAGCTATATTATTGTAAAGTTTTATTAAAATCCATTCAGTAGTTTTTACGTGAAAAAGTAACAAACATCCATCCATCCATCCATCCATACTTAGACAGAGTTTACACTTTCAGTCTGGCGTCAGTCAATACCATCAGTCTGGTTCGACTGCCGGCAGACTGATTGTCTATTTAGTGGACTGATAGACCAGACTGACGGATATTCGAATATTTTGATGCTTCATCAATCTGGCATCAATCCGAGCTTGATCAAGGGCACAGACTGAACTGACGCCAGACTGAACGTGTAAACTCCGTCTTACAAACTTTCGCGTTTATAATATTAGTAAGGTATACATAATAATATACATTTACTCTAGGTATGTTCTACATTTTAACGATTTTCACTAAAGATTTATTAATAAATCCATTTTATAATTGCATTATAAAATACAGTTCCGGTGTTGCATATAGGCAAGGTTTGCATTTCATACATAAAATATAAGATGAGATGAGAATATTCTTATCTTATCTAATATTCTTTATCTTACACACCAGAAAATAATTACAGAGACAACAGTTACAAAAGAAGAGTAATTACATCCTTCATGGGGCATTGTATACGCTTCTACAATAAAATCCCTGAAGATATATTAAGTTTGACTCAAGCGCGGTTCAAAAAATGTGTAAAGTACACTTTGTGCCAAAAGAGCTACTATAATATTAAGGATTATTTAGATGACAATGATGTCTGGAATTCAAGCATGTAAAATTCACGAGTTTTGTAGTATCTGTGTAAATTCTGTTAATTAAGGAATTTGAAAAGACTAAGTTTGGAGTTTTTTTGTCCATTTTTTCTCCAAAATGATCCAGATTTTGAAATGGACACCTAGTTTAACTTGTAACGTTCATTAAGCCGCAGTATCTGCGCTACTTTGAATAAAACCTTTTCATTTCATTTCATTTCATTTCAAGAGGTACGATTGGCGGCCTTATTGCTGACAGCAATTTCTTCCAGGCAACCTTAAATCGGAAAGGTTGCAGAAGGAGAAATTGAGACGGAAAAGCTTATTTACACAGGGTTGAAAACGAAAAAAATATGAACATTTGTTTTGTGGTATTGCCAGAAACAGGGGGTGAAATACGTACAGTTGACAGCACGTCAATGGTTACACCCATGCAGTCTACTTGGTTAGTTTACGCGCGAGTAGCAACTAAAATATAAAGGTTGATGTGCTGTGGAGTGTACGTAACTTACCCCCAGTTTGTCGTATACGAACAATATGCTTATCCACGGTTAAAGGGTCCCAGTTGTCCAAAGTGCTTACAGTAATACAACTGACAAATGTTGACAGTAGATTAACCAGAAACCTTTTTTGTTTGTTTTTTTTTTGTTCTATTTTTGTTTTAATAGTTGTAATTTCTGATTTTGATTCGGAGCGCTTCTCCGAGCGATGTTTAACTTACCTAAAAAAAAAAATTGCATTTGAAATTATGAGTAACTAGAGGCCTATGTATTTAGATAGATAGATAGATAGATGGACGGACGGACGGACGGACGGACGGACGGACGGACGGACGGACGGACGGACGGACGGACGGACGGACGGACGGATGGATGGATGGATGGATGGATGGATAGATAGAGAACACTTTATTGCACAACCAGAAAAATATTACAACCATGATTCTAATTATGTATTTAACATAAGATATGATTTATATTGCATTAAGATGACTGTTTGTTTCTAAAATAAAGATTTAAAAAAAACCTACGGCTATAAAATAAATTCATTGGTTTCACAAAGTCAACACGGGATCCAAAATCTCGATTTCTTGCAAGTGAGCTACCACGCTTTGTTGTTTATAGTTTTTTGCACTCATTTTTAAGGTTCCGTACCGGAAGAGTGCCAAACAGGATCCTATTACTCTGGGTCCGCTGTCTGTCTAACTATCCATCCGTCCGACTTTTAACGAACCCTTTCTTTAAAACCGTAAGAGGTAGCCAGTTGAAGTTTCACTCAATAATACGTGTTATTGCGACCAATTACCTAACAAATCCCCACGCTGGGCATGCACGTGGGGATTATGGGTATTACCCCCTATGATAGCACAACGTGCCGCTCTTTAGGGGAGGGCTATGTCCAGCAGTGGACTAGTATAGCCTGACGACGACGACGACGACCTAACAAATCATAAAAATAAAAAGTATAAAAAAATAAGAAGTTTCTATACAACAAACGAGTTTTTTCGCTTGTGCTCTGGCGTAAAAATGGTAGTACAAAGATACACGCCTCAAAGTTAGCGTGATCGTGAGACTTATAACTAACGACAAGTAATAAAAAACGGCCAAGCACGAGCGTGAGTCAAACTCACTAAATACTTAACATTTTTACATATTTAGTGTAAATATGCAAAGCGTGATTCGAACTCAATACTTTACTAAATACTTTACATATTTACATATTTATCGCTTGTGGCCTAGTCGAACCAAGTGATTGGAATCAATCACTTGAGTTAAGCAACAACAGGCGCCGTCAGATGCAGGATGGGTGACCGTCCCGTGTCTGCTGCTAGTAGCATTTTTCCAAGCGCTTCCGTGCTTCGCAAGGCACGTCAAGCCGTTGGTGCCGGCTGTCATGTAATGGCAGTCGTTAAGCCATTTTAGAGGCCTTATGGGCGGCTTGATAACTTCTGACAATAAGGCCCGCCACTGCCCGACAAGCCTACAAACGGCTGTCTGACCTATTTCCAGAAGCGCACCGTAATCGGTAGTCTTGCAAAACTTTCACAGATTATATACATACATACATACATACATACATACATACATACATACATACATACATACATACATACATACATACATACATACATACATACATACATACATACATACATACATACATACATACATACATACATACATACATATATACATACATACATACATACATACATACATACATACATACATACATACATACATACATAACCTCACGCCTATATCCCAGAGGGGTAGGCAGAGACCAGGGACTGCCACTTGCCACGGTCCTGACAGATCACCTTCGCTTCATCAACGTTCATAAGTCGTTGCATGCATGCACGCCGGTTCCGGGTACTTTTTATCTTTCCTTTTGCTAATGCATTCCCTATTTGGTCGATGTATGTCCGCCTGGGATGTCCCTTACCAGCCCTTCCACTCACATTCACAATATATATTTGTTTCGTCAATCTTTCTTCCTTCATCCTCTCCACATGTCCAAACCAACGCAACATTCCTTTCTCAATTCTAGTCACTACATCCTCTTTCAGTCCACAACGTTCTCTAATCAGACCTCTAATCTAATCACAGATTATACCGACGTATTATTATGGCAAATTGATTAGAAAATATTATTATATACAAAAAGTGACAAAATAGAGGTCTCCGTAGAAGAAAATGGCTCTTTTACGTAAATTTTGGCCACGGACGTAATATTTACAAGTGTCACACTTGGCGTGCTCATTATTATTATTAATTCTTTATTGCACAAAAGATAATGTACAAAAGGAGGAATTAATGCTAATTGCATTTTCTACCAGTCAACCCGCAGGAGGTACAGGAGAGGCAACATTTGGGGTCAATAAAAAGTATATTAACCAGTCAAGAGTAAATCAGAGTAAAAGTCACAATCTGAATGAAAAGAAACATAACTATGTTTGCGGAATACTATACATACTAGGTTCTCCACTCGCACTTGGTAGATTTTTTTCAGGATTCCGTACTTGAAAAGTAGAAACCCTTATTGGAAAAACCTGTACACGTGTCAAGACCCTTTAATGCTTGGAGGAGTAATGCGTGGAGGAGGTATCAAGATAAAATTAAAACCATCTACTCAGGTCTACAGTCCCTGGAAGAAAATCCCTACAGACAAAATCAAACTTCTAAGTAAAAGCATAAAAAAGTTACCAAACAGTTACAAAACAACTTATATTTCGACACTCAGAGGAATCCAAATTCCTAGGCTACGTTCCCGTTAACATAAAACTATGAAATTTAGCAAGTAATATCGTCTTATACTACTATTACGTTTTTTTTTCTTCCGAACTTCAAATCACACATAACAAATGTATGCTTTAAAGTTCGGAGGAAAGCTCAGAAAAAACTGCGAGACTCGATTCTTATCATACCTAAACTATTTTTTAGTATTTAAATATCTACGAAATTTGTACGGAACCCTCGGTGCGCGGGTCCAACTCACACTTCGCCGGTTTTTTCCTCAAGCTGCGACCATTGTACGTATGTATTTCCCTAGCGACCTGTCATCTGAAATGTAACCTGCACTAACTCACCCCGCTTGCAAGGAGTTGTGTGCCGTCTCATCAATTCTCTACCCGGCACACACATGTGGAGGGTTATGAATGATGCATCGCTTGCTGCTGATGTTGATGTTTTATGAGGAATGGGCTTTGTCATGGACTGTTGCAGTTGGTCGTGTACTGAAGGTACGAGACCAGTAGTGATACTAACATTAACTCAATTTTACACATTGAAATGTTAATAAAGAAGAAAAACACGATACAAAATAAATTGAGTTAATGTTAAGCATTTGCTGTGTGGTGTCGGCCTAGAGAATAGCACCAACCCAAATTCTTCCCGCGGGTGTCGTAAAAGGCGACTAAGGGACACAAACCGGGGGGTGGGCAGCAGCGCCCCCTGCAGTACAATTCCACTAAACTGCGATCCCCAACCCGCATGCCCAGCGTGGGGATTATGGGCATTACCCCATAATGATGGCACAACCTTGCGCCTCCTCAAGCTCTTGCACAACCTCATTAGGGGAGGGCTATGTCCAGCAGTGGACTAATATAGCCTGGAGAAGAAGAAGAACGTTGAGCATTGGCTATATACATAGAGCAAATAAATAAATTTATTTATTTATTTCCGCAAATACACAAAGTGTAAAATTTGGCTTTGTAACCAAATTTTGCTTTTTTTTTTAAACAAGTTCAACTTCCTCATGGGTAAAGTCATTAGCCCAAACTGTGAAACTTGTAACACAGTAGAAGACGTGCAACATATACTGTTGGAGTGTACCAAGTATTCAGTGCAAAGAGCAGATATAATAGCAGAGTTAAGGTTAAATGTAATGGATGTTGGTACATTCCAGAGCCTATTACACAATCCCACCTCAAGTGCAGCCTTATTAATATATAAAATGTACAGTAAAATATTATAAGCTAGTTATTAATAAACAATATATACTTTATGTACTTATATTTAGATAAGGTAGTCTTAAAAAACATTTTGATTTGGTCTGATGGGGCTGACATGATCACATGGTGATCAAAGCCTCTAAATAAAAACAAGATAAAAAAAAATTGCTAATAAATGTTTGAGTAAGGCAATTAGATCAACCCATACGTAGCGCTAGTGTTACTGCACGGATCCCCTTAACAGACAATCACTGATGAAGTGATGACGTTTCGTTAGCGTATGGAAACATCGATTCGTGCACAATGCGCTGAACACGCGCCAATGGACACATTTGTCATATTTGCGTCCACCGTTCGCCGGGAATTCATCGATACCGATGACACAAAGCGAGGGTAAATCGAAAATATAGAGCCGCAATGATGCGACTTTCCATTGTCATTGACGATTGAATCGTCGGCACTTGTTGGCAATTTCGTTGATTATTTGCGATATCTGGTGGGCATGCGTGGCAATTAAGCCCCATACAGAGAAGGCCTGTGCCCAGCAATAAGACGTTTATAGGATACATTAAAAAAATGCTATACTTGTTAACGGTGAGTTTGCAAACTACGACCTTACAAGCGTCGAAACTGCAAAAGTTGAACTTTACAGGAGAGCAATTTAAAGTTGGATTTTGTTGGGAAAGCGTGTTAATTTTAAGAGGAATTTGAAATAAATTAAAAATAAACTTTAACTCATTGGTAAAGTATTGAACAATGAATTGGGGTATTAAATTAACCGATTTCAGAAAAAGAGGAGGTTATTAATTCAACGTTCTATTTAATTTTACTCCTTATATTTACTCGTAATAGTTACTTACTTCTCCAGACATCCTTTAAAGGAATAAATGTTATTTCCTTCTACACATGAACATTTACACGCGTGCTCTATATTCAGTTACGCTACGACGACTTTGTTGCTAAAATGTTAAGGTTGACCTGTTGTCAACCATACCTAACAACATATTATTATTTAGTCAGCGTAGTGTAAATAATCCTAACCGGAATATTGAGCCGCAAACTCACACAAGGACGGTTGTCATAGCGAGAGTACATATTGATTAAAGTACGTTTGTATACGTCAATGATTAAGCTCTTATTTATCTTTGATTTAGAAAACGATCAGTTTTAATATTTGGGCAAACTGAATGTTAATAAGTTATTAAAATCGGCACATCAAAATTTTATCAACATACCCACAGCTGCGTGTACGTAATACAGAGAGTATTGTAAAGAGGTTCGAAATTTCAATGCTGCCGGTGAGGCACTCATTAGCTCAGTTGGGAGAGCCCTGGCACGGTTAGCTAGTGGTCGCAGGTTCGAGTCCCGGCATGGGTGGAATTTTCAGCCTCTACATAGGTTTTTAAAATTGTCCTTAGCACGGGTTAGTACATAAAAAAAAAGAATAAACTCACAACAGTGAAGTGTATCTGAGATTCGGTGAGAGGCGTCGAAAGCCATGATGCAGGCTCACCTGGTATGGTTTTCGATGTGTTAACACTAAAATACAATAACACGTCTGCGAGTACCTACATTGTATGTATCCGACATATGTATTTTTTGACAGACGTTCGTAACCCAATAAAAAAATCTTATTTTTATTCTCACTAAGAGTAAAATGAAAACGAGTGTGAGAAAATGAAACTGAGTAAAACGCATTTTCATATACAACGCGTGTCTTGGGAGAGGCCTTTGTCTGACAGCGGCTGATTGTGATTGTGGTGATCATCTGCAAGGAAAGTTTATGATTCTTATAAAGTCCTTAGAGCAGGGATGATGTCAAGTCTAAATTAACTCACACCTGAATTTGGGAGAGATACGTAGAGACCAGGTATTCCACTTGGCACAGACTTCAGTGACCGGTTAGACACTGACGTCACTGTCTCCGACATCACACACTATACATGAAATGGTTTAATTCAAAGTAACGCAGAAACTGTGGCTTAGTGAACGTTACAATTCAAACTAGGTGTCCGTTTCAAAATCTAGATGATTTGGAGAAAAAATGGAGAAAAAATGGACAAAAAAACTCCAAACTTAGTCTTTTCAAAGTCCTTAATTAACAAAGTTTAAATAATTATTTTAAAACATAGAACTCATGCATTGTACTGGTTTTAATTCCAGACATCATGGTCACCCAAATAATCCTTTATATTATAGTAGTCCTTTTGGCACAAAGAGTACTTAACACATTTTTTGAACATCATTTCGGGTACCGTTTACACCTTTTATGTAAAAATTTATTTGTTTATTGATACTTTAATTCAAAACCACGAGGGACTAGTGTAACCAAGTGATTGGAATCAATCACTAACGTTAAACAGCAGCAGGCGCGGTCAGATGCTGTATGGGTGACCATCCCGTGACTACCGCTAGTGGCATTTTTTCTGAGCGCTTCCAAGGTACGTTGAGCCTTTGGTGCCGGCCGTCGTGTGATGGCAGTCGTCAAGGCCTGTTAGAGGCCTTATGAGCGGCCTGATAACTTATGACCGTAAGGCCCAACACTGTTTCGCAATCCTCCACCAACCCGGACTGATAACTTCCGACCGTAAGACCCGCCCCTGCCTTACAATTCTCCACCAACCCGGACTTGGCCCCCAAGGTAGAGTATGGTCTATCCTTGCTGCGATGGAGGAAGAGGCAGGGACATACAAAGGGTTGGTACCATACTTTTATTGCAGTCAAATTTAGAGAATAAAATCGTACCTACAATGTGACCCACTTAATGCCATAAGCATTTTCTACCAGTCAACCGCAGGAGGTAGAAGAAAGAGCGTTCAATACGGGCCTTTCCACTCGTGTTTGCTCGAAATATTCCTTTCGTCAATCTTTTTTTCTTCAACATACCTATCTAAAAATATATCTCCCACGTTCATCAGACCACTCCCAGTTGTGCACACTAGAGGTGAAATCCACATTTTTATCAAATCATGGTCACCCTGAAGGTTAACGTCGAACAAACAACACACTTTATAGAATGGAGTTCATTCATATTCGGCATTTCGTAACCTAGCGATTATTTATAAACTGACTACCCTGATTTATTGTAAACTTACGAATTTGACTAATAGTCTAGATCCACTAAGATTGTTGGCATAAAAACGCTTAAAGTTATGCGGTCGTTGCATACTAAATATTTTGATATTATAGTTGGTCATTTTTCAGGGATTGTTATTTTTATTACGACGAGTAAAACATATTTGATTATTCGCGATATCTGACCTGTCAAAAGAATTCAAAGTCACTCTGTAGTATCTAAAAAATTATTGACTGCGCAGCTATTATGAATAAAATAGTAACTTTTCGTGTTCAGAATGCTAATAACCCAAATAAAATGTAAACTGCGTCTTCTTCTTCTTCAGGCTGTATTAGTCCACTGCTGGACATAGCCCTCCCCTAATGAGCGCCATAGCGCAAGGTTATGCCATCATTAGTAAACTGCATAATAGAATAGAACAGAAAATTATTATTAGTCTTCAAACGAATACTAATTATACCAATCATACCAATAATATCGTACCTGAGTTTTAGGTTCAGAGATTCATTACGCAAACTCTAGATGAAAATCTCTGAGGTTCAAATATAGAGTACTGTGAAAACTATGTTCTATTGCAAACGAATATTGCAAAGGCACATATTCTAGCAGCAAATCAAAACTCCGCTCGTGGCCGAGCGGAGTTGATAAAAGCAATCATTTTCCCCGTCAAATACAAGAAGCATGTCGATTGGGAGCCTGAATAGGAGCCTGCAAGCGAACTCGCACAGCTGTAGCGTAATTAAGGTCTCAATTTATGTTCCTATCGCAACTGGATAGCTCTCCACGGGACCGCTAACGAGTGAGAGCCCAGCTCTAAGCGAAAATGATATGCTATCTGCCAGAAACCCACTGGGTGTAGGAAACACTGATGTGCACTCAGCCATACGGATATACCCTCTTTACGATCAATACTCACTTTTACAACGCGCGTGATACGAGCTTCTAACAGTATAGTTTGTGCAATGTGCATTGCTCTCCAAGTAATCGTAGTGAAAAAATTGTATTGCAATAATGACAAATTCTAATGAAGGAATTGAGCATGTAGTACCTACGTGAACCTCCCGAGAATTACACCAGTCTCTAGGCAGAAAATGCGGGCTTTGGCACCACATGTGCCCACCGCAACCAGGTTGTTGCGGGCGTTGAGCTCGACACAGAGACAAGTTTATGCAAACAACATACAGTGTAAAAGGAGCTTTCCTACTTGGGTGTTAAAGTGTTATTTCGCAAACAAAGCCGGTAAGTTGTCGTGCGTCGAGGCGCGATAATGTTGATCGATGTTACTCGCTCGAGGCTGAAGCACTAGACGCAGATAGGGCCTTATCCGCTAAGTACGTCGTTTGTGAGGAGCGCGCCTAAGAGCTCACCATGTGTGTTTATAAATATCGCTTACATTTTTCACAGGGCGTTCAAGATACGAGGTGGCATCCGGTTTACGTTCAAAGTTAAGACTCCACCGACGCTAGAGCACGAAGTCAGTAAAACGCCAGCAAAGGAGCTGAAGTAGAGGATGAACTGTTACTATTCGTGAAAAGGTCCATATAAAGCTAGTCTTTTATACGACCCATAAAGCTAAGATAACTTTTGTAATGCAGCCAAAAGAAGTTTAGACAGGTCTTTTTCTTAAGAGATAGTATGGGCTTAGTCAGTATTGGCGATTTTAAGCGCTAGCGTTACGTTAGCGAATAGTGTTTTATTAGTTTATTAGGCTTGTAAAACAGGCAACAATTTTAACATAAAATATTATTATATTCTTTTTAATATACTAACCCGTGCTAAGGACAATTTTAAAAAACCAAAAATTCCACCCATGCCGGGACTCGAACCCGTGACCTCTGGCTAACCGTGCCAGCGCTCTCCAACTGAGCTAATAGGCGACTACCCAGAATCCGTGAAATTTCGAACCTCTTTATAATACTCTCCGTATTACGTACAGGCAGCAACATCTAGCTGAAGTAATTTGCATCACTTGCATCCCCGAGTACCTACTTTGCAGTTAGGTAGTCGCCCATTAGCTTAGTTGTGAGAGCGCTGGCTCGGTTAGCCAGAGGTCGCGGGTTCGAGCCCCGGCATGGGTGGATTTTTTAGCCTCTAAATAGATTTTTTATAACATAATTATTGTAGTATATTGTTATATTTGCTGTGGAATCAAAATAACTCTTCGATCTACGTCCCGAATTACATAAAATATTGTCTCAGTAGTAGACTACGTCAATAAAGCGTCAAATAACAGTGATTGTCGTCCTAATCACTCTACTCATTACAACTCTATTAAAAAACAATGCTTTTAGTACTCTCTAGGCCCTGACCGATTGCGAAAGTCACGCGTTTACTTTACAGGACCCTGTTTCATATAAGTTTCATAGTTTATTATGGCAATACGATGTACTTTGCGCAGCTGAGTCTTCCTACTTGTTAATCCGATTATGTGGGATGACGATCTGCGAAAAACTGCAGGCAGATGCTGGATGCGGCAAGCTGGAGACAGGGCGCTATGGCGCTCATTAGGAGAGGGCTTTGGCCAGCAGTGGACTAGTATCGCCTGACGACGAATCTGATGTCGTTTGGTCGACTTTGCAAATATACATCGATATTGTCATAGATGACATTTATATATGAATTATAGTTATATGAAACAGGCATCTGACTTCATTAGGTACTAGTACTACTACTAATATAACTATAGAGGTCAATAAACTTTCTTAGTCACTTATTGTCTTCCGACAAAAAATCAAGTTGGTATAACTTTCATAAACACATTGCTTACGAAAATTTAATTTTCGTGAAGTCCATACCGATTCGTTTGGTTTTGTTAGTTCAGATTTCAGATTCATCTTCAGATTCATTAGTCATTAAACGAAATATTTTATATTCAACGTATTTTCAAAGTAACGCAGAATCAGAAACCCGTTTGTTTAATATCAATACATAACATAGTGTTACAATATTATAATTTATGAAGGTCCTATAATAGTAGATAGGCCGTTATATACAGAAATTACATTTCCAAAGTGTTATGTAGTTTTGCATTTTTGGTATGTTATATAAGTAGTTTAAATTCAAATTCATCACTTTAAAAAACAGGTGGAATCTGTGAAAATTGAGAAAAACTTCGTAATTTTCGTTTTTTTCGCTATTTGGCTAGCCAGATCTTCTACACTTATAAACTGCATTAATTTTACACATATAAAATTAAATAAAAACCTACAACTTTAACCTTCGGCATGCTGTAAATTGCTTGTCCCACTTCCAAAGTTAAGGTCTTTGTGATGAATAAAAATATTGTTCCGTTTGTAGTAGTCCATTTAATTTTGTTTTTTCCCTTTGTTTGTTGAGCATATTTCGATGTAAAATTACATAGCAGTAGATGAAATCAAATTGGTGATCGTATCTGCGTTTCAAGCATGGCTAACTTTTTTCACCTTGTGTGCATAACGTAGCTAGAATGACGTTAATCCCCGATCCCACACAGGGCTTAGCCAGCGCTGGTAATTGATGGCCATTGTCCAAGCTGCCAGTTCCGCTTACAAACAAAATATCAGGTTGCGAACAATTTCACCGTAACTACCAGCAAATATCGTCGTAGAGAAATAGGAAGGAGATTGTAGTTTCATCAGTTTCATGTATCTTATTAAGGGCAATTTATAATTCCATGAAAGTTAACAGGTAGTTAGTTAGACCTGAGATTTCCGCACTTAGCCTCATGATTGGGCCATTGTACGTAGTGGAGCTGTGAGTTTACTCCAGCCAGCCTATTTCTTTCCAGAAGGCCATCAGTGTTCCGATGTCACTGCGGGCCTACTGAAGGGATCCCAGCTTCCCAATGATGGCGGTCCGTTGCTTTTCCACGCCTTCACAGTGAATGGTCACGTGGGCGTTTCCTCTTCTTTGAGGCATCCCCGGCAAAGCGGGCTGTCGGTTAGTCCGATATTGTAGAGATGCCAGTTCAGTGAGCAGTGGCCTGTTAGGATTTCCACAGATTTGCGCAGATTATCTCTTCTCAGACGCAGCAGGCTACGTGAAAGACGATTCGAGATTGTCGGATTGTTGTCTACATTTTGTTTGGATTGTTTCCGTTCTCCAAAGTTCAGCATGATGGCTGTCTGTTCGCAACCTCAACTATTTTCTAAACTTGTTGTAAGGGAGTGGGAGCAGGGATACGGGTCCTTCCACTGTAGTTTTCGAGCCTCTTTTAGTGAGTTCATCCGCGGCATCATTGATGACCCTTTATTGTAAGGGGACTCGGTTTTTGTTGACAGTTAAAAGTTACCTGACATACTGGTAAATTTTACCTTTTCATAATAAAAACTGTAAAAAGGACTTTTTTATCCATGACTCGCGACCCCATTTAATTGTTTACAAATTCTTTTGAAACTCATGACATAGATTAAGTGACATAAAATAGCAGTATCCGAGTTCAGGTCAGGGCCAGTGATTATGTTGAGTGGAAGTTAATTTTACTATCTAAGAAGATGAAAGTTACATTTGAACACGGTGTTTATATCAAGATGTCTAGAAGATCAAGATCATTGTGGACATGATATTGTCCACAAAGAAAAATAACAGTCGATCTTTTGTAATACAATAAATTTTTTGCAAAAAGTATGCTTTACACAATTTGTCTCTATTTCAGCTTAAGATCTTCAGGTCTCTTACTGTAGAGAAGCGGATATAATTCTGAATAAAGGATATGTGCGTTAATTTCTGCGATGCAGGAAGAGACCCGTGCCCTAGTAGTGGGGGCATACAAAGGGTTGATATCATATCATCGGTCCTATCATGTTTGGATAGGACAGAATGAAAGAAGGGTTGATATCGATTGATATAGAGTTAATTTCTAGCGTTTACATTTGATTGTCTTGACTGCCTGGCTGCCTCAAAGTTACCAGTATGATTTCTACTAGGATGTATTTCAAATCCTGTTGTATTGGAGTCGTAATAAAACGTTGTTGTAAGGATTATCGTTACGTAGTCTTATTTCAATCAGTCAAATCAATCAAACAACCCATGTTCGTCCACGTCGACATCGGCACGCCAAATTTTTCGTTCTTGGCCATCGTCATCCAACCGGTACCGGTAATCTGCATTGTGCCCCTATATTGCGCACACCAAATCAGGAACTATTCCAATGGTGTAATTGTTAAGTTTCAAACTGGTTGCTATCGCAAACGGCTGCATATCTTTCGACCATCGAAAAAAGTGCCAAAACTTACGTTACCAACATAGCCTAAGAGCGGATAGTCATAAAAAAGTGTTTACTAATTTAATACAATATATAACAACGTTTTTTTAAAGAGTTACCCCACATGATTATATTCTTTTTGTGGCGCTAACCCGTGCTGAGGACAATTTTTAAAAACCTATTTGTAGGATAAAAATTCCACCCATGCCAGGACTCGAACCCGCGACCTCTGGCTAACCGTACCAGCGCTCTCCCAACTGAGTTAATGGGCAAGTGCCGGCATCAGCGAAATTTTGAACCTCTTTACAATATTCCCTGTATTATTTACAGGCAGCGACATTTGGCTGAAGTAATTTGCATCAGTTGCAGCCCCGAGTACCTACTTTACAATTAGGTTTTACATCGGAATCATATCGCTGTACCCACATGATTACATGTTTTTAGAGTAACCCCACGTTGGGCGCCATTGATAGGATTCTTGTTATAAATAATAAAATGTATTTGACTTCAAGGGCACTATGTATTTTAAAACTATACTAATAAAACCAACCAGAATAAAAAGCTTAAAATTTTCAAGTTTAAAATTGTCTGTAATAGTCTTTCGTCAAAGTTGAAGTAGCAAGTGAAAATCCAAAAGAATCTGGAATAGGTGACGTTACATAGGCTGCTACTTATGTATGCGGAATCTGGGATTCCTATAATTTTAAACGCAATGTCTGACCTCCATGGTCAATTTCGTTCTTTTTTTAAATACTGGCCGCTAATATTTTTCTCTATATACGTTAGTGTTTTGTTTTTTTTGGGTTTAAAATGTCATATCGCTGAAAAAATGGAACTCACTCGTGAAAATATTCGTGCTATGATTTATTACGATATTCGACGTGGTTTAACGCAACAACAGTGTGTAGATCAATTAACTTCGACTTTTGGTGGTGAAGCTCCATCAAAAACGACTGTGTATCACTGGTTTAGTGAGTTTAATCGCGGGCGCAGTAAGCTCACGGACGAAGTTAAAGAAGGTCGCCCGAAATCGGTGGTTGTGCCACAAAATATTGAAGCTGCGCGAAAACTAATAATGCAAGACCGCCATGTTACGTATCGCGATAGATTCTGGGCATATGTATGACGAGCATTCATAGGATATTACATGAACATTTGTCTGTAAAAAAAATTTGTTCGCGTTGGATCCCGCACAACTTAACTCAGGATCAAAAAGATGCTCGCGTCGAATGGTGCAAGAAAACCTTAAAAAAATTCAACGGAAACAACTCAAAATCTGTTTATAATATCTACACAGGTGACGAATCCTGGATCTACGCGTACGATCCCGAAACTAAAGAATAATCAACAGTTTGGGTGTTTCAAAATGAGCGGAATCCTACGAAAGTGGTTCGTGCAAAAAGCAATGTAAAGCAAATGGTAGCCTGCTTTTTTGGTATTACTGGCTATGTGGCTACAATACCACTAGAGAATCGCAGAACGGTTAATTCGGAGTGGTACACGACCATTTGTTTGCCGGAAGTATTTGAAGAAATACGCCAAAACAACCAGCGACGCAGAATCATACTTCACCATGATAATGCCAGCTGTCATACATCTCAGGAAACAACTACATTTTTGGAGGTCAAAAAATATAATTGATGGGTCATCCACCGTACAGCCCTAATTTGGTTCCCAATGATTTCTATTTATTCCCAAATGTAAAGAATAAATTAGGTACGTGGTCAACGATTTTCGACCCGTGAAAATGCCGTAGATGCGTTCAAACAGCACGTTTTGGAGATACCTCAATCAGAGTGGAAAAAGTGTTTTACAAATTGGTTTCATCGAATGCAAAAGTGCCTCGATCATAGTGGAGAATACTTTGAAAAACAATAAAAGCATATTTAGCCATATACATTTGTTTATTTTTTCTATTCCGCATACATAAGTAGCAGCCCTCGTATTTTAACTTTTGATTCTGTCACTTGGGTTAAATAACAACAGGCGCGGCGACGCTGCTGGATGGGTGACCATCCTGTGACTATCGCTAGTGGCTTTTTTCGCTAGGGACGTTAAGCCGTTGGTGCAGGCTGTCATGTAATGGCAGTCGTTAAGACATTTTAGAGGCCTTATTGGCTGCTTTATAACTTCTGACAGTAAGGCCCGCCACCGCTTTACAATCCCCCACTAACCCGGACTTGTCCCTGTGGTAGAGTATGGTCTAACCTTCCTGTGTTGGAGGAATAGCTCCGTGCCGCAGCAGTGAGGACTGGAGGAGGGTTGATACCATATCATCCTATCATATTTGGATAGGACAGAATGAATAAAATATAAGAAATGGTGTAAAGAGGTTTGCACCGTTACAGCCTTTATAAAATTCCGCCTATTACGTGGTCAAAATGTCTCATACATACGTGCCTTTGCGGATGGTGAGAGATACGACGAATTTACAAGCTCCCTTCAGGAATTCACTTCACAAGGGCGTATGAGTGGCCCTTTGTCACCAGGCTATTTGGGACCTTCGCTTAGGTATGCGTAGACCCTCTTTAAAACCTGACATTGCTTTCTGCTCATAGGTGGCATTATTTTGCATGTATTTATAGGTATATACCTACTAAGCACATTGTACAGGGCATTACTTAGAGTTCACTTGTCACCAAGAACGCCAAACTTTGCTTAGAATGTTGGAACTTAGTTAAATTCACGTGAAAGAGATGGTGTTTGCCTAAGAGGATTTCTTGATAACTAGTTATAGGTAGATTAAATATTTTGTCAACATTCAAAGTATAAAACAACTCTAGTGTAAAAGTGAAGACAATGAACTTGCCACGTACTTACATAACTATCATGTTTTTTTGGGACGCGAAGTTGGCCAGTTTTATACATTTAGGTTTTGGTGGCATGTCGCGGTTTTTTCAAGAAGCTTAGAAACGGCAACATCATCAAATAAAATAGTTTTTTTTTTAAATATGAGCACGTCTCCTCAGGATGTTTTTCCCTACCTACAACGGATTAGGTGGTTGTGCTTAAAACGTTATCTCAAATTACGACACTGTCAAATAACCCGGTCATCCTGTTTTAAGTTGAGTGATTTTAGATTTTTTCTTTGTCCTTCATAGGTCTATGTCCTAATTATGAAAATATAAAGTGAAATGTTGTTTTTTATTGCTGACACAAAAAAAAAATTACTTGTAAACGTATCAAGATGTAAACGCAGCAAGTTTTTCTCTATCTTCAATGGATTAAGTCGTCGTCGTCGTCAGGCAACACTAGTCCACTGCTGGACATAGCCCTCCTCTAATGAGTGCCATAGCGCCCTGGCTTTAGTTTGCTGCATCCAGCATCTGCCTGCAGCAACGGATTAGGTAATTCTCTTTAAATCACGACTCTGTATAAGTCTCTCATCATGTATATTTTAATGATTTTCGATTTTTTTCCGTTACGTACTCAATAAACACTATTTATAATTCAAATTTCAAAGCTCTTGCCTTATTAGAAGTACGCTAGGCTTTTGATCATCCATCTGTTAGTGAGTCAGTGCCGGAAATTGCAATTTTTTTAACTTCCACATCTTGTAAACTACCTATTAGCTGGGTGCATGAAAGAGAACTGTTTAAATTTTCAGTTTTGTGACATGACTTTGAAGATAGAGAGCGCTTAAAATGTGTTCTAACGGGTTTATGTAAATATATACTCACTGCGGGCCGGCCTAGAACTTGGCCTGACGCATTGATAATCGCTCAACTAACTCAATGCATTCTGTGCGTCACACACCGCCCACCGTGCCGCGTATCCTGCCTTCTACGATGCCGTCTCAAGTTTCATATAATAAACATACACACAATATGTATTGTTTTTAAGTAATGCGGAGCCAACCAAGACAGGATTTGTCTTTCCTATGGGCTTGACCGACGAATCTCTCAGAATGGTTAAGCATGTCTCATCTTAAAACTATGTTTACAGCACTGTAGCGTCTGATTGTTCCCTTCACTGTGTGAGTGAAGATGCCACTGGTCGCTGTAGAAATCATCTCATTATGTAGATACAAAGACCAAAGGTTGTTTAAGGTTACGTTTATCAAAAGTATCCAATCTTTATGAAAATTAAATGTGATATTGCCTGTTGGCAAAACTATATGTTTAAATTCGATAAATATTTTTTTTAATAATAATATTAATAACAACTGTGGGAGCGAGACAGCAAGAGAGACGTAGTAGCCTGTCGCTGCAACCTTAATGGAATTAAAATGGAAATGACCAGTCCCCCACTATATAGACTGTATCTCTTATGCGGGAATCACCGGTAAACATTGTCGTTTTCATAAAAGAAACCAATATTTTTTTACATTCTCATACTTTTCAACTCTGTATAAAGTGGTTTAAACAAATATTTTTTATGTTTTTAATTTAAACTCAAAAGGTAGGTACAATACAAAATACTAATACAACGTATCGCATGGCTGTGAGACAGTAGTGAAATTACTGACAATGACCTACAGAGTTTTATTGGGGCAATTGCTCTAATTTAAAAATTGCGACGGGCGTCTGACCGCACGTTTATTCTGCATGACAAGTGATTTGTTCTACAGACGACCAACTGACGCCGGACCTGATTTTGCTCACAAATGGGACGCCATTTAACTCCCGTTGCAGTCCTGAATCCCTCGGGATCGGTTCCTACTTTGGACCACTTCTCCCATCCTCCGCTGCAACTGGAGTGAGCAGGGTAGGTTGTACCAGCAATCTTGTATCGAGCTTGATAAAACTACACGAGTAGCTTCAACAATAAGAGTGAAAAGCGATAGCAAGACTCTACATTCACCGCTTTATCGAACTCGATTTAAAGCTGATGTTAGGGTAGTTGGACTCATGTAACTTTACAGTGCCTATAGTAAGCAATATTTTAAGGGAATGTTCTCTGCATTGTCATAAACAGTATTGTTAATTGTCTAACGGTGATGGAACAATATATAAATTTGTAAATATTCAAGGTAAAAGAGGTAGGACAACAATATCCCTAAAAAAGTTAAAAAAGGCATGTTTCAAATAAATATTTGTTACTTAAATACATTTTTATAAATATGTAACAGACTACAAAATGTAATAAAAACACATCTAACATAAAATAAATCTTCTATGTATAATGCACTTTATAATTGAACCTTCTGGACAGTACATATGCTATTTCAATGAAGCTTAACATATTTTTATAGCTTATATTTGTGTAACATAAATTACATTTGGAAATCACACTTTAACATACATTTGAATACACCTGTGGTAGTGAAGAGACGTGTATTGCAGTTGGGTACGATCCGGTACATGCGTGACGGAGTGTAAATGTGACCACAACAGATGGACGCGACACCGACGCTCGAAAAGAGAGATCCCATTCCTCGATAGCAACATTCGATCAGTGAAAAATCCATCTGGCTGAATGAAAATGTCACAAGAGATAGCTCTCTAGAAGTGCTACATTACTGAGGTTAGCAGTTAGCTTTTTGCGCTGCCCTTTAGAGTCCTTAGTACTCTGCTCTACCGCGAATTCCAGTTACGGATCGCATTCATGGGGCTTGATTCATAGAACTACAATTTATATTTTTTTTATGACAATTCGATGCAAAGTCGATAAATCCACAGATGAACAGGTAAAACGACTGGGCTACATAATGTACATTGAATTGTCCTAAAAAAATAACAATCGTCATTTAATGAAACGCGCTCTGACTGGCTGTTAACTGGATATATCTAATTTTTCATATGTGATTTAAGTTAATTTAAGTGTGCAACCAAAAGTACTGATGCCATTTAATCTAATTTAGTACAAATTTATATTCAGACCTGTTTGGACTGAATTTTAAATCTTTTTTAGTATTTTTAGACTCAGTGATTTCGATACGTCGGCTAACTAACTAAAATGCGGCGGATTTAAACTGTCGATATCTCAATGACGACAAAACACTTACGGTCTTATTCATATAAAAAACTCGACTCAGTTAATTTAATCTGTGGTTACGTTTTTTCCTTGTAAAATCTACACTATTTTACTCTGCGTTTTTAGAGTGACGCGTTACTCGACTGAGGCGAATCCCAATTGGAGGTTAATGTATTTGGCTCGTATGTATGTATCCGATATGTCCGATTCTACGTTCCCCGATAATTCCTTAACAAATGGTCAGATTTTTGCAAATAAGTCCTCAATCGATTCGTCGTATTGGCGGGAGTGTCATAGGCTATCTATAAGGCAATATAAAATGAGCATAAATCAAACGTAAATGTAAAAAACATTAGAAAGACAAACATAAAAACTAAATTTAAAAAAAAGTACATATAAAAGGTTGTCTGGAAGAGATCACTTTTAGTGATAAGGCCTCCGTTTGTACTCTTAGGTTAAGAAATGTCTGTATTTCCATTTTTATGTACAATAAAGTGTTCTCTATCTCTATCTATCTATCTATCTAACAATCCGACTGCAGAGCATTAACTACGAATCAGGGGGGACTCAAATTCAAAATTGCGAAGTACATTTATACACACATAAGTACATACATATATAGCTTGGTAAAAGTATGTAAAGTAAAAAAAATATTGGACTATATGTAGGTACCTATATGTAAGTATCCGACGTTTCGGGACTTTTCAGGTTCCGTGGTCTCGGAAGACTGAGGTGACACGCGTCTTTTTGAAAGTATTAACTGTTAAGTTTACTACCCTCGGCAAAAATTACAAAAGTGAATTATGAAGTTACGTTCCAAAATAGGCAAAACAATTATTTTAAAAACCTATTTAGAGGCTAAAAATTTCACCCATGCCGGGATTCGAACTCAATTGGTAGAGCGCTGGCATGGCAATTGACCCATAATTGGTTTGTCTTGAAATTGAAATGTATTGTACAAACGAATAAAATATTTTTTCAGGAAAGCGATACTTTTTTTTATTTGTGATTATTTTGTGTTTGTAGTTGACCGCGAAAGTGTTTTTTTATGTAGCTTATATATGTATCGCTGCAGGGAACAGGCCTTCTCAGAGAGAGAGAGAGGGAGATGATTACTAGCTGAGCCCGCAAACGTTGTTTTACCATATTAATCAGACCTGAAAAATAAACACAAAAAATTAAAAGAAAGCCGTTTCGGAGGAATTCGATAACTTTAATGCATACGAATTATTACAGACATAAGTAATAACAATTACAAAGCCGAGCTGGTGTTTCGTAGAGGAGGAAGAGTGATTATGTCTGTGTTTAAGCGACCGTGGCTGGCGGGTCGCTCCCCGAATAATAAATAAACCCGTGCAAGGTCGCCCAACGATTTATTCAAAGTCGTTTCTTCTCCATGGCTTAATTTCAGTCCTCAACTTCGGTCATTACCTTATAAAGTCATATAAAGTCAACTGTTCTAACACTTTTAACAACAATAACCTCCACACAACACACACACACAGTCACATACACACAGATATACAAGCAGGCAGTCAGTCATAGACGTCATAGTATTTCTTACTGTTTTCCTACTGTTTTCTTAACCGGCTGATTAAAATATTTAATACGTGTATAGTATGAGATCTTATACCAAGTGTTATTACGATGGGCTGATTCTATTGACGTTTTTTGTTTTATATTTACATAAGCTACTAAGACTATACCTATGTAACAGTATCATTATCTTCCATGTCAATAAACCATTTGTATTTGTATCTTAATGATTCGCGATACTCATACATAGTTATATTATTATATTAAACGGGTCAAATCGCGATTATTTTGTAGGTAAAACGTAATTACCTTATTTCCCGACGTTTCGGCAGCGTGACTACCCACAATAATTGACTGTACTCGCCACTTCAGTCTACCCGAGACCACGGCAACTGTAACGCTGCCGGAACGTCGGGAAATAAGGTAATTACGTTTTACCTAATAAATAATCGCGATTTGACCCGTTTAATATATAACTACATAGACGTTATGTAGTGTGGGTGAAGATGCCACTGGACGCTGTATAAATCATCTCATTAAGTAGATGCAAAAGGCCAATATTATTATTATTATTACATAGACGTCATAGCCGTCTTCTTCTAAGTAACTTCTAGCTAACTTTGTCTATCGCCCAACAGTTTTCAAAGTCGGCAGTTAAAAACTACACCGATCAGTGTTTGAAATAAATTTGAAACGCTGAACCTTTTCAGGACTCGTTATCTTACGACGCTGTCCGACCGTTTCTATAGGACATTGTTAGAGAAACAGATATGGAAAAAGTTCGACCAAACAAACAATGCGCGCCGTCAAGTCGGAAGTGCCGCTCCCATGGAGTTCTACCATCGATAACTTTCAAACGCGAGCTATATGATATTAAACTATATATTATACTAGCTAGCCCGGCAAACTTCGTACCGCCTGGCCTCAGAACAAATACTTATTGTGCGTCCACTATAATACAAAGGACTTGAACGGATATTTTTTCCATAGCAAAAGTTCTTACACAAACGAGTTCGTAGTTTATTAACAGTTTTATGAAAACACTCAGCATCATTTAAATAAAACAGATTTGGTATTTTCTAAGGTTAACACGAGCAATAGACATAATAAAGACTTTATATAAAATAATTGGTTTGCCTATTTTGGAACGTAACTTCATAATTTGCTTTTGTATTTTTTGCCTATGGTAGTAAACTAACAGTTAATGCTTTCAAAAAGACGCCTGTCACTTAAGTCTTCCGGGACCACGGTACTTGCAAAAGTGCCGAAACGCGGAAAATTGTAAAATGTAAAATTGAACAAGTAAATATCCGTGCAAATACAGTTTTTATTAAAACAGATTTCACTGGAAGTAATAAATTATGTTTTGAAAACCAATAAGACGTAGCAAATCAAGTAATATTTATACCGGTCAGAAGCTGATGAAACCTCTAGCCCAACTTATAGGTAAAAAATAGAATTGGTAAGGGAAGAATACCCTCCGGTAAAATTCTCGATAATATTCACCTTTTAAATCAAACAATAAAACAATAGAAGTTGAACAAATATTTCTTTTGCTGTGTGGTGTCGGCCTAGAGAATAGCACCAACCCAAATTCTTCCCGCGGGTGTCGTAAAAGGGACTCAAACCGGTGGGTGGGCAGCAGCGCCCCCTCCATTACAATTCTACCGAACTGCGATCCCCAACCCGCATGCCCAGCGTGGGGATTATGGGCATTACCCCCTAATGATGGCACAACCCTGCGCTCATTAGGGGAAGGCTATGTCCAGCAGTGGACTAATATAGCCTGAAGAAGAAGAAGAAATATTTCTTCGTTCAATTACTCCCGCTCAGATATTCACTGGATTCCAAAAATATTATATACTGAGTTTACTGTAAAGTATTTCAACAAAGATATATCCAATTTTAAGTTCTCTTCATACGGGAATATTCACTAGTTGAGAACTTATGCTCATCACATTGAGTACCTATCGGCTGTGTTCAGTTAATTCAATTAGATCAATGGCTGTGATAACACGGTGGTGGAGATCACAGGATAGCTGTTAAACAGCTATTCTACAATTTTATCGTAAGCTATCTATACCCGGCTTTGCCACGTGGTATTGAGCAATAATAGGTTATTTAGATTCGATATCAACCCATGAATGTCCTCACGGCTGGGGTACGGGTCTTTTCCTGCATCGTAGGGAGATTGCGCCATACTCCACCACGGGGGCCAAGTCCGGGTTGGTGGAGGATTATAAGACAGTGGCGAGCCTTACTCTCAGAAGCAGAAGTTATCATTCTGATTCTGATGTTTTTGGTCTCGTTACCGTATTACAGGGTACCCTGGTTTTGGACCAGTCATGGTGATATAATATTAAAAATTAGGTATTAAAATAAAATATATTGTATGGAATCAGGCGTTACTTTGCGGAAATTGGTGTCGGTGGTGGTTTGTTCGTGTTTTGTTTCTGCTTGAATAAGTGGGAGGGAAGGCGGTGCATTAACTAACCGCATTGGCGGAATTTAACAAAGTAATTTTCACATTTTAATGCTAAATAAAATATTTTCTACTTAATTTTGTTTCTGAGATACATTTTTATGACATTTTGTAACTGTCTATTTCAATAGACTTTACTGTTAGGTTTTATTAATACCTACTTAATGTGTGTCGTATAATTTATATTAATAACATTAAAAACTAATGCTGATCGATTTGAGATTTGCCTGTTAATCGAAAACTACATCGATTTCGTCACGTGTGCAAGTCAAATTACTAAAGCAACCTTCAACCCGGAAAATGCTTACTTTGAAGCAGACAAATTAAGCGCATTAAATCAAGATATACACGTCTACATATTATTAGCTGCTGAGAATTGCTTGATGAAGTAAATGCTAGGAGCTCCATCAAAGGTTACCTTATTTTAACAGGCCTAACATGAGTCGAATACAAAAATCCATGCTAACATTGTCAATTCTTAAGGTAAGTTTTCAGGTGATTTAACAAGTTGGATGGATTTCTATTGATGTGTCCTGAAACCGTTTATATTCTTTTTAATGCACAATATTACTCGTGCTAAGGACAATTTTAAAAACCTATTTAGAGGCTAAAAATTCTACCCATGCCGGGGCTTAAACCTACGACCTCTAGCTAACCGTGCCAGCGCTCACCCAACTAAGCCAATGGGCGACTACCGGCATCAGTGAAATTTCGAACCTCTTTATAATACCCTCTGTATTACGTACAGGTAGCAACTGCATCACATCATCATATTTTGCATCACTTGCAGCCCCGAGTACCTACTTTGCAGTTAGGTTGTACATCGGAATGATATCGCTGTACCCACATGATTACATTCTTTTTAATGCACTAACCCGTGCTAAGGACAATTTTAAAAAACCTATTTAGAGGCTAAAAATTCCACCCATGCCGGGACTCGAGCCAACATTTTCAATAATTTTTGTAGCCACATCTGAGTGGGCCTGTGTTCATTCCATGTTCTGTGGTTCATTCAATCAGGCATTAGAAAACATTGAGCCGGCTTTTGAATTGAGAATTTTACTAAGTAAATACAGTCTGTTAGCTTATAGACTATACCTCGGCTACTATCGTACCTATAGAATCGGATATATTCGTGTAATAGAAATATCGTAACTAATATGACACTTAATTTCGAAATCAGAATTAATATTACACTTATACAGAGCAGGAAGTAATATTACACTCGTGTGCTTTCGGCGAAAGCCGAAATATTCTAAAAGCTAACAGACTGTAGGTACTTAAGTAACGTTCTGTTGCGCTCTTTTCTGAGAAATGCGAAGAGACAGCACTACAAATAACTATTAACTTAGCGAAGTTCTCAATTCAGAAACTGGTACAAAGTCAACTCTCAGGGTGAGTTTGAAATGACTTAAGCAGTTGAATGCATTTCCATTGATGTTTTTGTTGTTTTTTGTTGTTTCCATTGATGTGTCTAGGAACCGTTTTATTTTATTTTTTTAATAAAGATAAACATTCTCCGCAACTTTTGTAGCAATATCTGAGTCGGCCTGTGTTCATTCGATCAGGGATCAATGATCAGACCAATGGCCTGAAAAATGTCAAAGACCTGTGTCCGTTATGGTATTCTCTAAAGATAACAGTAATGCGGCGGCTACAAAAAATCTGTCGCTGTAGATGCGGCCAACTGGCTACCACGCGTTTTCAACGTGTCCGTGTTAGGTGTATCCATTTCACTAGATTCCGCTCTCTTGTATGCATCTACAGTCCACAGCGCATCGACCTTTAAATCACTGGGCTTGGCTTGGCATAAATGCATTGTAATACAATGATGACTGTATGGAATTGGAGGAGTGGCGCAGTAAAAACGAGGCCTATGCCCAGCAGTGGGTTGATGTGGGCTGATTAAAGATAGATAGATGACTGTATAGACGTAGGTATTTCACTTCAAGTTGAGGTACGCGCGTACACGTATCTATTTCTTTGTGGAAAGCTTTTTATCTTCCATATCCGCGAATAATTATTTATTTGAAGTGACAACTAAATTTCGAGGCAACAAAAAAAAGACGGCGACTAAACGTTGCTTTCAGAAATAGCATAAAATTTAGAAAATTTTAAAGACGTTGGTGGTATAAAAGAAAACACGTGAGATGCCCCAGCACCTACTATAATGCACTAACAGAAATAAGACTGTGTACCTACTGTAGGTAATTGTAATTAATTTTTTCTCGTTTTGCAGTATAATAATGGTCTTTATCTATTATCTACGAGTATCTATTTTAATGACTATCTATTCTAGTAACTTTAAAGGCGACTTTGCAACAAAAATGTTAAGGCCGACCTGCTGTCGACTGTATGTAGGAATCTGGCTGTTGAGCTTGCGGCTCAAACAATGATGCGGCCTTTTATTGAATCGTGCGCAGATTATTCCGACCGATATTTACCTACGTTTCATGACCGCTCGAATCACGAAAAGCATTAATGTTGCCCTGAGATCGCCAATTACTTCGTCTCTTAACTACTTGAGATAATTAACCTCTACATAAGCATAAAAACACAACGTGTTGTGAGTCACTATCTTTTATAAATAAACCAAAGTTTAAAAACCTGCGTGGTACTAATGCAATTTAAATTGTATTTAGATTGCATATGTAGATCAATCTATTACTCGTATCTATGGAAGCAGGAAGCGGAAAAGTAATTTGGAGTGGCAGTGGGCGGGGCACATAGGACACAGACCTAATGGCCGACGGGGCCGAAAAGTTCTCGAATGGGGACCATATATCGGCGAGCACAGCGTAGGGTGACCAACCACACGCTTGACGGAAGATCTCATCCAAGTGGGAGACGCAAGCTGGTTTCAACCGGTTTCAACCGGAGGAGGCCTCTGTCCAGCAGAAGACTTCTTGTAGCTGAATGATAATGATGAAAGGAAAAGGATTGCGAAACAGTGGTTTAATTAGGTGACTCTACTCTCTATCTGAAGGAAGGCCTGACCCTAGCTGTTATGTATGGAGTATATAAAATCATATATATATATATATATATATATATATATATATATATGATTTTATATATAATATCACCACTTCATACATAGCAGCTAGGGTCAGGCCTTCCTTCAGATAGAGAGTAGAGTCACCTTATTAAACCACTGTTTCGCAATCCTTTTCCTTTCATCATTATCATTCAGCTACAAGAAGTCTTCTGCTGGACAGAGGCCTCCTCCGGTTGAAACCGGTTGAAAGCGGCTTGCGTCTCCCACTTGGATGAGATCTTCCGTCAAGCCTGTGGTTGGTCACCCTACGCTGTGCTCGCCGATATATGGTCCCCATTCGAGAACTTTTCGGCCCCGTCGGCCATTAGGTCTGAGTGCATATATTTTTTAGTAGGACAGGTTACACTTGACCCCAGTCACGCCTGATGGTAAGCAAAGACGGGGTCTACGATGTTACGTGCTTAGCTGTTCTCGAGTATTGCGCTTACCAACACATTCAGCGATTCATTTTTCGTATAAAAATAGATGAATAAATATTCATGGACATATTACACAGATCTCGTCAGCTCAGTACAACTAAATTACTTGTGTTACAGGTGCTAACTCGACGATAGATTTAATACAATAAATACATAGATAACATCCAAGACACCAGACAAACTCGAAAAGTTCGTTTCCTAGTTTGACCCAGCCGGGGAACGAACCCGACACGTTCGGTTTTACGGTCAGCGTGCCAAACCGCTGCGCCTCCGAGGCCGTCAATTAATTTTTATTCAGATTCATTTTCCACAAATGTAAGTAACTTAGAAACACAGTCACTGGTAAAGTCGACAGCACATTCACCTTGACATTTAGTTGTAAAGGCCGTAACGCAGCTGAGTAGAGTGAAAGGGTAAAAAGGTCGATATGCTGTCGACTGTACAAGTCGGGACTTGACCTCCCGGACGTGAGACCGACAATCTACCGTTCCGCTGCCCCCATTTGTTCTGGGCAATCACTTTTTATCCATTTTACCACCAAACAATAATAAGACAATTAGAATGATTACCAGCGAAGCCTGTACCAACTACAACACAATATCGACTGCGTATTAATGTAATTAGCGTATTCGATGCCGTCACGCTCCGCGAAAAACCAATGAAACTGACCTTGAACCTGATTTGAAAGGTAACTTCTTAGTACACGAACATTGTTACTGTTGTCATCAGAGATCGAAATAAGCCTAGTAAGATAATAATAAATTCCCACACTACAATCACTAGTGGTTTTCAATCAGTGCGTCCTACCTGTGATGATCTTCGGAGCCGAGACATGGACACTCACGAAAGGGCTGGTCCACCAGTTCAAAGTCGGCCAGCGAGCTATGGAGAGAGCTATGCTCGGAGTTTCTCTGAAGGATAGGATTCGTAACGAATGCATCCGACAGAGAACCAAAGTTATCGACATAGTTCAGAGAATTAGCGAGCTGAAGTGGCAGTGGGCTGGCCATATCTCGCGAAGAACCGACAACCGTTGGAGTAAACGTGTTCTTGAGTGGAGACCGCGACTCGGCAAACGTAGTGTAGGCGCCCTCCGACCAGGTGGGATGATAATCTGCGAAAAACTGCCGGCAGATGATGGATGCGGCAAGCTGAAGACAGGGCGCTATGGCGCTCATTTAGGGAGGGCTATGTTCAGCAGTGGACTACAAAATATAGCCTGAACAAGAAGAACATTAACATAACATAACATTTACATACAGGCACATACATTGCTTCTGGCCCCACACTAGGATACCCTGTGTCGTGGGAACCAGAAACAACGACATCACAAACATGTAAACATCCAAGACCTGGACTTTTTTTTGTTTCCAGCCGGGATTCGAACCCGGGACCTCTTGCATGGTAGGCAGACGCGCTACCGCTACGCCACAGAGGTCGTCATTCGTCGGTCGTCAAGAAGAATCACTAGTCCTGGTCTCAAACTAGAATACCCTGTGCTATGACAAAGCAAGGCCATCACAAAAACCCGGACTTAGGCCATTTGTACAAATATACGGCGGCCCCCAGTGGGAAGCGAACCCACGACGTCCCGGCATGGTGATTAGACGTGATACCGCAAAGCCATCGAGGCAGTATAAATCTCTACAGTTGCTGAGAAACTCATAACATCGGGTTTGTAAAACTACGAGCGCGGAGCACAAACGACTCCGACGATTTCTATGATATTTAGTATGTAGTCGGTTTCAAGGGCAATAAAAGGAACTAGCTGAGCAAAATTTTACATAAACCATATTTCCTCCGTGTTTTCAGGCATAATAAATGCTACGCAATATCTTTAGAATGAAAAGGTAATAAAATTAGGTAGGTTGGAATTTCGCCACCGTCAATAGCGTTATAATAGCTCAGTTGGGAAATTGCGCGTTCTCGAAACAAATTAGGATCCTTGTTCTTAGGGTTCCGTATTTCAAAATAAAAAAAACGGAACCCTTATAGGATCATTGGTTGTCTCTCCGTCCGTTCGCCCATCTGACTGTCTGTCAAGTCCTTTTATCTCGGGAAAGCGTGAAGAAATTAAAAGTAAAACCATATCTTCTTTTTCAGGCTATATTAGTCCACTGCTAGACATAGCTCTCCCTTGATGAGCGCTACAGCGCAAGGTTGTGCCATCATTGGGGGGTAATGCCCATAATCCCCACGCTGGGCATGCGGGTTGGGGATCGCAGTTCGGTGGAATTGTACTGCAGGGGGCACTGCTGCCCACCCCCCGGTTTGTGTCCCTTAGTCGCCTTTTACGACATCCGCGGGAAGAATTTGGGTTGGTGCTATTCTCTAGGCCGACACCACACAGCACGGCAAAACCATACACTCAGGTATTATATATTTTTCATAGCGTTTAGTTATACTCGTATATAGCATTACCGAATCTATCGACTGATACCGAAAGTAACCATGATACCGAAAGTAACCATGCAAATATCTCTTTCTATATCAATCCTTGTATGCCCCCACTGCTGGGATACGGGTCTTTTTCTGCATCGCGGGAAGGTTAGGCCCGGTTAGGCCATACTCCACCACGGGGGCCAAGTCCGGGTTGGTCGAGGATTGTAAGACAGTGGCGGGCGTTACTGTCAGAAGTTATCAAGCTGCCCGTAAGGCCCCTGACATGGCTTAACGACTGCCATTATGTGGCAGCCGGCACGAACGTTTTAGCGGGCCTTGCGAAGTACAGAATCGCTCGGAAAAAAATCCACTAGCGGTAGTCACGGGACAGTCGCCCACCCTGCACCTGATTGATTCCAATCACTCGGTTCGACTAGGTTTTAATATCTCTTTAGTAAATAAATTTAAAACTTATATTTAGTAAATATATATCGGTATCTTTAGGTCAGTCCCTTAAATATGTCAAAAAAATGAAACTTCTAAGTTAACGTTACAAAAATATCCGGCCATTACGGCCGCAAAAAAAGGATTTTTCGACACTTAAGGGAATCAAAATTTATGGGGTACTTTCCGGTCTACGTAATGTAATGGCGATCTACTTACTCCGATAACATTACTCAATAGTAACGAATGTAATTAAAACCCGGGAACTTGTAATACTAGCTGCCGCCTTTTCGGGATTCCGTGAAAATCAATTAAGCGCTAACCAGCGCCAGTAAGCCATGTCAGAGGCCTTATGGGCGGCTTGATAACTTCTTACAATCCTCAACCAACCCGGACTTGACCCCTGTGGTGGACATACAAGGGTTGATATCGTATGGTAGAGCCAGCAAAAAAAATCATATCTTGTTTTTTAATAGTATGGTCTAAGTAATTATGCACAACAACTCTCTCGGGCACTACCCGCACCACTATCTTCATAACCCAAGGTTAGCTGTAAGAAAATACTCCTTAGTTTTAAACTCGCCTTTGTACAAATACGCTTATTGTGCAATAAAGAATTTTCTACATACATACATTGATAACCTCACTCCTCTATCCCAGGGGGGTAGGCAGAGACCAGGGACTACCACTTACCACGATCCTGAGAGATCACCTTCGCTTCATCAACGTTCATAAGTCGTTGCATGCACGCACGCCGGTTCCGGGTACTTTTTATCTTTCCCTTTGCTAATACATCCCCTATTTGGTCGATGCATGTCCGTCTGGGACGTCCCTTACCAGCCCTTCCACTCACATTCGGAATATATATTTGTTTCGTCAATCTTTCTTCCTTCATCCTCTCCATATGTCTCCACAAGAATTTTCTAATCTAAAATAATCTATAATAAGGTTAATTAAGGGTGGTTGTCGTGTCGGCACCAACCCAATTCTTCCCGCGGGTGTCGTAAAACGCGACTAAGGGACACAAACCGGGGGGTGGGCAGCAGCGCCCCCTGCAGTACAATTTCACCGAACTGCGATCCCCAACCCGCACGCCCAGCGTGGGGATTATGGGCATTACCCCCTATGATAGCACAACGTGGCCCTCTTTAGAGGAGGGCTATGTCCGGTACTGGACTAGTATAGCCTGACGATAAAGAGTGGGGTGTATGGAAGGAGCCTCCCCGAACGATGTCGGTACTCAAGCCCGTACGTCTGGCATATCCTGGGCAACAATCAGCGAGCCCCTTATGCTGATTGGCAAATCCTTTCACTACGATGGCTTGCCTTCGACACGCTTAGACGAATATAAAAAGTGAACTTAGTGAATGTAAATAATCATATCATCAACCTATTATGTCCCCACCGAGGGGCAAGAGTCTCTTCCCTGAGGTATAGGCCATACTCCACCGCTACCAAATGCTGACAACTGTGAGAAACAAAATGTAATCTAACCTTGTGCAAAGATCTGAGAATTTAGAATGAATGAAAGAAAGAAAGACATTTATTGCATCATCACAGAAACAAAGAACAGATAAATTAACACACTATGGCCCGTATTACAGAAGCGTACTCAAGCGCTAATCTCTACTTAAGACTAGTTTTGAGTACGGTTTTAATTTTAGAACGTTACTTGAGTCGAGATTCATTAAGCGCGACTCAACTGAGTAGTAGCTAATTCGAGAACGATACTTGGGTAGCAATCCAACAGAAATAAACGAAATATACAATAAACGAACCAAAAAAAAAGAAAGACATAGGTTTAGCCTGTGGTGTGTCTAAGTTTTCACAAAGGGCTCACAAAGGCACAAAGCTGACTCAGCATTGTGCTGATTAATAGATTTCCCATTTTCGATGATTTAATACATTTCCCCTAAAAAAATGCTATCCTAGATTCTTGGCCCTAGGCTCTATTCGGTAGGTTCTAAAAATATGTTTCATAGTTTTATGATGATGACTTTTGATGGAAGAGGGTACGATATTTGTTCTATAATTACGCTAGTGAACCTTTCAGGTAGTTTTTACAAAAAGTGACTTTATAAGCTATTCGTGCCAATTGTAATATTTACGACCCACGGCCGAGAACCTAAGGCCAAAAATATAAGATTAGATAGCATCTCTGCTAAAACAGCCGTTTTTTTATCTCTATTCCCAGGTCCTTGAACTAAGCAAAAACGATCTGTAAAACAAGATATGTTTTTTATTTGAGGCGCCACGCCAGTGACCCTTACCCCTCCTTCTGTCAGTATTTTAATTAATGGTCCACCTCCTTTTTAATTTCAGCTCGGACTGCTGGGCGGGAAAATCATTATTTATAAATAAACACAATATTGCTGCTTCACTTCAAGGGTATATTTATAAATCAGAGAAATAATGGAAACATCAAACGTAAAAATAAATTCAAATTTAAAAACATAAAATAAAATAAACGCCACAGCATTATTTAACTGCTATTTGGCCAATCCAACGCCATTTCCATTTCATTAAATCTAGGATTGGTAGATCCGGAATTTTCAGAAAGCTTCGGAAGTCAAAACAGGTTAGTACCTTGTAGACTTTTAATCCGGATCTACTTACGGGTGTTGTTATATCGGAAGAGTCCGACCAGGTTTCAGGTTACGACCAGGTTAGTACGACGTAGGAAAAGATCATATTAATTTGTGCGAATAATTGTATCCTGGTTTGCTGGCAGCATTTTGTGACCACACATTAACTTATTATGCGCACATAAAGAGCTACAGAGAAGAAACGCAGGTCAGTACGAGTAACAACGATATCTTTAATATTATTAAGTAGGTTTCAACAATTAATGTAGCGTGCCCACAAAAACACGGGCTTCGTACTTAATAAGGTACTTTCACTAATATGTGCCAAAGTAAACTTGAATCTGCTTTGCATATCTCGTAATGGGAAACTGCCTGGAACGAATGGTGTTAAGCGCTCAGTGGCTAGCAGACCGCGTTAGGGTGCACGCCCACCGAACCCTAACGAGCGTTTCCTTCCGAAGTACGTGACGTTAAATGCTTACTGCGTCAGTTCAACGGCTTTTAAGATGACTAGCAGTGTCAATACTAATCGTTACGCCGCTCCAAAAGCTCTGATTGCTGTAGCGTAACTAGGGTTATTGTGAGAATCCGGACTACGGGCGGGATGTCGTGAGAGGGTGTTTCTGTACAAATTGCAAAGGATTTCACAGACAATTTATTTCGAAGCCGAAGTTCCGCGAATCCGCAACGAGCGATTTGCGAATTCTTTTGTAATAAGAATGGCAAAGTTGTGGAACACCCTGCCATCGTTTGTCTTTCCAGAGACATACAACCTGGGTGTCTTTAAAAGTAGAGTTAACCAACATTTAACATGTAAGGATGTAACATCGTAGACCCCGTCTTCGCTTACCATCAGGCGTGACTGGGGTCAAGTGTAACCTGTAGTACTTATAAAAAAAAGTAACCGTTTCGAATTATACACAATGCGGTGTGAAATTGGATGCGTGTTGTAATCATTTTTGTGCATTTTGTGAGTTCATGCTATTATGTTTACTTTTTCTCACGCACAAAGTTTCCAGGCTCATTTCCCAATATCTATATTCACATAACTATATCATGTAACCAATTCCTCAAAGGCGCAGTGTGAAACCGTCCCAAGGGAGCTCAAGAGCTACCAGCAGCGAGAGAAAAGCTGTGACGCCACACCCAGCCGGGATAAACCGGCTGAATCCGGATTATACTCAATAGTTTCGTCAAAGGTTTCGAAACAACGCAGATATTGCGCGCAGACTTTTTCACAAATGCAAGATTAGTTGGTAATCATTAAAAGTTGCTCTCTAGATTTGTACATTTTGTAAAAACATCTCCACTACTGGGGCATGGATCTCGTCCGGATTATGTTATTAAATAACATTTTAATTTCGTTTTGTTTCAATATTATTCTAGTTTGATTGATGGAATAATAATAATGATCTAGATTTTGAAATGGACACCTAGTTTGACTTGTAACGTTTATTAAGCCGCAGTATCTGCGCGACTTAGAATAAAACTATTTCATTTCATTTAATATTGCAGGCTAAAAACATTTTCACTGTAGGGCGTAGGCCTTCTCTTAGAGGCAGAGTATGTAATTAATCTTAACCTTAAGCTTAATCACCGCGGATCGGAAATTTTAAGCGGTGAGGTATGTAGATAGATCAAATGAATAATAGTTATTTGTTATACAAGAGTGCAAAGTTGCTTTTTAACCGCGTGTTCCATTTTGATGACCGAGCAAGCGAAGGATTCTAAAATTGAATCACGACCGCAGCGAGTGATTCAAAATTAGAATCCTGAGCGTTAGCGAGGGAATCAAAAGAGCACGAGGTGAAAAATCTTTGCACTCGAGTGCAACACGTAACTTTTCATTCCACCTCAGCGAGGAAATGACTAAATGCAAAAAAAAAACGTTTACAATCACAAGATAGGTACACTTTTATTTCAGTTTAGGTATTAATTACTACATTATTACAGGTAAGTATTACAGAATAATCTTTAAATTATAACAAAATAATACTAAGGTATAATTAAGAAAATTTTAAAGTAACTTTGCAACAGTTATTTAAATTGAGTGTAATATTTTTTTAATTCACAAACTTAGTGCACACGATGTTCTAAATTCAATTTACTTTATCCTCTAGAGAATAAAAACGGCTTTTCCACTCAGATATTGAAGATTAAAAATACTCTTTCCGAGATGGTGGGATGAAAAATAAATAACTTCTCATAGATATTCCTGTACGGGAACATTTGACCTAAATTTTCTACTCGATATAATATAATGTTTAGTCAATTAATAATGTTTTTTTTCGTTCGGACTTGCAAGTCTTGCGACTGGGACGTGACTCTTAAGACTTGCTCAAAACGAAACTAATGAGAAAGGTGAATATTGCGACAAATTCCAAATTGTGAAGTTATTATTATTAAATATGGTTGTTCGAAATAAATCACCAGTTCTACTTTTTACGTTAGTTTTGACTTTCAAAAGAACCTATTAAGAAGAAAACGTGTAGCATTTTTGATAGTCCTTAATAATTGTTAACGCATCTCATTTTATGTTAATTGTTACATATCGTGAGGAAACCTAAGTGTTTGAGATGTTCAACTTTCTCAGCGCTTGAAATTGCGCTAGGCATTCGTGGTGAAGCGCTCGTGGCCTAGTCGAACCGAGTGATTGGAATCAATCACTCGAGATAAGCAACAGCAGGCGCGGTCAGGTGCTGGATGGATAACCGTCCCGTTACTACCGCTAGTGGCATTTTTCCGAGCGCTTCCGTGCTTCGCAAGGCACGCTAAGCCGTGGGTGCCGGCTGTCATGTAATGTCAGCCGTTAAGCCATGTCAGAGGCCTTATGGGCGGCTTGATAACTTCTGACAGTAAAGCCCGCCACTGTCTTACAAGCCTCCACCAACCCGGACTTGGCCCCGTGGTGGAGTAAAGCCTAACCTTCCTGCAATGCAGGAAGAGACCCGTGCCCCAGCAGTGGGGACATACAGGGTTGCAATCGCATTCGTGGTGATTAAGCCCATACTCTATCTCTGAGAAAAAGCCTGTGTCCTGCAGTGAGACGTATACCAGGCTACGTAAAAAAATTTGCTAACGATTTCTATTCAAATATAGATAGAGAACACTTTCTTCTTCTTTTAAGAACATGGTAATAAAATTAGGTAGGTTGGAATTTCGCCACCGTCAATAACGTTATAATAGCTCAGTTGGGAAATTGCACGTTCTCGAAACCAATTCGGATCCTTGTTGTTAGGGCTCCGTACTTCAAAATAAAAAAAACGGAACCCTTATAGGATCATTGGTTGTCTCTCCGTCCGTTCGCCCATCCGACTGTCTGTCAAGTCCTTTTATCTCGGGAAAGCGTGAAGATATGAAATTAAAAGTAAAACCATAATATCTTCTTCTTCTTCTTCAGGCTATATTAGTCCACTGCTGGACATAGCCCTCCCCTAATGAGCGCAAGGTTGTGCCATCATTAGGGGGTAATGCCCATAATCCCCACGCTGGGCATGCGGGTTAGGGATCGCAGTTTAGTGGAACTGTACTGCAGGGGGTGTTGCTGCCCATCCCCCGGTTTGTATCCCTTAGTCGCCTTTTACGACACCCGCGGGAAAAATTTGGGTTGGTGCTATTCTCTAGGCCGACACCATACAGCCAACAACACTTTATTGTGCATAAAAAGGAAATTACAGAGATATTTCAAGAGTACAGACGGCGGTCTTATCACCAAAAGTGGTCTCTTCCAGACAACCTGTGGATAGACAGGAGCAATACATTGGAGAAGGAAGTAGATGTACAAACAAAACCAATTATTTCAGATTACATATCATGAGTATGTGCTTAATTAAGAATAATATGGAAAAAAAATCACTTATAATCGCTCCACGATACAGTAAATTAATTTAAGTGCCATACTAATTATTGATACGATTTATTTGCGTTTTAAAAAATATGTGGAAAATAAACTATGGTCACCTCGAAGGCCATGCCGGCCGTACTTTTAAAATAATATTTTTTTCTTTTTTCGTTCTCGATATCGGGAAGCCATATAAAAATAATGATCTAACTGATCTAACGACATATGTAAAACAATTAACTAATGCTTTGGCATTTAAAGTTATTAATGGCAATCATTGAATCTTATCATACGTGTAGGTGGTAACTGATTTACCTATTAGATTTAAGGGGACTTGAGAAAAGATGGTCAGAGTGGAGTTTTTTTTGCCGCTGCCTTTTTCTCCACTACACTACGGCCCGAAGGCAGCGGCTTTCACATTCATGTAACTTTGACATTCGGCAAACAGATTGTAACTTTTTTACGTTGAAATATATTGAATTGAATTAGGGATTCCATAGTAAAATCTACTAAAATGACTGCCTTAGGGGCAAAATTTTGTTTCACTTAGAGAGTGAGGCATCGACTTCGTGCTGAAATTCATGACAAAGCTTATCGAGAAGACAAAATGCTATACAGTAAAAAGGTGCCACGTGTAGGTTTTTCCAATATTACTGGTCGTTGTGTTTATCACTTTAAGCCATGTGGTGGGCCAAGCGTCACGAGCGCGTTCTAAAATAACACAGAAGTTCTTACGTAAGTGACTATTCTAGTCGACATTAAATCAGCACTACGACCGTGCTATCTATTCAGTAATGATGAATCTGGAATTAAAATGTAAAGCTGAAGTGCTGCCGCTAAACGCGAGGCACTCGGAAATCACCCTATTTGGTTTAGTTATCAACGGTGTCGAAAAATTAAAAAAATATGTGTATTATACAATTAATTTGGACATCATCACACTTAATTCTGACGTGAGTAGTGGTTTTAAATCGCATAAAAATCAGTCCAATCATAATCGACCTCTGTAACACAGCGGTAGCGCATCTGCCTACCATGCAAGAGGTCCCTGGTTCGAACCCCGGCTGGGGACAAAAAAAACGCCAGGTCTTGGATGTTTACATGATTGTGATGTCAGTGTTTCTGGTTCTTACGACACAGGGTTTCGTAGTGTGTGGCCAGAAGAAATGTATGTGCCTGTATGTAAATGTTATAGTATTTTCTAAGGTTAACACGAGCACTAGATATAATTAAAACTGTTACTATACGGATTTATGCTCGTTTATTAAATTTTTACAATATTCCTACGTTTCGGCACTTTTACAGGTGCCGTGGTCTCGGATGACTGAGGTGGTAGGCGTAATGCTTACAAAAAGACGCCTACCACCTCAGTCATCCGAGACCACGGCACCTGTAAAAGTGCCGAAACGTAGGAATATTGTAAAAATGTAATAAACGAGCATAAATCCGTATAGTAACAGATTTAATTATGTAAATGTTATGTTAATTGTATTTTGCGTGAATTAAGAACAAACAAATCTTCAGGTACGTGGACATGTTTGTTCACGTTATTATCAATCAATCAATCAATCAATCAATCAATCAATCAGCCTGTACTAACAAACTGTTGGACAGAGCCTCCCCGTGGCACGTCACTTGCCTCTGTTCTCTCCGTCACTGCTAGCAATATGCCTCAGTTAGTTGGTCCAGCGTGTTGAGACAATGCCATTAATTGTAAAGAAACGAGATTTCTTACTACGGTTTATCTTATGAGTTCCCGATATTTCGGCGTCGTTGAAGGCGCCTAAAAAAAGGAGACAATTGTCTCATTAAACAGCTCAATTTAGTATGGTTTGACAGATTATTTTGTCCTTGATCGCCTAGAGCATTTATTTCCAAAAAAAATTGTAAACAATCCTAATCGCGAATATGATAGGAAAAATATTTATTGCATCGTTAACCAGAACACCCGGAACGGCCGGTAAAGCTTAAATATAAAAAATGTCTATTTCCCTCGTTACGTCTGCCTTTCTGTCCTTCATATACTTAAACTACCTTAAAAAAGAAGTATGTTCTCAATTTGATGCGTAATTTCTTAAGTTGCAATGTTTTTTCATAACTTCGAGTTCGTTTTTTGTTCGTAGGACGGCTTTAATGTGTGCAATGAAATATATTGATCGATTCATCTCATTTCTAGTCGGTGAATATCTAATGAAGATTATTTAATTTCCGGATTCACTTACTTGATTTTTGGTCGGAAGAGATTAAGTTAACAGTGCCGAGTGAAAGTTTTAGTTGAAAATCCGATGAAGATTTTTGGAAATTGAAGACGTAACTGTCAATGGGCAGGAAGCAAAGGGTGATAATGATAAATATGAATTATATTTAAACGAAATTTTTATTCTGCTATATAAGCGAAAAGTAAAATAAAAAAGGAAAATAAAAACGAAACTAAACGTAAACCCTATTTTCTAATTTATATAAAATATTTGAGCCAGGTGAAATAACAAATAAATAAATAAATATTTATGGATATATTATACAGATCTCGTTAGCCCTATACTAAGTACAACTAAGTGACTTGTATGATAGGTGCTAACTCGACGATAGATTTGATACAATATATACATAGTTAATATCCAAGACCCTACGCAAACTAAAAATGTTATTTACTTAGTTTGACCCGGACTGGGACCTTCGGTTTTACAGTCAGCGTGCCAAACCGTTGCGCCACCGAGGCCGTCACTAAAAGCTGAAGACATGAAAACTAGCTCTGAAAATAGCTGAAGACATGAAAATTAAAAATGATGGAGAGTTACAAAATATTGGCGTTGGGCAGCGAGGTGCTTCTGAGCCAACTTGTAGTCATGCAGCGGTATCAAAGCAGAATTTTAAATTATTGTTATTGGGACCAGCGATAAAGTCCACTGTTGGTCGGCCGCATTCGCTTTGTTCACGAAACGAACAGTTTTCACAATATAGGCGTTGATCGGCGATGCTGTGCTCCCAAAATAATTAAAATAAGTACGTACATACTTGCGTGGAATATTGGAATTTAATTTTAAAGTACCGTTTAGTGGGTAGGAACATTCAAAAGCAGCAAACATTAATCTGTATTGTAAATTCTACTCAGTTTAAATTATGGGTAACTTTGTGACGAACTCAAAAATTTGCTTCTGTTAATACGAATAGGGGCTAATCAAGCTTAACTCTTATAGTACTTTTGATAGTTTCTTTAGAAACACCACGTTCGCTCCGCTTCCATTCTGCTGTTTGTACGTACACTTAAAACCAATCTGGTGTATTTTAGACCCAAAGTCCAACCAAAGAAAACAATCGAAGTTCCTTTTGTATGAAAAGTCTTTTGCGTGTATTTCCCTCGCTTCGTATGTGTGACCGCGTCCTAGCACCCTTCCTCTTCCCGCAACCCGCACCCCGATAGTCGTAGGTGGTATGATGAGGTTGGCGTTGGCCATACCTTCTGCGCCAAAGCTTGGCGCCAACAGTATCATATACAATGTGTCAGTAAAAGATAGACCACGTTCCTAGTAAAATTTAAAGCAAAATTGCAAGGTGTAATAACGGTTTATCCGTGGCTAAGAGGAAAATGTAAATAGGTGTGTAAGGAAAATGTGAATGAAAATGTAAATAAAGCGGTGGCAGCGCAGTCAGTAGAATGCTTGCCTCTCTCAAGAAGTTTGCAAGTTCAAACCACAACGTATGTAATGCAGCGATGACTTTCGTACTCGTAGGTAGATTTGTGAATTTGTAGTAGCAATACTACTCGATAACGGCGAAGGAATAGTACATTATTGCAAAGGCAGCGAAATAGGCAATTGCAGGTCGAGTATGAGTTTGAAGGCCGAGCCGCAGGCGAGGACTTCAATGATACGAGACTGGCAATTGCCATTTCGGCCGAGGCAAATATAGTGCTTTTCTTAAAAAATGCAAGGAAATAAAAAAGGGCCTTTTTCTTAAATCTGGTGGAGAGCAGTCAATGTCCATTTCATTTTCAGAATCATCGGAACTCATTTTAATTTATTATTAACCAAATAACAAGGAACTCCGCTTTATCGCCAATTTTTTTTTATACAGTTTGTGCCGAAAGGTAAACGCATATCTGTGGCTATCTATACAGCCACGAGAACATGAGTACGATAGATGAAAGAGTTCTAAATTCAAACAGCACACAGTTTCATACAACATTGCCGGTGCGCCCTTCGTTCCAAATTCAAAGAATGCGCCGGGAAGTGATTTTGGTTTTTTAGTCTACGTAAATATGATACTTCGCGTGTTCTTTATTCAAAAGTAGTAATATTTCCGCGCATGTTTAAGAAAAATAACGTAAACATATCTGAGTGCCTGAGGTGCTCATATAAGTCAGGTTGAAATTGCGTAGCCGCGGTTGGCACGCGTGGTGATTAATCCTAATACTCTCTCTCTAAGAGAAGCTCCGTGCCTTACATTGATGATTGATCCGACCGATTTCGGCCATGGCGACCACTTTGACCCCTAGGGGGTCACCATTATTAAGAGGGAAATGAGATATAGAGTTATGTAATTTCTTTGCCAACTTTGTGTTGCTAAATTATAAATTAAGGCATCACCGCTAACAACTGTCGTAACCCTGCACTCAAAGGTTTTGTTAACAATTAACTGAAAATTTATCAAGATGTTTTTTACAGATGTAAACGAAGTCTATTGAATGAAGCGGTGATAGCCGAGCGATAGCACGTCGGCTTCTTATTCGGGAGGTCGTGGCTTCGAACTCCGGCGCATGTACCTACCAATGACTTTGAAATGAAATGAAAAGGTTTTATACAAAGTACCGCAGAAGTAGTTGCAATCCAAACTAGGCGTCCATTTCAAAATCTAGATCATTTTAGAGAAAAAATGCACAAAAATACTCCAAACTTGGTCTTTTCAAAGTCTAAATAGGTTGAATTTGGAATTTTTATCCTCTAAATAGGTTTATAAAAAAAATAGTCATTATACAGTAACTTTCGATTTATTCACGTTGTCGTAGAAAACTTCGTGACACACATTTTTTTACTTGGTGACTGTAAGACTATGTTAGATCACCAAGAAGTTACTCATATTTACAACAATATCATCGGTCAAAGAAATTACTCATATTTAAAACAATAAAATCAGTCAAACAATGCTACAATGACTGATACTAATCTACCTCAAATTTTCAATCGATGAAATTTACAAGTACCTACTCGTACCTACTGAAATTAGGTACTTTATGATGACTTAAGTAAGTTTTTGTAAATTTTCATCTTCGAATTCCTAACTTCAATAATTCTCAATTGCATCGACTACCCGTCTTTATTTTCTGTCTGGTCTCCGTCTATGGTTGACTGGAAAAAATTGCTCTTAGTAGTAAAGCCGCCGCTTGTACTACATTATTATTATTATACTTTATTGCACATGAAACATTTTACATTTTCATATAACTTTTGTCACAGTAATTTCTGTGTCCAATAAAGACTGTTCTATCCATCTACTTTTTCAAAATCCCGAATTTTACTTATTACACAAATTGTGCAAACTCTGTGTTTTGTATTTCTGTGGGAAGGAAATACATAAATAACTTAATTTATTTTCGAAGCGCTCGTGGCCTAGTCGAACCGGGTGATTGCAATCAATCACTCGGAGTTAAGCAACACAGGCGCGGTCAGGTGCAGGATGGGTGACCGTCCCGTAACTACTAACTCCCGTAACTATTTTTCCGAGCGCCTACGTGCTTCGCAAGGCACGTTAATCCGTTGGTGCCGGCTGTCATGTAATAGCAGTCGTTAAGCCATGTCAGAGGCCTCAAGCGGCTTGATAACTTCTGACAGTAAGGCCCGCCACTGTCTTACAATCCTCCACCAACCCGGACTTGGCCCCCGTTGTGGAGTATGGCCTAACCTTCCTATGAAGCAGGAAGAGACCCGTGGCTCAGCAGTGAGGACACACAAGGGTTGCTATCTAATTTATTTCAAGGCAATTTTCTAAACCGAAAATCAAATAAGTAAGTATAAATGGGTGGCAGCAGCGCCCCCTGCAGTACAATTCCACCAAACTGCGATCCCCAACCCACATGCCCAGCGTGAGGATTATGGGCAACCCCCAATGATGGCACAACCTTGCGCTATGGCGCTCATTAGGGGAGGGCTATGTAGAGCAGTGGACTAAAATAGCCTTAAGAAGAAGAAGATTGCTAAAACTTCATAAAGGGACATAACTTAGTTTATGTTATGTTATGCAATTTTCTGCTAACACAATCCGAGTCTAAAGTCGGCTCCAAAACCCGTAGAGTGACTAAGAGACAAATAAAGAAATTATTCCGCTTCGTCACGAATATTGGCTAGAAGCGAAGTACTCGCATCCAATATTGACTCTTATGACTCACACGGCTTTTGGAACATGACTCCTTAATTACGTGATAAATTTACAGGTGGGTTCGTCGAAGTCACACGTCACCATACGTGGGTACAGTCAGTGGATGGCCAACCTGTACATTTTGTTCCAAGTTTCCCCGCTAAGTAGAATGGGAGAGGTGTTCCGTCCGTCCGTCCTAATGTCTATTTGTTAATTATCAAGTAGTTGTATATCACTGTTTTCAAATATAATTTAAGATCTTGAATATACGTGGTCTGCACAACAATTTTATGGAAGAACTTATGATCAAGAGACTATAATCAGTCAATAATAGGGGTTCCATCGTTTTTGTTTCATGCAAATTACATAGATCGTCTTTTGATGCATGTACAGAGAAAAATTTGAAAACCATACATAATCAAAGCATAAAACAATTACTCTTTCAAGTTCGGGAAAACTCGGAAAAAACTGCAAGACTTAATTCCTGAACTACTTGTAATATTAATAGTACCTAAGTGCCTACTTTGTACGGAAACCTCGGCTGACGAGTCCGACTTCCACTTGTCTGGTTTTTGGGTACATTTAGCACGAAGATGTGAGTCATTTAAAGACCATAAAACTGTAGCGCTTAAATGTCAGAATTCGCGACTTTCCGCTAGTACATTAATTGTCATTTTAACGCCATGAAATGAGCAACTCGCGCGTGTAAGAAGGATTGACTATATTCGGAACATCACGCTTTAGTCCAACAAAATCGCTTACGTTGGCATTGTGCCCTTAAAGCTGTTGTGGAATTTCAGCAAGTTTTTTTTCGCCCGGGGCCAGACGAGTCCCGGACAGATAGGCGAAAATTGGCACTGATTGGGTCTCTCGCGACGGATATCGCAGAAGTAATCGGCTAACCCGGAGATGGCAGGACGATCTCTCAAACTCTTTACTCGGATGGGAGAGGATTGCTCAAGGAACGAAGAAGTGGAAGATAGGGGAGGCCTTTGTCCAGCAGCGGGACACAAAACAAGTTAACTAAAAAAAATATTTCCTCTGAAATATTTCCTCAGTCTCATTTCGCAATGCTCGTTAACACAAGTTTTGCACCCTATCTAAACTCAAGTTTCTTTTTCGAGCCTGCGATATTTGAATAGCAAAGCTGTGGCCATTTTGAGTTGAAATTGCTAATACAATTATGACAGGCACTGTTTTCAATCAAGCCTCAACAAAATCATTGTTTAAAGTGGTGGTGGTACCTACAGAAAAGTAAATTGAAGCTGTCGATTAAAAGCGTTCCTTGATGACGTAATCCCAACATTAATTAGGGGAATGAGTCAGAAAGCTATGCTAATATATATACAGTCAAGAGTTTATCGTACCTTAGACGATCTAAGGTAGGTAGAGGTGGTTTTTTATTAAATATTTCAAATACAAAAATATAGGTGTGCCTATATTTTTACAAAATTTTAGCTACCTATTTGAATTAGGGCAGTAAGTTGAACTCTTTCTATATATCGGAAAACATTTTAAGGAGACCAAAATACAACTTTTGTAATAATTATAAACTGGTTACACAAATTTTTGAATATTCGGTGCAGTCAGCAAGAACCGTGCCGTTTCTCACACATATTAAAAAGAAGGTTCTCAGTTCGTCATCCTCTTTCTTTTTTTTATGTATGCTCCCCGAAGGTACCTACTCGAAGACGCGTGAATCGATTTGGGAAATTCGATTTCGAATGGGTAGACTTCTCAGGTGCTCTCATAGTCACCAAATAAGGGTCTGATGGTGAGATTATGAGATCCTAGAGAGATCGAGAGAATTCTACCAATTTTATGTTAAAAAATACAAATTGTAAAATTTTATTGTATATTTTTTTATTATCAATCTGATATTATTATTAATGTTTCATGATTATTACTTATAATAATAACATTTTCTGCACTATTTTTAATTCCAGGATAGGTAGTACGATGTAACGAGTCTTAAATTTCAAATGTCAAAAGTCTCGAATTTCCAATACGGCCAATATAATAACTGTCAAATTCTGAGATTTGACAATTATTATCACAGCGCCACTAAACGTCTCGTGCCGTCATACTACTCTTGCAGGTACCCTCTCTAATTTTTTAAATTGTTTGACATGCTATTACATTTTTTATATTATGTAATAATGTTGTTTTATTTTAATGACCGATTTATATTGTCGTTTGTTTCATATTTAATTTTATTGTTATATATAAGTGGTTGCCATCTACTAATTTAATAAGGCAAAACTTGTTGGACGAAATGTAAAAAAACTCTCGTTGTAAAAAAGTAAAATAATTTAAGTCCATGATCCTAGGGCTTTGACGGTTGCAGAAAGGCTGCATAGAGCGTCATACTGCTGCAAAAGTAAGCTTTCTGCTTTAAGATTCAACAAGCGCCCCCGTTAGGGCTCTAGCGGTTGCTGGGGAGTTGGATAGAGACCTGTGCCGCTAAAAGAGTTAATTTCCTCTTTTGGGGTCCATAAAGCGCGCCCATAGGGATCTAGCGGTTGCTGGAGAGTTGGATAGAGACCTGTGCCGCTACAAAAGTTAGCTTTCGCTTTTAGGGTGAATAAAGCGCGCCTATAGGGATCTAGCGGTTGCTGGAGAGTTGGATAGAGACCTGTGCCGCTGCAAGCGTTAGCTTTCTCTTTTAGGGTGAATAAAGCCCGCCCATAGGGATCTAGCGGTTGCTGGAGAGTTGGATAGAGACCTGTGCCGCTGCAAGAGTTAGCTTTCTCTTTTAGGGTCCATAAAGCGCGCCCATAGGGATCTAGCGGTTGCTGGAGAGTTGGATAGAAACCTGTGCCGCTGCTAGAGTTAGCTTTCTTCTTGAGGAACCATCACGCACCCCAATATGCGCCCCCTTGCTATTGCTATAATATTAATACTTTTCTACATATATAATTTATATAATTACTACACATATAATCACATGCCCGTATTTTTACTTATACTCATGTAAGTAAAAGTACGTGTAAGCGGAGTGGAATGATTGTCAAATTCATCTTTAGTATAGAGCAACCTTTGGAAGCACTTTAATCTTATATAGAAGATTTTTAGTTTCCAGAACTAGGATATTTTTTTAAGGCCGCCAATTGTACCTCTTCTTTTGTAAATGTTGTCTCTGTTATTATTTTCTGGTGTGTATAATAAAGAATATTCTTACCTTATCTTATCTTATATTTTGTCAATTTTTTTATGAAATAAACAGATACATTTAAGTTTTTTAATAGCGTTTTAGCGATTTCTGGAGGGCTGCATAGCGCGCTCTACAGCTGTAAGAGTTAACTTTTCACTTTGTGTAACGTTTATCAATATTTTGGAACCAAAATATGACAGTTGGTTGCGTTTGCACAGTCGACGTTTGATCAATCTTTATATGATAGCATATAGGCACAAGGTGAAAACAGGAAGTTCGATTCAAACTAGCCGCAAGCTTAAAACGTAACTGAATGGAGTGCATGAATGTAAAGGTTGATGTGCTGTCGACCAATGTAAGCCAATTGAAATCGCGTGGTCTGACCTCCGGGCTGACTGCATGAGGACAGAGGGAGAGAGACAATTTTAATTAAGGCTAACCCGCTTCTTGTCTTTAAAAAAGGTTCCTTAATTTAATTAGTTTCGCAACTGGCGGTAGGGACACGAGTTGGCATGTGGGACGGAAATGGTAGGTACTTGTATAAATTCTTTACTACCTACAAACAGACGTAATTAATTCACGAGTGTGTATTCGATTAACTGGGTTGGGGGTTATAATTTTATTTTGAGACGCGAAGAGATTTTCGTGTACGTAATACGTACTTAGCGGTGTTGCCAGGCAGCATCAAATGTATAATATCCGACATATAACTTGAATAAAAACCCACGGAGTCTTCACGGAATCCACGGAGAATTTTTTATTGTTGGTTGTATTCACTGAACGCTGTAGAATTCTAAGCCACGTCCTCCGCAATTATTCCGTCAATCGTAACGTCCGTGTGAAGTCATTTGTACAAATTATTTGTTGGGCACTATAGTTACCTAAGTAAACAGTTACGTCAGCATCGTTGCAGTTGACAAACCTTACTTACTGTCTAGTGACTGATAAATTATGAAGTAAGAAGGAAAGCAAGTAAACATATATGTCAACATCGTGGCAGTTGACAGATCATTATCATTGTCTAGTGACTGATAAATTATGAAGTAAGAAGGAAAGCAAGTAAACAGATAGGTCAACATCGTGGCAGTTGACAGATCATTATCATTGTCTAGTGACTGATAGAATATGAAGCAATAAGGAAATCCGGTAAACACATACGTCAGCATAGTGGTAGTTGACAGACCATTATCATTGTCTAGTGACTGATACATTATGAAGCAAGAAGGAAAGAAAGTAAACAGATACGACAGCATCGTGGCAGTTGGCAGACGTTACTCACTGTCTAGTGACTGATACATTATGAAGCAATAGTGACTGATACATTATGAAGGGTTGTGTGGAAGAAATTACTTTTAGTAATAAGACCGCCAATTGTACCTTAATCTGTATCTTCTTATTTTCTAAATTGTAATTCCTGGTGTGCAATAAAGTATATTCATTTCATTTCATTTCAATAGAAGGAAAGAAAGTAAACAGATACGACAGCATCGTGGCAGTCGACAGACGTTACTCACTGTCTAGTGACTGATACATTATGAAGTAAGAAGGAAAGAAAGTAAACAGATACGACAGCATCGTGGCAGTCGACAGACGTTACTCACTGTCTAGTGACTGATACATTATGAAGCAAGAAGGAAAGAAAGTAAACAGATATGTCAACATTTTGGCAGTTGACAGACCTTTATCACTGTCTGTAACTGATAGAATATGAAGCAACAAAAAGGAAAGCTAGTAAATAAATACATCAGCATCGGCTGGCCGGCAGTCTAGTGACTGATAAATGAAGCATGAAAAGAGACAAATATCAGCATCGTTGTAGTTGACAGCAATTAGTCACTGTCTACTTTTCCGAGAGCCTAGTTTAGTCTAGTCTAGAGAAAAGATATACAAAGTAATATGGATTATGAAATCCACATTGTACATTGAAATCCAAATCTGCTTATCCTATTAAATATTGTTGTCTTCTAAAATCACGTGTTGACAAGACCATAGCCGATTACGAGTAAATAAGGTATTATGGTAAGTATGATAGGTATCAACCCTTTTAATTATGTCCTCACTGCTAGGGCACGGGTCTCTTCCTCCATCGCAGGAAGGTTAGGCCATACTCCACCACGGGGGCCAAGTCCGGGTTGGTGGAGGATAGTAAGACAGTGGCAGGCCTTACTATCAGAAGTTATCAAGCCGCCCATAACGCCTCTGACATGGCTTAACGACTGCCATTACATGACAACCGGCACGAACGGCTTAACGTATCTTGCGAAGCACGAAAGCGCTCGGAAAAAATGCTACAGTCGTTGGACGGTCACCCATCCTGCACCTGACTGCGCCTGTTGTTGCTGAACCAAGTGATTGATTCCAATGACTCGGTTCGACTAGGCCATAAGCGCTTCGAGCCGTGGGACGTACATAGTATATTTTTATAAAATCTTTTCTATGTAAGGTACTTACTAGAGATATATTTATATATTTATATTATTATTATGTGATAACATTTATGTGGCTGGGTAACGTTTTAATTATTTAATGGGTTGTAGTCGTTAACTATTCAATTTAATTACTACGTACGATTTATTACATAGCAATTAAAACTTGAAACATTAGTGATTTCCTCATGTACTTATAATAATTTATGTGTCTACTTTATTAAACCAACGGAAGAGTTTAATTTTGATAACATCAACAGTCAAGCAGAAAAGTCAGTTTCGTAAGTAAATAAAATTAATTCTGAGATAGAGATAGTACGTAATTAATTTAAAAACCTATTTAGAGGCTAAATAATTGTGATTAATTGTGCTTACCATTATTTTCTATATCTTTGAAATCTCACTAAATACGATTAATAAATAAATGTCTGTGTGCAATAAAATCTAATACTTATCTCGTGTCACAGTGTTTGTAATCAAACTCGTATGAAGCGCGTTCACCTATTTTTATGAAGTTTTTGTATATATTTGAACAAATATCGTAGGTTAATTCTGGAAAAATAACGATTGCGGGGTAATAACTACAATAATAAATAATATAATAAAAGCGTCACATCTTTGAGTCACCCTTGCCACAATGCCTGAAGACCAAGGTATTCAATCAATGCGTCCTGCCGGTCATGACATACGGAGCCGAGCCGTGGAACCTGACAGGGAAACTAGCCCACCGATTGGATGTTACTCAGCGAGCTATGGCAAGGTGAATGCTCGGAGTCTCGTTAATGGACAAAGTCCGAAAGTCACTGACGACGACCTGAAAAAAGTGGCTGGTGGTGACTGGATGGCGAAAATGGGAGATCGGGTCTTGTGGCCACCCTGGGGGAACCTTATGTCCAGCAGTGGACTGCAATAGGCTGAAATGGAATATAATAATAGCTGGTATAATAATAATTATCATTACTTGCGTTTGCCCAGAACATAGCAGCCAACTGCCTAAATAGTAATTATCAACAAATGCAATAGCTGTTCCTTTTATATAATATTGTCAATCAATAGACACCGTTTTTAAAGGCGATTAGATTGTTTTAAATGTCTGTATAGAAATATTAAAACGTGTTATCAGTGACGTAGCTTGGGTGCCAGCCGAACGGGTGGAAGAAGATTTTGCCGCCCTATTTTTTAGATACCTTTTCAGGGCTTCCCACGGATATGTCACATGGAGGGAAAGCACTTTGAATATTATAGACCTAATATTATAATTAAGAATTTTATTAAGAAGCGCTCGTGGCTTAGGCGAACCGAGTTATTGGAATCAATCACTTGGTTAAGCAACAACAGGCGTGGTTAGGTACGGGATGGGTGAGCGTCCCGTGACTACCGCTAGTGGTATTTTTCCGAGCGCTTCCGTGCTTCACAAGGCACGTTAAGCCGTTGGTGCCGGCTGTTATATAATGACAGTCGTTAAGCCATATGTCAGAGGCTTTATGGGCGGCTTGATAACTTCTGACAGTAAGGCCCACCACTGTCTTACAATCCTCCACCAACCCGGACTTGGCCCCCGTGGTGGAGTATGGCCTAACCTTCCTGCGTTTCAGGGAGAGACCCATGCCCCAGCAATGGGGACATACAAGGGTTGATAACGAAGAATATTATGGAACATGTTACTGAAAGAAGACATTACTTTAATTTAAAAACAATATAAACTACATTCTTAGATTTTCAAACAATTACATTGTTGAACCGGGAATCGGTAGGTACATGGGAAAAAATACCCTGTAGTTTTACCATACCGGTCGAAAGGCTTGATCATAAGGATATATTTTTTGCTAAGTATAGTGACATAAATAAAAGGAAGAACATGAATTTTAACATTTGATAATTATGTAATGTTGTTCAGAAAAATTAAAAGTGGACATGGCCGTAAGGACATACAACTGACATTACAATTTTAAAGTAGGTACCTATTATTAATGCATCAGTACTCACTTGAGAAGTGCGCATCATTTCCATATTATAATTTAAGTGCATGCAATGATAAAGAGATCCGTAATTAGTAGGTACGTGGTTGTATGTAACAAATCGAGTTTCTGTTCAATGAAGTTGTGCCGTATCCTGAATCTGCCGAAAGACGCGTCAATTATTTTGACCATCACAATGTTAAGTTTGTAAAAGACCATCACTTGTAAAGAAATAATTAAAAAATGTGATCGATTTTTAAACTTTTATTCTTTTGTGTCTGTGATTATTATTTTAGGATTTTTACAAAGTTTACGCGAAAGATATCCTGATAGAAATACATCATTACGATTTATTATGAAACGCTTTGTGAATAATCTCATAAATTTAGGACGCTTCGATCATCGCTTACCGCAACCGCGGCATCAAATGACATGCACTGACAATGAACTCGACATTTTGATATACTTTGATTAAAATCCCAAAAGTTCAGAGAGGGAAGGTGAAGAAGAAATTGGAATTTGGAAACGCAAAATACACCGTGTACTGAAAAGATACAAATTCAAAACTTACATTGAAGGGTAATTAGTAAAAAATTAAGGCCGTGTAAGATGACTTATTTTTTGCGATAAAATCGAGAGGCTCAGTATTTTATGAATAATATTATCTGGTCAGACGAGACAAACTTTAGCAGTAATTATATCTACAACCAACACAAATATCACATTTGGTCTAGAGAGAAACGCGCAAGACTAATAATCAAGTACATTTTTCGTTGAACTGTTGGTCCATGGATACCAACAACTGAACGAAAAATCGAACGATTGTAAGAAACCGGGTCCCCTTATTACATTTTTAGTAAGGGCATCTGAATACGGAAAGTTATATAGAAATACTTAAGATTAAAAAAAAATTATAAAAAAAAAAATCTGGTTGCAGAACGACGAAACCTTACTTTTCAGTAACATGGTATTCTGCTGGCTCATAACAATCACAGAACAAGGACTATATGAATGTACACTTTCTTTCCTATATTAAGACAAATGGACTAATAAAATGGCCGCCCAGATCACCATTTTTATAGGGTTATTTAAAAGATGTAGTTAACAAAATCTTAACAAAAAAGAATTTAGACGAATTATTTTAAATATCCACCACCAAAATCAACTGGGAGCGAAATAATTGAAATAGCGCCAATTTGTATTGAATAGAATTAGTCTCAGTCAAGTGATTTTGAATTAAAAATATTAAAATTCATAGGCTTCCTTTTATTAAAGAAATTTTCTGACACTGTGATTTAAAAAAAAATACTTTACAATGAAGCCTTTCGATGGGTGTGATAATTCTACGGGATATTTTTTTTCTCGTGAAGCGGGGTCGATTCGTGGTTCAACCAGGTAATTATTTAAAAATCTATGAATGCATTTTAAATTATTTTTAAAATTAAAATAAGGTATTCTTTCACATATGTAATGTATAATGCAAATGTTTCAAAAATCGTTAAAATAGTTTATAGGAGCATACTGCAGTAGCTACCTATAGACCTACGATTAGGCCACCGCAGTAATGAGTTACCGTTATTATGGAGCGACTGTAACATCTCAATATTGTCAGGCTGTTATGTTTTAAAATGCAACCCAAAAAAATATTTATATCTAATGACATAATGTTAGTTCTTTCCTACGCCACGTTGGTACAAGCTACTTGAAATACTAATCCTGCGCCTGAGTCCTGAGACTACGTTTTTCAGGATATATATATAGCCCTATATAGGTGACTCCCCGATTTCGAGATATATGATATATGTACGACAAAAATATGCTATAAGTATGGTTTAAATATTTACAAGATGTTATTATTAATTATTTATTGAGACTTTTGCCGCCCCCTAAAAGTGCTGCCTGGAGCCGACCGCCCCCGGCGCCCCCACTTCGTTACGCCAATTTTACGTTTCGTGTTACTGAAATAACGCAAAACATATAGTTTCTTTGATACCGATATTTAAACCAATGCCTAGAAGAAATAAATGTTATTAGTAAGATTTTATTGTTTTTTCATGCAAATTGACGACGTGAAATTTCAAGATGTATTATAAAACTAACAAAGAAATTACTGTAGTCTTGCTCGAAAGAAGTGGTTTAATTTATTTACCGACATTGAAGAAGCGGTTTTCAGACTATGCTTTATTTTAATAACTCGTTGTGTGGCTTAAGCTATGTGACTAAATCTACAACAATAAGGAGTATCATTTCTCGGCAAAATAAAGTTGTTTCACTGCAAAGGAAGGCCGCACAATGGGCAGGCTTTGTGTTGGCCGAGAAAGCGCAACAGTTTTCATTCCACTATTTTTATGGTTCACGTTTCTTGGCTCCCCGCGCGAAAGCTCATTTCCCATCTCCTTAGACCTAAATGAGAACTTTTTCTGGGTAATATTTCGAACACGTATACCTACTAAGCAATAAATTACTCTAGCTATAAAACTGAAGCAGTGTGAATACAAATTAAACTGAAGCATATTTCTCTTGCTGCATGACAATATTTTCCTTTGTCTCCTTCCAGTCAGCGATTATTTTGAGAACATCTAATAGGAATATTATTTTCTCACTCACCAATCATTCTAGCTCGACGACGACTTAGGGAATCCTCACTGTGTTATGTAATAGTTTTAAAAGTTTCTTTATAACGCGCAATTTACCGTCGGGGGAAAATTAAAAGGGTTGTCAAATTAAACAAAGAACTATTCGAGCTTTCGCGGCGAGAAAATTGCTTTCTACTTATTAGTTACTCCACCAATAGAGACTGAGAGAAAATAAGAGGACTAGAAGCGAGGGCGGAGACAGTACTACTCCAGCCAGGGGTTGTAATACGACTGAACCCTGAACTGCGACCGGGAAGGTTTATCCCATTATCAAATATTCCCGAGAGCCCCGCGAAAGCTGAAAAGCCTTATTTCCAAACAGTGCCACCTATGTTCGCAACTTGTAACCACTTGTAAACGCTTTTCCTTGAGGGCCATCTATGGAAATTTTCCGGAACTTTTTTAAAAGAAGTTGCTCACTTGGCTTGTGTTATCAGCCTAACTGTTTATGTTGCTTTCCATTGCCCCCGACAGATGGCAGGCAAAGTTATAATTTTATCCACTTTACTGTTTCTACACATAGTACGAAAAACAAATGTAAAGTAATAATAATTTAAAGAGCATTTAACAAAATTCTATCCAATTGGTATAGAGAACCTGTTATACAAATCTCAAACTCATTGGAGAGGCTTTACTCAAAGATAAATAATATTTTTATAGATTTTTCTCTACAAATAATACTTACTTACGTATACTTACTTTTGTCTATTAATATTCGTATTTGCACCGGGTACACGTAGGTATCTATTTCTCCTTGGCAAATTCTCCAATTTGAGGTTGTCTGGAAGAAAATGCTGTTAGCAATAAGGCCACCAATTGTATTTTATCTTTTGTATCTGCGGTTTCTGTAACTATTTTTCAGGAATACAATAAAGAATGTTCTTATCTTATCTTAATTCTAATCTATAATATAAAAATGAATCGCTAAATGTGTTGGTAAGCGCATATCTCGAGAGCGGCTGAACCGATTTAGCTAATTCTTTTTTTAGAATATTCCTTGAAGTACGAGGATGGTTCTTACGAAGATAAAAATAAAAAAAAAAATAAAGAATCGACTGTTAGGCGGTACGAAGTTCGCTGGGTCAGCTAGTATAGAATAAATATTCTAGACATGTGGTACAAAAATACTTCATACCAACTGCCGGTAATTTGTGACCTCACAAGGCTACTACCGCCGTTCTTATAATGTACCTACATAATAAAGCGTAAAATACGCATGCTCCACAACATTTTATTAACTAGCTGTTACCCGCGGTTCATTAGGGAAAATAAATTTTGTACTAACAGTAAAATATATTTCCCGCAGTAAAACGTAGCCCATGTGTTAATCCTGGTGTCAGCTAACTCCATACCAAATTTTATTAAAATTCGTTTAGACGTGAGGAAGTAACATACGCACTCACAAACTTTCGCCTTTATCGTGATGTGATCACTATCACATCGCGACACACTTGGCGTGATGTAATTAGTGTGATAAAATATTTTGACTTTGATTTTATGTTCGTCCTCATAATACCAGACATCTTAAAAATTCTCAGATTGATGATTTATGACTATGAGTTAGTATTATATTTTGCAATATTCATTTAAATTACATGCTTCAAAGGGTCATATTGATATATATATTAGGTACATACTTAATTAAAGATAAGGATTAATGCTGCATTGCTTAAAATCACTTATTCACAAATTGTCACAAATTATCACAAATTGTCTTTAGCACGGGTCAGTGCATTAAAAATAAAAATAGTATAAAATCACTTCCTAAATAAGAAAAAAATTGCCCGTAAAATGTAAAGGATAGAAAATGGTTATTGTGGGTTATTCTTAAGTGATAGACATATACCATCACGGACTTTTTTATTGATCTTTTTAAGGTATACAATAATGTAGTGCATTATTTTCATTTATCTCGTGGGGTTCAGCAAGCGTTTGCAAAGCGACATTACATTAAATTAGAAACCTCTAAATATCAGTGTTTCTCTATAATATTGTGCATACATATAAACCTTCCTCTTGAATCTCTCCAAGGTTTGCTGGCAGAAATCTTTTAAAGAGATAAGGTCGTCTTTGTACGTGTTATTTCTTATGTAATGTCTTATTTAATGTTTTGTGTGCAATAAAGTATTATATTACTATTAAAAAAAACTCTTCAAAATCCGTTGCGTAATTTTAAAGATTTATAGACAGCGACAGCGACTTTGTTTTATACTAGTGATAGTGATTTAGTAAAATCACAAAGGAAAAATATAGTCTTATTGCGTATAACTAAGTCTAAAAATGCTGTGTATACCTTTAATTGGCATAATCGCTAGCCCTAAGTCACTTTTAGTATAAGCTTTATCATGTTTGCGTGCTTGCTGTTGGTGTACCTAATGAATAAAATAAAAATAAAGACTATCTCTTTTGGAAAATACACAGAATTACATGAAAACACTATAATTCTATGCTGAAGGAGACTTCAGATTGTCAGCGTTCGTATCGAATTTAAATTGACAAACGACAATCTTATTGCACAGCCTGAAAAAAAAAGGCTTACAACCTATGAATACTAGCTTTTGCCGGCGACTTCGTTCACGTGGACTTTACTTGATACGTAGTCCTAAATAAATAAAGTATGCTTTTAGCGCAAGTGAAACATATATTACAGAAAAAATGTTTTGTTTTATTACGCAAGTGAAACGTAATTGTTCTTAGTGTTAACCACGTATTTTGTGCTCAATAAAGTAAAATTAAAAGAGGTTTTCATGTAGTCTGTATAATTATGCTTGTCCCACTGCTGGGCAAAGTCCTCTCCTTTCAGACCAAGATTTTCGCTCATTTCCCACCACTGCGGCAAGAATTTTGTCGAGATCATCCCATCATCGTCATCGCCAAATATGAGGGGATGGTGTGTTCGAAACACCAACTCCTCTGCACTACTTCAAGGACCTATCAATCCTACTGGAAGTGTATGCTATCTGTTATCAGCTCGAGGATTGAATGGAAAGAAACGCACGGTGAAGATAACAAATACTGAGGATACTTTATTTAACTAAGTAATCATGTTTATCTTAACCTATACACACTGAGTTCCTAATATCTAAATGGCTCTATGCCTTACTGGTTTTATCACAATTATACACTATTCCCGAATCCCTAGCACATTGACCTGGGGAGGTAAATACCAGAGCCCTGAAAGGTGCAAGTTTCTGAAAGCCCAACGATGGGGCGGTACGCTGGGTGGCGAGCGTGGACCGGAGCCCCCGTTTGCGATAGCCGCCGCGCGGTACCCACTCGGTGGCAAGTCTCCCCCACAACAGAACTCGTAAGGATGATGCAAGAAATCAATTTGGCAAGCTTTCAGGTTGGACTCTAAATGAATAAATCTAAAAAGTGGACGGTCAGGTAATACAATATGTCGACGTTATTTACTTTTACGATTTATGACATTTACTTGGGCCAGTTAGTAAGCCTTGAAAATCGGCAGGGTAAAGCAGGATCGCCTACTGCTCCATGAAAGATCTTATGAAGAGCAACCCACTCCAACTCCTTCCACTTAATCTGAAACGGACACTTGTCTACATTTTATATTCTTCTTACTTATAAGTACCTTACTTTGCAGTTAGGTTTTACATCGGAATGATATCGCTGTACCCAAATGATTATAAAAAGAGTATAATCATTTGGGTACAGCGATATCATTCCGATGTAAAACCTAACTGCAAAGTAAGGTACTTGGGGCTGCAAGTGATGCAAATTGTCTGATGCATCAGCCAGATCTTGCTGACTGTACGTAATATAGAGAGTATTGTAAAGAGGTTCGAAATTTCGCTGATTGCCGGCACTTGCCTATTAGCTCAGTTGCCCATTAGCGCTGGCACGGTTAACCAGCGGTCGCGGGTTCGGCCCCGTCCCGGCATGGGTGGAATTGTTAGCCTCTAACTAGGTTTTTAAAATTGTCGACATTTTATTTTATTGTTTATTGGAAAACCAAAAAACCAACAGCTTATACACGAGGCATTTTTACATAGAATAAGATGAATTAGATAAATAAGACTTTCGTAAGCACTACACAATATTAACCTAATTCTGGATTCACTTACTTGACATTCATTAATAAACATTTTGTTTTTAAAATGATTAAAAATAATTTAATTGAATTGATGAAAGTGAATTCGGAGTTAAGATAAGATAAGAATATTCTTTATTGTACACTGGAAAAACAACAAATACAAAACAATTGCAAATATACATAGCACAATTGGCGGCCTTATTCCTAAAAGCAATTTCTTCCATACAACCTTACGATGGAAAGTTGCTGAAGGAAATTAGCAAGACGGGTAGCCAGTGCAAGGTTGAATATTGATACATACTTATAATTAATAATAATACACTTACATACCGTTACTTATATAAACGTATAATTTATTATAAACATAAATATATATATATCTTATAAAAAAGTTCTACAAAAGACAAGGAAAGTAATAACCTACACACAAGAGGACAAAATTTTAATGACTATACTAATAAATAAAGATCACGAACTCTGCTTTTATAGACAGCTGGGGAAGGAGAGGAGACCGGCAGTTTATTCCACAGTCGGGCGGCCCTTACCGCAAATGAGTTGCCCAAGAACCTCGTAGAGTGATTTGGCGTCTTCAGCATCAGAGTCAGGTCAGACCGCAGTGCCCGGCTATGGGAAACGCTGAGTTAAACAAAGCGCTCTTTGAGATAAGTCGGAGAGGCTGGATTGAACAGTACTGAATAAAGAAGTGAGAGGATGTGAGCATTCCTACGAGAACGAATGGAGAGCCACTTGAGCTTAGTGTGGTATTCGGGCACATGGTCATATTTGCGCAATCCAAATATGAACCTTATAGCGAAGTTTAACGTTTCGAACGGATAATACCTTTGAAATGAAATGAAAAGGTTTTATTCAAAGTAGCGCAGACACTGCGGCTTAGTTAACGTTCCAATTGAAACTGGGTGTCCATTTCAAAATCTAGATCATTTCGGAGGATACTTCAAACTTAGTATTTTCAAACTCCTTAACTAACAGAGTTTACATAATTAATATAAAACATAGAACTCATGCATTGTACTGGCTTTAATTCCAGACATCATACCTTTTTTGCATAGAGTGTACTTAATACATTTTTTGAGCCGCGAACTCGCAAACGGTGAATGTGCACACCGTGAAACCTGAGTTTTTGAGGTCATCAACTACCTCGCTTGAAATTGCCAATCCGCGGTGGGCACGCGTGGTGATTAAACCCATACTCTATCTCTCTCTCCCTCTAAATAAGGTATGTGCCCTGAAGTACTACATACATACGCCTCTTACGCAATAAAACATCATCTCAAACTGCTTTTGTGCAAGGTAGTTCGAGAAAATTTGCACCTGCAGCCAATTAATCTTCCCTAATGACCAGTTCGAGCTTCTAATTGTCGGATCCCTTCGTATGAAATGTATTAGCTCCACTCGCGTTACTGTACAAGATCTATGGTAATTATCTCCTACGTAGAATTACCTCTCTATATTTGAGCATCAGGAAAGTAGTATCTTTAAGGGCCCGTATGAAGCCAACAGCCCACAATTTCAAACAACTGATTCATATTGATTTCATTGACGAATATCTTTGATTTAGATACTTAGATAGTATTATGCTTTATTTTACATAGAAATTACAGTAGCGAGAAATCATATAAAAATATAGAACGATTAGCGCCCCTTATTACTTAAGCAATTACTCCCAGGCAACCATAGACAAAGACTAGAAAGAAATTAGATGACAATTAATATATGGTAAAACATTTTTTATTCGACGTTTGCCAATTTTTTTGTAGTTAATGTTTTCATCAGGGAGGCTGGTGAGCCAGGTGCTCGATAAAATGTCTTTAAACTGTTCTTGTTCCTCAACAATCAGTGTTCTCTATCTAACGTGATGTGTACTGTTACATCACGTTAGATAGAGAACACTTTATTGTACATAAAACTGGAAATTACACAGATATTTCTTAACCGAAGAGTACAAACGGCGGCCTTATCACTTAAAGTGATCTATTCCAGACCACCTTTGGTAGGACTGGAGTGATATATTTGTGAAGGAAGTAGATGTACAACAAGATTATTACAAAGCTATAAATGAATACAAGCCTAAACAACAGTGTACATGTATTAATCAACAGATAAATACATATAGTTAAGAACAATTCACAGTATTAAAAAATATATATTATTATATAAACACATAAACACTTAAAAACATATACACATTGAAAGGACATAAAAAACACAAACAACAACAACAGATCAATATTACAGATTACTAAAGGAAGGCCAATGAGGCGAGATAAAGAATGTAAACAAACGGGCCGTTACTGAGTTACATTGCGATAGTGAGCGATTATTATCTCTGTCCTTGTCACACGTATGCGGTAATGGCGTCATTTGATCGACGACAGCTGTTGTTGCGTATTTCGTGGTACAGGAAAACTTTCAGTACGGCAGTTGTCAACATTTGGTGTCATCCACTATTTTGTGAACTATAACAGTTCATTCCTGTTTAGATTGCGTTTGAAGTGATACGTATTTTTTCGTTTCCGTATTTACTAAGTTTATTGTGTTTATTAATCCGTTACCGTTAGTTTTCTTGTTGATTTTTGCTGTTATTGTAATTAGTTGTAGGTTTTAATTATACAATCACAGCCTGGCGGCTCTAGACAGCCTAGGACTCTTCCGGTGAATCATGTTTGACTAATACAGACGACAGCGATTAGAATAAAGAATCCGAAATTTGTATAACTATAATTTATTCAAATAAAAATGTTTAGAACCCCTGAAACTTTGTTTACATTCTTTATCTCGTCTCATTGGCCTTCCTTTACAGTGTTACAACAGTATACTAGCGAGATAAAACTTCTTTACTTTAAGTTACTAAATATACATAGCCTTACATACTTAGCCATACATAGCCTTAAAAATGGGAAGAGCTTTCCGCACCTCCACCGGTAAGGCATTCCATAATCGGACTGCCTGCACAGTGAAGGAACAGCTAAGCCAGGAGACATTAGGTACAGGTACATTAAATCACAGACAGGCAGAGACCAAGGTCTGCTACTTGCCACGATCTTGACAGACCTCTTCCGCTTCATCAGCATTAATTAGTAAATTTTTCTTTTTATTTTGCTCTCTGCATCTTCATGAAATCATGGTTGTAATTCTATTTTTGTGGTCGTGCAATAAAGTGTTCTCTATCTATCTATCCCCGTATACTATTAATAGCTGTGAGTTATTTTTAGGGTTCCGTAGTCAGTAGGACCCTTCTAGTTTTGTCATGTCCGTCGTCTGTCTGTTTTATCTCAGCTCAGAGACAAAAATATAAAATTAAAATGTTAAAAAAAATTTAGTGTACCTACGTGCACCTAAATTAGGGATGCAATTGTTAGGTCTTCTGCTCCATAGGATAGGGTATCGTTTATTTATCGTTTAAAAATTTAATGAGTATTATTACAAACCATTTCTAAATTTAAGAATCCTTTGCGAAATATTAAGCTTGAAAGCGCAATTTTTTTTAGAGTGTTCAGATCCATCCTCTCCTGGACTAGCGGTTGATTGTAGAAACGTGAAAAATTCAGGTCTGTAGTAAATAATGAACTTAAAAGGAAAACTATCACGGCTATGTACACTTTACAAGTTACCGTGTAGGAGGTGACCAACTTATAAAAGGAACATTTCATACAAATTCCATTGAATATTGATATCAACCCTCACTGCTAGGGCACGGGACTCTTCCTGCTTCGCACTCTTGAGGAGTGAAAGAGTATTTAGTGACTAGAATTGAGAAAGGAATGTTGCATTGGTTTGGACGTGTGCGGAGGATAAAGGAAAAAAGATTGACGAAACTAATGTATATTGCAAAAGTTAGTGGAAGGATCGGTATGGGACGTCCCAAGCGGACACACGTCGAACAAATAGGGGATGTATTAGCAAAGTGGAAGATAAAAATTACCCAGAACCGACATGCGTGCATGCATCGACTTCTGAACGTTGATGAAGCGACGGTGATCTGTCAGGATCGTGGCAAGTGGCAGTCGCTGGTCCCTTCTTTACCCCTCTGGGATACAGGCGTGAGGTTATGTTATGTTAAAAACAGTAATGAAATACTCATATTTCCTTTCCATCAGCTCAAGAGCTGATTGAAAGGAACACGAGGCGTTGATAGAAATCGTTAAAAATGGGAAGAAATAATGTCGATCAAGTAGTTTGCTTGTCTTAATTTAATATTCATTTACCTCATTCATTCAAGAAATATCAACTCCAATTATTCTTTTAAAGTCCATATAAATTAGTTTTTTCCTAACATGCAGACAAAAACTGAAAGAAATTAAATATAAGCCCTGAGAATTCACATGGGATTTTTTTTATTTCAATGTTTTGTTGAGATGATGTTAGGGATTCTACTACATTGGTAAGAATAAGCTTTATTTCGGCTGTAAAGAAAAACAAGTGAGGATACCTGGGTTTCTGAAGTATTTACAAACCCCAGCGCTTGAATTTGCCAATCCGTGGTGGACACGTGCCCGGGTCTTCACAACACAGGGTATCCTAGTGTGGAGGCCGCAGGTACAACCTTCCTCGGCATCATTGATGTATATTATAATTTTAAGTCTTTCAACATTAATTTATGTTAAATATTTAGCTGCAAGAAACAAACAATGTTGTCAGGATTTTACTTTTTGGATTAATACATTTTTATCTTATCTTGTCTTATCTTATCTTTAAATAACCCCAAACTCTCTCTGTCTCTCTGAATGAAGCCATGTGCCCTGTATTCGTATAAGATTTCAACCTTTGTATGGCCCCACTGCTGGGACACGGTTCTATTCCTGCATCGCAGGAAGATTAGGTCATACTCCACCACGGGGGCCGAGTCCGGGTTGGTGTAGGATTGTAAGACAGTGGCGGGCTTTACTGTCAGAAGTTATCAAGCCGCCCATAAGACCTCTGACATGGCTTGACGACTGCTTTTACACGACAACCGGCACCAACGGCTTAACGGAAGCGCTCGGAAAAATGCCACTAGCGGTAGTCACAAGACGATCACCCATCCTGCACCTGACCGCGCCTGTTGTTGCTTAACTCAAGTGATTGATTCCAATCACTCAGTTCGACTAGCGCTTCGAGCAGTGGGACGTATATAGGCTATTTTTATTCAATCTTTTCCAAAGTACTAACAGATTCTGATTCAGACTACTAACCAGATTCAGGTGATGCATTCAGGTGATCCTTCATTTTCAGCGCAGTGTGCGCGGGTGCTAATCGTAGTTCAGTATTCTTGCTTGCTGCTCACAACAAAAAAGAACGTCTGCCAAGCATTATTTCATGTAATGTTGATGCTTGTTCCTCCATAAAATATGATCCATAAAATAATCCAAATAGCCATTCGAATTGAAAAAGCTCGCGATCAAAATCATCCCCTTGATTCACTTTGGTAGACGATGATTTGTTTTAAACACCTTATCCGTCGACTGGCGCTTCCTTTCTCGTCGTATTGATACCTGATTGATATATTTCTTTCTCGTATTGATACCTAATCCAGGCCTCATTACGTCGTAAACATGCCCAGACGGGCCTGCCTCAAATTCGTTTATCATGTCACGGCACCTTTCTACCCGGGCCTGCTTCTGGCCGTCGGTGAGTTTCCTCGGCAACCACGCTGGCATCCTGCGTGGTTGCCGAGGAAACTCAACTCAACAAAACCATAACAATCCACGACAGCCACAACAATCCTTTACTCGAGAATATGTGCGTGTAAAATCGCGTGAAGTTTCCCAATGTGATGAATCTCTTGATGCGTTACTCGCCTATTTTCGTGGATAAAATATTTTTACTGCTGGCACGATTTCTTCTTATTCCGTAACGGCCGTCGAAGGGGACAACTTCTTTTTTCATCTCTCAAAGTTTGAACCCGCTTTAATTCGTTTTGCCAATGATAGCCATTATCCATGACTGCCTTTTAAAATCTATGATACATTCGTCAGGTTACAGACGTCACTTGACGTCGTAAAAAGCGCAAAATAGTCAAGAGTGAAATTGTTTTTGTGCCATCCATTTTCCAAATAAATTTTCCAATGAGACACAAACGTTTAAATCAGCTTGCGAAAAATTTAGAGGGAAATTTTGAAATCACACTTACCCATTTTAACTTATACATTTTATTAACACTCAGTAAATCATCAAAAACCGCCCAATTGCTCAACATTTTCTTTACCAGACAAAATATAACAACAATCTCCTACAATTATAAAACCTCTGTCAATTTAAAAAAAAAAACAAAACAAAATAAATAACTGTTTAGGTATTTGTCTGTCCTGCGGCAGATATGCCCACCCTTCAGTTCTCGGGCGGGTTTCTTCGTTTCGGATTGGATCCCGCAGAGAAAAACCCACCATAGCTCTCTCCATATCTCGCTGAGCAACCTATTCGAACGAAATTTGCAAAGCGAAAAGTTTAACCAAATTATTAATATCACGCCACGCAGAACAAGACAATTAGAAAAAAAAACAATTAAAAGGCGAAGATAGCTTCCTCATTGCTACGCCACGTAGTACCAAGCGACTGCATCGCTACGAAAGGACGCGCGTAGCAATTGCAAGTTTGCAACCCTCTACGCCGTAGAGGGTAGAAGGTGCTACGCATTTTGGTTACAGACGCGTAACGCGTAGCTAACGTACAGATTACTATTTTTTTAAATTCGTGTGCTACTATTAATTACCATAGTAACTTCGTTGTGGTACTCACACATACTTTAAATTTTTAAGTTATGTTTACTGTAGCACAATACTTCAAAATTCTATACAACTGTCCGCCTTGAAGTCTGACAGTACTATAATTTCTATGCAGACTAGGAAGTCTAAGAACTCTTAAGAGTCGCCACTGTTGCGCCAAAGCGCCAACCAATAGCAGGCCGTCGGATGAGACACAATCACCTGCCCACCGCTTCCACAAATCCGCTGCGCGGTGTGACGCCGACGATGCGTGAGCGCGGCCTAGGTGTACTATTATTATGCGCGCGATTCAACAGTGGAAGGAATTTTTGGACTATAAATTAATGAGCGAGAAGCCGTAGCCGTCCCGAGCGGCGCCGAGCGGTCACACGACGCCCGACCCAAACATACAGCGGTAGGTACTGACAAAAGAACAGCTCAGCATAACGCATCGGAGACACGCTATCGCATACACAAATAAAACTATACAGTTTGAGGTCTACTTCCCATGAACACTAGAGCGCGTGAGATCGTCGCTAGTAAAATTGCGATCAAAGTTCCTCTGTCATACACGTTTTGTGCCCCGATGCCTCTTTATCAGTCCCTCCTCCTCCCCCCCCGCGAAACGCCGTCGCCCCGCGACCCCGCGCCTCCCGCCGGCGGCGCCTAGCAAATTCGCGCGGTGTCGGCTCCGCTCCGCCACCGGTTCAGTGTACGTGCGACCGCTCGCACACGAGGACGGGCTGTTACGCTCCCACTACACTAGCTTATTACGCAGTAGATTCTCGACCGCGTGGACTTATGCCTAAAGGATTTTTCGTGTCAAAGTGAACTTTAATAACACTACACTGTTGGAATAGCCCAAAAAGCAACTTTCCGTGCACTGTACAAACAGTTAGCGGTGCAAAAAAGTTACGTTAAAAGTGGCAAGAAACTCGGCAGGACATCCGAATTTGCGCAGCAACAGAATCAGTGGGACGCTCATAGTGCGGGACGGTACAGAACGTGTTGTCATCGGCCACGTTACAAGGTTATCGCGCCTCGAGCCACCAGTGATGAATTGGAAAATCGGCGCGTAGTCGCTCACGTGGTGCGCCCCGCCCCCCGCACCTCGTCGCACCGCCCCGCGCTTATATTTAGCGATAATCGCCTCTCGGGAGCGGCCCAAAGGACAATCCTCCAAGCGGCCACTTGAGATAGCCACTCGGTACCTATGACAGTGAAGATAAGGAGCCACAGATAACCCCTTCAGAGCACGGTCCGGTCGAATCGGCGACCTTCTGGAAATAGAAAAATAAAAAACTCCCGAGGCGCGAGCTCGTTGTGATGCTAACGTCCGAAGTGGGCACGCGCCGCTGAGCGCACTTCGAGCCGCGTCGGCACACCTATCGAAAATTTCCACTGGTCACGAGTCGAGCGAGAGCCGTGAGATGGCGATGCAGGGCGGCGGTGGCTACCAAAGCCCGTGGGGTTCGCAGAGCGTTCTGCCGGAGCTGGACGGCGCCATGGCGGAGCTGGAGCCGCTGGGGGAGTTGGCGGAGGTGGGCTTCGAGCCCCAGACTCGCGCGCGCTCCAACACGTGGCCGCTGCCTCGGCCCGACAACTACGCCGACCCTTCCGAAGACACCGGCTCCAAGAAGAACTCCAACCAGAACCTAACCGGTAAAGAGCTACCCTAATCGCGATGGTTCGCATCCCCTGTTAGCGCGAACGACCGATACACGATGCTTTGTTTACAATGACACCACGCGTAAACACTGGCGCGTACGTATGACGTAAATGACTCCCGACGATTCTTGTTTATGATAAAACATGAGGTAACTTATGAATACGTTCCCACTTATGTTGTTTACATGAATCCTGTGTGCCTAATGGGGCGACATCTGCGTTGTTAGATTTCCCTACGTTTTGTTTGAATAATGATGGTGATTCGATAGAGAATTAAATAAACCCTACTATTCAGGAAGCTGATAATGAATAAATTATTTTTTTAATTACTTAGATATATTCACAGATATTTCTAATCACACTTGCACCTACCTACACAAATAATGTGATGACTACCCGATTTAAAATTGAAAACAATAAAAGCCTATTTGTGACTTAATAAACTGTTCTCACTTAGTATAATGGGTCTATTTGATTTTGCACATATCGGGTGCCAATATTCCAAACACAATAATAAAATTATCTTAACTGGGTATCTATCACCTTCACTTGAACCAGCTTGAACCTAAACATGGAAACTTTTGCCCGATGTTATACTGAAATATGACTACGAATACAAACAGCTGTTATTCCAATCACTACAACTAAGTATCTATAATGTAGTTACATTCGTCGTTCTGTCTGTAGCTTTTCCAGCTGCAGAAAGAGGTACATACTTCATTAGTTTCTGTAATTCTTAATTCAGACACCGGTGAATGATCTCCTGTACCTAGACACAAATCAAGCACACGAAAGTCCTTAAGAGGCCTAAAACTTGATTACTTAGTCAAATGATAATCTAATATATCGTTCAGTAATGACGCCTTTTTTAACCGACTTGAAAAAAGGAGGAGGTTCGAAATTCGTTCGTATAATTTCATATCTGCAATATTTTTATCACCTTGTCTGACTCTATTTACTGTTTTCTGTTAGAATGGAGGTACTAAGGCTTGGGGCACACAAAAAGACTAAGGACGAGGTCGGGGAAATTCGCTACGCATTGTATAGCCTCCTAAGCCCTGACTTCCTAGAAGTAGGACATCACGAACAACTTTTTTAATTCACATCCAATGATTTAGTAGGAAGTCCGGGAAACTTACTGTTTCAGGTCCAATATTTTCCTCATGATTTTTTGGACAACAACAAGAAAAAGTTCTTCAAAATCTACGTTGTTTTAGAAGACTTGAAGTAACTGTTACCTCTAGGGCTTAGAAGGGCGTTCTGCAATATTTTTTACCACCTTGTCTGACTCTATTCACTCTTTTTTGTTAGAAAAGAGGTGCTAAGACCTGCGGCACATCAAAAAGACCAAGGACGAGGTCGGGAAATTTGCGACGCATTGTATAGAATTCGCGCCCCTCGTCACGTCTTTTGGGCTTCGTCCCGTCCTTTCAGTACTTTTTGTACGAAAATGAATCAATCGGAAAGAAGACGTGTCTTTTCCGCGCCTTCGTCCTACATCTTTCCTGTGCAGCCGAGGTCTAAGGGCAATGACATTTATTTTCTTTTATTTATTTATTTAATGACGTATTAGGTGAAGATCTGTTACTGAGATCCATGAGGCCGAACTTTTCTCTTCAATGCTCCTCGTAATATATTTTTTTATAAAACCTATTTGTTTGCGTTAAACAGGTAGTTGTAATTAATTAAGAGCTGACTAAGAAAAACACAACAAAAAAGGAAGAGTTCTAGGATTTTCTCGTGAAATTCGTCAACAGATCCTTAGAGATTTATCAACTCTCCTCTATATGTTTAAGAAAAGTTTTTATCAATGTAGCATATAGAATGGGAAATGGAAAATGTTCAAAATGTAGAAAGATATAGATTGGCCATAATTCAGTGCTGGCCCCAAGACTTACATAATTATGGTAGCAAAACTTGGAATTGGCAGAACAAAGAAAGCAGGACTAATGAAGTAGAAATGACGCCCTAGAGAAGTATGTGTGGTGTTGCTATGAGTGACAGGATACGCAACAGTTTAATTCGAGAACGTTGTGGACTGCAAGATGTTGTAGTGATGTGGATGTTGTAATAAGGAGAGGAATTTCGCGTTGGTTTAAACATATGGAGTGGATGCAGGAAAAAATAATGACGTGAAAAGAAATATCGAAAGAATGTGAGTGGAAGAACTCAAACCGCGTCCCAAACAGGCATACTTCGACCAAATAGGGGATGTGTTAGCTAAGACCAAGATAAAAACTACCCAAAATCACCGTGCGTGTATGCGCAACTAATTTACGTAAAGTAACTAGTTTAGGTCCAGGGAATTTAATAGTCTGCTCCGCCTCCCTGTACTACGGGGCACATTTCCCTCTGACCACAGGTCCAGACTCAAAAACACATAGCATCTGCAGCTAGCACCTGGATTTAAAGTCTTATTCTTTATGAATACACGATTCCACTAAAACACTCCTGGAAGCGTTTTATTTAATCTGTGGTTAAGTCCTTTCCATGTAATATTACCACAAAAACTATATTAATCAGAGTTTTTGGAGTATTTGTCTGGAGAATTTATAAATTGTGTTTTTATAAATAAGCTCGTTTAACCGTTAAGCGTTATCGTGTTATTGTAATTACGAACTGCCTATTTGTGGATGTCTGTTATTGGCCCTGTGAGCTGTATCTTTATTGTGGTGATCAAATCATTTGTTTTCGCAGTTGATGTCCTTAATAAAATAAATATATAATAAATAAACTCCCTGGGAATAAAAAAAGCTTTAACTCCGTCTTATTACCAATTTACTCGCACTGCTTTAATTTTTAATCCAAGGCTAAGAGCCTAAACATAGTAGGGCAATGGCAATTTTTTGTCACTCGTTTGAGGTCTACTAGGCGATCGTATTGCAATGCCATACAAATGGTGCCGAGTTGAGTTGAACGGGTTGTACCGTTGTCGGAGTTCGATTGGCGAGTAGATAACAAACAGTGTAAATGAAAAAGCTATTGCCATGCCAGTGTGGGGAACAACTATTCATTTAGTAGACTTGTCCGTCGGTAATGCCGTTAAATAGTTACACGTTAAACGGTATCAACATCGTAAAGCCATTATATCCCCACCGAGGGGCACGAGTCTCTTCCCTGAGGAAGGTATAGGCCATACTCCACCACGGGGGCCAAGTTCGGATTGGTGGAGGCTTGAAAGACTAGTGGCTGGTCTTACCGTCAGAGATTTTCAAGCCGGCAAAACTCGGCAACGTTGCTGTGGTCGTGGTCACGGTTAGACTAAAGTGGGTACTACAGTCAATTATTGTAGTGAGAGTAGGTGTTCCCTCAAGTCTCTTTTAGTAATTAATACGTATTATTATTATACCTCATAGCACACGAAAAACACAAAAAAGAAATACAATAAATACGCAATTATGTTAAACGGTACTATTGTATTTCTTTTCTTTTCTTAACGTTAACCCGTTTTATAAATAATTATCGAGCATCGCGAGTTATTTACGAACACTACATAAAAGATCACGTAACCTCAGGCCTATAACCCCGAGGGGTAGGCAAAGACCAGGGACTGTCACTTGTCACGATCCTGACAGATCGCCTTCGCTTCATCTTCGTTCATTTGTCGAATCAGAGTAAGATATATACTTGTAGTATGCGGAACCGGCGGCGGATCCGCGTACTATAATATATATCTTACTCTTAGGTTAAGAAATATCTTAAAAACCTATTTATTTAGAGGCTATGAAATATCCTGTGTAATTTTCATTTTTATGTACAACTCGCTGTGCCCTACGGTGTTACTCGCGGTTTGTCGATTTTCCCATGGGAATGAGATATTTTACCGTAGTAAAACATAGCCTCTGTGTTAACCCAGGGTGTCAGCTAACTCTATACCAAACATTACTAAAATCGCTCCAGCCGTTTAAGACGTGAAGAAGTAACAAACATACACACTCACAAACTTTTGCGTAAAGTGTTCCCTATCTGTCTATTTTCTCCTTAAGAAATACCAATGCCGTTAAATATAATTTAACTCTCGCTTCTCTCCTTTAGGTGCGCCACCACTGCCTTCGTCGGCAGTGGGCGCCAAAAAGAGTTCGTCACGGCGCAACGCGTGGGGCAACCTCTCATATGCTGATCTCATAACCCAAGCCATCACCTCGGCTCAGGACAACCGGCTCACGCTGTCCCAGATCTACGAGTGGATGGTCCAGAACGTGCCATACTTTAAGGATAAGGGAGACAGCAACTCATCGGCGGGATGGAAGGTAAGATTTGCATACTTTTTTTCTTATCACCGGACAGTCTAACCCTTACTCTATTTCTTTACTATACGAACAGTTCTGTTAACGTATGTATCTTATTTTTTGTTTCATATATATTATTATTTTTGTAAGGTATTCGTTATCAACACTTCTATGTCTCCACTGCTGGGGCACGGGTCTCTTCCTGCATCGCAGGAAGGTTAGGCCATACTCCACCACGGGGGCCAAGTCCGGGTTGGTGGAGGATTTTAAGACAGTGGGGGACCTTACTGTCAGAAGTTATCAAGCCGCCCATAAGGCCTCTGACATAGCTTAACGACTGCCATTGCATGACAGCCGGCACCAACGGCTTAACGTGCCTTGCGAAGCACGGAAGCGCTCGGAAAAATGCCACTATCGGTAGTCACGGGACTAAGGTAATTAAGGTAATAAGGAAAGGGATGTAAGTTAATGTCTTTCTATAACTATGTAGTTTAATAATTATAGATACAGTACCAAATTATTACTGACTGACTACGATACTATACTATATATTACGATACTGACTCTCGGAGACTGGGCAACAGAAAGCTTTCGGAGCTCAACAAATATATTTTTTATCTAATCGGAAACGTCAGAAAGCCCATCGCTTGATTTTGCTTAGTAATACAGGCCTTGTTACATTTAATTGAATATGGTTTTCTAATCTGGTTTAAAGATAAAGTTTGTGGCCATTTAAACATTGTTTCAAGCAGATGTTATTATTATATTGAAATAGCAACCGCAATTATATGTTAACAAATGTTTTGGCTAGGTAAGTACTTGCTCCCTTGTGTCTTGAGTATGATTCAAAAGTTTATTAAGATTGTAAGAACATTTAAACAATGTATTTGGATGTCATATTTGAATAACCTCAATGTAAGATTTGATTTATGGATTTAAAGCTTATAAAAAACATTACGACATCTTCAGGGAGCTGTAAGACTTTTAAGTACTAACAACCTTTTTTTTCTGAACGTACATAAAACTTAATAAGCAGCAAATTAGTAGCAACCGAATGTACAAGAGACGTGAAATTAATTCAGCTAAAGCAGTAAAGTAATAAAGAAAACTATTACGTGTTGCGGACAGCAGGCGTGTGCTGCCAAGGGCCGAGCCTCTGACAAAACCATGAGTTGATTCTCTGGCAACTGAATTCACCTACAAAAACGTTTAACTACAACCTTTCACGCTGTAGCGCATTTCTTTGGCCACTCGTAGCGATGAGTTATTCTTTTTTTAAATAAAAGAAACAAGTAATTTATTAATTGAAAGGAAATTACAAATAGGTTTGATCGTTGGCTCCCACACTAGGCTTAGCCGGTGTTGTGGGTGCCGTTTTACTTAATTATAGTTTACATAAAGAATTAATAGAAAGTGCAGTCAACATAAGTAATTAAAATGTTAATAATTACCTATTAAATATACGATACGATATCAACCCTTGTATGTCCCCACTGCTGGGGCATTCATAATCTGGGCAGCAATATGCTGGGGCATAAATATTATAGACAGAGTAATATTCATATGATGTTCTTGGTTTCCACACTAGGCCTTGCCTGTGACGTGAAAACCTCTTTGCTATTTGAAAAACTCCCAAGAATATTACTATATATATATATATATATATATATATATATATATATATGGGAATATATATATATATATATATATATATATATTCCCAAAAATATTTTAATGTAAAAGTAAGGTGAGAGTTTCTCACTCTCTTAGATTCTCCAGTGTTCTCCGGATTCTTCAGATTGAGAATATTTAGAGCAGTAAGTACAAAAAAAATACAAAAAAATACAAAATGTTTTATTTAAAAGAAAAAGATTACAAGCATATTTTACGTTGGTTACCACACTAGATGTAAGTCTGTGCGGTGGTAATCAGAGGAAGGCTTAACATGAAGATTAGTTGGCGCTTACCGTTTATGGTTTGTTTTAGACACATTTTGTGTATGCTTAGATTCAAGTGTCTGCTTAGATTCCCGTCGGTAAGATGATTCTCGGGAACGCCCACCTTTGCACTCGGCAGCGGTGTGGAGCAAAGAGGTCAGCTCGTGGTGCGGCGCCCAGCGTAGATTCGGTGACGTTACAAAACGCGTTCAATGCCAGAGGCGTTGTCAGGCAGACTTTGGCACAAAACGAGCCGAAAGAACGCCATTTGAGCTTTCCGGGTTCTTTCCACCGCCCCAGTCCGAGTTAACGGTTAAGTTGGACTAAGAATGCGGAGGTACGCGCCGGTTTTTTGTGCGTTTCTACCTCTAGATTTGATTTAGTTGCGTGCATAGAAATTTAAATAGAGAGTTTTGAAAGGCATAGGGTCAAAGAACTTCAGATAACGTTGTGGCGAGAGTCCTGAAAGGCTATGAAAGGTATGGTTTCGTTGTATCATCGGTTACCTTAATAATAAATATGTATAAATATTAAAAGGTAATTAAAAATGTAAATATGTCATTATGTACAGAATAATCATCTTAGTTTTATTGGAAAAAACGTGGAAATGTCAACAACATGGAACATGCGTCAAACATATATTAAAGTGGCATTGTAGCAATGCTTAAATACCACAGAAGATTTAGAAAAACTCAAGAGTTTTGAAAATTAAAAAGAAAATCGGTATCCCAAAAATTTTGGAAAATCATGTTATTCTAATACTCTTATAATAAAAAACACTTTACAAAAACGGATTTTTTTTAACCGTGCAAATCTAAACTGTTTCTGAAAAGGCTACCTAAAACATAAAGTTTCGAGATAACTCGAATATTGATAAACGCCTCATACATTACATAAAATCTTATAATGTATGGAGGGCTTATCAAGATTCTTAGGTTGTGTCGTCATAGTTTGTGTACATTTAATCTGTAGCAGAAAAAATATATTTCAACTAGCCGTGAATCGCCGTGGTAGCCACGGTTTATCGATTTTCCTATGGGAATAACATATTTTCCCACAGCAAAACGTAGCCTATGTTTCAATCCAGGATGTCAGCTAACTCCATGCCAAATTGTATTAAAATCGCTCTAGCCGTGAACGTGAACTGTGACGTGAAGAAGTAACGAACATACACACTCACAAACTTTCGCCTTTTATAATATTAGTGTGATGTGATTTGTGTAATGTGATATGATGTTATAGTTCATACGATTGTTATTGCTGTCTTGTAGATTTAAATGACGTGCTCGGTCTATCTATCTCAAACCTATGTTGCATTACAATTGAGATAATTAGAGCAATAAGGGATTTGCTATCTAGTCTTAAAACTAGGTATTTCCTAAATGACTCAGCTTGCGCGGAAATTGTCTTCCTGCGCCGAAAGATTCCCGTTTATCAGTCGAGTTTCTCAGAATAGCTACAAATAAAATAATAACTGCGCCACAAGTCGCGTAATGATTTCTTATCTTTCATACTGTGACGTTTGCGACAATAATGATACACAAGACTTATCCATGAAGCCTCTGTACAAAACCTCCATGCAGGATGTCAAAAAACTAACGCTCTACTAAAAGCTGCGAAGAGACTAAAAAAAATTAAAGAACTGAAGGAGTTATGGCTAATTTACATTTGCTATTTTTTTATACTTTTTTAGTACGCTTTTTTTACCATACTAAAAAAGCATGCATTTAGCAAATGTCAATACGCTTTCCTTTTTAGCAGACAAAAAAATCTGACTGATGGTCAGATTTTTTATACATGATCTGTGCTTTAAAAAAAAAGGAACAAAAATGGCGTCGCAAGTAAAATAGACAAGCGATTTAACAATTAAACTAATAAACGAATATGAAAAACATGAGTGCCTGTGGGATTCCTACAGTGAATGCTACAAAAACAAAATTCTAAGAGACAATGCGTATGCAGATTCCATATTTTTGACTTGCAATGTGAGTGCTTTCTTCGCATTTTCTATCTTTTATGATGAAAATAGAAAAGCAAAAACAATGCTTAAATAGCACGGAAATTTAACAAATGTAAACCAGCCTTTAGGCTGTGTTACTAGCACCACCAATGAAATAAAAATCACAACTTGTTTTGTTTCCATATTTTCGACTTGCAATGTGAGTGCTTTCTTCGCATTTTATATTTTTGACTTGCAATGTGAGTGCTTTCTTCGCATTTTCTATCTTTTATGATGAAAATAGAAAAGCAAAAACAATGCTTAAATAGCACGGAAATTTAACAAATGTAAACCAGCCTTTAGGCTGTGTTACTAGCACCACCAATGAAATAAAAATCACAACTTGTTTTGTAATCCATTTTTAGGGTTCCGTACCTCAAAAGGAAAAAACGGAACCCTTATAGGATCACTTTGTTGTCCGTCTGTCCGTCCGTCCGTCTGTCAAGACCCTTTTTCTCAGGAACGCGTGGAGGTATGAAGCTGAAATTTATATCAATTACTCAGGTCTACTGTCCCTTGAAGCTGTGAAAAAATCAAACTTCTAAGCCAACGCAATCAAAAGATACAGCCGTTTATGCCGCAAATTTTCGACACTTGCAAGGGAATCAAAACCTACAGGGTGCTTCCCGTGAACTCAGAATCTTGAAATTTGGTACGAAGCAACGTCTTATAGCATAGATAAAGGAAAAATTACGAAAACCATAAATTTTTAGTTACATCACATAATATATTTTTTTTTAATAATTTTAAACTTACTACCCATTTCCTCATAAACGCGTAGAGGTATTAAATTGAAATTCATACCAAATACTTAGGTCTATAATACAGGTTTGTACGGAACCCTCGGTGCGCGAGTCTGACTCGCACTTGGCCGGTTTTTTTTTCATAAAGTGAACATCACAATTTAAAAGTATGCTTAAGCGCTTTGTGTTAAGTAGTTTGTAGAAACAAATATTATCGATAATGTTAGTTGTGTAGAAAGTAATGTTAGTTTGAGTAAGTTACCAAGAACTGTTACCAAGAGCTTGCCGATGAACTGCATTAGCAGCTTAGCAAACGAATGTTGTTGTAATTTTGCATTGTTTTTAGCGAATAAATATATATCTCAACTGTGACAACTCTTTTAGTACCTAGTCTAGAACCTAGGATCAACAACCTAGGTCTCTATCTGATTTCCGCTAAAAACGTTTCGGCATAACTGTTTTAAAGTCCTAGATTCTTCGACCTAGGTGTATGTCACTAGGTTTTAAAAAGAGCTAATATATTTATTGAGAGTTATAAGCCGCGTTTTCACGGTCTTAGTACGCTCGGACTGAGTGCGCCATCCGAGTAAACTACTTGCTTCTGATTGGACGATTTTTCGTGACTACACCAAAATAGCCAATCAGAAGCAGTAGTTTACTCGCATGGCGCACTCGGACCGAGCGCACTAAGGCCGTGAAAACCTGGCTTAATGTAATTTTTTTCCAAAGACGCGTTATAAAGTCATTTTTTTCCATTGATGGTGTTAGTTAACACTGCCAAGCGAATGATCAAAAGAGCGCAACATCAAAAGAGCGCAATAGCATCAGATCACAGATCACTTTTAGTGATAAGGACGCCGTCTGTACTCTTAGGTTAAGAAATATCGATGTAGTTTCCATTTTTATGTACAAGTAGCTGACCCAGCGAACTTCGTACCGCCTAGCAATCGATTCTTTTTTTTTATTTTTCTTTCTCGTAAGAACCATCCTCGTACTTCAAGGAATATTGTAAAAAAATAATTAGCGAAATCGGTTCAGCTGCTCTCGAGATTTGCGCTTACCAACGCATTCGGGAATTCATTTTTATATTATAGAGATAAAGTGATCTCTATCAGAAGCGAAGTATTGGAAAACTGTGAAAAAGTTTGTATATATACAAATTTTCCGTAAATAGGTGACATTTTAAAATGAATGTTTTGGCCGTGCCAAACATTCTACAACAGTTTAAACGCGGCTTATAGTTTTGGCTGCGTAGGAATAACAACTGTAAGATTGCAAAATATCTGAAGCAGATAACTTTGTGGGTCGCATGCGTATCCAGCGACTTGGCGTTCATTAGGTTTTCAAATCCTACATCAGAAGCTGTTTTGAACATTGACACAAATGCGAGCGGCGAGGCTGTTACAATATGCATGCCGCTTGTCATGAATGTCATAAGCTGATCTGCCTCTACGCGCACCAAATCCTGAGCGATCCAAATCTTTAAACTGTCAAATTGCAAACTAAGTGCCATCACAAAATTTAGGATTCCAGCAGGATGTGGTATGCTTAATCAAGCCCCTGATCTAGCGCCTCGCGTCATTAATAGCAAAAATCTAGTCGCAGAATATACCAGTACATTTTTCAACAGTCATTATAGATAGATATAAAACACTTACCCACAACCACCAAACCGGACTGGGCCCCCGTGGTGGAGTATGGCCTATACCTTCCTCAGGGAAGAGACCCGTGCCCCTCGGTGGGGACATGATGGGATGATGATACATCACTTTATTGTACATAAAAAACGACATTAGGGTACATTATACCTACTCTTATCCTGTAAAATAGTAATACGACGTAAATGCTACACATGCTCTGGTTTTCGTAAATGACGCCCGGCTCAACGAGAGTATAGGTAATGCTTGGTCCTACAGTCTATTTTTTCTTACTGGTCCAATTTAGTAAACAAGATTCTCCGGTAAAGTATGACTTTAAAAACCTATAGAAAGAATATATAAAAGTATGACTTTTAGTCGAAAACTGCCTTAAATTGTTCCCTTAAATGAAGTAACCCGGGACACTACTTTAGATAACACGCTGCTAAATTTATAAGCAAAGTTCATGAACTTGCGAGAAAATGTCTATTTTAGGCATGAAATGTCAATTTTGAGGTTAGAATCTTGTTCACTAAATTGGACAAGTTTGTAAGGATAAATAGACTGGGCATGTGTTTTCATATTAATTTACTACATAATTTGCAAGGGTCAAGGGTATCTTTCCTAAGGAAGGTATAGGCCATACTCCACCACGGGGGCCAAGTCCGGATTGGTGGAGGCTTGCAAGACTAGTGGCTGGTCAAAATTTCAGAAGTTATTTGAATAACGTATTTTAATTACAATTATTTTAATTTTAATAACTATCTGTCCATCTGCATTTAATTAATGTATTTTCTCCCTTTTTAGTGCTCCGTACCTCAAAATTATTGTAAATAGAAGTATATTTTTTCCATTAAAGCACACGATAGCACCATTGATGGTTCTAGTACTGAATAGAGCCGCTTAACTACTTACAAATGATACCATACTTTACGATTAACTCGCGTTGTCATAAAAAGGTCGCGCCGGTCGTGGTTTGGATTTTTTTTATTACGCCATCGATTATTAGCCTCGGCGCAATAGCCCTAATAAAGTTTTGAATGGTGTTAAATTAAGTGGCTTTATTGGCCATTTTCTCTACAGGATCTACACTTACATAGAGAAACCTTTTGTCGAATATGACGGCCTCGGTGGCGCAGCAGTTTGGCACGCTGACTGTAAAACCGAACGTCTCGGGTTCGATCCTCGGGTCAAACTAGGAAACGAACTTTTCTAGTTTGTCTCGGGTCTTGGATGTTATCTAAGTATTTATTATATTAAATCTATCGTCCAGTTAGCACCTATAACACAAGTCATTGGTTGTACTTAGTATAGGGTTAACGAGATGTGTGTAATATGTCCAATATATTTTCTTTTATTTATTTGCAGTATAAAATATAACTATTACACGATACAATTATAAGCCTAACACTATGTACCTATGTACTAATTATATATAACAATATAATAATGCAGCCTATATACCTCCGTCCCAATAAAGGGCACATGCATTTTCTCATAGAAATATATTAAATATACATTATTGGTTAGCTATATTAATAAAATAAATTATTCTTAGTATAAGAAACGTCTGTGCAATTTCCATTTTATGTACAAAAATGTGTTTTCCATCTATTTGTCTATCTATTGGTTCGCCATGCCACTAATACCTAGTTATAGTTAAAAAATTATAACATATCATAAATAATTATATTACTTACTTTACATAAACTCACACCTGTGTATTATTATGTTATTTCTATTTAAATATATTATTTGTATGTATCTATTTACAGTTAGTGTAATAATTAAGCATGATTTATTTGTACGTCTACTTCCTTCTCCAATATATTGCTGCAGTCCATCCAAAGGTTGTCTGGAAGAGATCGCTTTTAGTGATAAGGCCGCCGTCTGTCTTCTTACAATAAAGTGTTCTCTATGTATCTATATCTATCTATCTATCTAATCAGGAAGGGTAGACGGGACCCAGGTATGCCCTGGCCACGATCCTGAAACGAATGAAATCGTCAATCAACTGTGGGCACGCTTCGTGAATGAACCTATACACTCTGGCGAAGAGAAGGCCTCTGCCACACGTAGCCTGTTTATTAACCGTTAATTAATTGACGCCATGAAAGTGCATTAAAATTTGTTCAGTCGAAGTTAAGTCACGAACCGGCTGACCTTCCGAGGCTAACCCGTGGCATTGATTAATTTACGCATACAATGCCCATGCAGACATAACACCATTGGCTTGCGATAACATAGCATAATGTTATAACGATAGAGTCCAATTTCACTCCTGGAATGTCGATGGTCGGTCGACGTTAGCGCAGTTCATTAGCGTTCAGTTCAAATTATGCCTCTCTCTTTCACACACTTATGAGGCGATAAATAAGCGACCGAGCACTATTCGTATTATCGGCTCTTTACTTTACAGTGCTTCACAATACAATACAATACTTTATTTCAATATCTATTTCACCATCAATATTTGAGTTAAACTTGTGACTCTCTGTTAGGAATCACTATTGTTTATTGAAATTTCTAGTCTTTTGTTAGTCAAAAAAGCGAAATATATAAATATATACAACTATTTCGCTTTCTTGATTAAATTTTCTTTTCACATGTGGAGAGGATGAAGGGAGAAAGATTGACGAAACAAATATAATATTGCGAATGTGAGCGTAAGGGCCGGTAAGGGACGTCCCAGGCGGACATACTTTGACCAAAAAGGGGAAATATTAGCAAAGGGGATATTAGCAAAGGGGAGATAAAAGGAACCCGGAACCGGCGTGCGTTCATGCAATGTCTTATGAACGTTGATGAAGCGAAGGTGATCTGCCAGGATCGTGGCAAGTAGCAGTCCTTGGTCTCTGCCTACCACTCTGGGATACAGGCGTGAGGTTGCGCTACTCATAGACCTATCGTGGGAACCACAGTAAACTATCAGCTCTTATGTAACCATTATTATATACGTAAAACTTTTTACATAACTTGCGTGCGTCAAACGTAAAATAATATTTTTAGACAAGTAGAATTAAAGAAATATTATAAGAATCTGATCTGGTATGATCTGAATCAAATGAAGTAGTGCATTTAGAGTTTGGTGAACATCTGTTCATCAGAATTAGAATCATCGTGGACTAGCGGAATCGAGTGATTGAAATCAATCCCTTGGGTTAAGCAACAACATGCGCGGTCCGCTACTGGATGAGTTACCATCTCGTGACTACCGCTAGTGGATTTTGTGTGGAAGGCATGTTAAACCGTTGGTGCCGGCTGTCATGTAATGGCAGTCGTTAAGCCATTTTAGAGGCCTTATGGGCGGCTTGATAACTTCTGACAATAAGGCCCGCCACTGTCTTACAATCCTCCACCAACCCGGACTTGGCCTCTGTGTTGGAGTATGGCCTAACTTTCTTGCGATACAAAAAGAAAGGAGACACGTGGCCCAGCAATGAGGACATACAAAGGTTTGATATCGATATCGACATTTGCAAAAAAAGTGAGATGTACGGAAACCTCGGTGCGTGAGTACAACTCGCACTTGGTCGGCTTTCCTTTGTCACTATGCCTCGGGTAAACTCAAACATGGGATGAATTTTATTTCCGGTAAAAGTTAAGAGCATCACGAAAGCAAAGTTGATATTGTAGAAGAAAGGAGACGTCCAAAGGAGAGGACTGACTCCCTCAGCACAACGCTGAGTCAGCTGCCTTTTATGGCAATTAAGACGCACCACAGGCTAAACGTATGTCTTTTTTTTTGTTTTCGTATATTTCGTTTATATCTGGTGTGCTCATATTATGTTAATTTTTCTGGTTTTTTCTTTCTGTGATGTGTCTTGTTGGTGTAATAAATGTCTTTCTTTCTTTTCTTTCAAAGTGGAAAATTTCCAATAAAAGTCTCCATATAGCAGTCAGCCTACGAACGGCTGTCTGACTGACCTATTTCCAGAAGCGTTTTTTCAAGCACCGTAATCGGTGACAAAACTATGTACTACACATTAAATTAACACCCTTTTGTTTGTTTTTATATGGACCTAAGTTGTTCGACATAAATGCTATATTATTATTATTAAATGCGTTTTTTTTAAATAACCAAAAAATTAAATGTTTTTTTCAGTCATGTCTTAAAAGTAGGTTTGAAAGTAGGACTATGAAATTTTTACACACAAAAATAATTTCTTATTCAAGGTGCTTTTTATTTTGAAAGTATACCTTATTTTAACACAAATTTAAAAATGGCAATAACCTTTTAAGTGCAAAACGTTATTGCCATTTTAAAATTGTCATACTTAGTTTTGCAGGCCAGTGTATTAAGATAAAATTTACTATCTGTTCGTGAAAAAAATATATCACGTCACTTATACACACATGCGCCTCAATATTCAGGAAAGATAATGCTTAGTATTTTAAATGTTTTTTCCCTTCTGAGGAATCTCTGTCATATAGTGGCTTATGTATGCATAGAAATAAACCATATTTACTACATTTACTGATAAAGGGGACCTTGGCACAATTTTTGCTCGGAACAATAATAGGCCCGCGCTCAAGGATATATACCTACACTGATAGTACTTGACGCTTTTACTCTTTATATGGATTCTCACTATAGTCACGATAAGAACTAGCTAAACAGTAAAGCTTAATCGGCTGGTAGACTTCAGAAATCAGAAATATAAAAATATTTCAACGTAAAGAATTCACATTCTGTTGGTTACATATAACATAAATAACATTTACATCCAAGCACATACATTGCTTCTGGCCCCACACTAGGATACCCTGTGTCGTATGAACCAGAAACAACGACATCACAAACATGTAAACATTCGAGACCTGGGCTTTTTTTTAATCCCCAGCCGGGATTCGAAACCGGGACCTCTTGCATGGTATGCAGACGCGCTACCGCTAAGCCACAGAGGTCGTCAATATCAAGGTACAATGTACCGCTGCCTTAGACCTTAGAGTCGATTTATAGTGGAGAAAGAAAACATAAAACTATCCTTTCTCCACATCATCATAAGTTAGTAAGAGTTAGTATCTAACAAGATCCGATGAGCGCAATACAACTTACAATGCTTTCTATACCAAATTGTCCTACACCAAATACCTATATTTGGTATTTTAATCATATTCGACAAACACAGACACACTTACAATCACTCGCATACAACACTGATAGATAACCGACGAACCCTGATACTGGCTGCAGAAGTACTCGTAAGTCGTTATTGGAAGAATCGTGTCGATATAGGTGAAATTAAATCTTCACTAATCTTAATTTTTACCTCAATACCCTTTACTGCACACTATACATTTCGAGAGTATATGAAAAACTTACATAATAATATCTAAGTTACATAGTAGATTTACAATTGACAACATTACAATTTTTTAGCATACGTATTTTACTGTCTTAAAGCAAACTAGATACGAAATAAAACGAGCCATATTTTTTTATTTTCGGAAATTCGATGATTTTCATTCATGATTTTCTGTTTGAATTTCGTCTTATTCTAAAAGGACGTAACCGCCAAATGACGTCACACATACGGCTTAATAATACCATATAATACTAACACCCTTGCCGCCTAAAGGAATTGTAGATTGCTTAACGGGGTTGAAAGGAATCAATTCCCGAGGTATTTAGACTATAGTCCGAGAAGGAATTGATTCTTTTACCCGTGTTAAACACTCTACTTTTCATTTCGAATATGAGGAAAATAAAAACTCATTTTAATATTCAAATCTTAGCATAAAAGATTATTACATGATTAATACCTATTTTTTTGAATTCCGTCACAGATACTATAACAGATTAGTACCCGCCAATTTAAGTCGACTTTTTAAATTTTAAATATGGAACTCACCTCGTAATTGTTGCGGCTTATTCCGCTTAAAGAATTTTGCGCTAAATTCTGTTTAGAAATTCTGTTTTCTAAAAGCCTATTTATTACAAAAACTCTTCAAAACTGACATTAGTTCTATTTTTAAAGTTCATTCCCGCCCTTGGGTGGGAAGTAATTTGTATAAGTTTTCCTTCCCTATGGAGGGAAGCAGCATTTTCCACCCAATAATCAGATCAAAACAACACTACTTTCCGAGTATGAGAAATGAAAATGTAATTTCTCCGACATGACTTTTGAATGAAATTGAAAATGACATCTGTCATATCATTTTTATTATTAGGCAACGGTACCTCCACATTCCACCGCATGTGTGACGTCATAACACAATTTTTGGTGTTTATTTATTTTCTCTAAAATTAGGCAATAATAAAAATTCTAAATATTTTTTTCGTAATCAAGATAGCAAAATTAAGAAACGAAAGAATAAAGAATTTTTAGTTTTGCGCGTTGTAAAATATGAAATGTTGTCAATTGGCTGGTTTCATCAGGTAAAAGAATATCTTAGCTTGAGATCTTCTTTTTACCTGTAAAAAGAAGATCTTCTTTTTACCTGTAAAAGGAAGACCTTGGGCTATTTTGCTGTACCTCGTAGCTATTATACGATATGAATTTTCACTCCGAAATTTGTGGTAATTAAAAAAACAGCACTTAGCCACGATACATTTTAGATTACTGGAAAATACCCATGGAAAAATGGATTTAAAACACTAAACATCAGGTAAGTTTTCTTCAATATTGCATCTTATCTTTGTAAATATTTTAAGTTTGTTTTTTTCCTGGTGTAATTCTTACCTTTGATAATTGATTTCAATAATACGAGTATTATAGACTACTACTACTGTAATTGATATTTGAATTCACTAAAGAAAAATACCTAATAAGATTTTTTCAATCCAATATGGATTGACAACCTTGGCCTATCTCTTTTTAACAAAATAATTGAAAAGAAAACAAAAAGTCAAAGGTTATGTAAATAATCCTGCTAATAGGCTAATTTAAAGAGCCGTACAAAGACAGCTGCTTGGCATTTCAAACGACTAATTAATTTTGTTTTACGTGATCAATCCATTTTTAGACTTTCTCCCTGAAAAAACTAATTACCCGATAAACTAAATGATCCCTCGCTGTACAAAACAAAAAAATAGATTTTTGTTTAAAGTTTGTTTCGTAAATTTTTGTTCAGAAAAAATATTTTATTTGGGGTTGGGTTCTGAATTGAGAGTAATAATACTTAAGTAACGTTCTGTCACGAGAACGTTTCTTAAGTTTTTGAGAAATTTGAAGAGACAGCGCTACAGTTAACTTTTTACTTAGCAAAGTTCTCAATTCAGAAACTGAATTAGCACTTCTTTCAAATATTTGACCATAATATTATAACTGTTAACTTATTTTTTTTCTGTATAAACTATTGTAAAGTCCTCTTATGGTCTGTTGTTTTGTACATTGCTGGTTTTCTTGATGTTAGTAAACGAAAATAAATCTATATTTTTTTCATAATAAAATTTATTTGTATTGACAAAGAGAAACTTCTCTTTTTATACAGAAATATTGAATTTGTTATATGCTGTATTTACAAGTAGGTAACGTACTCGGATAAAAACTTTCCAAATCAAAATCCCAACACAAATATAACGACGCTCCGCTCCACCAATATCTACTTACATTAAAGTGAGACAAGTGAAGTAATAGATTTTCTGCTATGCATAGGACCGAACGATTGCCCTGCACCGCTGGTTACGAATTTCTCAGTAAGACGTCAATGGATATGAAACAATGTGAAATTAGCGCGAATATCAGTCCCACCCACGCACTTTGGTGCGAGTTATCTTGAATTCAGCCGTGATAAGATAACGACGACACTTTCTTAGTTATATTACAATCGTTATAATTTTTGTAACATCTACAAGGAAATCCAAATAATACTACAAGTAGGTAATATAATAACCTATAGGCCTTCTAGCCTCGAAGTTGTAAAGAATCACAAATCCCGAAGCGATTAAGAAGAGAAAGAAATTAAATAAATCAAAAGGCAGACTTATAAATAAAAACGCGGGCCTCACCTGAAGCCCTGGAGCTCATAACGAGTTTCAGTTTAACCTTGCCAATAAATTTCGATACAAATTCGGCGCTGGCTTTCTCTTTGATATTGGTTAGGAGAGAATATTTGAAGTGCTGCCGCCGTCCAGAGGGGTTCTTGCAATAGAGGCTGCACACCTTGCCGTGATTGATTTATACCTCTTGTTTGTCACGAATCCGATTTATTTGAATTCCTACCAGAGACGAAGTCGGGCGGCCAAGGAATTAATATCGGGCTCCCGTGCTCCCTATGTATCCATCCCTCTGCAATAATTCAATATTTCATCCGTCGGGTCGGACGGGGGCTAAGCTACGTCGTGAATTAACATACAAATGTCAATCGTTTCATGCATAAAAATGTATTGGATTTAGTGGAATGACTCTTCCGATCGCTGCTCTAAATGGCTAGAAGGGGTTGCCGCCTAAACCACTCGCCGCCGTATAAAATACAAAATCGATAAATACTCATATAGATAGATAGATAGATAGATAGATAGATAGATAGATAGATACATATAGCTTTATTGTACATACAAATGGAAATTACACAGATATTTCTTAACCTAAGAGTACAGAGCGCGAGACCGTGCTGGTTGGCGTGGAAATGAAGAGGCCTATACCCAGCAGTGAGGTTTACCGGGCTGATGGTGAAGAGTACAGACGGCTGCTTTATCACTAAAAGTGTCCTCTTCTAGACAACCTTTGGATAAACTGGACTAATACATTAGAGAAGAAAGTAGATGTACAAAGAAAACTAGAAAATGATAATTTCAGAGGTACCTATATAAATACATGCCTTAATACATATACAACGAGTTATGGAATTAACGTATAGTATGAACGCAATGTCGTCAATGACAATAACGAATACCACTTCCGATAAGCGAAAGTGTAAAATTGAAAATGTGTACTTTTATTTTTCACGCACATTGACCGCACTAAACCCGAGAAAAATTTAATTTTAAAATGAGATTATTTTTAGAATGTCTTTGATTGATTTTTACCACGAGTTCCAGATTGACAAATGTTGAACTCTGAAAGTTGTCATGTGAAGTTTTCTTATAATTTTAAACTCTTACTTTTAATTGAAATGAAAAAAACCGTCAATAAGTAAAAGTTGCAGTCGATAATTTATCGATACTGAAGACACTGTTTTCAGGTGCTGTTATTTTGTAGGTTATTTAAATAACACGTTGTACGTAGAAGACAAGTGAGCACATGTCACCGTTTTGATTTATTGTACGGCTGATAAAAAACAGTTTCTAATCAAGATCAGCCTGCCCGATCGCGATCGAACTTGAAAAGGTTACTGCCGTACTGGCGATGGGCGCGAGTAAAAATATTCCACTACGACTACGTACAATCACTCCGCACCTAGCCCGAGATCACAATGGGACCGGTTTTTCGCTGGACTGGCATCTGACTGGTGACGTCCAAGTTACACATGCACACTTAAGGCGCTTTGGGTTGCTAACTAGCGCCACCGATGCCAAAAATTCATAACTTGGTTTATAATACGGTATTTTTTCAAAAAGTACTTAAATAAAATAAAAAATCTTAATGTCTGTGATAACCATTTTTCCAAAAACCTATTTAGAGGCTAAAAACTCCACCCATGCCGGGATTCGAACCCGCAACCTCTGGCTATCTATGCCAGATCTGGCACGGATAGCCAGAGGTTGCGGGTTCGAATCCCGGCATGGGTGGAATTTTTAGCCTCTAAATAGGTTTTTAAAATTGTCCTTAGCACGGGTTAGTGCATTAAAAATAAAAAAAAGTATAACTATTTTTCGGCTAAAACGTTCCGTTTTTGGCGGAAATCGAAGTCCTAGGTTATTGATCATAATCTCTATACTGTTGTTTCTAGAAATAGTTGTCGTAGTGGTTAACATTTATGATGTTTACTTTCAAAAAACGTAGGTTATAAAACAAGTAGTTTTTTTATTCTATTGGTGGGGCTAGCACCCCCAATTCAGCTCAAAGAGCTGTCCGTTCTTATGACTATCATGGTGACTTAGTATCGCTGCCGCGAAACTCAACAGTACGAGCGTCATTAGTGCGAATTAGGTAATTTATAATTTACCTATAATTAAGTAAATTAAATTAAATCTGTAATAATAACTTAAATGAATTGTTAAACTATAATTATACAATATCTACACGAAGCCAATAAAGTGTAACACAAGCGCAGGCATGCATTATATTAATTATATACCAAAGCTGTCCGCGACACAGGCTCGGCCTAGTGCGGCAGCAAAAGTTGGTCCATAATAACACTTTAGTCCGCATGCCTACGACTGTGCGGTGACTCGCTTGCTCGATCGGTGCAATGTGTAATCTACCCGCCACCCGCGACACAGGCTGCGCCTAGTGTGGGAGGCGCTATGATCCAATGTCTTGTCAAAATCCTTTTCTTATAATAAACGAATTTTTATTTATTTATTATTTTAAGCACCTTACCAGCCAATGGCACAATTTCAATTATTTCTTTTGGCGTTGAATGTTTTATTCTTATTCTTTCTTTTTCATTCTGGGAGTAATTTTGTCATTTTTTACGTGCGTGCTTTTGTGGCAATTAAACTACATGTTTTCTTTCTTTTTTGTTTTTATAATTGTTGTATTTACGAGTAATACATTTATAGTATTGTAGCGAATTTTTTTTCAATTTTAACTGCGATACATATCCTAAAATACGATATGCCGTAACGACAAGGCAACTTGTTTCGCCATTCCGGCGGATGAAGGTCTGAGCCAGGGGCCACATAGAAGGGAGGACGCGTAAAGGTCGCGAAAATGACTTTTCATACAAAATAGGGCGCCATTTCTGTTTAACGCGTTACGCCTTTTTCACGCCCTCGTCCCATGAACCTTCTGTGTAGCCGCTGGGCTAAGACACCCAAAACCTGTCCACAGCTTAGTAGGGCTGTGACCTCCATCAATTATCGCGGACTCACACCAAGACCAGCTAAGTGAGTTAATCATTAAATTACGAATATAAAGATTGCCGATTTCCTCGCTAGGTCGACGTGACCTGACCTCGCTGCCCACACAGGTGACCTCTGTCCCACTGTGGGCCTGCACAGTCAGACGTTTGTCCTTTACGGTGCCATCGTGAACGCCTCTGAGCGGGGATCTTGAAGGTTTAAACGGAGATCGCGTTATAACTTATTGAAATGCAGACCCTTTGCCTTGGATAGCCGGCATAAACATTTCATAAAAGCATATTCGAGAATCGAGTTTGGTATTGAGTCCAGCGAATTCGATATCAACCCTTGTATGTGCCCACTGCTGGGGCAAATGTCTCTTCCTGCATCGCAGGAAGGTTACGCTCCACAACGGGGGCCAAGTCCGGGTTGGTAGAGATTTGCAAGACTAGTGGCTGGTCATACTGTCAGAAGTCTTCAAGCCGCCCTAAGGCTTAACGACTACCATTTATCGACGGCAACCGGCACCTACGGCTTAAGGTGCCTTGCGAATCACTGAACCGCTCGGAAAAATGCCACTAGCGTTAGTCATAGACGGTCACCCATCCATGTACTGAACGAGCCCTATGTTGCTTAACCTTCGTGATCGTTTAAGATCACTCGAGCAGCCGGCGCTACGAGGGATTCGTTGCCTTGAATAGCCAGCATAAAAATTTCATAAAAGCATATTCGAGAATCAAGTAAGTCAAGTTTCGTATCGAGCGTGGAGTCCAGCGAATTGACGTAGGCTAACTTTTTGCTCTCGCATTTCACTGAGCAGTCGATGGTGCATTTACGTTTCGGGTTGTTCGAGAATTATAATAGGCAGCTTATTACCATAACTGGTAGATCGTGCGGAGCGGCGATTATGCTAATTAACATGTCCGCGTAAAGAGCATATTGTAAGTAAAATGTCTAATTTATGGATTGGCCTTAAGGCCGAGAATTGCGAGCGGGGCTTAGTGGCGCCATTCAACGAGATAATGTGGAATAACTCAATGGTCCCTTGAATATCAACCACTTTATTGACTCCGTACAAGTGATTCAATTTGCGTTATTAATTTAAGTTCTTGATAAAGTCTCTTTCATTTTTATTCAGCTATCAAATGATAAGGATTAAATGCCCTCAAACTGCGCCTTGTTTTTCTAAACGGTTTTAAATTGTAGGAAGTTCGCTAGTTTATAATACACACACACACTACACTTGTTTAAGTGCAATAAAAGTATTAATAATAATCTACTACAGCGAAGAAGAAATATTAGGAATACCACCATGCAGTTGATGATATAGAATTGTGACTCTACAATGCGTAAAGTATTATTATAATGATAACCTTGTCTCTACTAAGTACTTACTAACAAACAGCTTTTGCGTGTATTAATTTCAAACATCGGCTTTTAAGTCGTTGGTTCAAATCCCGGCATGTAGGTACCAATGACTCTATTTTATAAGTAAAGTACATTAGTGAACTTATGGTAGCAATACTTCTCGCTGACGGTGAAGCTTGCGTGTTTGAGGTTTTCAACTACCTCCGAAATTGTCAATCCGCAATGGGGGTTGTAATTAAGCCCATACTCTCTATTTTTAAGAGAAGGCCTGTGGCCTAGTAGGACGTATATAGGCTATGAAAAAAAATTCAAACTTATAATAAGCTGTCTAACAATTACCGTGTCCTTTTGACCACGTACTTTAATTAAATTTCAAGTTATACCCAACCAGTCTACCAAATTTCGATCGTAAAATAGTGCAAACAATTGCGAAAGTTACATCAGCAACATGAGAGAAATCTAGTTCTGTGTCCTTTATGCAACTCGCCTTAATTACGCTGCCTTTATGGTCTCCTTACAACTCGGCCTTATGTGCATATAGAGTTCAACGACCCAGCCATGATAGCCAAATAGATGAGTTGGCGTCGCCGAAGCGGAGTGCATGATGCGATTCCACGAACAGGCGACTGCTCTCTTGCCATTGACATCTAAGCAGCAACGTGGTCGTATTTACGTCGTGTTGCTCGGCTGTGTTTACAAACAGTAATATTGTTTACTTGGTACGAGCAGCGGCGTCACGAGTCCGCCACGTCATCGGCGGTTGCGCGTCACCGCCCCATCGCTACTCGACCGAGCCACTAAAGGACTAACCACATTACGTAGGGCCGACGATGCTGGCAAAATGTTACAAACTAATATAATCTTTAATTACTTCGTGTTAGAGACTACATACTGGCACAAAAAGCTCCCAGCGCCGCCGGGCCGAGGAGCACTTCACGGGGAACGGGCTTTTTTCTGCACTCTTATTGTAGTCTATGATTTTAGGTTCGTGCCGACCGAACCTTTCCGGCGTATTGTAACGTGGATAGACCTCAACCATCTCATTTCAAGGGCATCGTCCTTCAACCGTTTTTCACACATCCCTCAAAATTCTCCTAACTTGCTTCCCTTAATAATCCCCCGATTAATACAGACTCAAACGCAAATTGCGATCATTATTTGATTGTTTCTTAAATTTAAATCCTAGGAACGTTCAGTATATTACCGCAACAAATAACTAATTCTATTCTGACGTTATGTTTCCTTGTAAGTTATATTCTTATCCTTGCCTATTACATTCTAAGTTTTATCCTTGCTCGGTAGCTTTGTCCTTGTAACCTTAGATACGTGAGACGTTATCATTCAGATAGTGATTTTGATAAAAGAAAATGTTCGTGTGAAATATTATGCAATTTTGAGACACATGCTAATAAATCAGGTAAAATGTTACATTAGTGCTTTAGCCAAATTACATCTATAAATGAGATTTCAAAATGTTGAAGCAAAACAAGTGGGAGCGAAAAGACTTCAGGTAATGCCAATACAACTTATTCAACGATCTTTGAAAACATAAAAGAAGGAAAATAGGGCGAATTTTCTGAACTAGTTAAATTAAAAGGTTTTATTCAAAGTAGCACAGAAACTGCGGCTTAATGAACGTTACAGTACAAACTAGGTGTCAATTTCAAAATCCAGATAATTTTGCAGAACGAAATAGACAAAAAAACTCCAAACAGAATACTGAGGGCCGCCTCACATTTGTGCAAATTGCCTCGGAATGTATTTCCATGTTTGCGATGCTCTTGCCTGGTTACCATAACACAGGGTTTCCTAGTTAGGGACCAGGACTAGTGATTATGTTGTGTGGAAGTTATTTATTTATAGTTTCGAAGAAGAAACGTTTCTTGTAACTGAGCGATGAAGCCTCTGAGTCACATAATATTTCGTCCGGGATCATCTGCACAGTTGTCAGATGTACCTCATGTCGACGTCACCGAATAACTTACTTGTACTACAGCTGATATAATATTACTTACACCTGTGGAGTTTTATATTTTTTTCCTAACTAGCGTTATCAATGAGATTTTTTCATCTGTGACTTGTTGTGGCCTGTTAAGGTTGTGATAATTTCTAATTAGAGTAACTCTGTAATGAAAAGTACACAATTAATAAAATACACCAACCCGGACTTAGTCATCGTGGTGGAGTATGGCCTTACCTTCCTGCGATGCAGGAAGAGCCCCGTGCTTTAGCATTGGGTACATGCAAGGGTTGATATCGACCTACAAGGTCAGTGACAGACATATTTTTTAAGACCATCTGTTTCAGGACCTATCCTACCCTTTTTATGTACGAAACAAGTAAACGCCAGAAAAGATTAACAAATCTATTGGCTCAAACCACACGAAGAGACAGTACATCAACATCCATATTTTTGTTGCAAAGTTGCCCGCAATGTAGTAACTGGATAGAGTGTGAATGCAAAGGTTTATGTGCAATTTGATACACCGCAACAAAGGACCTCTTGTCAGTAAGCGTCAGATCACATATTACTAGATTAACAGCAGATATAAGATAAAAGTCACCTTGGAATGATAGGTTAAGCAAATAGCAAGGTGGATCTGTTGAAAAATCAAACAAATCACCAGCCAATATTGACATATAAAGTTTCTCACGTAGCGAATAGTCAAGCCATGATGTGTATGAACTGAAACCGGCTCCTAATTTTGGGAATGGATCTCGATCCATCGATTTTGTCTGATGGCAAGAAGATGCATGTACTCTTCTCGGATTTGCATTTGAAATTATAATGTAAAGGTAATTAATTGATAGAACTTACGAGTAATTCAAATCACTTATAGAGGGCAGTGTTTATGCAAACATGGAGTGTTTGAACAAGTAGCAATTTCTAGAGTGAAATCTTCAAGCATAGCATAGCAAGCAAGCACACCTATCCAATATTAGATTTCATTTAAACTTGAGCAACGAGTCTCTGTGCCTACATATATTTTTTAATATTGAGTTATACTAAAGTATTAAAAGTACTAAAATACTAATCAGAATTTTTCCACAACTATAAATATTTTTTTAATTTACCCGATTATTTACAGCGATAAAAATTATATAGTATTAGTCTATTCTTAAAATTATTTCTTAAATTCTTAAGTGCATTTGAATTTTCCCCTGAAAAAAATATCTACTTTTTCGGATCATATTTATTCATATAAGTCTTCTACTTATTTGTATAAATATCAAAGAATCTAAAAACCTTTTTAGAGGCTAAAAATTTCACCCATGCCGGGATTCGAACCCGTAACCTCTGGCTATCCGTACCAGCGCTCTACCAATTGAGCCAATGGGCGACTCACGGCATCAGTGAAATTTCGAACCTCTTTACAATATTCTCTGTATTACGTACAGGCAGCGACATCTGACTTAAGCAAATTGCATTACTTACAGCCCCGACCACCTACTTTGCAGTTAGGTTTTAACATCGGAACGATATCACTGTACCCACATGATTACACTATTTTTATTTTTAATGCACTAACCCGTGCTAAGGAACAAATTTAAAAACCTATTTAGAGGCTAAAAATTTCACCCATGCCGGGATTCGAACCCGCAACCTCTGGCTATCCGTACCAGCGCTCTACCAATTGAGCCAATGGGCGACTCACGGCATCAGTGAAATTTCGAACCTCTTTACAATATTCTCTGTATTACGTACAGGCAGCGACATCTGACTTAAGCAAATTGCATTACTTACAGCCCCGACCACCTACTTTGCAGTTAGGTTTTAACATCGGAACGATATCACTGTACCCACATGATTACACTATTTTTATTTTTAATGCACTAACCCGTGCTAAGGAACAAATTTAAAAACCTATTTAGAGGCTAAAAATTTCACCCATGCCGGGATTCGAACCCGCACCCTCTGGCTATCCGTACCAGCGCTCTACCAATTGAGCCAATGGGCGACTCACGGCATCAGTGAAATTTCGAACCTCTTTACAATATTCTCTGTATTACGTACAGGCAGCGACATCTGACTTAAGCAAATTGCATTACTTACAGCCCCGACCACCTACTTTGCAGTTAGGTTTTAACATCGGAACGATATCACTGTACCCACATGATTACACTATTTTTATTTTTAATGCACTAACCCGTGCTAAGGTGCTTTTTAGCCTCTAAATAGGTTTTAAATTTGTTCCTTAGCACGGGTTAGTGCATTAAAAATAAAAATAGTGTAATCATGTGGGTACAGTGATATCGTTCCGATGTTAAAACCTAACTGCAAAGTAGGTGGTCGGGGCTGTAAGTAATGCAATTTGCTTAAGTCAGATGTCGCTGCCTGTACGTAATACAGAGAATATTGTAAAGAGGTTCGAAATTTCACTGATGCCGTGAGTCGCCCATTGGCTCAATTGGTAGAGCGCTGGTACGGATAGCCAGAGGTTGCGGGTTCGAATCCCGGCATGGGTGAAATTTTTAGCTTCTAAATAGGTTTTTAAATTTGTTCCTTAGCACGGGTTAGTGCATTAAAAATAAAAATTTTATTTTTAATGCACTAACCCGTGCTAAGGAACAAATTTAAAACCTATTTAGAGGCTAAAAAGCACCTTAGCACGGGTTAGTGCATTAAAAATAAAAATAGTGTAATCATGTGGGTACAGTGATATCGTTCCGATGTTAAAACCTAACTGCAAAGTAGGTGGTCGGGGCTGTAAGTAATGCAATTTGCTTAAGTCAGATGTCGCTGCCTGTACGTAATACAGAGAATATTGTAAAGAGGTTCGAAATTTCACTGATGCCGTGAGTCGCCCATTGGCTCAATTGGTAGAGCGCTGGTACGGATAGCCAGAGGTTGCGGGTTCGAATCCCGGCATGGGTGAAATTTTTAGCCTCTAAATAGGTTTTTAAATTTGTTCCTTAGCACGGGTTAGTGCATTAAAAATAAAAATAGTGTAATCAAAGAATCTTTTCACCGTCCCAGCGGCAGTAATCACGTGTCTTTCAGATACACCTTTTTTGTGATAGCGCCATAAATTAATATTTAAAATATAACTTTTCCATCCGCTAGTTCTGAGTCATCTCCTGTCCTTTGCACCAAGATAGCGGGCAACGGGCTAAGTACTATGCCTACAGTGACTCCATTGATGGAGAACTTGCTCTATAAAATGTTTTGATATAATCGGAGTAGCCATGTCATAAGATATAATAAATATATGTGGATATCTTTTTTCTCTTCGACTAATACTTTTCATAATATGACCGTTTGAAAAGTCATTTTAGTCACGTTGTGCGGAGTGCGGCTAACATATTGGATTCAAACTATGACGTCACAAGTTGCGCGTAACACCTTAATGAATGAAGCGTTTATCTAATACACCGTTTGTATAAAACTTTTAGAATTCTATGAATTGCATGATGAAAAGACGAAAGCTAATATGTTTTTAATATTGCTTTTAGTGATAAGGCCACCAATTGTACTAAGTATATATTTTGATACAATTTCTGTTACTGTAATTTCTGTGTACAAGAAGAAATATTCTATCTATCTTTTTATTTTTAGACTAACTAGATTTTTCACATTTTTTGGGATCCTGAAAACCCCGGTAAACTATTTTTATGGCTCTATGTTTTAATTTTCCTTGAGTTGTTCAATGTCTTCTATTCAATATCTTGCAATGCCACTTCAATCTAAGTTTGACGCAAGTTCCCCATTATAATGCAAGTAAAACTATATTTTAATAACCTACATGATTAGTCTTAAGAGATAGTATGAGTCAACGGAAACGTAATATTTTCCATATACAGATAGATAAATAGAGATAAAGAACACTTTATTGTACATAAAAATGGAAATTACACAGATATCTCTTAACCTAAGAGTACAGACGGCGGCCTTATTAGATTAGAACTCTTTATTGTACACACCACAAAACAAAATACATAAAAAGGCTTACATATCTAAGTATTGCCGTATACAATTGGCGGTCTTATCGCTAAAAGCGATAGCGAAAGCGCTTATCACTAAAAGTGATCTCTGACAACCTTTGTCCAACCGACATGTGTCTGTTACTTTCTTGTCAAGGTTAGATATGAAGTCTTCTGTTAAAATGAAGGCTATGTAGGTATATGGATATATGCCATGTCAGAGGCCTTATGAGCGCCTTCTCACAATAAGGCGTGCCACTGGCTTACAATACTCCACCTACCCGGACTTGGCCCCCGTGGTGGAGTATGGCCTAACCTTCCTGCGATGCAGGAAGAGACCCTTGCCCCAGCAGTGGGGACATACAAGAGTTGATATCGATATGAATATAAAAGATCATAAACTTCTGATATCAGATTTAAGAGGGAACGGTTTTCAAAAAGGAACTAAAAAAATTTCAACGAGTAAGAATGCCGCAAGATCTATTTTGTATATTACATGTTGGGGCTGTGTATTTTGTGTTGGAGAAAGACAATCTGTAGCTTATAGAATGAACATAAACTTTAGTCTCCAAGATTTGACTGGAATATACTCCTTTATCTGCTTCTAAAATTATATAATGTCTTATGATCTGGTTAACAAGCCAGCTGCCGCATAAGATAATTAGAATAACTTAACCAAAGAAGGTTACTGCAAAATTAAGTATTAATTACATAATACTAATGTATGGCATTGGCCAGTAACACAGGATTAGACTAACTCAAACTAAAATTTAAATAAGCTATTTGAATTCCGAAGATCACAGTTTATTCACCGATTCATAGAAAAGAACTATGGATCACAATATCATCACCATGATATTTTTTGTTTGATATTTTAAATTGGCTCCCACTATACGGGGTTTCTTAGTATGGGTGCCGCCAGTAAATGTAAACTTAGATTAGTTATATTGCAAATAAATATTTTTTGTCTTATCTATCTATCTTACCCTGATCTTAATTTAAAACGTTACTAGTCTCATTTATCTGTTAGAAATCTATTCGGATCAAATACAATGTATTTGTTACAGTGTATTTGATAATCACTAATTCTAGAACTCTACCGCGGTCATATGACGTGCAAAGATCCAGTCTCAATGCTAATTCATTGATCATCGAGTTACTCAATCTTTTACCTCCATATTGCGATTTGAGGAGGAAAACGTAGATGTGGCCGCGACGCATTCCAAGTTCCGACCTTTAAAACTAGAGTTATGCTATACATTACGTGTTAATTTAGCTTCGTCGAAAGGCGGTCGGCCTTCAGAGGCGCCGTGCCCCCATCGTACTCCGCGCCCCGATTCACTCCCGATTCGATACGTCGACGAGACTCAACCTACGACGACTATCAGTTGTATGTCGAAGCGTCTTATATTGTAAGGTCGATTTTGATTCCATTTCCCGGTTGTGAATCGGAGCCGAGTTGCTGCGCTGCGTCAAGCGATATAATTTGTAAAGAACTAAGAGGCAAGTGTTCAGTGATCTTTAGACAAGTGAGATACGTACGTGACATCCCTAGTCCTACAATCTATTTTCGATTGACACACTGAGCTGATTTGTAGTTAATTGAACTATATCAACCTAGTCATTTGGCATAAGACAAATAAATGTGAAAATATCTGCGATTTCCTAGATGACATGCCCATAAAATAATTTAATTTCTGTTGAAGGACCTTACGAATCTATCAACCAATTATTGGATTATATTCCAATAATTTTAATTGTTGTCTTCAATGACTTTTATACGAAATTAATTTATTGTGTTACAACAAGGGATACGTTTGGCTGTTGACTACAACAGCCAAACGTATCTCAAATTTTGGTCTCAGGTTCTATCTTTTCAGGTGTTTACATCGTAGTCACGTTAAGAATAATCTCGTGGTTTTGGGGCTGTTTATTGGATCCGTTCAGAAATTTGGCATAACGGCAGATTCATTATTATACCAAGAAAAGAAAATACTGTAACAGGACGCGACACATCGTTAATAAACGAAGGGAAAACAATAGCGTTGAGTCAAAAATAAAATAATAAAATACGTTTAGAAAGTTGAATTGTGTGAGATTGACATTGATCGTACGATACAAGGTTCAAGGATTGACAAAAAAACTGCAATTGTTCTGGAACTTTTAAAGAAATATATATTAGCAGTTTTTTTGCTCTTTGTTTGTTTGCTATTTTCGACCCAACTAGGTACGACTTCCTTTTCTAATCATGGAATGATACATATTTTTAAATTAACGTATGATTATTAACGAGTATTAGCAAAGGGGAAGATAAAAAGTACCCGGAACCGGCGTGCGTACATGCAACGACTTGCGAAGGTGATCTGTCAGGATCGTGGCAAGTGCCAGTCCCTGGTCTCTGCCTACTCCTCTGGGATACAGACGTCAGGTTAAGTATGTATGTATTAACATGAGGTAACCTGGGTGTCTGAGGTGTTAAAATACCTCAACGCTTGTAATAGCCAATCCACTTTTAACTGAATTTTCGTGTGCGCTATAACCAGTAGCCGACATTAGTCCTTTAGGTGACTAATTGAGTAACTTGTCCAGCAGCGTGTACACTTATCTAACCTTTTGATACGCTTTGTGATACACTATCGGAGATAAAGTCGCAAAGTGAAATTGCGTTCGGTCGTAAAGAGAACAAAATGTTTTGAAAGGGATTGGTGGGTATAAGAGAGTGGACACCAGAACCGTTCACGCATGCTTTCGCTCCAACATGACCGACATCATGATTAAATGAAAGTAGGACACAAAGTTTGGCCACTATCTACAATTTGATGGCCACGTTTTATCTGGTCATCGAATTCCCTTTTCAGGGTTCCTTAGTCAACAGGAAACTTAATAGCATAAGGGCATATGCCCTTATAAGGGTGCCCTACTATTGTTACCCCTATACAGGGGTATAAATAGTTTTACCATGTCCATCGGTCCATCCGTCCGTCCGTCCGTCCGTCCGTCCGTCCGTCCGTCCGTCCGTCCGTCCGTCCGTCCGTCCGTCCGTCCGTCCGTCCGTCCGTCCGTCCGTCCGTCCGTCCGTCCGTCCGTCCGTCCGTCCGTCCGTCCGTCCGTCCGTCTGTCTGTCTGTCTGTCTGTCTGTCTGTCTGTCTGTCTGTCTGTCTGTCCTTGGCTTAGCACAGAGATTATAATGAATACTAGAGAGCTAAAATTTCGCATAGATTTTATTAGGCCGTAAAACGGTAGAATACAATAGATCAAAATGTTTTTTTACGGTACTCTACGGTACCTAATTTATGGGTGCATTTTTTTCTGGTCTATAGGTGTGGAGTAATTTTGGATTGGTCGTTTAAAAATATTGTGGGTGTAGGAAGATCACTTTTATTGCGATTGCGAAATATTAAGCTTTAAAGCGCTATATTTTGCAAGAAAAGTTGATTGTAAGAACATGAAAAAAATCCGTCCAACAGCACAATACATAACGAACTAGAAAGGAAAACTATCACATTAACGAGTAATAGGTGACTAACTTATAAAAGAAAAACTTTGCACTAAATCCAGTGAAAATTACTTTGATGAAGTGGTTAATTCCGTAAAGCAGGTAAAAAACTCCTCTTTCTGAGGAACCCTGAACTGCGCGTGTCCTGACACGCACTTGGCCGGTATTGTACTATATTGTCAACACTGGTTATTCAAGGAGTTTAAAAGCACAACCAACAAGGTATCAATCTTTACACGCGTGCACTCTACTCAGTCACAGGTTACTTCAAAACAAAAATATAAAGGTTGACCAGCTGTCGACTGTACACCTACGTATGAGTGGCATGAATTATATAACATTTCATCTATTTGCCGCGCGACGTTGCCAGACTTCGCGTTTACATTTTACATGTGACAGAGCAGCGTAGACGCAAGTGAATTAATATAGTCGCGGGAGGGTGTGTGTTCTCGCATTGACAAGACAATAATAAATTGACGTCGTCATAGCAGATTATTAAAGGAAAAGTCAAAAGTATAATGGTGTAAAATTATGAAACAAAGAAATCAATTGTAAGTGTTCCTCAGTACAGAAACCTTCCTACTACGCCAAAACTAGTACAAAACTTTAAGTAGAACAAATTAATAAAATTTCAATCTAGATAATCCATGTTTTTTTTAATATATGCATGTCGGCACTATGTACTTGTGTTATTGTAATTTTATATCCCAAATAAAGATTATTTTATTCTATTCTACTTATCTATACATTTATTATGTCTTTTATTATTTTAAGTTTACGTATTTTTAAAAACCTATTTAGAGGCTAAAATTCTACCTCGAACCCGCGACCTCTGGCTAACCGTGCCAGAGCCAGAGGTCGCGGGTTCGAGTCCCGGTATGGGTGGAATTTTTAGCCTCTAAATAGGTTTTTAAAATTGTCCTTCTTAGCACGGGTTAGTGAATTAAAAAGAATATTCTTTACGTATTTTTACTAATGACAGTCATTTTGTCTATGTACCTATCTCCTTCTATATGTATTTTATTTACGCCTACCTACTTTCTTCATCTTTCAGATGATCCATCCTAAGGTAGTCTGGAAGAGATCGCTTGGAGCGCTAATATTTACGATTTTCATGTAACTACTCTTCAAATGTATGGTGTGTAATAAACAGTATTAATCTAAACTAATCTAGCATTTACACAAGTAGATCGATATCAACCCTTGGATGTCCCCAATGCTGGGACACGGGTCTCTTCCTGTATCGCAGGAAGGTTAGGCCATACTCCACCATGGGGTCCAAGTCCGATGGTGGAGGATTGTAAGACAGTGGCGGGCCTTACTGTCAGAAGTTATGAAGCCCCTATAAGGCCTCAGATACTACCAATACATGACAGCAGGCACCAACGGCTTAACGTGTCTTGCGAAGCACGGAAGTGCTCGGAAAAATGCCACTAGCGGTAGTCATGGGACGGCCACCAATCCTGCACCTGACCGCGCCTTGTCGTTGCTTAACTCAAGTGATTGATTATACTATTTTTTTTTTATTTTTTTAATGCACTAACCCGTGCTAAGGAACAAATTTCAAAAAACCTATTTAGAGGCTAAAAATTTCACCCATGCCGGGATTCGAACCCGCAACCTCTGGCTATCCGTGCCAGTACGTAATACAGAGAATAGTGTAAAGAGGTTCGAAATTTCACTGATGCCATGAGTCGCCCATTGGCTCAATTGGTAGAGCCCTGGCACGGATAGCCAGAGGTTGCGGGTTTGAATCCCGGCATGGGTGAAATTTTTAGCCTCTAAATAGGTTTTTAAAAAAATGATTGATTCCAACCACTCGATTCCGCCAGTCCACGAGCGCTTCACAAAAGTGGATAGCTAAATTTATTACGAAAAATATACTTAGGAGTGTGTTAACCCTTAACCGGTTGCCTAATAAATGCCGATCAACTCCCTGCTGTTTCTTTATTGATATCATTTACCGCTTGTGGCTGCGACAAATTTTTAGAAACCTAATACGAGTATGTATCGTATTAAAGAAGACCCGTTTAGACATCTAGAAGGCTCGGGTGGTGCTAGAATAGGCATTGCAGCGATTCTGATGCTAAGTAGGCGGACCTGCGCAGATTTCTGCCCGTGAACTGCGTAAGAGCACGGACATTACGCTGACATTTTAATGACATTGCAAGACTATTGCTCTTTTGACATTAGTAGCCTTGGCGCGAACGCGCGTGCGCGCTCCAACCTTATCGAGTGTCCCTGTTTGGAATCCGAATCAAATGTTCTATTTTATATGGATGTTTAAAATCAATGAAACATTAAATTTTGTTTTTTTTTTCTTTCTGCTTTACAAACGTACATTGTCTGTAGTCTTTCCTGTGTACTCAGAACACAAATTGTGTTCAGAGGTCCTGTGATAGCTATCAAAACTACTTCAAAACAAATAAAACCTTCAAGTCAAGTGCATGAGGTACCTATAGGACCGATTCGAGTTGCCATTATTGAAAAAAAAAGCGCATGAGTTTAATTTTCCTCGTCTTTAAATGCACCAACAAAGTCTAATTCCGTTTTTGTTCGATGGATCACGTTGTTTTTGTGACGATTTGTTTTAAGTGATTGTAATTAAATATTAGGTATCCATGGCATCTGTAGAATCTGGTCATGTAGGTTACAACCGATGAATGATGTTCTTGATGGTTTGGGAAAAGATGGTCAGAGTGAAGTTTCTTTGCTGCCTTTTTCACCACTGCAAATTGGAACCAAAGCGATTAACGTTGAACATTGACATTGAACAGTGTAAATTATTTTCGTGGATTTTTTAATTTATTCTTCTTCTTCTTTTTCTTCAGGCTATATTATGTAGTCCACTGCTGGACATAGCCCTCCCCTAATGAGTGCCATAGTGCCCTGTCTTCAGCTTGCCGCATCTAGCATCTGCCGGCAGTTTTTTGCAGATCGTCATCCCACCTGACCTGATTATTGCATTGATCAAATATCGCACGTTGGGTCTATCGGTCCAAATTCGGCATGTAGTAAAGACTTTATTGTCTAAGCTACGTTCATAATGTGAATTTGTAGTGACAATAACTAATAATAACTAATAGGAAATCCTAGTGTCTGAGGTTAGCGTTTTATATCGCCTATCCGTGGCATGCATACGAGTGTATGCATGCTCTCTCCAAGAGAAAGCCTGAGCATTGCAGAGCATTGCAAGGCTGCAAAAGAATTATTTAATCAGCAAGGACGCTCAGTAAAAAAATACGTTGAGCTAGTAATTGTTACAGTGACGATAATTTTATAGCACACCAAAACCTTAGTATTTTACTGTTCGAAAATATACCACCTAGTGTGATATCATTTTTAATTCTGTAGATAAAGCCAACAGGGTTGTAAAATTATCGGTAGCTCGGGAGAACATGCTATCTGTTCGCACTGCAGATGGTATTTTTATTTTAAAATTTATCGTGGTGTGGTGTGTTCGCTTTTGTCGCTGTCGAAGCTTGAAATCTTACTCTTACCTTGACGTCATCAGAAAATTGCAATTGAGCGATAAATAAAAGCTTGCGTAGGCGTGGGCCTATACACAGGAATTCCTGCTACTCCCACGAGCTATCATGAGACCGAAAGCATAGAACGATAGATTTGCTAGTGGCTTTGCTCTCTTTGTGGCCTATTTCACACTGGGCGAGACCGTCCACGGCGCAGATGCAGCGGTTATCGCACGTTTATTTTCTCGATTTGCTCTTTATTATGAGACTTGCGTTGACGCACCGCTCGCGGAGACCATGGGGCGTTGACCTCCACAGCTGCACGCCAACTCCTGCGCTCCGTGCCAACTGAAAACTTGTAAGGTCTTTAGGGCTATTCATACTGCGTCACACGATTTTAGCTACTTTCTGACGAACCATAAAAAAATCCTTATAACAATGCGGCCCATATATACCATTGTAAGGCACAGGCTTTCTGTCAAAGAGAGCGTCGTCATCATAGGGTTTTTTACCTCTGTTATGGACGACTTAGGCAGGCCTAGGAGTGTGGAACTTTCTCGAATGAATAAAAATTCCGATTCGTGCGCGGCAGGCCATACTGCGTATAGGAGACGTAAACAAAGAGTCCGGAGTCAAGTCGGTATGGAATTTGGCGCAGTGCCGAGCACCATACTTTATCTGAGGTCTTGGGGCCCTTCCTTGAGCACCTTCTTTTTAGGTCAGTCCTCAGCAAGCTTCTACTGGTGCGCTGCCTTATTCAAACCTTTAATATGAAACTGGACCGTTATTTGAATCCTTTACATCTTCCGTAAGAAAGGAATAGACCCTTTTTAGTTATGTTCTTTAATTTTGTGGACTAGAATATAACACTACATATTAATAATTTTCGCCGCTTTAAATTTACCCCTTTTTGGTTATGCTGTTTTGTGGAGTGGAATATAATAATATAGACTATATAATAATGTTCGTCGCTTTAAATTTATAAACAGCTTAAAATAGGTGGTTTCTACTATAAAATAAAGCTTAAATGTGTTAGTTTTAATTATTGTTACGCACAAATCTCACCAACCCTAGTCGGTGGCTTTTTTACCAATAAAATTTTACATATTTATATAGAATTCACTCTTTTTAAACTATACTTAAATATGCCACATTGTTATTAGCGAAGTTGCTATAGTGAAAATCAATCTGCTACCAACCTCCACAAACTATACTGCCCATATAATACAACTATAAGGTCAGAAAAGTGGGGCTTACTTACCCTCAGGTAATAGGACGCACCCGATTTCCCATGAGCCTTTTCCATTTCAGCGACCAATACGTTCGCTACGGTAGCATTAAAATGCGAGTATTATTTTTGCGTAGGTAGCAATTTGAAAAACGTTTGGGATCAATTTGAAAAGCAAGTCTCTGAAATGTGTAATTGTTCAATAGAGTAATTTTAGTACGGCATTGGTGGTCTTATTGTCACTATTGGAAGTCCACTAAGCAATCGGATTCCAATGGTATAGCCCGTAAAACTTAGTAGGTATGCATATTTTATTTCCGCGGATCATATACCATTTATTTAGAGTCTGTAATTGTACATTATGTATGATATAAGTGCGGTAAGTTGAAAATTACAGCCGAGGCGATATTACTAGCCCGAGCCATCGTCGAGGGCTATAAGGAAGCAGAGGCTGTAATTTTCAAAGCGCACGTATGTCATACGACGTTTTATAACATATTTACGAGAAAATTAATAAAACTCTGACTTTGTTATCATCACTACTTGACGACATTTTCAAATAAAAACAATACATCGAAAAGAAAAAGCGCGCGGATTTATTTTAACTTGTCCACAAATAAGCGATGCGCGCGCATCAACTTTTTTTTTTAGGCAAAGGTACAAAAACAGCCAGTATTACTAATAAAGTAAATTAATATTTTTGTGTTTTTGTTACAGATAAATGGTTGTAAATTTATTGTCAAAATTAAAGAATTAAATGTTTTTTGTTATATTTTATTCCCCAAAGTTAATTTTATTCATAAAATATTGACCACTTTAAAAGTATCGTTCATTTTTAGACGGAGTATCTTAAAACTTTATTAAAAAAAAACACGTGCCTTTTACATTACACTATCGCACAAGTACGTAATGAGATACATTACGATATTGAAATTGGTGTAATTACAACCACTTAACGAGCAAATATGTTATAAAAAAATATATGCTATTAGTAGGGTACAATGCCATAATTCTTGTTTGCTTCGTAGAACATAATCATCATCAACCCATCATGTCCCCACCAAGGGGCACGAGTCTCTTCTATGAGGAAGGTATAGGCCATACTCCACCACGGGGGTTTGGTCCGGATTGGTGGAGGCTTGCAAGACTTGTGGCTGGTCTTACCGTCAGAAGTTATCAAGCCGCCCTAAGGCCTCTGACTTGGCTTAACGACTGCTATCTATAGACGGCAGCCGGCACCAACTGCTTAACGTGCCTTGCGAAGCACAGAACCGCTCGGAAAAATGCCACTAGCGTTAGTCATAGACGGTCACCCATCCATGCTCTGAACGAGCCCTGTGTTGATTAACGTTCGTGATCGTTTAAGATCACTCAGGCAGCCTAGGCTCCGAGGGATTCTTAGAACATAAAATTGCGTCAAATTACAGCCATTGTCGAAATAGTGTCGCGCAATTGATCAATTATGCCCAGGCCCAGGTTAAAATTGTATACTGTGTAGATCGTGGTAAAGTGCAATATGAGGCTCTACCTTACCTAACCTACATTCAAATTTATTTATATTGAGAAAATAATACCCATCGCGTCCCTGTTTCTTCTTCTAGCAAAGTTAGTCAAAAACTTAAATCCTTAATAATGCAGCCTAAAAATGACCCACCAGTGATCAGGGCTTCTCTCTGAGAGTCTAGTCACTCAGGTTTCCTTCGCAGTTAGCGAGTGACATGACTACCTACCTTACCTAAGCTACATTCAAATTTATTTATATTGAGAAAATATTACCAAATCGCGTCCCTGTTTCTTCTTTTAGTAAAGTTAGTTAAAAACTTAAATCTTAATAATGCAGCCTACAAATGACCCTCTTGTGCTCAGGCCTTCTCTCGGACAGAGATCAACACGCTTGCTCACCGTTCATTGACTGTTTTTAAGTGCTGAGATATATGTGACCACCTTAGTCACTCAGGTGTCCTTCGCAGCGAGTGACATAACAATTTAAGTTATTTTTCTGTTTGTTTTAATTTTTGTGCAATAAAGCGAAACAAACAAACAAACAAACAAACAAACAAACAAACAAACAAACAAACAAATTTTACTTTACCGGACCTATATTGAAGACTGTGATTGAAGGCGAACTTTCGATGACTGTCGCTGAAATGCCCCAGGGCCATTCCCACACCCTGCCCCCTGAAGCCCACGTGGACGCAACAAGTGACGCATGCGCAAAAGGCCGCCTCCTCGACCCTTGTTCGAAGGATACCGCAAGTATTCCGTATTTTTCCGCTACACTTTGACAGAGCGATTTTAGGTCAGTGTCTTTCGATGCCGATAGATATATTTATCTAAGCGGACGTTCGCATTATTCAGGTGTAATTTAGCTCTTCCTGTGTTATTACTTATTTAATCTAACTATATTTGGTCTAATCAATTCGTCCACAAGTGGACATTGGACAAGGCACGCCACCATGTTTTATCTTTAACGATCCTCGTCCACCTGTTAGCGTCAGCAATCCTATAGTCTAAGTATAGTTTAGAGGAAATTTAACTAAACGCGTCATCTCGTTTATAAAGCTATTCCGGTTAGTAACGTATTAACACTACTCGCCTTTCGAAAGTTGGCGATAATTACCTACCTTTACCGAATGTTTGGCGAACTCGTGCCCAAAGGAATGGATGAGAATAGCGCAGAAGTTTAACAAAATTCGAATTTTATCGCTGAAAATCGATTTTGTCAAAATTAACTGTCAAATAAGGAACGTAGCGTCGTACGTTTTTAATTTTTTTTTTGTTTCTTCTATTCTTGAAAAACTAATTTTATAGTACAGTAGGCAGCACAGACTTTTACATTTTATCAGCAAGTCAACCTTAATGTAACTACGTGGATTGTAGGCGTGTAAAATAATACTACAATAAATATCAATGTATCAACCCTTGTATGTCTCCACTGTTGGGGCACGGTTCCACCACGGGGGCCAAGTCCGGGTTGGTGGAGGATTGTAAGGCAGTGGCGGGCCTTACTGTCAGAAGTTATATCAAACCGCCCATAAGGCCTCTGACATGGCTTAACGACTGCCATTACATGACAGCCGGCACCAACGGCTTAACGTGCCTTGCGAAGCGCAATCGAACAAAACAAAAAGTTTTATGCGTGATGCGTTGTATTAAGAGTATGTACTTCGGAACGTTTTTATTCAGGCGGAGGCAGAACGAGATGTGTGTGAACGAACACCAAATGACTGCGCGGAGACGGCCTTGGTGCTGGCTATTCGTATGGTTTGGCCCGAAATAGCTCGCGTTGCGATGATTTAAGTACACAGTTTATCCGGAAAGTGCCCAAAAGGCTCCTCGTGCGTTAAAAGTCGGTGGAGGAGGAGGGAAATCCAATATAATGTGGGTGTGGGTTGTTGAATGGAAATGTACACACGTCGGCGTACACTGAAATTGGTTGGTTTCTTACAACACAACAATTTTGCCTGTTCCGTGTTGTGATGTCCTTATTTGTACGGTTGTGTTATTGTTATTATTATATTTTTTTTTGCTTTTATGTAAATTATGTAAGAAGATGGAAATTATGTAATTTTATATGCATACACATACGCATATGTAGTTTTGTAGTAATTTAAATAAATTTATTATTTCTTTCTCTATCTTTCTTTCTTTCTTTCCTCTTGTGAAGGAACCAACTTTCACAAAATTCCTAAAAAATAACTAGCAAACACGGAGAAGAAGAAAAAGAAAAAAACATTATTTAATGTTTTATTTACATTTATTCGACAGCACATATTTTATTGGATAGAAAAGGTAAACTAACAGGTCACAATTAAACTTTTAGATGAATTTTCACTTTCTTTAATTCTAAGCGCAAATTCTTTAAATTGCTATGGAATTAAATGGACGACTTCATGCAGTTGCTATTAAACTTCAATGCTATAACAGAATCATGGCCCCAGCCTAATCAATTATTGATTCAAAGGCCTTCGAAAATTCCACAAAGTAAGCTTTAACTGCTGCTGTAAATAAGCTTATTTTTTTTAGTATCGATAATTTGAGGCACTGTTAGAATGCGCAAAGTCACTCCTTTCACTAAACAAGCATAGCATATTATGTCCCACGACATCCTACTGTGGGGTCGGGTCGTATTTAAGCTAGGTAATAGAGATTTCGATTGATAATAGATCATAGCTCCATGCAGTAATATTAGCTTCACCAATGGAAAAAAATCTTATTTTACTATCTGTTTACCATGCCCGAGGTCGCAATATTGCAATCCTTTTTCACGTTTGGCGCTAACTAATAACAAGTAACTAAGTAGAAAAGTAGCAGTAGACACGAGTGAAACGCAACGTTAAAAGGTCAAATGAAACTCAAAGACTTAAGCCGGGTTATCACGATCTCAGAACACTCGGACCGAGTGACCTATTTTAGCTACAAAGATACTACTTGAATCGTGAACACCAACCATTTTAGTAAACAAATGTCACTCTGATGAAAACTGCCATGGGTTTTTCATTCAAATAGCGCTCTTTTCGTCTTAACTACTAATAAAAAAATGCTAAAACAAACTGGCGTTCATAGTTGAAACTTTTGCATTTCTAAAGAATAGGAAAGTGGAGTTTTATGAAGCTATGGAAGTGAAATATGGCTGTCGTTAACGGCTGACGGCTTGATAATTTCTGACAGTTAGACTAACCACTGTCTTACAATCCTCCACCAACCCGGGCATGGCCCTCATGGTGGAGGGTAGCCTAACCTTCCTGCGTTCTTCCTTCCTTCTTGCAGGAAGAGACGCGTGCCCCAGCAGTGGGGTCATACAAGGGTTGATATCGATGGAAGTGTTGTGAAATGTTTCCATTGACATCACCAAACTATTCTTTATCTTTTTCTTTTATACTTTTACTGACAAAGATCGACGATAAGCATTTCATACCAATTCTTTATCAACCATTTGCTACCAAACGCCTATAAACTGAAGCAAAAATCTAAATTCACTAAGATCTGCCACCGCCATCAGAGTAGCCTACAGTGCTTAGATGCTAAGATCTAAATTCTGTCTGCATCTACTAAACACGTGAAATCGTGGATTTATTCCCAATTACCAAGTTATGCCCAAACAAAAAATGCCTCATAATTTGTAACTATTGTCAATATTTAGGACATTTCCTCTTAGGTTTACTTTAAAGTGTTTGATACGTTTGCTAATTGTCAAAAATAGGAGTTCAGCAAGCCTTTGGAATGTTATATAATTGAGTACTTCACGTAATATACGTATATAATTGCATACTGTAACTTGGTAACAACTCATTACTTTTATGAGTATTTTATCACAAACGTTAAATCTGCAAATATTCCACTGCCTGTCTGATATACCTAGCAGTGGGTGTTTAATCTTAATGGCAGGGAATTTGTTTATGTATGTTTCCTTTAACTAAGTACTTGATTCGTCTGATTTTATAAGCTACTTACATAAACACACGCCCGTATCCAGGAGGGGTAGACAGAGGCTAGGGTCTGCTGCTTGACACGGTCCTTTTTCGCTTTATCAACATTCATTAGTCGTTACATGCACGCACGCCGGTTTCAGATACTTTTTGTCTTTCTTTTCATACACTTATGACCAGGATTTGCCACTTACTTGGACATCTAACTTCATAATTCAGTCAGCAAAACCGCCATCTTAGCAAAGGCATAGTTTTAAAAAAAAATTAAAGCGAATAACCGCAGTTTAATTCACAATTTATTTCTACAAGTTTTTACTACTCGTGGTTTCTTGATTGAAAATTTTACTAAGTAAATACTGAAGCGCTCGTGGCCTGGGCGAACCGAGCGATTGGAATCAATCACTTGGTTAAGCAACAACAGGCGCGGTCAGGTACAGGATGGGTGAGCGTCCCGTGACTACCGCTAGTAGCATTTTTCCGAGCGCTTCCGTGCTTCGCAAGGCACTTTAAGCCTTGTTGGTGCCGGCTGTCATATAATGGCAGTCGTTAAGCCATGTCAGAGGCCTTATGGGCGGCTTGATAACATCTGACAGTAAGGCCCGCCACTGTCTTACAATCCTCCACCAACCCGGACTTGGCCCCCGTGGTGGAGTATGGCCTAACCTTCCTGCGATGCAGGAAGAGACCCGTGCCCCAGCAGTGGGGAGATACAAGGGTTGATAACGGATAACGGAATACTTAAGTAACGTCCTGTCACGCTCTTTGCTGAGAAATTCGAAGAGACAGCACTACAGTTTACTACTTATCGAAATTCTCAATTCAAAAACTGGCCCTATGACCCGTCATCCTTTATAAGTGTACTCGACTTAGTTACGCTATCGGAGATTCACAAAATGTAAATACGCAGTATTTTATTACATCTACTTCCTTCTCCAATCCATTCCATCCAAAGGGTGTCTGGAAGAGATCACTTTTGGTGATAAGGCCGCTGTCTGTACTCTTAGGTTAAGAAATATCTATGTAATGTCCATTTTTATGTACAATAAAGTGTTCTCTATCTACCTATCTATTTAAGTAAAAGCGCGTCGCGATTTGACCAAGGACTTCGTAATTTAAAGTAACCGCACCCAAATACCAACCCGTCTGTTTATAACTCCGTACAAACGACAATCAGAACTCGACACTGCTACCTTGCATTAGGGACGGTTCAAATATCAAAATGTCAAGTACGTATACATGTATATGAGCTCCATGTGTGGTGTGTACACGCGCAATTAACGCTATTAAACGATTTTCAGGTTCAAGATGGCTTCCTGTGGGTGTCTTTAAAGGGAGTCAAAGAACAGTCTCTTAATTACGTGAGATAGATAACTCTTTATTGCCCACCTGTGATTAACAGGGATAAGGTAGTAAATATTTAGTTCTTGATATTATAAAAAAAATTGTAGGTATGTACGGATATATTTTTTAATAATTAAATATGTTAGAATGTGCAAGCGAGAGGGTTGATTACATCATATACCGATATTCCACACGCTCAATTTATCGTGAAATTTTATGTTCTTGTGTTATGAATTTTGGCAACTGAATCAAATGATAAATATAGATAGATCCATAGAGAACACTTTATATAGTATAACTAGCTTTTGCCCGCGACTCCGTCCGCGTGGACTTTTTTGCAACCCCGTTCACTCCCTTAAGGGTTAAATTTAGAAAAACTGCGAAACACGTGTTCAATCAGTTGTGTTGATTTTCGTTGTTGATTTATTTTAAGTTTCATGAAAATTAGACAACATTCTTTTTACCTCCCATACAAGTTTTGGCAACCCTTTTCGCCCCCTTAGGGGTTGAATTTAAAAAAATCCGGTCTTATTCCTTGCCTACATTATATATAGACCCCCTGTGTAAAATCTCAGCTCCTTGGGCCCAACAACGGCTTGGGCTGGGCGTTGATGAGTGAGTCAGTCAGTCAGGACTTTAAATTTTATTTATATAGATTTTTATTACAAACATTAGCGTAAAAAAATAACCTTAAAATGGCCTTAGGTGAAGAATAAGGTGGATGTAAAAATTTAAGGGACTGCTAAATATCAAACGTGGATCTCATTCATCATAGGAATCAAAGAACATTTTCCTCTTACGCGATTCCCAGCTTGTGATCTCAAACATTGGTTTAGGCGTACAATTGACAGCGCATTGACCTTCACGTGCGTGAACTCCGCTGAGTATGGTTACGGGAAATATGTCAACAAAAATATAAAGGTCGCCCTGCTGTGGGCTGGACAAAATAAAAGCGTAGGTGATCAGACAACAGAAACCCCCTCAAAGGTTTCCATAACAACGCTACGACATCACGTATAGGCCTTTGCAAACGCGTCAATGCGATGGATAGACAAAAATTACTTCTGTTTTTACACTAATTAGGTCTCCTTCAATGTGCAATGGATCGCTCCGAGAACATAGCTATAATAAACGTTGATGATTTAATCGATTTGAAATAGAAGCATGGTAGGTATTTGTTTCAAACTGAAAAGCTAAATGTAACCTAAGAGTACAAGGAACAGAATCGCTTGTAGTCCCGGCTGCCTGAGTGATCTTAAGCTATCACGAAGGTTAAGCAACACAGGGCGCGTTCAGTGCATGGATGGGTAAACCGTCTATGACTAACGCTAATGGCATTTTTCCGAGCGGTTCTGTGCTTCGCAAGGCACGTTAAGCAGTTGGTGCCGGCTGCCGTCTATAGATGGCAGTCAAAACTTCTGACCGTAAGACCAGCCACTAGTCTTGCAAGCCACCACCAATCCGGACTTGGCCCCTGTGGAGTATGGCCTATACCTTCCTCAGGGAAGGGACCCGTGCCCCTCAGTGGGGACATAATGGGTTGATGATAATGACGAACGTAAAAGGCGATTAAGGGACACAAACCGGGGGGTGGGCAGCAGCTCCCCCTGCAATACAATTCCACTGAACTGCGATCCCCAACCTGCATGCCCAGCGTGGGGATTATGGGCATTACCCCCTATGATAGCACAACGTGGCGCTCTTTAGGGGAGGGCTATGTCCAGCAGTGGACTAGTATAGCCTGACGACGACAACGACGAATGACGAACGTACATCTGACATCACATCGACCTTCACAAGCGCGACTCTTCTACGGGCCACTTTGCAACAAATTGCAACAAAACAGTGGACCTGTTGTCAACTGTATTTGAATTACTTATAATATTTTCTCAACAACGATATCAATGCCTACTTGCTCGTATTTATCCTCTTGTATGTTTTGTTATCTCTTAGTAATTTCTACACGAGTTACAACTTTACGTAAGTACTTGTGTCTAATACTTTGAAGAGTGCATGTCCTTGACACAAGTAAGCAATTAAGCGCTTAAGAGCATTCCTGTATAATAATATGTGTAAGTTATACACGTAATATATTCTTTTCCATATTTGTGATGTCCTTGTCTGTTTACCATATCAGAGTATGCCAATTTGGGACCAACATTGGGACCTATTTGACTATCTCTACTGTTAGTTCAACTGACGTCGCCGTTGTTATCTTTGGTACATTGGTGGTAACAGTTGCAGTCGACAGCACATCAACCTAGATATTTGAGTTGCAAAGTCACTCATAATGCAATGGAGAAGAGTGCATGGATGTAAACGATGATGTGCTGTGGACTGTACAAATGTTTACTTTTTGGAGACGTTTACACCATTATTTTTGTAACATATATATTAGGTCTTAGGGGAAGGTTTTAAGTATTTATTTCTCATAAGAACGAATTTACATTTCATTCACTTAAAATGAGAAAAACAGGACTATTAATCTAAGTATTATATAGACAGAAACATGCAACATCTCATATCAATTTCACTTATTATATTAGGAGAAATTATTAAATTTTATATTTTTCTACAATGTGACCTCTTAGAGACTGAATAGAAACTGAAGCCAGCTTTTGACTATGAAATGTAATATAATATATATTACATCTTTAGATATAATAATTTATCGCTCGTCATACATTTTGTATGAGACCGGTCCACACTGTGCTATAATTATATTATAGCTATATTACAAAATGTATGACGAGCGATAAAGTATTACATCTCAAGATTAAGAATTTTTTATGACTTTCGGCAACTTGTTCAACAGCTGTACTACCTTAAACAGACATGAGATGGAAAATATAACTGTAACGTGAGTAAACGTTACAGTAAAATTATTATTAATACTTTTATTGCACTTAAACAAGTGGTGTGTGGTGTCATGGTGTGTGGTGTCGGCCTAGAGAATAGCACCAACCCAAATTATTCTTCCCGCGGGTGTCGTAAAAGGCGACTGAGGGACACAACGGGGGGTGGGCAGCAGCGCCCCCTGCAGTACAATTCCACTAAACTGCGATCCCCAACCCGCATGCCCAGCGTGGCAATTATGGGCATTACCCCCCAATGATGGCACAACCTTGCGTTCATTAGGGGAGGGCTATGTCCAGCAGTGGACTAATATAGCCTGAAGAAGAAGAAGAGGAAACGTTACCTGCGGCAAGTGAAACTGAGTTGGTGGCACCATCCGCTGAAACTTTACAGCATTCATACATGTGAAATTCCTATTGTACACAAATGAAGACACTAATAACAATTGGTGAAGGTCGCATATGTTATTCCGGTGTGTCGAAACCGAAATAAGTATTTCAGTAGTTCTCAATGTTGTTCATTGTTAAGCCGCTGCTTTGTGAACCGAGAATTTCACTAAGAGCCGGTTTCTGAATAAATAATTTCACTGAGTAAATGCTTAAGTAACCGGGCTCTAGAGTAGGCTCCTGGTCTGTATAAAACTTTTCTTCACTATTTTGAAAAGTTATGTAAAGTTAGTGTCATATTAGTTCCGATATTTCTATTATGGGACCTCTAGACGGGCCTTATTTTCACGAAAATGTGTAGCTGCAAATGTGTGGCCGGTAGCATCAGCCATCATTTACGGCTAGACTATGAAATATTTGGCAATATTTTTAGTATGGCCGGGATATCGCACCCTCAGAACGAAAGAGGCCTAAGTAAAAAAATAGTGAAATTGAGTTACAATCATAGAGTCATAAAAAGGTATGCCGTGGACGGAAGATTCGCTATGCTCTTTTTTTACAATAAGTGCCTTTGTTTTACTTTTCATCGGATAGAGCATACCTTTTTATGTCTCTCTATGATTGTTAGGTACTCAATATTTGAGATTTTTTTGAGTAATTAAATTATTTTTTGACTTAGGCCTCTTTCGTTCTGAGGGTGCGATATATTGTGACATATTTTTTGTGTATCCGATGAATATTTAGTATCCCAGCCATATGGCCGAAACAATCGCTTTGCAATCGATAATACTGCAATATTTTCTCAGCCTATCTCGCTTTACGGCCTAAGTGCGTCCCTTTTTCATGCTACGTGAAGTGAAGTTTGCTGCGATTTGTTCGACTAGAGCTAAGTTCGTGTTTGTTTTGTTTCTCTTTATTTTGGTTCATTCATGTTTATGTATGTAGCCCGTGTAAAGACAAAATATTGAGCCATATATATACTGTTGTAGAAATATTGCCGGGAATGGCCAGGATGTACATTTTCCAGCCATGTGCTGCATTAAAATGTTTTTTGTATTTTCGGGATATAGTGTAGCCAAATATTTCACAAAAAGTGTAGCGCGTCTAGAGGTCCCTTTACACGAATATATCCAATTCTATCCGATAGTAGCTGAGGTATATTCTAAAAGCTAACAGGCTGTAACGCTCTGTCACACTCTTTTCTGAGAAATTCGAAGAGACATCACTACAGTTAACTAATTACTTAGCGAAACTCTCAATTCAGAAACTAGCCCTAAGTACTTAAACACTTAAGTATCAGCCAGTCTCTTTAGTTTTCACATAAAGGCACACTACTTAAGATAATTCTTAATTAACGAACCGCTAATCAGAAATTTATCCCGATGTAAAGGTTTACATCGGAACATCGCTTTCGATTTGCGATTGCAACCCTGTATGACCCTAATGCTTGGGCACGGGTCTCTTCCTGCATTGCAGGAATGTTATGCCATACACCACCACGGGGGCCAAGTCCGGGTTGGTGGAGGTTTGTAAGACAGCGGCGGGCCTCACTGTCAGAAGTTATCAAGCCGCCCATAAGGCCTCTGACATGGCTTAACGACTGCCATTACATGACAGCCAGCACCCACGGCTTAACGTGCCTTGCGAAGCACAGAAGCCGGTATTAACGGAACGGTCACCCGTCCAGCACCTGACCGCGCCTGTTGTTGCTTAATTCGAGTGATTGATTCTAATAACTCGGTTCGACTAGGCCACGAGCGCCTCGATTTACATTCTATATAATGTAATTTAATTTTAATTTGTTGCATGTCGTGATAAATTATGTAACTACCTACTTCCGGTTCGTCCATCCACGGTTCGTATAATCCAGAATAAGGCGGTGAAAAACCTCCTTTCTGACCATTTATTACTTTCATAGATAAGGGATTTTTATCAATGATTACATTACATAAACTCTCGCCTGTATCAAGAAAGGTAGACAGGACCAGGATTTTCCACTTGCCATGATCATGACAGATCTCTTTTGCTTCATTACTGACCATCGACAATCCAACAATTAACAATCTTTTCTCAAATCATAATTTAATTAATTTGAATTATGTTTTATTTTAATAAAAGAAATCAATAGCTCAATTGAGTTCAGCAATAAATACTTCATCCAGCTATGAAATCCGAAGGCCATTATCAACCTATACTCCGATATTCTAACACCCAATTACGGTAGCAGCAATTTTATCTAAGTTAACGCCCCTAAAGTGATGTCAGTCTCGCGTGTTAGAGAGCGATCAACAACGAAATTGATAACAATATGTAGTACAATTTCCTACCTAAAGTTGCCCACACACCAATCGAAATCTGATTGGTACCGACATTTCCCTTTCAAATACGACTGTAGTATTTTAACGGAGTTTTAATAAATATTCTGTGCTGAGTTTCCCAAAGTACCCCTAGATTTAAATGACTATTTGGACGATATTGTGTTGGTGGGGATACTTCTTAACATGTATTCCGATAACTGCGCAACTATAATTAATTTGTCCATGAATTGATTACGTTTTAAAGCGATATGCTGGAGATATAAACACATCTGCTCTGAAATCCCCAAGCTTTCCTCAATTATGGGTTACGATCAAGTGTTTTTATTTAGAAATAAGCCCCATGGACCTCTTCATGGTATTCTGTATTCCTAGTGAAATTAATTCTTAAACGGGCGCTACGCAAGGCGATTTCCGTACAAAAGTACATTAATTTTCATTTAAAAGAAGAACAAAAATAAATTAAGGTTCGTTTGTAAATTAGTCCCCCTACCTCAAGCAAAAGTGGCACCATATTGTCGTCCAGAGCGTCGTTGGCTGTTGGTTGGCGGGTCCGACGGGAGCAACACATTTCGGTCCAGTCCCAAGCAGAAGGTGGGCACAGTCCAAATAGAAGTGTCACGTGCAGCGAGCTGAAACAGCGATCGTTGACACCTGTCACACGGCATTAGTTGGCACATTGCATTCCAACGATAAACAGTACTAGCGCAGTAAAAAGGATCCAGTAATTTCACTAGAAACCGCCCGTGACTATTACCGCCCGTGTTGTAATAGTCAGGAGTCCCATGCTTAAGCTTAATAATTGTTATGTTAAATAAGCGTGATAATTTTTTCGTGACCTACCCAACTTTTAACTTGATCACCAGTAAAGTGAATGAACTAATCTTTGAATGAACTAAAACTTTCGTAAGCACTACGCATTATTCACAATCATGACTTGCGCATGAGAAACTTGGTCGAACTTTTCCGCCAAAAAACCAAGTAAGTGAGTCCAGATTTAATATTTAAATCTTGAATGTGCTGTCCATCTTTTTTAATTCTGTTTACATGTGAGAAAGAAAACAGAGTATAGATAGCATAATAGAAATTGATGCCAATTAAGAATAGATGATTTTATTCGACTTATCAAAATAAGGTAAGATTGCAAAATACAAAATAAAACGACAGTAAAAAAAACGGCAAGTTTCGTCATTCAGCCATTGATAGATAAGGTTTAAGGTTTAAAGTATTTATTTATCATAAGAACTATTTAACATTTCATTCACTAATGAGAGAAACAATAATTTGTAAACATAAGTATGCAACATCTCATATCTATTTACCTATTACATTTTATAACTTTCTTTAATGTGATCTCTTTAACTTAACTTAAATCCTGTTAGCGTTTCTGAATCTTTTATGTCTTTCGGTAGCTTGTTGAACAGCTGTACTCCTTCAAACAGAATTGTCATTTTTCCGTATTGGGTTCGTGGTGCATAAAGTTGTAAGTGATTTTTAGTGCGAGTCTGGTATCTGTGGAGCTTTGCCTTAAATTCTATATTAGATTTGATTATTTTGTGATTAATTTTATTAATAAGTATACATGTTTGATAAATATACAATTGCCTAATATTTATGAGGTTAGGGTTTTAGTATATAGTTCGTGTAAGTGTAAGAAAATCATAACAGAAAAGTACTTTAATAAGTTTTTTTTGAGCTATTTGTAAATTATGTATATGCGTGCCCGCTGGTGAGCCCCAAATCTCTATTAGATACTCAATATGGGGTTTCACAAGGGAATTATAGATTGTATAACGGTCGCAAGTTGGTAAACATCCAGTTACACTACTCAGCAAGCCTGTAAGCGATTTAAGTTTCAGTATAATTCGCTCAATGTGTGCCTTCCATATGAGTTTGGCGTCCAGCAGCTGACCAAGATATTTTTTATGATTAGATTTAGATGATCAAGAATTTTCTGGTTTTTTGTCGGCAAAGATCATATAGGAGGTTTGGGATGTATAAATTGTCAGGAGATTGCTTTTCTGATAGTTCAAACCATTCTGATAGTTTATTTGGATCGGCTTGCGCTTCTTTAATCAGTTTGTTAATATTTTGACCATAGTAAAATAAGCACGTATCGTCTGCGTACAACGTGATAGAACCATGGAGATCCACCTCGGATATATTGTGAACATAGATAAGGAAGAGGAGCGGCCCTAGGATTGACTGCGGCACGCCACACACAATGTTTTGAGGATCACTTTCAATGTTTGTTGTCTGTTTGTCAGATACGACTCGAAAATTTGGTGAGACTTTCCGGTGATTCCAACATTTGATTAAGATTAAAGACTTATGATATGTGAATTTATAGATCTAATTTATATGAAAAACCGATTTATTTTTACCTGTTGCAAATTTACCTTTAATTATTTACAGTTAGCTTCTATAGAAGCTTTATTTATTTCCCACAGTGATAAGTATAAACTGCTTGTTCAGAACCCTCAGGGCATAAGTCGTACTGGCACTTGTCCGGTATTTATTGATGTCCTATATAATAGGATAGTTATTTTACTGGGTTATTTATACTACGGTGACAGCGTCTCTTGGGGCGTGCTAATAAATAACTAATCAAGGTTGTACATATTTAAGCGATAAAACCGTCCTTATAAGTTCCTCATAGTTAAACGAAGATAATTAAAATATTGATGGCGATACAGTAGAAAGTTAATTATTAATTGTGTTTCGACTTATACTTATTGACGACGTTGTTATAGAATGATCAAGTAAGTACACTTACCTACTCTTGCGGTCGGTCATCATAATCACCCCATTATGTTCCCACCGAGAGGCACGGGTCTCTTCCCTGAGCATGGTATAGGCTTCTCCACCACGGGGGCCAAGTCTGGATTGGTGGAGGCTTGCAAGACTAGTGGCTGGTCTTAGTGTCAGAAGTTTTCAAGCCGGCCTATGGCCTGTTACAGTCATACGTACATGGAATTGATATTGGAAATTAAATGCTAAATACCCCAGAGCGTACACAGACAAAAAGAGTCATAGTTTTTTTTCCGCTTCATTTATGTTAACTTAAACGGTATTTGTGTATTGGATGAATTTATCCGCATACCTACTAACTAAAATAGTATTTTCGTGAGCACAAACTAATTCTAACTTTTTATTTCCGTGATATAATCAATCACCTGTACATAATATAGATACAAACTTACTTATTTAGATTTTGAAATCGAAAAATGGTAATACAGAATTCGTTACAAAGACGATATTATCTTTAGGGTCTCTTCCAGTTAAGCATAATCATCAGGGTGTTTAAGATAGCAGGTAGAAAATATATATGTTTTAAATGAGTTAAAATAAAATTAATTAATTAATTGATTAAGATTTCGCATACTTTACAAAATAGGTTAGATTAGATTAATACTGTTTATTGCACACCAAACATTTTCGCGGTACTTAAAAAATATGTTATAGGATAATATTTTAATGTCTTGTACTTGTGTAGTAACGCGAGTAGGTTTAAAACGTCAAGGCGCGTCTACACACCAATCTAACAGTACAATTTTTCGAAGCAAAAACGTAACGCTTACATGAATGCCCTTCTCACTCGGATTGACGCGAACATGAACCCGGATTTCGAGAGAGCCATTGTAGAGTTGGCCCGAATAGTTGTGTGCTATACTAGCATTTGTGATACGCGTAATAAGACTTACGGTTGAGGAGCAGGCAATGGTGGATAGCGCGGATGTCGAGCCACATCGCTTGCTGCCCAGTGGAGGGGGCATAGCAACAAGCGCTCGAGACACGTGCTCTGTGGCCTTGCCACTGCTTGTCGAAGCTTCGCGCCTCTTTTCATCCGACTGCGAAAGAAAGGATGACACGGTTTTCGCGCGTGTGTATGTCTGTACCGCTGTATGTATGAAGGTTTGTAAGTAAATAAGCAAAACGCTGAAAAGTTTTGGGCCGAGTTTTATAAGACTATTAATTCGTAGTTTATTATGAAAATACGCGCTATACTATATTGCGTAGCAGAGTCTACTTGTTAATCTGTGAGTCGGCTTGTACGTCCAATGTAATCGAGTCATAGTAAAGTATGAATTGTATTCAATGGTCTCAGTTGGTCCTATTGAGGAGCCGCGTGTCACTAGCAATATGACGTCATAAAAAGAAAAATGGCCGTCGCGTCGGCAGCTGTCATAGTATATTTCATTACAAGTGCAGAAAGGCTGTCATTGCAAAGAGTTCCGACAAATGTCTATGCAGCCGAAGGCGAGGGTTGACAGTCGGGTCGGAACAAGTTGCAATGACGGTTCCGCACGTGTACTGAACGACTATTTTTAATACAGTTGCGAAAAAAATAAGCAATTTAATAAAGAAAAATTATTTGGAAAACGGCGCCAACCGTAAAAAAACATGAGCAGAGATTTTTTTTCTTCACCCATTCTAGTAGGCAAAGGGAACTATGCCCATACAGCCAAGTCTTCAGTAGATTTTTTTATTGATATGAAATGAAAATGAAATTTAATGAGATGAAATGAAATGAAACCTAACTTAACTCATTCAATAAAATAATTAAAACTGATATTGAAACAAATTAGTAGCTCATAAAAACTTCTATGATTTTTTTAGTAAAAACTTCATGGTTGGTTTTTCTTTTTCATAGACATTATTTTGACAGTTGGGAAAGAAAACGCACGAGTGCGGGAAAGGTAAAAAAAACACGAGTGTGTAATAGTCCACATCCCGCACGCTATACGTCCCTGTAATACGCCACTTTTTGAGCAACTGTATTAAAAAATTGTTTTTAAAAAATAAAAGTTAAGAAGCTTCAAATAAAATAACTTCCTACACAGGATGGCCTTATTTAAGAATTTTTAGCTCTCGGGTTTTTTATTAATAAGAAGTTTTTTTTTATACAACAACCTCTAACAATTTAAGCTGAACGGCTAGAATTACGCAACTGCAGATTAGTTTGACACGTATCGTCAGTTTCGATCTGTGGCTTCGGTGCTAGTAAGCAAAATACTTTGATAAACGCAATAAGAAAGGTTAGCAAACTTTTAGAACAAAAGTTGTATATACTATTTTTATTTTTAATGCACTAACCCGTGCTAAGGAACAAATTTAAAAACTTAGCCTCTAAATAGGTTTTTAAAAGTTGTATAGTTTCATGCGTAGGTCTGGTTTACGTAGACTAACAAATTAACATCATAGACTGTTTATAATAATATCGATGTCGATATCAACCCTTGTATGTCCCCACTTCTGGGTCGGGCACGGTTATCTATATTAATAAAATTCAGTCCTGACTGACTGACTCACTCATCAACGTCAAGTCCAAACCGTTGGACCTAGGAAGCTGAAATTTTGCACAGAGGTTCTATATATAATGTAGGCAAGGAATTAAACGGATTTTTTTTAAAATTTAACCCCTAAGGTGGGGAAAATGTTTGCCAAAATTTGTATGGGAGGTATAAAGAATGTTTTGTAATTTTCTTGAAACTTAAAATAAATACTCTTCAACACAATTGATTGAACACGTGTTTCGCCGTTTTTTTAATATCTCCCTCTTAAGGGAGTGAACGGGGTTGCAAAAAAATAAATTCCACGCGGACGGAGTCGCTGGCAAAAGCTAGTAATAATGTAACTTTAGTTTCTTCATAAACAAATGCGTTACTTACAGACAAAAAATAAAAACAAAACAAATATTAATAAATGTTAGTAACAAAAATAGTCTGGGAGCACAATAACATTATTAAGCTTATGAAGTGGGAACGCGTGGAGGTATTACTATGAAAAAAATCAAAGTTCTAAGTAGGTACTCACTCAAAATGTATAGGGCACTTTCACATGCAAATATTGTTAATTACTACAAGTACAGAAAAAAACTGCAGAGTACACATTTCAAATTAAATTAAATTAAAAAAAAAAACGCTTCGAAGTTCTGGGAAAGCTCGGAGATAACTGCGAGACTCGATTCCTGAATTACTTATAATATGTAAGTACCTACAAACTTCTACGGAACCCTCGGTGGGCAAGTCTGACTCGCACTTGACCGTTTTTTTTTTTTTACCTTAACTGAACATAACATTGGAACACACTGTAAGTTGAAATAGTAATCCTCACGCTGAAGGCCATTCAGTAACATTGGGCGGGATTTCGCAGATACAGCGAATGCTTAGTGGTACGCGCAGTTGGGCTATCTTGATGTATGTGCTGTGTGGTATCGGCCTAGAGAATAGCACCAACCCAATTCTTCCCGCGGGTGTCGTAAAAGGCGACTAAGGGACACAAACCGGGGGGTGGCCAGTAGCGCCCCCTGCAGTACAATTCCACCGAACTGCGATCCCCAACCCGCATGCCCAGCGTGGGGATTATGGGCATTACCCCTAATATAGCACAACGTGGCGCTCTTTAGGGGAGGGCTGTGTCCAGCAGTGGACTAGTATAGCCTGACGACGACGATGTATGTTTAGTTTAACTGCAATAAAATTATTAATAAATAAATAAATTACCTCGAATAAATCGACCTTCACATAGCTCCGGTTAGGTATTTTATGTACCCTACCCCATTGTAGGGCACAGGCCTTTCAAAGAAAGAGTATCGGCTTATTTACCACACGAGCCCACCGCAGATTGTTAATTTCACGCGCTGAGGCTTGTGAACATCTCAAACACTCCGATTTCCTCGAGTTTTTCCCGCACAGTTAGCGACGTAATACAGAGAGTATTGTAAAGAGATTCGAAATTTCACTGATGCCATTAGTCGCCCATTTTAAATTTAAATTTAAAATATCAATTTAACAAATTGTACAAACACGAAATCAGTTTTTGTATCTTTTTATTTTGCGCTCAGCGACTCTGTAATTAGGTTTTTATCCCTTAACTTAAAGTCCCAAGGCTTTTGCTGAAAATCAGCGTCGGCAGTGGAGCATGTTCCCTGGCGACTTTAAGCTGAGCATAAGGCCTTTTGCCAGTTCTTAAGACATTTTCTCAGTGATTGTTTATTACCTTGTTTATTTATTTTTTTTGTTGGCAATAAAAACATTTCACTGTCACTTTCACTTTCATTAGCTCAGTTGGAAGAGCGCTGGCACGTTTAGCCAGAGGTTGCGGGTTCGAGTCCGGGCGTGGGTGAAATTTTTAGTCTCTAAATAGGTTTTTGAATTATGATCTAAGATTATTTAGTTTTATGCGTGGTAAGTTTTTGTTACACAGCAAATGTCATCTACTAGTATTAAGATATTTATTGAAAGTACCTGATAACTCAACGCCACCTGCAGCGTATGCTTGCCTTTATACAAGTTATTTGTTACGTCACAAAATATTACATAAAAACCAGTAAAATCTTTTCGGAGAGGTTCGATAACACACGTGACTCAAGATTTATATTAGTATAAGATTATTATTTAAGGTAAATGGTTGGGATAACAAAACTACGGTACAAATGGTAAAGAGTTTTCTCCAATAGTAGGTGTTAAAATAACGGACGCCTCGTGTATGTATGTGTGTATACAAAGATGGAGGATCGGTTATGTAATAATTTAGATACGACTACGCGGAAGTTATTAAAATCGTCTTATGACCTTCGCTCAGGGCTTACATTTGAATTCATTGCCACCGCCCTGTTTCCCTGTTGACGTAACGATGGCAATACCGTTCCATCTGACTCCCCCGTCTTAAGATATTAGATCCTTTTCCTCTCTAAAATTATTAGGGAAAGAGAAACCGAGAAACTGTACGATACTATCATTTTGACGCATAAGGTTCCGTTCGCAAATAGTCCCGTTCTCCAAATGTCCCCTTCTCAAGAGGTCCCGTTTCTAAAAGGTCCCGTTCGCAATCGATCAACCTGCCCGTCCACTGCTGGACGTAAGTCATCCCTAAAGCGCGCCAGGGATGATTTACGTCCTTTTCTTTTTCGATAAATACTAAAGCGGAAAAAAATGCTTGTGCCTGATAAGCATCGTGATTTTAGCCAGCGGTCACGCAGAAGGGGTACGGTGAAGTCGCAGTAAAGACGCGAAAAAGACTTTTCGTACATACTGCCTTCAGTACATGAAGGGATGGACGGGACGGAACCCACACAGAAGAGACGCGTCTTGTCCGCGCCCCCATTCGACGTCCCTGTTGTGTAGCCACTGGATAACATACTCAATATATGAATGCCAATTCAAAGGTTCAATCTAGACTTAATTATGACATACTTATCTAGAGACACTTGTGAATTGCACTCTTGAACCAACTCATGCCTATAATCTATGCCCTCTGTGGTGGCCAGTTCAATGAGCTTTGTAGAGGTAGTATTTTAAATCCGTGAGGTGTTCCCGTGCTCACAAAGACCTGTGCAATAAAGGTCGAGGGGTCTTAGATAACAGTGGCATTATAAAGATAACACAAAAATATCTACCACAGAGATAACATATCGCCTGCCTACTCCGTAGGAAACCTAACATTATTATGCCGAAACATTATTATGAATTCTACTTGCTTTTTCGTCTTTATTGTCTAATGGTTGATAAGTTATTCCACTAAATATCACATAATATCCGCAATTTTTCTATAAAGACTATGTCTGGCTTGAACCGTCTAGGAAAAGTTTCGACCACATTTTGCATAACGAATACTACCTTGCGAGACATTGGCTGCGTTTCAAAATTTCCACTTGGAAGCCATAGACATGGCTTTGACAATAAATTTCACTTTAAAAGTGGTAAAAAAGCATATCGAAACAGTGTTTTATTCATCAAATATCTGTTTGGAAAGTAAAGTTTGGACTGGGAAGTCGAACCGTCTGCGTAGTCCGTTGGCTTGCCTCCAGCATGGAGCGTTGATTGAAACTTATGAGGTTCACAGTTTAAATTATGGTTTTCAACCTAGGTAGGTAACTTACTCTTAGTTATCCACTTTTGTAACGGTGCAAACCTCTTTACACCATTTTTTTTTATACTTCTTTAATTTTGTCTATCATTTTCAAAATTTTAAATTACGTCACCCCTTTTTGAGATTTCCTTGATTTACCTGCTTATTCTTTTTTTTATAAGGTTTATGTGTTTTATTTATAATATAAACAGAAACCTTTTACTTAGATATCTTAATCCTGCAAATTTTTGAAATCGGGAAACAAGATCCTGCAAATTTTTGGTCATAAATCACCCTTTAAGATGACTGGTCTTAGGGCACGTATTTGATGTTCTGATAACGAATATGTAGGTACTTATATTGTCATCATCATCACCACTTGACTTTTGGAAAGGAAATTACTTGTGAGAAAGAAAAATCTCTTAACCCTTTTCTCTTAATCGGAATCTTCCGAAAAAAAAACATTAAGTGATTCCGAAATTAAGTTAAGAATTTATTGCTTTATAATATGTTTTACTTAATTGTGACATTTGTTTGTTTCAGGTAAATACACTAATTGGTATATTTGCTTACGTCGCAATCCCACGCCTGCCTACGTAGAGGAAAGTACGTTTCTGTATGTTTTATTCCTTTTAAAAATAAACGTATTGTTCGTAGTCGCGTTACAATTTACCCTTCGGAGATAATATCTAGAGTAGCATGTGACCAAACAGGTGTGTGGCTCAATCATAATGGAATTGTACCGCTTTATCAGACTAGGGTTAAACACTTGTTTCTATTTACATGACCCTAGATATATAGCTGGCATTTGATTTTGTTTTGCCTATAAGCTTCATATTAAAGTGATTCGGGGTGCTAAGTAAAAAATTGAATAAAATAAAAATAAAAAGAAAGAGAAAAAAAATTGTAACTGGTTTGATACTAAGTTTTTATCTAAAATTGAACATGAGAAATTTTAACAACAACCAGCTTTAGAACCTGCAGTCTAGAGCTTAGAATGAACAACCAAGGACTTTAATATTAATAATATTATACTTTATAGCACACGAAACATTTAATAGGATATTACATAAGAAATAACATGTACAAAGGCGACATAAAGCATGTACTTTAATCACTTTCCTCCAAAAACGGGCGTTTTTAGAAAGAAGAAAGAAAGAAAAACATTTATTTAACGCCACATAGACATACAAAATTTGACAGAAAAGGAAAATACAGAAGAGCAGGAGTAAAACAAAAGCAAAAGAAAAGACGAACTACAAATGAAAGAAATAAACATAAATTCCAACGATACACAGTATGTCGATGCAGCGGAAAAAAGGCCTCATGCTCAGTATAAGCTGAGGGTTTGCACCCACAACACTGATTATCAGCCAGGGCCTTATCTGGTGACTCACGGAGCATCAAAACGGAACAAACACGCACTCACACTCTCATATGCAGCCATACTTTCACGCTTACAAGCACACTCACAATTATATATCTATATACATACATAGTGATAAATAATACACAATAATAATACACACTACAAATACTTAAGTAGATATTAATGAATACATAGCAATTTCAACTAAATTAAATACACTGTTTAATATCTTGACTTGACTCGTGCGTAGAAAATCGATTTTTTAGCGGAAATCGATTAAAGTTCTAGTGTATGGATCCTAGGTTCTAGCCTGTAGGCTCTAAAAATAGTTGTCACAGTTGTTAAGATTTCTCACGTTCACTTTTAGATAAAATCGTACCTATTATAACACAAGTTATGATTTTTTTCCATTGGTGGCGCTTGTTAGCAACCCGAAGCGCCCTAAAGTGATATTGTAACGCAGACGCGAGTTCGATTGACAGTGCGGTCATGAACCAATGACTTTGTTTCTAAGTTACGTACAGTACTACACATCATAAAAGTCCCTTCGGGAATCTACGTTCGCGCAGACTAGCAAGAAGTGTAACGAAAGTACCCGAAGCTATAAGTACATTCAACATGATCTTTAACCAATACGGTTAAGGTGCAGAATTGATTGCCGCAGTAGCGCTACCTATTTCGCTCACGCTAATATTGCCAAACTAATAGTCACCTGCATCGAAGACGTTGAATCAACCAATAGCAACAAAGGCGTGCGGCCTGCCATAAAATGAAACTATCTGATTGGTCGATCAACTTGCCGCACATCCAAAATTTGGTCATCTGCGCAGGTACATCCGCGAGACTTATTTCTTGTGTAGCACTGTACATTTGTGAACAAAAACATGGTGAGGAAACCTGAGTGTCTGAAGTGTTCAATAACTCAGCGCTTGAAATTGCCAATCCGCGGTGGGCACGCGTGGTAATTAAGCTCTCTGAGAGAAGGCATGTGCCCTGCAGTGGGACGATATAGACTACATGTAAAAAGATCACCATTTTTGTAATTTCCTACATTCTAACCCTACAAATTTTAAACTCAAAATTTAAAATGACGTCACACATTTCAGAATTCTTTTAGATTTTCACATGCTACTTCACCTTTTAATGAAATACTGCTACTGACAAGTTTCACCTACTTGAAAATTATCTCTTTTTCCATTTTACTCTTTATCAGTGAGTTATCTACAGTTTTTAAGATAAACACAGTGATGGTTTGATGTTGTATATATTTTAATTATTATTTAACCGCAAGAACACTTTCAATATGACTTGAACTGGGTAGGTACTCTTCAAAAACACTGCATTCGCTTTTGCTGACGTTTTAGGGACAAGAGTATGGTTGGTTGAATATATCATGGCACATGCCTGTATCTCGGAGGGGACTGCCGCTTGCCACGATCCTGACAGATCACCTTCGCTTCATCAACGTTCATAAGTCATTGCATGCACGCACGCCGATTCCGGGTACCTTTTTCTTCCTCTAGGCTAATACATCCCCTATTTGGTCGAATTATGTCCGCCTGGGATGTCCCTTACCAGCCATTCCACCCACATTCGCGATATATATATTTGTTTCGTAAATCTTTCTTCTGTCATACTGTCTACATGTAATAAAATATGTAAAACCTTTATGACATCTTAAAAAAAAAAACAAGTTATTGGTATGTAAAAAACCAAATCTTAAGATACAAATTAATTAAGTGTGCATTAAAAAAATTAATGCCCCTTATTGAATAAAGGCCTCTTCCAGATTTTACCATAGTTTTCGGTCTTTCTCCATCCAGTCCCGAAGTTTTTATTACATCGTCGGCCCATCGCTTAGAAGGTCGGCCAACTCCTCTTTTTTCGTCTTCTGGACCCTTCCACTGCATGATTTTCTTTGTCCATCTTTGGTCTACCATCCTTGCGACGTGGTCGGCCCACTTCCGTTTTAGTTGCTTGAGTACATCTTTTATATTGGTGCGTTTTGGTGGAAATGGATTAAAGTCCTAGGTTCTAGACTGTGTGGGTTCTAAAAATAGTTGTAGCCGATATTATGAGGTTTTATTATATTAAGAACTTTAAAAAAAACGTATTATAAAACAAGTTACGATTTTTATTCCATTAGTGTCGCTAGTTAACAACCCAGTGCGCCTTAAAGACAAGATTAGTAATTGTATTACCCTAAAGCGCCTTAAAGACAAGATTAGTAATTGTCATACTAATCTTGTCATTATTGTGTTACTAATCTTGTCTTTAAGGCGCTCTAGGGTTCTAAGCTAACAAGTCCACCAGTGGAATAAAAATCATAACTTGTTTAAAAATCCTTTTTTTTTTAAGATAACTTAAAAAGTCTTAATATTTGTGTAACTATTTTTTGAACCAACAGTCTAGAACCAAGGACTTTAATCGATTTCGAGTTTTAGCGGAAATCGATTGAAGTCCTCGGATGTTGATACTACGTCCTAGGCTGTATGTTATGTAATGAACTTATTATAAAACCAGTTATGATTTTTATTCCATTGGCGGCGCCAGTTAGCAATCTAGAGCGCCTTAAAGACAAGATTGGTAACACAATAATTTTAAAAACCTATTTCGAGGCTAAAAATTTCACCCATGCCATGATTCGAACCCGCGACCTCTGGCTTTTCGTGCCAGCGCTCTCCCAACTGAGCTAATGGTTGACTCACCGGCATCAGGAAAGTTTCGAACCTCTTTACAATACTCTCTGTATTACGTATTATTACGAACACAATAATGACAAGATTACTAACACAATTACTAATCTTGTCTTTAAGGCGCTCTAGGGTGTTAACAAGTGCCAGCATGGAATAAAAATTATTAATCTTGTTTTAAAACCGATTTAGTCGAACCCGCGACCTCTGGCTAACCGTGCCAGCCAGAGGTCGCAGGTTCGAGTCCCGGCATGGGTGGAATCTTTAGCCTCTAAATAGGTTTTTAAAATTGTCCTTAGCACGGGTTAGTGCATTAAAAAGAATATAATAAATTAACTTGTTTTATAATACCTTTTTTTTTTTCAAAAAGTAAAGATGGAACATGTGATGGATCGAACACACAAAGATGGCCCAGCGCCTTAAGTTTTGTCTTTAGGATACTGCATTCCATGGCTCTCTGGCATACTGCAAGTAGCCTTATAGGCATATAGTATATATATAGTCTTTACCCGAATGTAATTTCCAGCGACCAATCATCGACTGGGCCGCCGTAGATTGCATTTTGCGTGGTGGTGCGCCGGCAACTCGACTTTCGGTCCAGCCGGTGAGGCATATGCACGGCTCAGTAAGTGCATTAGTCGAATTAGTCCGCTGAGGCGTACTAAAAAATTCAATTTGCGTCCGACGTTCTGTTCTCGGAGCAAAAAAACCCGACGTACTTGCCCGGGAACAAAATTATAACCGTTTTCCTGGAGAGCTAACAGGGGTATAACGGGGTTCGGACGCTACGAGAAATCCGATTAAATTGCTCGGCTTCGATGAAATTGTTAATAAGTCCATGCAAAGTGAAGCCTTAAGCCGAATCGCCGAGACCTTTGTTTTAGCGATGGATGGATATTCCATAGTGCTCTGCGAATTACGAACTGGGATGCGTACCTCGAATAATACAGATATTTATTCAATTCACTTCATTATTTTTTATGTAGCTTATGAACTTCCTACTGCTGGGCACAGGCTTTCTCTCGGGGAGAGAGTATTACTTTTTTACTCTGCGTCATGGATCAGTAGCCTCGTAACGTCTTACAGCAGATCGCGTATGGACCACGTGACCAGAATTACTATTTAATTTAATTATTTTATATCTTTTACTCTGTCTCTCGTGAGAGAGCTCTCGAAGCGCTCGTGGCCTAGGCGAACCAAGTGATTGGAATCATTCACTTGAGTTAAGCAAAACAGGCGCGGTCGGGTACAGGATGGGTGACCGACCCGTAACTACCGCTAGTGGCATTTTTCTCGTAACGTCGCACAGTAGAGCGCTTCTGTAAAACGTGATTAGAATTACTATTTAATATAATTATTTTATATCTTCTACTCTCTCTCTCTCTCTCTCTCTCTGAGAGAAGGCCTGTGCCCTGCAGTGGGACGTTTATAGGCTTTATAAAAAATCTTTTGACTTGACCTTTCCAATGACATCGAAACATTTTTTTGCATGTTCTCTATTGACTAAACATTCCTGACTGAGCCTAATCGTGATTACGAGTAACCGATTATAGGTAACCTTAACTTATAAGCAATCGCGATTAGGCCCGTTTGTTGTGTACCAAACCCTTTTAAACTAATAATGATTTTAAAAAAAGACCCGTTTGTATAACTACGCGGAAACTGATTGTTCAGTACATTACATTAGTAGATTACCTTTAAAAAAAACAGATTCCTTAAAACAGTCCTCAGAGGCAGTTAACATACTGTGGTAAAGGGAAAAACGTGATCACAGATTATTTAAACTGTCGCTGAGGACTACTTAGAGGAATCGTGTTTTCATAAATAAGACTGTAAATTTCGGCACACAAACTTAAATGCCGATTAAGTCCATCTTTGTCACTTAGGGAAGGTTTCTGAATTAATAATTTCACTAAGTAAAAACTTTCTGTCACACTCTTTTCTGAGAAAATCGAAGAGACCGCACTACAGTAAACTATTTACTAAGCAAAGTTCTCAATTCAGAAACTGGCCATTAGACTGAGAGAATGCAGGAGGCTCACTCAGCTGGCATGCAATGGGATGAATAAATTCTGCTTGAGTTTTGTGCATAGATAGGTATTTGCTTAAACTTATCTGCGACCATGCTCAATGAGTGGGAAGGGTAGCTGAAAAGCGTCAATTCCTCGTCGACATTATACAGTTGGGGCCATAAACTAGATCCTTCGCCATTCTGTGGATTTTTACAATCGCTCCGTGATCTCAGCCCGCGTTGTTTATCACTCGAGAGCGTATTCGTCGCCTTAACTCCGATTTCTGACAATTTATGATGATTTCCCACACCCTTCTCGTTACCATATTTAATGTGTCTTCAGTGCTAGTGCAATGAAACGGAACGAAATTTTATAGGTATGCCTACGTCCCCAATTAACTACGAAACAAACAAGATGTTTTGTTTCTGGAATTTCACGTACATTTTTGTCACATTTCGTAGGTTTTCTTATGATAGGGGCTGCACAATTGTAATAAATTATCGTTAGTAATAGCCGATAGACTTAAACAGAGCAAATTATTTTGTAACAATAGCGTCTGAATGTAAATCCGGATTTTCATAAAATTGATCATTGTGTAACATAAGCAGCCTCTTTCTAAAAACAATAGCTTCAAGACCTAGCGATAACGGAAAGTATGTTCTGCACTTTAAGCTAAAACAAACTCAATTGTCACGGAAGCGCCTACTCTCTGAGGTTATTTTTTTAATAGACACAGTCATCAGATATTAGGTGATATTTACAATATTACAGACACATTATAGAATCTAGAATGTAGCCAAACATTACAGGCGTGCATTCATTACAACACTCTTGAGTGACGTACTAGACTTGACTTTGACTTGAGTTTGGTACTTACAAAACGTTATTAATCATCTGGCTTATAAACTAAAGTGACATTCGTCAATGAATTATGATATTTTATAAGTGAAATCCGGATTGGTGGAGGCGTAGTGGAGTATGGCCTATACCATCCCCAGGGAAGAAACCCGTGCCAATCGGTGGGAACATAATAGGTTGATGATAACCAAGGTTGATGATAAGTTCAATCTTAATAGGCTAGAGCAAAAAACAGCATTTAAGTAAACAGAAATCAAATAAATATTTTAGAAATATTGTCATCTCCACTCTACTAATTTATCTTTGTAAACGGCCTTAGGTTTGCCGAAGTGGCTTCTCTTCAAGTGGCGCGGCTTTACGCCAAGCTTCTATGCCATCGCAATCGAGAGATTACCATTCGTGTGATATTTTTCATAGTAGCGTTGACATAGAATCATAAAATTTTCCAAAGCAAGGTCAAGGAAAGAACACTAAACTGATAATACAGTTTGTTAGCTTTTAGAATCTTCAGACAAGTTATGTAATGTTATCTGTCATACTAGTTCCGATATTTCTATTAGACGAATATTTCAGATTATATCCGATAGTAGCCGAAGTATTATATTCTAAAAAGCTAACAGGGTAACGTACAGTCTACGTAGCTATGTCGTTTGTGAGTACGAGTATAATTTGTACTGAGCTACACTTGCTCTTTTTTCTCGCACGTTTTCACTTATTTCATTTCGCAACCTTGAAGGGGCGATTCCTATTCAAACTTTTCCATAATTTTGGTCTGTCTTTCATCTTCTACAAGATACTTCGTTCAACTTTTTTTCAATATGTGTTCACTAAGTGAATTGTAAATCACTACATCTATTAGGACTCTTACCAGAAGATTTAATATAGTTTTGTTAATGAAAAAAATCTTGCCTATCCTCCTAAGTGTAGGGTGTCCTTACCTTCGTCCAAGGCCATCATGTATAATTTTTTTTATTTGTACCCAATGAACTTTAAGTATGGAAAACTTAATTAAAACTGTTTTTACACGGATTTCACTCGTTTATTATATTTTTTTACAATTTTCCAACGTTAAGCGCTCTGGTAGATCTGCAGTCAGCGAACATACACTTAGCTGTACCAACCACTTTATACATTTTGATAAAGTTAAAGTTCTAGCCCGAGAAGACCGTTTCTTCCCTAGAATGATACGCGAGGCAATAGAGATCCGCCGGTATCCAAATTTCAATAGAGATCGTGGTTGGAATATACCGGCAGCATGGGAACCAGTGCTTAAGTGCATGAGACCCCCTTGCTAAAAGTGTGACTGTAGAGTCAATTTTAATTTCAATTAATAATCAATATTTTTAGTTCATGTAAATAATTGGTTGTATAAATTTAATTTTTAAAATCAATTACTAATATTCAATATTGTTGACTTTATATAAAATAATTGATTTACCTATATTGGAACGTAACTTCATAATTAACTTTTGTAATTTTTGCCGAGGGTAGTAAACTAACAGTTAATGCTTTCAAAAAGACGCCAACCACCTCAGTCATCCGAGACCACGGCACCTGTAAAAGTGCCGAAACGTTGGAAAATTGTAAAAAATATATAATAAACGAGTGAAATCCGTGTAAAAACAGTTTTATGTCTAGTACTCGTGTTAACCTTAGAAAATACTCTATGGAAAACTTACTGTTCTACATTCGCAATTTTTTTGTCGAAGGACGAAGATTTGGAGTAACTTTTGCCTCTAAGGCTAGGAGACTGCATGGAGTAGCATCAAATATTTGAATCAGGGATACAACCTTTACGGTATTTCTTTTCCCAATAAATAGGCACATAAACATATGTGGAATCTATTCTGTTACTTTACGTGTGACTTTGCAAAAGAACTGTAAAGATTGACCTTTCGACTGTAACTTGGAAATGTGGGAAAATGGACAGATTGATCAGATCTGTATGCGGTGATTGGTTCAATGAGTTCAAGTCACATTTAACATTAATAATATTGACATTTAATTAGTCAAATAGAGCAATTTCACGCGCATTTTCCTCGAACGCAAACCAACTCTACGTTCAATCATGCAATATTCACGCTTATTAAAATCCACAGCGTGATACAGGAAAGTTCCACTCGACGATTTACAAATCTTTTACATTGGGGTCAAACACAATCTCATAAAAAAAACGGCTAAGTAAGTAAAGCAAGGTAGGTAAGTATTTATTTCTTTCTCACCAGGACGCATTAGTAAGTACAATTTGCCTATCGTGACTTGTTCCTATGTGAGACGCTTGAGTACATACTGATGATGATGATGATGATGATGCTCGGGTCTAAATTTACAATTATCAAAGTATCGCCGTCAACGGAATCGTTGTGGAGGACATCATCATCATCTAAGTGAGAGGCTTGAGTCGATATCGTTATCGTTATCAACCCTTGTATGTCCCCACTGCTGGGGCACGGTTCTCTTCCTGCATCGCAGGAAGGTTAGGCCAAACTACACCACGGGGGCCAAGTCCGGGTTGGTAGAGGATGGTAAGACAGTGGCGGGCCTTACTGTCAGAAGTTATCAAGCCGCCCATAAGGCCTCTGACATGGCTTAACGACTGCCATTATATGACAGCCGGCACCAACGGCTTAGCGTGCCTTGCGAAGCACGGAAGCGCTCGGAAAAATGCCACTAGCGGTAGTCACATACTAGGAAAGATCTTGTACGACAGATTATAATAATAACGTCCACACAATACAATCACTTGTCCTGGTCCCAAACTGAGAATCCTTGTACTGTGGTAACCAGGCAAGGACGACACACACATGAAAATTCACCCAGACTGAGGCCACTTTTAGAAACGTACGGCGGCCCCCACTGAGAATCGAACCCACGACCTCTGTCTTGGTACCAAAGCGCCTCAACGGCTAGATGAACGAGACAGTTTAATAACAGGTTTATTAACAAGTTTTGTTTATATCTAGGGAAATCTTATCTGGTTGAAACCAAAAACCATAATAATAATTATTGGTATACTTTATTGCACACGAAACATTTAACAGGACATAAGAAATAACATGTACAAAGGCGAGGTTATCTCTGAAAGAGATTTCTTTCAGCAAACCATATTTTGCAAATTTTTAACAAGTCACCAAGTCACGCTCCAGAAAATAATGCTAGTGATCTAACTCTCTTTCTGTAGCACCCCGTCTGTCTAATCCGAATGATTATGTTTGATTCCGACGAAATCGAAGAATTGACGTTGAATGCAAGTAATTTTGTCAATTAGGTGGACTGGGGGCCGTCGGCAAAGAAAGCACGCGAGTGCAACATGCGAACCGCTAACTCGCTGGACACCTCGACAATTTGCATGCAAATGACATCGGACGATGAAATAAAATATTGATAGATCTAATTCAACTCATTTTTTTTACGTGCGCTGCTATATAGGTAGTTTCGTGGTGTCATGCATCAGCAGCGGCTTCCATTATCATAAAGCAAACAGAATGTAAGTTCTTAACGTTGAAATAAAAATGATTTGATTTGATTCAGAGACCTTTTTTCCGGATTTTTTGAGCTTTTGGAGACTATGTGGATGACTGTAAATTTACATTCATCCAAATGCGTGGTGTCGGCCTAGAGAATAGCACCAACCCAAATTCTTCCCGCGGGTGTCGTAAAAGGCGAAGGGATACAAACCGGGGGTTGGGCAGCAGCGACCACTGCAGTACAATTCCACCAAACTGCGATATCCAATCCGCATGCCCAGCGTGGGGATTATTGGCATTACCCCCCAATGATGGCACAACCTTGCGCTATGGCGCTCATTAGGGGAGGGTTATGTCCAGCAGTGGACTAATATAGCCTAAAAAAGAAGAAGAAGAAATTTACATTGACATTAACAACCAGAATGTAAATTCTTTACGTTGAAATAAAAATGATTTGATTTGATTCAGACTGTGTGGACGATTGTAAACTAAACTATACCTAACACATTTTATTGAAAAGCAAATCGGTAACAACGTAACTTTAACTACCAAAACTCACGTAGATGCAGAAACTGTCATAAAAAAATGATGCGATATAGTAATAAAACCGGGGGCTGCCATTTAATTCCATACCTCGTCGAATACAATAAAAAGAGTTGCCGTATATCGCGAAGTTTGCGCTTGTTATGATCAAGGTACGAACGTAATCCGTGATCCGAATTGCTCTCTGTGATTGTGTAAACTTTTAAAATCGCGCTCCTGTAACATCGCTACGAATTTTCGTCAATAAAGCGCAGACAAACATATAAGTTGGATAAAAGATGCCGAGGCACCTCGCCCGCCGTTCTGTCGCTAAGTACGGGACGCATTTAGCGTTCTCTTTTTAAACTTCACTCCGATTCTTTTTGCACTTTGTCGAAAGTTTTCCTTCCTGTAACATTTTACGGGCGCGCCGCTTCCTTGGGGGCGATCACATCCAGTTAATAAGTTTCCGTTCCGATGGCTTCTGCGTTTTAAACTTTTTGGATATGAGATAACAAGCCCGGAATGGGTGACGCTGAATTAGCTAAGTAATCCTGCTCTTTAAATTTCTTTGCCCGCTTTATCCAAGCCAATTTTCTTTGACTTTTTTAGCTTGCGACTTCTGGAAGTTCTTATCGACGATAAGAAGTTGTACGATCATAACTTTAGCATTAAAACTATTACAAATATCTGAACTCACATTTGCTTGGTGAGACGTATCGTCTCATCGATCATCGGAACTTCCTAATGTGTCATTGTAAAACGCTAGTAGTAGATTTAAGAGCAAGAGTAAGTTTCGGACGGGTTTGAGCAGAGACTGAGCGTGTGACTCATTCAGTCGACTCCGTGAGAATGATACGGTGCGTCGCCGCATTGGCGGGGAACTTCCACCGACCAGATAAGACACAAGAACTTCTGTCAATGTCTCTACGTATACGTAGAGCTATCACCAGCGAAGCTACTTTAAAGATGAAAGGAAAATGGAACGTCGACCTTCATTAGATAGTTACAGGCAAAGATTTAAATTAAGAATGAAGTGGGAGGGAAAATTGGAATGATAGAATAATGATCCGATAGCTCTACAAAATAAGTATTCTTTTAGAGCGGTTTGTTCCAGTTGTACGATTTCCAGTCAACTGGAAAATATTTAACTGGGAAACGAAGCATAAACTATACGTTTCTCGTATTTCCTTTGCGCTTCCCTTCTTAGCTTTAATTATTTGGTTTGCATTTCTTTGGGAGATCTTCCAGTACATATCATTCTCCGTTGATACTATTAATTTGCCTACTTTGATCGATATCAACCCTTGTATGTCCGCACTGCTGGGGCATGGGTTTCTTGAAGATTAGGCCACACTCCACCACGGGGGCCAAATCCGGGTCGGTGGAGGATTGTAAGACAGTGGCGGGCCTAACTGTCAGAAGTTATCAAGCTGCCCATAAGGCCTCTGACACGGCTTAACGACTGCCATTACATTACAGCCGGCACCAACGGCTTAGCGCGCCTTGCGAAGCACGGAAGTACTCGGAAAAATGCCATAAGCGGTAGTTACGGGACGGTCACCCATCCTGCATCTGACCACGCCTGTTGTTGCTGAACTCAAGTGATTGATTCCAATCACTTTGATCAGGTATTCGAAAATAATTAGTTAGTTTGTTTATTTTATAGAGACATGACTACTTAGCCAGCCGCTTACGGCAGCCACACGCTTACCCCATCGGGTCAGCGGTCATATTTTTCCTCCGAGCCTCCTAATTTACCGCCCCGGGCCGGACATAATAGTTTTCACCTATTACCGTGAGCGGCTGAAATTTATGGCTTTCAACTGTTTGATTTATCCACCTCCAACGGATTAACTACCGCTAACTTGGCGATAGTTAAGACTGCTATCTCCAGTGTTTCACGGGGGAAAGCTCTTTCCTTTTATCTAAATTGGTCCGCTACCAATAAAGATTCGTCCGGGAGCGTCGTAAACCATTCGCCCCATACGCTTCATTATGGGGCAAAGTTTTAGATATGATGGAACCATTTTATTGTCTACAACCGATGTCGCGAGATCCCTATCTGTAATAGGATTGCGCCGAGGCGTGTGTCTGCGCAGCTTGGACTTTAGCGACTGCCCGCGAAATTTCCCGAGCACTGTTTAAAATCTCCCTACATGACTTGCAAACTGTAACTGGTTTCTCTGATAGTTTAGGAGGGTACAAAGTGAAACAATTCACTTGATTGGACGACTTGTCGGGTCCTTTGCGTAGAAAACTTCGGTGAAAATGCTTTCCCTCGGTACCGAGGAACTTTCAACCCTACCCTAATATTATTACGATGTTTAAAACCTCTACCAAACCAATCGTTGACTAAAACACGAATTTTTTTTCAACTTTTTCTCGTTAGTGACTAACTAAATTATAAGTGATAAATTATGCACAAATTCTGAGTGAAAATGGACTATTCCATTATAATTTTCCGTGCGCTCGGATGACACTAATGTAACTTTAGTTAGTTGACAAATGGGTGAATAAATTATACAAACTAAACTTAGCCATCAAAGGCTTAGCTGGCCAACCCATTACCGTCTGCCTCACTCCAATGCGAATTGGATTTAAGGTTTATCCACATTACTCCGGGCCAGGGCCGTGCAAGCGCAACCATCTTAGTCGAAAATATATAACCTTAAATTATTTTTATTTACTTATAAATAGTTACAATACAAAATTAAATTAAAGCCTGGACTGTCCAATATAAAAAAAAACATCATCAGCTTTTATATTCATTGTAATTGTATTGCTGCAAATTTCTGCTAACTAACGCCACCAACGGAAGAAAATTATATCTTCTTTTATATACGTCTTTAGAAAAAGTGATCGTTATTAATTTTAATAGATATAGGGACGGTTTCGGAATTGACATTTGCACTTAGTAAATGCTTAAGTAACATAGTTATATATTAAATGGGTCTAATTGCGATTATTTACTAGGTAAAACGTAATTACCTTATTTCCCGACGTTTTGGCAGCGTTACAGTTGCCGTGGTCTCGGTAGACTGAAGTGGGGAGTAATAATCGCGATTTGACCCGTTTAATATATAACTATGTCATTATCATTAAAAACTACTGTTGCTTAAGTAACGTTCTATCACGACACTCTGCTGATAAATTCTTAGAGACAATACTACAGTTAAGTATTTACTTATCGAAAGTCTAAGTTCTGAAACTGGCCTATATAGAGTTATATGGGCCAGTTGATCATAAAGAGAGTTCTTTATGATCTACTGACAAGAACCTAGATCCAAAAATCTAGAACTTTAAAGTAATTTTGCCAAAAACGGCCGTTTATAGCTGAAATCGATTAAAGTCCTATAGGTTCTGGACTGGAACACAATGTTTAACAGCTGAATTTTTTATACTACTTTGGATATTCAACAAAGTAAAAGTACATAGATATGGGGTTTTGTTACATTCTGTTTATTATATTCATATCTTTGCGCACGGTCTTGGGCTGGTGTAGTGTAGTTAGACCTTTAGTGCGAGAGAGAGAAATAAATCTCTAACTGAATTAGTCATAAAAATTGAAAGTTTCTTCGTGTCCCAGGGCCGCACTTTACCGACTAGTTTTAATCCATTCTCATTTGTAGGGGACTTCTAATTTATCAGGAGTGCTAAGTTTTGTACGAATGTTTTCTGGAAAAACTTTTTCCCTGTTACCTATAACTGCTGATGTAATCGATTCCATTACAATCGATGTTAATTTATTCAAGGAGATAGGAAATTTATATTAGGCAACTGTTTTAGTTGAATCTTCAAGACGGATTTCTATAATATCTTCTTGCCTTCAACATTTTATGATGAAATTTAAGGTTGCGACCACCCTGAATGCCAACGTAGGTAAGTGGAGATTAGTGATGAAATAATTTGGGTTCCGTCCAATTTCCGTCGGCCGTTATAGAGACAATTCTTTAAGAGTTATTTAAAGCGCAGACGGATGGTGAGAAACGATAAATATATAGAAGAAATTTGGTTAAAACTTAGACAACCTACCTCAACTTTCGCTCCGTTTGTTGCTCAATCCTACGCAGTTTTTACGCGGGCCGACACCGATATAACCCAATTAACCAGTTGAAACAGTGCCAGCTCAATATATAAGTGGCTCAGTATTATATTCGTGTCTGACATTGTAACTTTGCTACAATTTTATACGACAAAACTATGTCAATCTAACTTTTAAGATTATCACTTCCCCCGTTCGCCTACTACTTGCTTTACCTGTTTCTACTAGGGTTATCGCTTAAATATTTTCTATATTATTTCTAAGATACTTACGTAATACTAACTCGATTAAACGACGCAATAGTGTTGATTCATTACTAACGAAACACGTGTCAATGTCAAGCTAATAATAACATGGCTTTATAGAGTTATTCCCCTTCTTTTGCTCGCATCTCACAAGGAAAACTTTACTACTACCTACTTATGTACTTCGGGCAACATTTCGTCGAAATTATTTTTCGGGCGGCGGCGGGCGTGAAAGTTTTTTTCTCTCGCAAGCTAGGTGAATGGGCAGTAGTGTAACACGAAACTATCGACAGTGTGACAGCCCTGAGCGAGTAGTGGCGTCTCCGTGGCGGGGCCACCCCTCCCTCTACGAAAAAAGTTGCAAGTCGACGGGAGGCGCCGGCGAACATTCAAATTTATCGATTGTCCCACGCGCCTCATTACTACATCCCTCAAAACTTCTCACCGACTCTCAGCCCTTTAAGATCCCGCTATTACCACATAACTTTTTATTCGCTAAGGCCGTAGCTCCTTTTTTTCATCGCCAGTTATTACTGAACGTTAAACTTTAAGTGCTAGGCGGCTAACTTTCGATGTCTTCGTGATTTACGAGGAGAGGTTTCGAAGTGTTTTATCGAGCATAAATGTAAGACTTTCCCCGATTCTTTCTCTCTACTTGTTGAGAACCTACTGAAGGTCGTTCCGACAAATTATAGGCGAATAACTTGCAAAAGTTAGTAGGTCACCGCTTTATTATCAAATTAATGATGCAACACTAGGGCTTCCATAAAAAACTTTCCGTTTTTAAATAACTTGGTAGTGTAACATAATTTTCTTGTGAAATGCGGGTTACTACGCTAAGGTTAGGGGGTTGATTCTAATAGTAATGTGAAATAGTGTTAAGTGGGAGAGCGGAGGGTCGTATATCTCGTGTAGGAAGCGAGGACGTCGTCGAACAGTAGTTTCGTTTCTGGCGGGCGGGGGTGGGTGGCACGGGAGGGCAATGATCCATTAATCTGGCAGAAGCCCATGCGGCGCCAGCTACGTACCTACGCTACCTGCGACGCGACGCGCGGACGCCTACCTCCGCGCTGACAGATCATACGTTTACATTAGGCCCCACTGCAACTGAAGTGGAATTGTGACAGTCACGTTCGAACATTCACGGCTCCATCCATCGGATCTTAGGAAAACTTGTCCGTAGACTCAGGTGTTTTCCTTGCGCCTGCCTGCTGTTTAAGTAGACATTAATTCTTTTCTTTACTTCAATGAATCAATCAATCAATCAGCCGTACTCGTCCACTGCTACACAAATGCCTCCTCCATCGCCAGACCAGTAAGCTGGAGGAGGGCTTGCGCTGCGTTTGCCAGTTCATGTTTACCGTTCTTTCTTTACTTGCTGAAGCACAAAATACCACTGTTGGCCACTTCAAAGTATTAAAAACCTATTTAGAGGCTAAAAATTCCACCCATGTCGGTACTTAGCACGAGTTAGTGCAATAAAAATAAAAATAGTATAATCATGTGGGTACAGCGATTTCACTCCGATGTAAAAATAAGCGATGCAATTTATTTCAGCCAGATGTCGCTGCCTGTACGTTATACAGAGAATATTGTAAAGAGGTTCGAAATTTCACAGATGCCGGTGAGTCGCCCATTAGCTCAGGTGGAAAGAGCGCTGGCACGAATAGCCAGAGGTCGCGGGTTCGAATCCCGGCATGGGTGGAATTTCTAGCCTCTAAGTTTTTAAAATTGTCCTTAGCACGGGTTAGTGCATTAAAAATAAAAATAGTATAATATAAGCACTTCAAAGTACTTCAGTCTTTTTATGCCACAATCTTTATGATAACTTCATACATTCCATTATTACTGCTAAAATCCAAGCCATTTAGCAGTGGCCAACAGTAGTATTTTGAGCTTGTATCAGCGTTGATTTTTAACAAATGGCATGATGTATTTTTACCGACCGATAGTATAATTATGCTTTTGAAAGGAAGTTGGTATACTCGTATGTGGTGCTAAATTTGCGTTAGTACTAAACTTCTTTGGTCATTGGTGTAGAGCAAGTGATGTAAGCGTCAATTGCAGCGCGAGATTCTGAATGTAAATGGTGGATAACAGATCATACGTATTCAAACACGACCTAATAGGCAAAAAGCTTTCGCGTGTATTGCATCGGCTGACTGCAAATTAGAATTGAACACTGTGTCCGCTGAGGACGTTGTTCTGCCATCAATGAATAGACGTTTTGGATTAGAATTCCATTTCGTGAACTTTATTCAATTAAAAATTCGAAGTAATTTTTGCTATTCTTTATAACACGATATTTAAGATAGACTTGAGAGCGACTTAGTACGCTTAAAAAACAAAATAATTTTGTAATGATACCACGTTATATAAGCGCTTTAAACTTTTTTAAGAAGCTCTCAGGAGGCAGACGTTCTATTCATCTGACGACGACCCTGTAGAGCAAGTAGCTTAGCGATGCCGGAAATAATTTCCTTTAAGTTTTCCTGGTATTCATTCGGCCGTATCGTATGTAATGCGTCGTTCCACATATATCTGGCTGGGTTTGCTAGAAGGCATTTGAATAGAAAGTGTCTCATACAGAATGTATTAGGTGTAGCGAAATTCGTATACCTAGACTATTGAGTTAAGATGTTTTTTAAAGGCTCTGCCTTTAATCCTACAGTATTTTGCGTTTTTTTGACACTAATCCGAATAAACCAACATTGGTTGGTTTATTAACCCAAGTAAACAAACATTGGTTGGTTTATTTGGGTTAATATAAGGGCGTGTAAACAAAGCAACTGATTATTGTTCCAAATGTATTTTTGTCCTAAGCTTTTCGATGTCGAGATACCTACTTCCGTAAGCCGTACCTACAATATATTTTGATTTAGTAAACAGTACAAAGTCTTACGTGAAAATCTACAATAGCAAAGATTTAAGAGGTCTTTCTATAATGGAAGAGCTTGAGAGTAAATTACGTAGTTATCGTATTCCGCGTAAGACAGGGCAACCTGCAATGCAGTTCACCCGAAGAGAACACCAAGAGAGCGAAGCCGTATGATAATTGCGCCAATTCACGACGCGCAATTCACTAAGTGGCACACCTAGCCTAGCCTTATCCCTCAGGCATTCCACTCGGCACGACCCCAACGCTTCCCAGAAGCGGCACTTAATAATATTGAGCCAAAACACCTTCATTTGTGCCGCTAATGATATTGTATCGAATGCCATCGGCGAGGCCGCCCAAACTAAAACATATTGTGTGAACGTCACTAGCAAATTGGACGTCAGCGGTGTGAACGACCCATTATCGGCTTGCATCGGTAGTTATCTGTCAAGGCGGCCGATTTCAGAGCAGATAAAGTCGAAGCTGGGCGTGGGCGCTGACATGCGTTTCGCAACGCAGCACTCAGCTTAAAATACGAGCACCATCGGTCCGCTTTCCGCCAGTGAATTTGAATGCAAGCGAGCGCACGTTACAGGAGCGCGGGCCACCGCAAACAGCGACGCGTATATCACTCCCGCATTGACATATTGCACTCCCGAGCCATAAAGTTTCGCACCACTGACGAGAACTTTTACCTGGCATATTTACCTCAGATATTCTTCTTTTCCGGCAAAGATAGCGGCTCCTTGACGAGTGAAAAGTTTTATTGCTAAAGATAGGTCATGTTCGAGCCCGGTGAAACTTTTCACATAAATTGGCGGTCATTCGACGCAAATATGCTGACTGAGGCAGTAACAAATATGCCAAGTTTTGGTTGTTATAACTACGATATGTAACTTCGGTGATACTTGGCCATTAGGTTAAGTTTATGGAAACGATTTGCCGAGATTCCATCACACTTTCTGAAAGCTTTATGTAATTCTTCTTATTCTAGGTTACGCAATAACTGAGATAAGTATCTAGGTACCCAACATAAAAACATTTCAATTCTGAAATACGTCGTGAGGTGACATCGAAGACATTTAATATTTCTGTGCAAAATTAATCGTTCCGCTTTTAAAATCGGTGAGCACCTATAGGTCTGATACCGGTGGCATAAAAATTCGTGATTCGTCCGAAAACGTTGGGTGAAAAAAGCGTAATCTGTCAAATGGATCCCTAATCCTTATTTAATTAGCGAGCAGTTTTCACGGGTGGGTGACGGCCAAAGTGCGCTACAATGACGCGTTAAAAATGATTAATTTTTTCATGAAGACACGCCGATGCCGTCCGCGATTGCGTCTCCCGCGGGAACGATTAATCTTGCCCTTTACAAACACTCGGAGTAGCGAGGCGCACCATTGTACCACGATCCGAGTACTTTTTCTGTCTTGTACAATACCATTAAGAAACTGGCACCGCTAGTTGGTATTTCACGGCGTTTCTCACCATCTCATCGAGGACCCATTCAAGAATTACCCCCTTTAACACTTGAATAGGTGTTTTCGTTTCTCTTGCGGCAAAATGGTCTTCCCCTCGGGATTTTTCACATTTTCCGGCAGCCAGATCACTTAGGCTTCGATAGTTATTATCAGAGGAGAATGGTAGATACGTTTTAATTTTCCACCGTCATTCGCTTTCAATGTGATCTTGCTAGGATTTTTATATAGTCATTCATTTTTCTTTCAATCGAAAAAGTACTTAGCAAGCTTACGTCTCAACTTGAAAAGGGTAGGAAAGTAGACAGAAGAGGGTGGCAAAAATTTAATTTTAGCAACAAAGTAATTTTTAACAACTTCCACATTTACTTATCTTACATGATTGTGCATGAAGGTTGCGCGTGTAATGTTACTGTTGCTTACTAAAGTGTATCTGAAATAGTTACTATGGATGGATGGTAGCTAATTACACACGATTTAACGTCTTGGGTGGGGTCAAGAGCGGTGAACGCCGGTTTTAGTTCTGGAATCTTTCCAACACACTATGCCAGCCTACCGGATTCCAAATTCAAATAGATGTTTTAATTTATTGGCTCTTTGCTAATAAAGTAGCAACTTAACGCTGGTGGCAATACTTTCATTTACCTACTTGTGAATATTTTAGATAGGTAGGTACTTCGTATCCCTTAGCGATAATTTTACGATCATACTTAGTGTTTTGTAATCACCTAATTTGCTCATTTATCTAATACGCGCCTATGTACACTACTTAGAATAATTTGGGTTGATGAACGACAAATGACTAGTATCCAATATTATATCTACAAGGCATAGCGACCGATATGTTGCTAGTACTTAGTATAAACTTATTCAGACTTATTTATAAAAACAGTATCCCAATATTCTGTGGTTTAAATTTTTTGAGGGATTCGAAACGACTTCCCGAATGTGAGGCCAGCGCCGATTATGCAACCTGCTCGCTAGATCTTTACATCCCGCCAACTCTTTCAATCAGCCGTCCAATCAACACTAGGAAGTTTATTAGGCGGCGGCATTCAAATACAAGGCTAGCCCTTTAGTTATATATAATACAGTATATTCAAAAATTTTTGATTACTTGGCTGACAGAATACTAGTATCCTTTTTATAAAAAAGTTTAGTAAGAGTAACTAACAGCTAGCTAGTTTAGTAAGAGTAACTAACAGCCGCCATTTGATTGTACAAATATTAACGGCAATAAAATCAAATTGAGTGGCAGAAAAAGATAAAATGATTAGCTTTTAAATTGATTGGTCAGCAAATAGTGACTTATAAATTGATAAGTAGATAGTAATATATCTTTTACTGCACACCAATGGCTATTATACTATCTGTGTGATACCAACCTATGTTTGTAGCCACTGCTGGGGCACGGGTCTCTTCCTGCATCGCAGGAAGGTTAGGCCTTACTCCACCACGGGGGCGAGTCCGCGTTGCGTACTTTTTGTGTTTTACATTAATTATTATGTTTTTATGTTCATTCATAGCATTCTGCTAGGTAGGCTGCAGATTAGATTTTTTGGATTTGTACGAAGCTGACAACTGGCATTTGCAACCTGGGGGAGGATGTGATTTTATTTAATATTGCACTAGGAATTATTTTCTTAACGTCGAATCAAATAAGTAACGACAATACTAAAGAATATGTGCAATTGCTAGAGTAATTTAAGAGAGTATCCGGCATGTACTAATTTTCATTTTCAACCACAGCTCTAGACTTTAATTGGTTACATAAATATTTTATTACTGACCAAACCCGCACTTTTTGAATGATATCTAACAAGCACACCCGAAAATCGTTCCGTCCCTATGGAGTCAAAATTACATCTATCAAAGTGTCACTCATAATCACGTCTCGCGAAAGGAATTGACTTTGTTAATCAGAACAATAAAATTAATTCCACGCTCACAACATTCGCAAAAGTGGATTTGTCGACTTGTATAAAATTAAGCAAAGTTCGCTGGCGAAGTTCTGATATTTCGTGTTTATCCTAAAGGTTCAGCTACATTGACAATTGAGAGTGAGAAGAGTATACAATTCTAAAAGTAATTCTAGAACTTTGACGGCCTCGGTAGCGCAGCGGTTTGGCACACTGACTGTAAAACCGAAGGTATCGGGTTCGATTCCCGGCCGGGTCAAACTAGGAAACGAACTTTTCTAGTTGGTCTCGGGTCTTGGATGTTATCTATGTATTTATTGTATTCAATCTATCGTCGAGTTAGCACCTATAACACAAGTCATTTAGTTGTACTTAGGATAGGGCTAACGAGATCTGTGTAATATGTGCATGAACATTTATTATTATTATTTATTACATTTGATTTTGAATGAAAATGAAAATGAAAATGAAGATGAAGATGAAGATGAAGATGAAGATGAAGATGAAGAATGAGATGAAGATGAAGATGAAGATGAAGATGAAGATGAAGATGAAGATGAAGATGAAGATGAAGATGAAGATGAAGATGAAGATGAAGATGAAGATGAAGATGAAGATGAAGATGAAGATGAAAATGAAAATGAAATATATTTATTATCGGTTCAGAAATTAAAAAAAAAAACTTACATTACTTACTAAACACACAATATGCTAAGAAAAAAAAAGCCGTGTTGCCCTGCATGCATCACAAAAAAGAGTGTTCAGTTAAATCTTAAATAACCTATCTTTCTTTCCTATCCATCTAAATATTATGTTATTGTATATGTTATTTCTTATGTAATGTCCTGTTAAATGTTTCGTGTGCAATAACGTATAAGAATAATAATAAAATTGCTTTTGGAATTAAATGTAGCTTAAACGGAATACTTAATCGCTTTTTGACGGTGTTTTACGAGGAAACGAATGTAAAATGTGTAAGACGCATCAAAACAATACCGGTTTCACATCGTCTGCTTTAGCATCGTCTAAAGGTTATATAGACAGCCTGAATTCCATTCAAAGTCATCAGGTACATTCCATACTAATTGACCTCTAAAATACTGTCCAAATTTCAACATAGTTTTGTGAAATCTAGTAAAAGTAAAAACTACAATCAAACTAAAAAAAAGCTTTTAAATGACCAACGACGAGTTTCAGGGAGTTTCATTAAGAGAATAATTAAGAACAAAGTATTAAATAAGATTGTCTGAAAGATAGTACTTTAGTGACGAAACGATCGCTGTCTGTACTAGAAAATAACTATACTATTTTTATTTTTAATGCACTAACCCGTGCTAAGGACAAATTTAAAAACCCATTTAGAGGCTAAAAATTTCAACCATGCCGGGATTCGAACCCGCGACCTGTGGCTATCCGTGCCAGCGCTCTTCCAATTGAGCCAATGGGCGACTCACCAGCATCAGTGAAATTTCGAAAATCATCTGGTTCCACGGGTTAGTGCATTAAAAATAAAAATAGTATAATCATGTGGGTACAGTGATATCGTTCCGATGTAAAACCTAACTGCAAAGTAGGTAGTCGGGGCTGTAAGTGATGCAATTTGCTTAAGCCAGATGTCGAGAGAATAGTGTAAAGAGGTTCGAAATTTCACTGATGCCGGTGAGTCGCCTATTTAGAGGCTAAAAATTTCACCCATGCCGGGATTCGAACCCGCAACCTCTGGCTATCCGTGCTCAATTGGTAGAGCGCTGTCACGGATAGCCAGAGGTTGCGGGTTCGAATCCCGGCATGGGTGAAATTTTTAGCCTCTAAATAGGTTTTTAACTTTGTCCTTAGCACGGGTTAGTGCATTAAAAATAAAAATAGTATAATCATGTGGGTACAGTGATATCGTTCCGATGTAAAACCTAACTGCAAAGTAGGTAGTCGAGGATGCAATTTGCTTAAGCCAGATGTCGCTGCCTGTACGTAATACAGAGAATAGTGTAAAGAGGTTCGAAATTTCACTAATGCCGGTGAGTCGCCCATTGGCTCAATTGGAAGAGCGCTAAATAGGCTCTAAATAGGTTTTTAAAAATAGAAAATAACTTCTAAATAACTTTTTTGTATAGGTACAGTAAAGTTCTCTATCTTAGATCGATCTATCTATTATACAGGAGATTTTTATTCATCATCCAGATTTAAATATTAACCTGGATGGAAATAAGAAGACACGTGTAAACGCGTAGCACTTGTAGCACACGTGTAGCATAAGATAAGATAAACTCAAGTCTGTATCTCGGAGTGATAGGCAGTGACCTGGGTCTAAGACTTGCCACGATCCTGACAGAACTCACGTAGCATTTTGGTTAAAAAAAAGTTCATAAAAGAAAAATCCCGACCAAACAACCAAGGTTTTCTAAGGAGTGTTAAATAGACTTTTGTTGTCTTTATAATAAGTTTTTTATTTGATGACACTATTGATGACGTCATCAAAGTTTTTCCGTATTACATAGTTTATTTAGCTATCATGGGTTACAATTTTATTGACAAAAATAACGGTGGTAATTGAAAAGTTAACCTTGCCTACGCTTTATTTTGTTCTTGCGCCCTGATTTAATCGATATTATAAACTATTACTAAACTGTAACTAGCTTTTAAAAGTACTAAACTAGCCCGCGGTGTTAAATCGCGCTATCGATTTTTCCATGGGAATAAGATATTTTCCCGCGGTAAAACGTAGCCTATCTGTAAATCCAGGGTTTCAGCTAACTCTATATCAATTTTTATTAATGTGAAGAAGTAACAAACATAAGCACACACAAACTTTTGCCTTTATAATATTATTGTGACTATAGTGTGATGTGTTGTGATAAAATAGACCTGTTTCACCAGCATGAATCAAGCTGAATTTACAAATGCGTCTCACCTGCCCGAATAAGGGGAAAATATTCACGCAATAATGACGTATTCTAATCAGCTCGCCGAAATCAGACCTCAGCCCAAATCCAGTTACGGAAAATTCAATGGCTTATTAAGTTAAACTTTGCTTCGGCAGCTCTAAGTGAATTTATTTGTACTTAGTTATTGGCTCCGAGGAAAAGTCATCTACTAACGTTTCGGTAAGATGAATAATTGAATTTGTCAGGGCTGGTTGTCATGCCTCGGGAATTTTCTTCGGAATTTACCGAAGTGACGCGCTCTGAATCTGATTTCGACTCTTAAAGCAGCTATTCTGAAAGGTATGACGCCTCTTCATTGAATGCGAGTTACCTTTATTAATTTTATTTAGTAACTTAGCAGTGAACCTTTAAAACCACTCTAGTTGTTTAACTCCTTCCTATGATACATTTCAGTCAATATATAGTCAAAATAGATATAGCATTCTTTGTGCAATACTATATTGCCCGATAAAGACATTAAAATACATTTGAAGGTCTCTTATGCATCTACTCTATGTCACCTTAAGAGAATAACGTTTGTAGAAATGAATTATTCAAGAACTGTACCAGTTTTATCCGACACTTTGGGCTTTATTTAACTACCTGAGTCTATTATTCCATCCACAAACGAGAGACTGTTTCAAGTGCAACTGCTGAATGTTTTATGAAATAAACTGTACCACCTAATTTATGGTCCCCTAAACTGATTCAGCAGTTAGAAGCTAACAAATCAAGCGGGAAATCATAAGCCATTTCCTTCCTCGGTCATTATGTAACACGATATCTCGTCGAGCAACAAATTCGCCAAAATTTAACTTCTATTCATTGGAGCATTAAAGGGGAATGTCGACGCGGCATAGACGGTTAATTCACCCCGTAAGGGTCTGGCTGGCGCCAACAATCCTGCCGTAGACAAATTTCTAAGTGCGAACGAGACGCTATCTCCCGCCGCCGCCGCCCGCTCCGCTCTGCTCGCTGCGAGTGAGCCTCGCGCCGGAACAAAGCGGGGTGCTTCTTTTTAAATGACCCTTTCAGTACGAGCTCAATCTCAACTGGTGCGTGGAGAAATACGGCCGCATAAACCATAATATATTCTGCTTCGCAAAAAAAAAAGAAAACAGGTTGGTAAATTACATGGGAAAACTACGTCGCGTACGTGACGGTGAGGCAGCGGAAATCTCGATTAAGTATCGGTCTTCGTCGAGTCAGCGGGCGATCCTCGCTTGTTTATAAGAAAAACTTACTTGTAAACTCGTTCGAAATATTACGAGTAATACCTTGTATGCCTGGCGATCTTGGTCAAAGAGCTGGCATTCATAATAGGCCCTATAGATGCGTAACAACATCATTGCGTAAAAAGATCATACCCGAAAAGTAGTCATAACAATTATCATTGGAACGTGAGACATAATAAAATGATCCAATTACTTAACTGTGGGCCTACTCACATTTAAACTTACTTGTAAACTATCGAAACATTACGAGTCATAGCTTGTATGTCTGGCGATCTTGGACATAGAGGCTGGTATTTATCCCTGTCTAGTTTAGGTAGTCTAGTTTCGATATCAACTCTCTGCATGTCCCCACTGCTGGGGTACGGGTCTCTTCCAGCATCGCAAGGTTAGGCCATACTCCACCACGGGGGCAAAGTCCGGGTTGGTGAAGGACAGTGGCGAGCCTTACTGTCAGAAGTTATCAAGCCGCCCATAAGGCCTCTGACATGGCTTAACGACTGCCATTTCATGACAACCGGCACCAACAGCTTAGCGTGTCTTGCGAAGCGCGGAAGTATTTTAGTTTAATTTGTATTTATTAATATTATATTCTGTGTGGTGTCGGCCTAGAGAATAGCACCAACCCAAATTCTTCCCGCGGGTTTCGTAAAAGGCGACTAAGGGACACAAACCGGGGGGTGGGCATCAGCGCCCCGTGCAGTACAATTGCACCAAACTGCGATTCCCAACCCGCATACCCAGCGTGGGGATTATGGGCACTACCCCCCAATGATGGCACAACCTTGCGCTATGGCGCTTATTAGGCGAGGGCTATGTCCAGCAGTGGACTAATATAGCCTGAAAAAGAAGAATGTTATATGTTGCGACAACCTATAAGTGGGTGAGCGATGGCCGTGTTATTTGTGTATTTTTTTTCTCTGTGACTGTGTTTTTGTATCGCCTGTTGGTGGTCGTATTGAAATGAAATAAAATAAATCCCTGTAGAGATGCGTAACAACATCATACCCAAAAAGTAGTCATAACAATTGGCATTGGAACGTGAGACATAATAAAATGATCCAATTACTCAACTCCATACAAGTGGCGGTGGGCCTACTCGCATTTAAACTTACTTGTAAACTCGACGAAACATTACGAGTAATACCCTGTAAGCCTGGTATCCATGCCTAAAGAGCTGCGTAACACCATACCCGAGAAGTAGTCATAACAATTATCATTGGAACATGAGACATAATAAAATGATCCAATTACTTAACTCCATACAAGTGGCGGTGGGCCTACTCACATTTTGGCTGCTGGCGACGAATCCATCAACGTGTCGACAGGCAATTTGTTGCGCGTGCTACGGCGCCTGATAGATCGTACGACTTGTCCACATTTGCGCGATTTATGTACACGCCCAGAGGAAACATTACACGCATGTTCTGATACACGTATCTATAAAACCTCTACTTGTTTTTATTGCCTTTGCAAGTATTTCAGTGTAGGGAATAAACCACGAATGGTATGCCCATTTCGTCTCATGTGATGTGTTAATTTGTTGCAATATTTTTGTTAATTTAATTCCCGAATCAGTGACTTGGTTTTTCGTGGGAAGAATCAACGATATTTTTTTTTTTCACTAACCCGTAATAAGGACAATTTTAAAAACCTATTTAGAGGCTAAAAATTCCACCCATGCCGAGACTCGAACCCGTGCCTCTGGCACGGTTAGCCAGGGGGTGGAATGTTTAGCCTCCAAATAGGTTTTTTTTAGAATCCAATATCTACAATCAATAGTGTAGAGGTTGTGAAAGTATTAGTTAGAAAATAAATCTTTATTTCTTTCTTAAATTAAAATTAACTTCAGCTCTACATTCAAACCTCAAATCTGTTGAAAAAGGGGACGCAGAAACGTAATATTACGAGTACGGTAGTGGTGTAACCTCATGGAAATTTAGTGGAATGCGTTAGCACTTCTGTCTGAAAACCCCGACCGAGCTTAGGGCATGCCCACACGTCTCATCGCAAAGATGAATGCCGAATTTCACTCATTTGCATAACTTTGAGAGGTAGTCAAAATTCATGTGCCGTAAATCTTCCCGATAGATAGATGACAGTCCTGTTCAATTGCATGAAAGAAATGGCAACGCGTGGAACCCACCACGAGAAATCGTTTTTAGGGTTCCTTACAGTAGCGGAGGAGAGGGGATCACCACTAACAAATGTTATTAATATGATCGCTAATTTTGTTTCAAATTTAAGTTCTTCATCTGAAGGGCCCAATACTACAGCTTTTTCGTTATAGTCAACCAATACAAAAATTCACATGTTCTATCTGATTGACCAATTGATAATTAAAAATGCCCCCAATTACGTCTCTTACTTTCTTTTTGGATTTAGGTACTTGATCGTTAAAATGGTAATACATACAAATGTCAAAATAGTTTTGATCATAGTGCCATCCTTAAAGTATAAAAACAAGTGAGTTTGACTCCTGCCAAAGGTCCTGAATTGATCACATTTCTGCTACATAGGTACCTAAATAATATTGTATTTATGATGGTACAAACCCCTTGTTGCCGAGTCCGACTCGCACTTACCCGTTTTTAATTTTCTCCCTTATGTTTTTCTGTAAAGTAAATGTGACGTTAGACCACTCGCAAGTTTATGATTTAGATGAAAACTCCACATATTTACATGGAGCGAATGATATCCTACGCATAACTGGCAGCTCTCAAAGGGCACACTCGAAATTATTTATGGTGTCTTTTATTGCTAAACTTCATTCGTGCTGTGGCCGCTTTTATTCTTTCAACGGGAAAAAGTTGTAAGAGTTTATTGCCGGTGCGGTTATTGCGTTAACTTTAACAAAGTAGAAATTAAAATAGGATATCTGCGGTCAGCGGGACCGCGGCCATACCCGGATCCCGATGACACTTTATAGCTCTTTATATCTTTCCGGTGTTGGTGTCTTTCTAATAAATTCTCGTAAGTCTGGTAAACGCAGATGCTTATACACATACAATACACATACCCTTTGCTTTAAAAAAATATGATATTTTTAGGGTTCCGTACCTCAAAAGGAAAAAACGGAACCCTTATAGGATCACTTTGTTGTCCGTCTGTCCGTCCGTCCGTCCGTCTGTCAAGACCCTTTTTCTCAGGAACGCGTAGAGGTATGAAGCTGAAATTTATATCAATTACTCAGGTCTACTGTCCCTTAAAGCTGTGAAAAAATCAAACTTCTAAGCCAACGCAATCAAAAGATACAGCCGTTTATGCCGCAAATTTTCGACACTTGCAAGGGAATCAAAACCTACAGGGTGCTTCCCGTGAACTCAGAATCTTGAAATTTGGTACGAAGCAACGTCTTATAGCATAGATAAAGGAAAAATTACGAAAACCATAAATTTTTAGTTACATCACATAATATATTTTTTTTTAATAATTTTAAACTTACTACCCATTTCCTCATAAACGCGTAGAGGTATTAAATTGAAATTCATACCAAATACTCAGGTCTATAATACAGGTTTGTACGGAACCCTCGGTGCGCGAGTCTGACTCGCACTTGGCCGGTTTTTTTATGGTTGAAAGTTAATTATATAAAAATCTCGTGTCATAGTGTCTGTTATCGAAGTCCTCCATACGATACAGCTTCACGGATTTTATATTTTTTTTTGTATATTTGGCAGGTCTGAGAGTACGTAATCAATCTAGCAAAGCAACGTTTGCTGTTAGTGTTTATATACTATATTTTTTACTACCCTAACCATTCAACCAAATTCATTGACTAAAAAGTGTACTTTTAGTTTCTCGTAAGTCAAGCATTTTAACTAAACATACATACATTTTCTCTAACGTACATCGCAGTTTTGTACTTTTTTGTAGTTATGCACTCTAATAAGTTACGCTCAGTTAGACTTCGACATTGCAACAAAAATGCAAAAACCCAATTAACATTTATTTTGCCCTATGTACTTTTGTTGTAAATACTGTATTTCAAAGGAGTTGCACTATCCTATGCATGTATTGCACACCAAATATCCAGGAATGAATGTCTTACCCCCAGTTTCTCGCACACTAACAATTTGTTAACAGCTGTCAAATGTTTTTTCTGTATGCACTTTAGCTAACTGACACATGTTAACAGTAGATTCTTCTTCTTCAGGCTATATTATGTAGTCCACTGCTGGACATAGCCCTCCCCTAATGAGCGCCATAGCGCCCTATCTTCAGCTTGCCGCATCCAGCATCTGCCGGCAGTTTTTCGCAGATCGTCATCCCACCTGGTCGGAGGGCGTCCTACACTACGTTATTAACAGTAGATTAACGGCTTGTTAGTATACCAGAAACCGGGGCTAAGCGTCACACAAAGTAACGACTGGGGGAAACCACTCAGAACTGTTTCTGTACCCCAAAACATAGAGCGTAGGTACCTATGAATATAAAATCTATCACAATTATTGAATCGTAACTGGATCAACTTACTAGGCTTTTAGTCGTTGTAAGTTTATACGATCCTTCTTCTTCTTCTTCAGGCTATATTAGTCCACTGCTGGACATAGCTCTCTCCTAATGAGCGCAAGGTTGTGCCATCATTGGGGGTAAATCCCATAATCCCCACGCTGGTCATGCGGGTTGGTTTATACGATTATAATTCAACAATGTGTTGTAGTACAACGAAAGTTTTATTCAAAAATCCATCATAACTACTTTAAAAATGCGACAAACTCCAGATAACCGTTCTCAACTGCCCACTTGGTCTATTAATACGACGCATCGCTCAAGCCCGCTTCCATTCAGACGGCTAATGAGGCTATTTCTACTCTTACAGAACTCGATCCGGCATAACCTGTCTCTGCACAACCGGTTTATGCGGGTGCAGAACGAGGGGACGGGCAAGTCGTCTTGGTGGATGATCAACCCGGATGCTAAGCCCGGCAAGTCGGTGCGGCGGCGCGCCGCGTCCATGGAGACTTCCAAGTTCGAGAAGAGAAGAGGGAGGGTTAAGAAGAAGGTACGATCCGGGAACTAATTAGTTATCGACGTACCTAATATTTTTTCTATCAGCAACAAAAATGTGCTAAAGAGATTACTTGATACTAAAATTTTAATTTAATCAAGTGTCATGTCGATAACACGAAACCTCTGTTACCGGAGGTGACATTTCGTTTGAACAACGTACATTCGAAGATGATCACGAGTTTAACAGGTTTTTAATTAAATTAAAAACGCTGCTTAAATATTTAATTGGAGCTTTCGTGCAACGAAAAATCATGAATCTTGTGATTAAATTACTTTAATCTCCACTTAATATTTTAAATTTGTTTCGAACAACTCAGCAATAATCAGCCAGCAATAATTTTGTTTAGCAGAATTGATAACTATCTATCTGCGCACCGCTGCCCACTGATAGGTAACTATCGGCCTTTTCCCCCAAATGCTCACGTTTTCGCAACCACCGATCTACTGGCGTCTATATCGTTGATAGGGTGGCTGATCTGCCTACTGACCGTCGTCGTCCTAAAATAAATGGCGATAGCCAAATAAGTAGCCATCACCAATTGTTTACTTATTTAGCGGTAAAAAGTGGTCATCAAAGAATTTAATATAGTCAGAAAATTAATAATGATCGTGGTCCGCAAGTAAAGCAAACATAGTCAGCATTTATTGCTGCCAGGAAGATTCATCGCCCATGACGACTTTTATACAAGTTTCTGATTCGCGTTTTGTGACATTTTGGAGAAGCGATGCAAACGCGCTGCAGCACTTCAATAATATTTTGTTTCGCGCGTAAATCGCGTTGGAATTGCGTCTTAAAGTCGCCGTGGGCAATGGCTCTAAAGGCTTTATGTATGACTGAGCATGAGCATTACTTTTTTTTGCACTTTTTTTGCAATGATACCGAAACTGGAAAAGGAAGACCTTGGGGTAGAAATATATATCTTGCTTTATCGCTGTATCTAAAACCCGCGCTAAGAGAAATGCTACACAATGACGTCCGAGAATTGTCAGTCAACGGACACCATGATCATCACAATCGATTAATTAACGTCAACAAAGTCACTCGTATCATGAAGTAAGTAAGTATATATTCAAGTAAATAAGTAAGTATTCAGATTTAAATAAGACCCATGCCAAGGACCATTTTAAAAACCTATTTAGAGGCAAAAAATTCCACCCATGCCGGGATTCGAACCCGCGACCTCTGGCTATCCGTGCCAGCGCTCTTTCCAACTGAGCTAATGGGCGACTCACCGGCATCAGTAAAATTTCGAACCTCTTTACAATATTTTCTGTATTACGTACAGGCAGCGACATCTGGCTGAAGTAATTTGCATCACTTGCAGCCTCGAGTACCTACTTTGCAGTTAGGTTTTTACATCGTAATGATATCGCTGTACCCACATGACACGGTGTGTCGCCCATTAGCTCAGTTGGAAAGAGCGCTGGCACGGATAGCCAGAGGTCACTGGTTCGAATCCGGTATGGGTGGAATTTTTAGCCTCTAAATAGGTTTTTGAAACACATTGTTATTTTGTTACAGGCTGAAGTTGTGAGAAACGGAGTAACCGCTGATGCCACCCCTAGCCCAAGTAGTTCAGTATCGGAAGGTTTAGACATGTTCCCCGACTCTCCAATGCCTAGGTAAATATCAAATCGATTATACCTTTATTACGTAGGTACTCGGTAATAGTAGATTAGGTAAATTACTCTATTAGCAAGTAGAATATCGCCGCTTTGCAAACAATACCGTACAAGTAATTTTCCGTACTTTACAGGAGAGACAAAAATTGTTTAAGTTCATTAACAGTATCTAAGGTGTTTCCGAGAAAAAAAAACGCTTTGATGCCATGTTTCTTTAACGGCCGCTGATTAATTTATATGCATAAACTATACAGGTTGATCTAAGGCATTCAAGTGTCTAAACCGTAAAGTTTGAACTGTGTTGTTTGCTAAGCATCAATACACAGTTATAGAGCTTCCAAATAGAGAATTGAGTTTCTGCTTACGTAAAAACATGAATATTTCAGTGACTTCCCAATCCATCTCATTTAAAAACTCATTGACACCTTGGCAAATAAATAAAACTGCAACAACTTGTATGTAACTCTCTGATAAAAGGTTTTAAATCATTCACGACCATTAGACGATGAGTTATATCCATGTTGAACCTCATCAGTCGGCCTTTATATGGACGTTTTTATAGCCCAATATGAGGGACTTTCAACGCATCTATATTTTACTTTGGCCACGATTCTGTCATAGTACATGCTCAATTTGCCGAATGTACATTGCTTGCAGAATATTTTTTGTCATAGATTCCACAATAAAAATACTTCTGCGCTGACCATTTCATTCTGTAATAGACATCGGGTCATTAAACAATGGGGGGTGGAGTTTGAGTTAGAAAGACGGGGTCTCTAGAATTTGCATGCGTTCCGTTGTACTCAATATCGTTTAGGCTCCAAGAAGTAGCTTAACGTTTTCTTTCCGCTCTGAATGCTTAGTGCGAGTTTGACAGATCCAATCGAATAACTTTACTACCGCGTTCGTTAATCGAGCATTGAGTAGTGAGTATGAGTAAGTTAACCGTTCGAACTGGCAAAACGCTGACACAGTACAACTCGCACTCGCGTTTATTCGTGTTTTGGCTGGTAAACGTGTTCACTTCTCAACGTAAACCATTACAACTCGCACTCAGCAATTTTAAAGTGGCGCTTCCTCGATAGAAATATGAGTTTACGTTAACGAGATCGAGTAGTTAAAAAACTCGCACTAAGCACTCTGAATTGAAATTGTTTGCTTCCCGATTTTTAAGGAACTCCGGTTCCTGAATAGGGAACCTTTTTTTTATTTGTCGCTTGTTCGCTTGCGCGTAGCAACAATTTCCAGCACTCGCCGGACTACAGACAGCGGGCGTCGTCGAACGCGTCGTCCTGCGGCCGTCTGTCTCCTATCTCCTCGCTGTTAACCTCCGAGCCGGATTGGGGCACGGATTACACCCCAGCAGGGGACTTCGGCTCCGCAAGCGATTTCTCCCAGGCCGACTTCGTGCAGGCGGAGCAACTAGCCGGCTCGCTGGCGGACTCAATGAAACTGCACGGGACAGACCCATTCTTAAGCACGTAAGCATTGAGCGTTGACAGCTTTGAGAGACGATCCTTACTCAAATACAAAAAATGTGAAGTAAGTATCGACTGTCAATACTGTGAGATAGTTTTAATGTAGTAGTGAGTAGTAGCTTCCGTCATTTTGAGCCAATTTTGTACTGCGTATGCTTAACCGGTAGGTAGTTACCGCCTTAGATCTAATATGGCTTCGTATTCGTTCAGTTATCTCTTGCCAATGTCTGTTTCTGTTAAAAACACACGATGCTCATCAAGACAATTGTTATTCTGCATCCGCAGGAATGGTGCTTACTGACTAGCATTTACAGATACTTATTAGAGGCTTGACTGTGCTCGCTCGACAATAGTACTAATCTGAATGCGTTAATTATTATTTTGGACAAAGAATACGGATGCGCCAAGGAGGTCCTATACGTTTACTCCACTTCGGCCTAGACTTTTACCACATTCTACATAAAGATCAGGAAATTGAGTCAAGGGCAAAGTTAACTCAGTACATCTCCGTACCTATATAGGATGTAGTTGTGTTTGAATCGGATTATTCGCGGGAGGATTTAGTCAGACCAATTACCTAAGTCATACAACTGAGCCAAGGAGTAAGTAAGCCCACTCTATATGTCTAGTCACAAGCTCAACAGCGTCTGGTCACTTGAATTTGGCCTAATAGTCTAATAAAAGGCCTTGAATTTGGTCGGAGTCTAATAAACACATAATTGTTTAATATAATGAAAAAATAGCACGTTAATAGATGTTACTTGCGTCTAATCTAGCTAAAAATGGTATTAAATTAAATATGCGTCTCTCGCAACGAAGATCGAAACGCGCGAGACGCCGAGTTAAGTTGCACGGGTTGCACCATTCGAATGCGATTTTTTAGTAAACTACCAAAAGAGTCAATGAAATAAAGTTTACTGTTTTAATACGAATCTATAGAACAACTATGCCTTTAAGACTCTCGCCACCCCGAATTGAAGGGCACAATCACAGCCCCTTGCCGAACCGCAGGTACGTTCCGACGACGTCCTCTTCGTCAACTGGCGGCTATCGGTACGGTGCATTCGGCGCGTGCCCGCGCCACCCGCACGGCGGCTGCGCGTGCGCCGCGCTGTACCCGCACCCCGCGCACCCCGCCCACCCCACGCACCCGCACCAGCACGCGCTCGAACACTTCGTCAGACCGCCACCCCCCGCCGACCCCGCCGATATTATGCAGACAGGTAAGGACTGCAGAGGGCAGTGGTAAAATTTGCTTCGGTCGACGAGTCTTGGGCTCGAGTGAAAAAAGTAAAAAACCTTAAAGTTCCCTTAAACCTTAGAGTCCTAATCGCGATCCGTAACACTGAAAATAATATTAAGTATTCAGACAAAATTTTCCTTAAGAATAAAATAAAAATGTGTTCGTTCATTCAGTTCGGGACCCTTACGGGATATGGAATTCCGACTCAAATGTAAGGTTTTATTATTTACGTGTACGTAAGTACGGGATTTTTTTAAGCTTCTTATTTGTTTTAGTTCTGTTATTCAATAAGTTTTAAAAATTCTCAGATAGCTGCTTCGTCGCAAAAAATGGCACAATAAACAAATAAAATATAAAACTAAACCAAATTAATCAAATTACCGCCCCGGGACACACCCGACAGAAAAGTTCCTATAACGCTAGCAGCTAGTTTTAATGTATACACACAAGAATACACAGCTTAGCAATAGACTAAAGATAATATAAACGTACCAATAAAAAGTCACGTTTCTTGTATACCCTCGAACCTCTTTCCAGGGACCCCTATTCTTTTACATTTTTTGAGAAAAAATCCATTGCCTATTACGGTTTCAGAGAAAAGTCCTTTTACCTAGATGAAACGGAAAGATAGATGTTGGTAGACGCACCCTTTAGTTGCGCAACCTTTAAACAGCGCGGTCGAGAGTTTTGAACTCAGTTTTACATCTTCAAACATCTACATCTTTTTACAACCCTCGGGAAATATCATAAAGGTGATTTAGCTAGCTAATACATTTAACTCACTAAACTCGCGATTAGAAAGGTTAAATGTGTACCACTAAATGTCGATTGATTTTTCCGGACCAAACTCTAATCTTGAAAAGTTACATTAAAATCCTACTAACTACGAGTATATTATAGAGGTATTCAATTATAATACAACATAAATAAAAATAAATCGTTTGCAATATATTGAAATGAAATGAATGAAATGAATGAAATGAATATACTTTATTGCACACCAGGAATTACAATTTAGAAAATAAGAAGATACAGATTAAGGTACAATTGGCGGTCTTATTACTAAAAGTAATTTCTTCCAGACAACCCTTGATGGAAAACACAAAAGAACTATTTACAAAAGAAATATTTTACTTATAGTAACAATATATCGTAGTGTTTAAATGTCTACCTTTACTTTTAAATTATTTCTACTAACTTTAAAATTTGCCGTATAAAAATCTTGCGCAATATCACACTTTAAGGTCATTTAATCATAATCAAATTTACAAAACTCTTAAAAAAATTGAAGCTTTATAGCATTGTTTATTTTAGATTTATTTATTAATTTGTAACAACAGAAATTATTCATGATACATATATGATACATTTTTGTTACGGGGGGCTTATTTCTTTGCGGGCATAACAATTTTTCCTTCCAAAATTAATGTTTTTTCCGACCATAATTTTGAAAGTATATCTTAACGAACCCCTAACTAAAGTTGATGTGCATAAAACCGCAAAGTCACTCGTGACTTCTGGAAACCGCTAACACACTTCTGGTTTTGTACAGAAAACACGCAAGCTCACATCCTGGCGACGTCAGACTCGGCGCTCATGAACGGCGGCATGATGGTGGAGTCAGGAGGAATCGGCCCCACTACGGTCATGGGGCAGATCATGGGCGCCTTAAACACTGGCCTCTCAGAGGACCTTAACATTGAAGCGCTAGAGCACGGATTCGACTGCAACGTCGATGAGGTAAGGCGAAGAAATCTGAAATCAGTAAATGAGTAAAATTCAACGTAAAGAATTTACATTTAGATTTTTTTTTAAAGTGAAGTGAAAGTGAAAAGCATTTATTTCGATTGAAACACCATAACACAAATGATAAACAATATTTGTAGTAAAACAAAAACAGAAAAATAAAGGTATCTCATACAATTATGCTGAACGAAAAGTGCTACAACAGAAAAAGGCTCCAGCTCAGCATAGCATTTTGCTGAGCTGGAGCCTTTTTCTGTTGTAGCACGTCAGAGGCGACTAGCGCTGGTTTTCTGCTGCACCTAATCCGCTGAACTATGAAGTATGGTTGTATTCTTTTTTTCTGGTTGTGCAGTAAACTGTGCTCTATCTATCTATTCCGTAGTTAGGAGTCAGGACGTTACGTAGTATTGTATGGAAATATTACATTGTAAATACAATGGAACAATGTAAAACATACAGTGTAGAAAGTTACATTGTATGTTTTTGTTAATAAATTTCTTTTTAAAAACCTATTTAGAGGCTCAAAATTCCACCCATGTCGGGATTCGAACCCGCGACCTCTGGCTATCCGTGCCAGTGCTTTTTCCAAGAGCTCATGGACGACTCACCGGCATCAGTGAAATTTCGAACCTCTTTACAATAAATATTCTCTGTATTACGTAAATAGGTTTTTAAAATGTCTGAAAGAGAATGAATGTGGGATAAGGATGGGTGAGCTACTTGTGAAATGCTTGTTGTACGCCGATGAGTTAATAACACTTGATCTTGTGTCTGCAAATCTGCAGACACAAGTCACAGTAGTGGATGAGGCTTTTAAAAGGAAAGGTATGAACATGAATGTGAGTAAGACGAAAGTACGGTCTTTGAAAAAGATGATGAAATGACTGAGTGCAAGATAACGATTAGAGGCGAAAGAGTGGAACAAGTAAAAGAATTTGTCTATTTGGGGAGCCTGTTTACGAGGGATGGAAAGTGTGAAGGTGATATAGAAAGAAGATTAAAAGCGGGAAATTGTGTAAACGGTGCCTTGCACTCCATTGTGTGCAGCCGAAACATCTCCAAAAGAGCTAGATTGGCTATTCATAGTGGCGTGCTGGTCCCAACACTTATGTATGGTAGCGAGACTTGGGTGTGGCGAAAGAAGCAAGAAAGTAGAATTAATGCAGTAAAAATGAGGTACTTGAGAAGTATGTGTAGTGTTACTTTGAATGACAGGATACGCAATAGTCTGATTAGAGAACGTTGTGGACTGAAAGAGGATGTAGTGACTAGAATTGAGAAAGGAATGTTGCGTTGGTTTGGACATGTGGAGAGGATGAAGGAAGAAAGATTGACGAAACAAATATATATTGCGAATGGGAGGGGAAGGGCTGGTAAGGGACGTCCCAGACGGACTTACATCGACCAAATAATGAAATGAAATGAAATGAAATGAAATGAAATGAAATGAAAAGGTTTTATTCAAAGTAGCGCAGATACTGCGGCTTAATGAACGTTACAAGTTAAACTAGGTGTCCATTTCAAAATCTGGATCATTTTGGAGAAAAAATGGACAAAAAAACTCCAAACTTAGTCTTTTCAAATTCCTTAATTAACAGAATTTACACAGATACTACAAAACTCGTGAATTTTACATGCTTGAATTCCAGACATCATTGTCATCTAAATAATCCTTAATATTATAGTAGCTCTTTTGGCACAAAGTGTACTTTACACATTTTTTGAACCGCGCTTCAGTCAAACTTAATATATCTTCAGGGATTTTATTGTAGAAGCGTATACAATGCCCCATGAAGGATGTATTAACTTTTGCCAGCCTAAATCTTGGGATCAAAAGTTTATGTTTATTTCTAGTATTTACATTATGTTGGCTACCTGCAGTTTTAAAGTTGCTAATATTTTTCCTGACATACATAATATTTTCATAGATATACTGACTGGCAACTGTCAGGATGTTTGTTTCTTTAAAGAATTCTCTTAACGAGTCTCTACTGCCTAGCTTATAGATGAATCTGATCGCTCTTTTCTGCAAGACGAAGATGGTCTCAATGTCCGCTGCCCGTCCCCACAGTAGTATGCCGTAGGACATGATACTATGGAAGTAACTAAAATAAACGAGCCTGGCAGTTGCGACGTCAGTTAGTTCCCTAATTCTTTTAACAGCATATGCTGCAGAGCTAAGCCTATTTGCCAATTTTTCTATATGAGGACCCCATTGAAGCTTTGCATCAATTGTGATACCTAAAAATACAGTATCTTCGACAAGGTCTAGTTTGTCCCTTCCCAATATAACTTTGCTGTCAACTACTTTGACATTTGGTAGAGTGAACTTTATACATTTTGTCTTTTTTGAATTTAACAATAAGTTATTAGAAGTAAACCAGTTTAGTACCTGAGAAAGAGCAGCATTAGTATTGTCAAGGTCATCTTCTTGTCTCTTAATTTTGAAAATAAGTGACGTGTCATCTGCAAATAGTACTATCTCTGACATATTTTGAACCATGAACGGCAAATCATTTACATATACGAGGAAGAGGAACGGCCCCAAAATCGATCCCTGTGGTACTCCTATCCTGACCTCTGACCCTGAAGATTTAGTTCTATTTATATCAGCTCTTTGAATTCTTCCTTCTAAATATGATGTCATAAGTTTTAGGCTATTCCCGTTTATACCATAGTGCTTTAATTTTAAAAGAAGTGTTTTATGGTCAACGCAATCAAATGCTTTTGACAAGTCACAGAATACGCCTATAGCATCCTTGCGATCTTCCCATGCACTAAATATATGTTTAACTAACATGACGCCGGCGTCCGTTGTAGAGCGCCCTTGCGTAAAGCCGAATTGCTGACCATGGAGAAGTTGATAGTCATTGAAGTGTGTAAGCAGTTGACCTAGAACTATCTTCTCGAATATTTTACTCAAAACGGGTAGAACCGAGACTGGTCTGAAATTTGAAGGATCTTGCTTATCACCACTTTTAAATAAAGGAACGAGCCTACTATATTTCATTAGATCTGGGAATATACCCTCATCTAGACATTTGTTAAAGATTCTGGCTAAATAGGGTGCTAGGGTGTCGATTACTGAGCTAACTACTGTTACTGACATACCCCACAAATCTTCAGTTTTTTTAAGCTTTAGCTTTTTAAACGATTTAATCACGGTATGAGCTTCAATATAATCAAACGAAAAATCGTGATCGCATGGGGGGACATTGTCTTTCAAAATAGTTTCTGCAAGAGCTGGAGAAGAGTCTAAAGGGGATGTATAATAGGGGATGTATTAGCAAAGGGAAAGATAAAAAGTACCCGGAACCGGCGTGCGTGCATGCAACGACTTATGAACGTTGATGAAGCGAAGGTGATCTGTCAGGATCGTCGCAAGTGGCAGTCCCTGGTCTCTGCCTACCCCTCTGGGATACAATCGTGAGGTTATGTATGTGTGTATGTATGTATGTATGTATGTATGTATGTATGTATGTATGTATGTATGTATGTATGTATGTATGTATGTATGTATGTATGTATGTATGTATGTATGTATGTATGTATGTATGTATGTATGTATGTATGTATGTATGTATGTATGTATGTATGTATGTATGTATGTATGTATGTATGTATGTATGTATGTATGTATGTATGTATGTATGTATGTATGTATGTATGTATGTATGTATGTATGTATGTATGTATGTATGTATGTATGTATGTATGTATGTATGTATGTATGTATGTATGTATGAATGTATGTATGTATGGATGTAAAATGTCCTTAGCACGGGTTAGTGCACTAAAAAGAAATAAATTACTTACTTAGGTGCAACTTAAGATAAGCAAAGTGATTTCTGCAGGTGATAAAGCACGAGCTCAGCATGGATGGCTCGCTGGACTTCAACTTCCCGCACCAGCAGAGCGCGATGGCCGCCGAAGCCGAGAGCCAGTTCGCTGCGCCCGCGCCACCCGTCCCCACCACGCTCTCCGGTGGCGGCGCCCCCCGCACCCCCTACTCCGTCACCACCCCCTCCTGGGTCCACTGAACGAAGCGAACGGACTAGTTACCTACTTACCAAGAAGTCGTTGCCATTGCGGTAGTCCTACTAAGTGATACTTTACGCGAAAATATTTTCTTTCTAAGTTAATTTGTTTTTGTTATACCGCTCACCTTAGTCGGTATATTGTTCTTTTATCATGTTAACTAATGTTAGAATTTTATTTTTAGCGTATAAACGAACAACTGTGAACTGTTACCGAGAACTTTGTTGATGTGTCAATTCGTGTTAGTTGTAGGCTTTAGTTTATAGCTAGGTGGAAGCTTGTGATATATAGGTAGTGTAATGTGCGGGCTTTGTTGGACCTTGGGGGTGGAGTGGGGGTGCTAAATTGGATGAAAATTAAAGGTACGTAAACTAATTTTTACAACTATAAATTTTGTGAATATATTAAACGGGTATAATCGGTACTATTTATTAGGTAAAACATAATTACCTTAGTTCCCGACGTTTCGGCATCGTTACACTTGCCGTGATCACGGGTAGACTGAGGAGGTGAATCAATTATTTATGTGGTCAACCCTACCCTCAAGTCACTTTTAACTTTATCGCAGAGGGCCGACATACAACACTCTACGTCCGCGGACAGGACCGGTGATAAGGCGCGTGATTTGTATTTACTTAATACTGGATTCTACGTAGTTGGAAGCTTGAAACCATCGTCTCTGTTGAAATACTTGTTTTAAGTGAATTTCAAAGAAATGTAGCACTATTACGTAAAAGTTTCACATCTCTATGATTTTCCGTGCGAATTTAAAGTTAATCCAAAGGTAAACAGAACAATAAATCCTAGGAAACGTCGGTGAAAATGTATCAAAAGTTACTCGGTCGAGTGGGCACCACCGCTGTCCAGTTCAAAACTTCTTTTTCTAAACGGCTCCATTATCATTGTTAAACGTAGATACTGCACTTTTGGAAGACATTTCGTGGATTTCTCTCCGCATTCAGCAGTAACAAAAGGTATCCGTATACATCGGTGAAAAATGGCGACGGTTTTCCTGTACACCCGAAACTCCCAATTACATTGCCCATTGAAGTTTACGACATTAGTTATTACAAGCGATAAAGTCGTCACTCATCCTCGCCTGCTTTATGACATGCGTTGAGGATTCTTTGTGCGAGGCCCCGCAGGAAAAAAAAACCTGGTGACGTGTGGGCTGTACGTATTCGCTTGCAAATTATATTGGCCTATGAATAATTTCTATGAGGCGTAGAGACGATGAAAATTGTGTGCCGTTCAGCGCTACCTGGATTGAGCTCGATTCGTATTTCATGCCACGAATTTTTCACTACATACTTTTCTCCGCAAAAATTCCGTGGATTTCGGAAAGGCTTATTTGAATTTCTCCTTTATTTATTTACGGGTTCGTTCTGTTTAATAATTAGTCGTAACACAAAAGATTTCCGTTGATTAGTTTAAAATAAGTTCGTAATCCGATCGTTATTGAGCGCCGCTGGTAGCTGTGATTCAATTTCACCAATGAATGATCCTATTTATCCGCTAATGAGACCGCGGCGGAAAGCAATTAATCAAAACGTTTTAGCATCGTCAAGCGATCGCTTCAAAATAATAGAATTTAACGGCGAAAAAATCCCGCAGAATAGGGACGCTAGATTAAACCCGTCGCGGTAATGACTTGTTTTTTAGAGTTACAAAAGAGTGAATACGTCTTCGGCAGACGGTGGGCTTCTGCGAGAAATTCTCGCTATTTTTTTCTTATTAAAATATTTTGTGAAAGTTGAACGCTGAAAAGTTAATGGGCGGTGAGGGGTATCGTTTCGGTTCGCAGCAGCGTGATTTGGCAATCCACTGCCAAGTTACCTTAGTGGTTATTTAAACAATGATATTGTTTAAATAACGTGTAAATACTAAATAAGTTAATCGGCAATAGTTGTTACTAAGTATGTATATTACAAATAATAAACAAATCATTATTTGTAATATTCAAATAATAATTTGTTTATTATTGTTAATATAAAATTTAAATTTGAGCACCTAGCAAATTAATACAAAAATAATAAATATCGGTGAAGCTCCTTCGGAGGGATTCAATTTCTCGTGGTGGATCTTGGTTTTTAGGCATTTATTATTGTTCCCCGACCAGAAAGAATATTTTAAAAACCTATTAAGAGGCTAAAAACTCCACCCATGCCGAGATTCGAACCCGTGACCGAATTCGAATCCCCGGGTTTTAATATAGGTTTTAATAATTTTAACCCGGGGCTGGTTTTAAAATTCTCCTTAGCGCGGGTTAGTGCATTAAAAAGAATAGAAAGAATATTATTATTTCTTCCAATTCACTACCGTCCTAAGATAGAAAAATTAAGATAATAAATCCTAAGATAGAAAAGTATATGTATCTGTTAGTTAGTTGGACCCGAAATTTTCCGCACTTAGCCTCATAATTGGGCCATTGTACGTAGCAAGCGCTAAGGTATGTCAACACTTCAGACACTAGGGTTTCCCTAGACAGTGGTATTGCTGCTATAAGTTCACAAATGTACATAACTAAGAAATTAAAATCATTGGTACATGCCGGGATTCGAAGCCACGACCTCCCGATTGATAAGCCGGGCGTTCTACCGCTCCGCTACCACCATGTATGTATATGTACATAATAATCGGCTTAGTTTTCTAGAAATCGTCAGAAAGTTCTTCAGATATTAGTTACCTAGGTAACCGATGTCTGAAGAACGTCTAATTCTGGAGTCATCGGTCAACACTCGCGTTCGAGTTTTATTAACTGATTTTTACGAAGAGGCAAACAGCCGGGGAGAGGAGACATTTTTAAATTCCATCCTCATTTCGTATTCCATTCAGGGAGTGACGTAATTACTCGGCCCACCTTAACACACGATTTCTCGGCACTTGTTAAAAGTTTTCAATTGCGTTAGCCGCCCTTCCTTACATGGAATTTATTCATTATACATACACCTCCGCGCCCGCCCCTGTTTAATAAGATTGCTCTTTTTTTCATCTCATTTCGTTTTCTTTTCGATGTCCCCTTAAATAAGTATTTTAAATATTTGCCCTGTGGAATCGCTGATGAATGATGAATTAAACATTTATGATTTTTTTGTCTTCGTCAAGGCTAGAAAACGGTGTGCCTACGCAGAGGCACGCCCGTCCCTGTCCGTCGCACGGAGTTTTGCATAATTTTATGGCAATAAAATATGTCGATAGAGAGAGATTAAAGTGAATTTCACAGAGAAAGAGCCCCCTTCTTGTCCAATTTAAGTCGGGTGGATGAGCACGGCATATCTAATAAGCCAATATAGGTCTTTTTACTCTTATTTCACGCCAGCCATACAGCCTGCGTAGCAAGTTTGATTACTTATTTAAATGAACAAGCAACTTAGTTATGGATGTCAATATTCTCTAAGGACACTCTTGACAGGATGAAGAGGCACGTCTCGCTGCTTTTGTATTCAACCAGAAAGAAAGTCTTCAAAAGGTGTCTCAAATACGAGTATAGTTACGTAATAAACGTGTCTGATCGCAATTGTTTAGTAGTGTTGAAGACACCTTGGAATTATTTTATACATACATACATAAACTCACGCCTGTATCCCAGAGGGGTAGGCAGAGACCAGGGACTGCCACTTGCCACGATCCTGACAGATCACCTTCGCTTCATCAACGTTCATAAGTCGTTGCATGCACGCACGCCGGTTCCGGGTACTTTTTATGTTTCCTTTTGCTAATACATCCACTATTTGGTCGATGTATGTCCGCCTGGGACGTCCCTTACCAGCCCTTCCACTCACATTCGCAATATATATTTGTTTCATCAATCTTTCTTCCTTCATCCTCTCCACATGTCCAAACCAACGCAACATTCCTTTCTCAATTCTAGTCACTACATTTAGAATTATTTTATTTAATATCAGAATTATTTTATAATTCTGTATATTTTTTCTTTTTATTGACTTTTCTCTCTCATGCCACTCATTCTGTAATATTCTTGTCGTCACCATCTCATCGTTGTGTTATTTTGCTATTACGAGTATATTTCGTTTTACCCGTTTTTCTTTAGTAATCCTTATTTATACGTCAATACGTTTATACAGTCCAATTCATAGCAAGTAGGTAGGTATAATGTAATTAACTTAATTCCTGAAGTATCGACGTTGCTGTCGCCGTGCTTGCGGGTAGAATGGAATGGCTACCCGCGACCACGTCAATGCTCGTAGTCCTAATGGAGTAGTGATACTGATGATAGTGCCGTAGTCATAGTCATAGCTTGCACTGGGAATTGAACTTGGGCATTAACAAAATAATAATTGACATTGGTAGGCACTCACCTATTACCCAGCAGGGGGCTGATAATACTGAGGATCAAAATGATATATAAACCTCAGAGAACTTAAGCTACCAAATGGATTTTAAATAGGTAGTTACTAAAGAAAAGTACATTATAATAATCACATTATTTACAGTCCAGTATCCGGTTTATTATATATTTTTCTTATCTCGAAAAACATAAATTAAGCATGTGTCTAGACATTTTATGTGCATTAAGTTTTAACGAATCGAGAGCGTTGACTTTGAAGTGCGATGTCAACGTAATGATACAATGCTCGGCAAATAAGTAGATTAAAAAAACATTCCCTTGCGTATCCATCGCAACCTCGCCCTTAACTGCCCGTATTTTCGTTCAAGTTATTTGTCGGGCAGTGCACAAGATAAATTGATATTTTAGACAAATTGAGAAGTCCACGAACTGTGTTATACGCAGCGTAGGGCAGATGTGGCTGATAATGGCTGGATGAGGATTGCTGAGAACAGATAGAAGTGGCATACATTCGGGGTGGGCTATATGCAGCAGTGGACGAGTATGAACTGATTGATCAAAGAATCTGCTATTCACACCTACCACTTCGAAAATATCTGTTAAACCTGTCACTATTTCGAAAACTATTCTAAACCTACATCAAATGCAAAACTTGTTTCAGTATCGTCATTGAAATTGATATTTATTTTTCGTGAAATTGATATTTAAGTTTAAGGGATATTTGCATTTTTTCTGCAGTCTGCTCAAAAAATGTTTAATTAATATATAACTGAACATATCTTAGTTATTTTAAAAACCTATTTGCTGGCACGGTTAGCCAGAGGTCGCGGGTTCGAGTCCCGGCATGGGTGGAATTTTTAGCCTCTAAATAGGTTTTTAAAATTGTCTTTAGTGCATTAAAAGGAATATAATTATATCTTAGTCATTTTTGTTTATTTATTTAGGTTTCATAATATACCTAGGTACAATTAAAAAGGATTCGGACCCCTAAAACCATAACTGGTTGGCCTCAAGGCCATGTCTTCATGTCTTAAATTAATCTATGTCAGTAACGTGTAATTAATGGACACAATAGGTACTCACTCACACTTCAATACGAACCCCCAGTTTATCGCTCACTAACAATCTGTTAATCTACTGTTAACAGCAGTCAAATATTTTTTTCGTATGCGCTTTGGCCTACTGACAACTGTTAACGGTAGATTAACGGCTTGTTAGTGCACCAGAAACCAGGGTAAGACACTTATCTAGTGCGAAACTGAGATTGAATAGTTATATTGTTTTCATCAAACCGTACTTTTGGAAGAGGCGGTCTAGCCATTATCAGGTTGTCGATTCTATGACTAGCATTCAGTCATAAGAAGTTACATAAGTGAGTTCGATATCAACCCTTTATATGTCCCCACTGTTGGGGCACGGGTCTCTTCCTGTATGGCAGGAAAGTTAGGCCATACTCCACGACGGGGGCCAAGTCCGGGTTGGTGGAGGATTGTAAGACAGTGGCGGGCCTTACTGTCAGGAGCTATCAAGCCGCCCATGAGGCCTCTGACATGGCTTACGACTGCCATTACATGACAGCCTGCACCAACGGCTTAACGTGCCTTGCGAGGCACGGAAGCGCTCGGAAAAAATGCCACTAGCGGTAGTCACGAGATGGTCACCCATCCAGTAACTGACAGCGCCTGTTGTTGCTTAACCCAATTTGCCTCCGAGCGCTTCATAAGTGAGTAAATGCTTTATTTCTAAGGTCATAATTTTTAATGACCCGCACAGAGCCAAATCGTCGCCACCGTATCACGGGTGCGGCATAATTTGTGCGGAGGGTCTTTAGCATTCTCCTTGGAACATTGGGGAGCAAGAAAATTGGATTACGTGTAAGTGTCGAGCACGATTTTTCATGATTTTATTGCGCACCCGACATGAATACTACGCGATTAGTTATACGCGATAGAGTATTAACGAGACATTGACGTTCAAAGAAATTATGTAGAAATTAAACTCAAATGTTTAATAGTGTTTCCTACTTTGGAACACCATTTATCTTTCTGAGTGCACCTAATAAGCCGAATAATTATAACTGACCGTTTGTGGTGCAAATAATATCGTAAAAATAAAGTCAATAAAATTTATTATTCTACAACATACCGGACAATTTGAAGTAGTGAAAAATTTACAAAACAATATATTTGTTTGATATCAATTTTCAAAACAGAGAGTAAAATTACATTTAGAACTTATTCTTTGTCTATCGAGTACACGTTAGATTCCTTACTCTAACAATTATCCCTAAATGCAAGTTTTATAAGTAGTCTTTGCCCGCTGCGCATCCACTTAACATCTGCTGGTATGTGACGAAGGTGGAACTACCTAACAGATTATGGCGGTAACGATTCCTATGAAGAATCAATATTTTCACAGTGTGTTTTGGACTCTATTACCCACCGCGTGCGCACATATCTAAGTACAGTGCCTATAAATAAATTACGTTTTCTTTGACAATTCACAAACAAAAAACTTCCAAAATCTTTCAGGGACTTCCAATTCAAACTGAAACGTATTTAAAAAGTAATGGGCAACTTTTTTCGGCACAACAGTCCTTTGTTCTACCCGCGAACAAAGCCGCGAGGTGTAGGGTCCCCATTGTGCGAACTTCTAGGTCTTGTCGCGAACTTGGCTAAGTTCTCACGTGCTAGGAGGGCGGTAGGCGTCTCCGCCCCGCCCCCCCGCAACAGGTGTGAGCCTCATCCCGCGCGCCCTCTCGCGATTGTAACGCGGCTACCGAGAGTCGGCCTAGGCTGTCGCGCGCCCTACAGCTTGGGCGGGCGGCGTCGAACGAAAGAACTTTGGCCGAAAACTGTATCTCGGCCGAAATTCGGGTGGTTTCGCTACGTCGCGTATGCATTGCAGGTCACCTTTGAGATCTCTTGAGATTGTAAGGCGATAGCTCTTAATCTTCGAGATCGCATGAAATATCAAATTTTCTTTTTCTTTTGAGTTGTTTAAACTTTTATACATTTAAATATACGTTTTACAATATACTCGTTCTGAAACCTGAAACCCACGCTTGAAATTGCCCACCCGCTGTGGCCTCGCGTGGTATTTAAGCCCGTACTCTCTCTCTCTCTCTGTGAGAGAATGCCTGTGCCCCGCAGTATTAATACGGGTATACACGCTCTTTAATGTGCCCAACGTTCTTTAATGTGCCCAACGTTCTTTAATGTGCGGAATTTTGCACTTAATACTAACGTAAGTATAAAGAGTACTCCATGGATTTCTTTTTTCAACTAAGTGCATTGATCACGAAATTTCCGAACCTACAAAGCTTTTGAACTCAAAATTATAACAACCGGTTACTATTTAGACTAGTTTATCACAAATATGTCACCCACTCAAATTGACTTCTACAAACAGTTTGTTACTGTATTTATGGTTAGAAAAGAATCGAATACATGTCACATTAAGTGAGCGCCATTAAGCGCTCGTGGCCTAGCCGAAGCGAGTGATTGGAGTCAATCACTTGATAACAATATTTTTATTTTTAATGCACTAACCCGTGCTAAGGAACAAATTTAAAAACTTATTTAGAGGCTAAAAATTTTTAAAATTTTTAAATTTGTTCCTTAGCACGGGTTAGTGCATTAAAAATAAAAATAGTGTTATCATGTGGGTACAGTGATATCGTTCCGATGTTAAACCTAACTGCAAAGTAGGTAGTCGGGGCTGTAAGTAATGCAATTTGCTTAAGTCAGATGTCGCTGCCTGTACGTAATACAGAGAATATTGTAAAGAAGTTCGAAATTTCACTGATGCCGTGAGTCGCCCATTGGCTCAATTGGTAGAGCGCTGGTACGGATAGCCAGAGGTTGCGGGTTCGAATCCCGGCATGGGTGAAAATTTTAGCCTCTAAATAAGTTTTTAAATTTGTTCCTTAGCACGGGTTAGTGCATTAAAAATAAAAATAGTGTTATCATGTGGGTACAGTGATATCGTTCCGATGTTAAACCTAACTGCAAAGTAGGTAGTCGGGGCTGTAAGTAATGCAATTTGCTTAAGTCAGATGTCGCTGCCTTTACGTAATACAGAGAATATTGTAAAGAGGTTCGAAATTTCACTGATGCCGTGAGTCGCCCATTGGCTCAATTGGTAGAGCGCTGGTACGGATAGCCAGAGGTTGCGGGTTCGAATCCCGGCATGGGTGAAATTTTTAGCCTCTAAATAAGTTTTTAAATCAATCACTTGAGTTGAGCAACAACGAGCTCGGTCAAGTGCAGGATGGGTGACCGTCTCGTGATTACCGCTAGTGGAATTTTGCCGAGCGCTTCCGTACATCGCAAGGGCCGCTAAGCCATTGGTGCCGATCGCCATATAATGGCAGTCGTTAAGCCATGTCAGATGCCATATGGGCGGCTTGATAACTTCTGACAGTAACGCCCGCCACTGTCTTACAATCCTCCACCAACCCGGACTTGGCAACCATGGTGGAGTATGGCCTAACCTTCCTACGATGCAGGAAGAGTCCTGTGCCCCAGCAGTGGGGACATAATACGGTTAATTTCGAAGAAGTAGGGTAACGTTGGTATTAAGGCAAATAACAGCTGGTGTCCAACTGTAGTTGTTCACACCAGTCCCGACAGTCGCCAATACTAAAGTGTTGTGCGTTAAAAATCGCCGCCGCAAGGAAGTATGCCCCAGATACAGTGAGTTAGAGTTCGGCGCGGTCCCCTCTAGTCGCATGAATAAATTTGCCTTGCTCGCGTATCGTTGCCCCGCCTTGGCGAGCGGCACACTCCACGTTGATGAATTATCCGACACCTTTTTGGTTTTTTTCATTAGTTATCAAGACGTTCTTTGGTTGCCTGGAAGAAATTACTTTTAGTAAGAAGGCCGCCAATTGTAGGTACTATATTTGTATATAATTTCTGGTACTGTAATTTCTGTGTACAATAAAGAATATTGTATCTTCTATCTATCTATATTTTTCATACGCTGAGATATTAGTAGGAAACGTAATTTTTCACATAATATTTGGCATTTTGGTAGCCAATACTGTCTCTCTGAAACAAGGCCTGCGCCCTGCAGTGGGACAAGTCTAAATAAAAAATATTTATATATAATTGGTATTTGGAAGCGTTAGACAAAAACAGAACATATTATTGTGCTGTGAATACACGCTAATATTGTAGAGAAAAGTAATATGAATTAATGAAAAGTAGTAATTTACAACCTTCCTGCCCATGCCCCAGCAGTGGAGGCATACAAGGGTTGATATCAATCGAGTAATTTATAACGAAATTGTATTTATACCGATACATTGTCAACAAAGAGAGAAGTAGAGTCGATACAGTGGCTAAATAAGTAAGATCTGTACTTTGTGTGTACTGTGGTTTGAATAAACGAGTGACCTGAAAACCGTCTCTCCAGTAACGATTATATTATTGAACCACTTTCCATAATAAAGTTTAAAATTCTCAAGTTTACTTACATGATTAATTTCAATTGAATCTTTCAAATTGGCGCGGTAAATTTTATGATAGAAAATTTTTACTTTTGCCTATCCGAGGCCGAATTTGGAAGTGGATGTAAATCCACTAAAAAAAACAAAATGCCCACTTGATTGTAAAATTAAAGCATTATTTTCTGCATTTTCATCAATAAATCTTTAATGTTACGCACTCTGTTAAAATTGAGTATCAGGAGTCCTTCGAGATTGGATCAGCGTGGAAGATACCGCCAGAATCACTCGATAACCAGTGACGCCTTTGCTTTATAGCCCGTGACATCCGAAACTCGATTTATTTTCACACTGTCCTTTAGTGGGTGATAAAAAAAACCCCGGAAATGTTTTGCTCCAAATTTTGGAGGACTCTATTTGTAAATGCTGGGTTCAAGGATTAATGCTGAAAAAATTAAAAAACCTCTCTATCTCGAGGCTAAAAATTCCACCCATAACGGGACTCGAACCCGCTACCTCTGGCTTACCTTACCAGCGCTCTCCCAACTGAGCTAATGGGCGACTCACCGACATCAGTGAAATTTCGAACCTCAATACAATACTCTCTGTATTACGTACAGCCTCTAAATAGGTTTTTAAAATTGTCCTTAGCACGGGTTAGTGCATTAAAAAGAATATAAAAATGTAAAATTGAAGTAAAAAGTTAGGTTTACTAGGTTTATTATCGTAGGTAAACGAATTTCAGAATCTTTATACCTGGGTGGTTGAACAATGCCAATAACGGCGGTCTAAGAATTTTTTTAACGTTTAATATTTTTGTGTTTATTCACATTTACATGTATAAATATGTAATAATACAACAACAGATAGGTATATAGTTTGACTTTTACCTTTCAATATTAAGTTTTATTCAATTTTTAAATTGAAATGTATAATTATTGGCATTAGGATAACAAAACTGCAAGTTCCAAATTCAAAAGCATACTCGTTTTATTAAAATCACTAAAAATGTTAGTACAATTCCTGATGTACACGCAATAAAGAATATTCTATCTATCTATTTTTCTATGTTGGATTGCGCGAGCGAGTCAGCATGTCCAACCAAAGTAAAAGCTAAGTAAAGCAACGTAATATCGCTGCTTTGTACCACAAAGAAGAATGTTATTTTACACATTGTAATTATAAATGCCTCGATGGTGTAGCGGTTAACACGCTTGACTACTAGAACAAAGGTCGTGGGTTCGATTCCCTAGATACCGTATTTCCATGTACTCGATGTCCTTGCCTGCTTACCATAACACAGAGACCGTAGTTTGGGACCAAAACAAGTGATTGTGATGTATGGAAGTTTTAAGCATTGTCTATCAAACAATGCCAGCAGAGAAACCGTATATCAATATTAAAAAAAATATATTAATATTCAACAAAAAAGTGGTCTATGACAAACTTCTATTTCAGCAATTAGATGGCGCATTTTTGAGGCAATCCAGTATAAATCCAAAACTTCAAATGGGATTACGTTTCATTATGTCTTGGAACGATCACGAAACGCACTTTAAGAACTGTATGAATGAATGAAAATTCTTTAATGCAGTAAAAAACAAATTTGTACAAAGGCGAGCTCAATACTAGATAGTATTATCTTCCAGGTAACCCACAGAACTTGTATTGTTTTCAAATTGTATACCTACATCCCTATACTTAAAAAATCTGGAACTTTATATTCGATGTGAGGTAATCCAGTATACCAAAATCCAGAACTTAAAATTGGATTACGTTTAATTCTGTCCTCGAACGATCACGAAACGCAATTTAACCTTGTATCGTTTTCAAATTGTATAACAACATACCTATACTTACTAACTCTGGAACTTTATATTCGATGTAGATACTTTGCAGGTTGATCTCATGAATTAATCAAAACGAGGTCTTTGGTTATAGACTTCGCAGTAACTTAGTTTCTTATCGGCCTACTTTTGGACGAACCATTGCAGGTAGCTATCAGATTAGGTCAATCACCTCACATGTTTATCTGCTCTATTTTGCTATACTTATTAAAATTTATGTCCCGCCTTGGAAATCCGTCCATTGGCGCGGTCCGACCGCCCTATTTCTGGCTAAGCGCGCCAATTAATGTATCTACATCGCATATTAAGATCACCAACTTTATTTGTGAGCGGTGAGTCACTCGAGAGAAAGTCCGTTACATCGCTGAATATGCGACAGATTTATCGCGGTTAAATAGTGATGTGCCCCTACGCGATGGCGGAGATTAACTTGATAAAAAAATCCTTATGTTTCGATAACGGTTAGTGTTATTGATATTATAACTTCACAAATGTATATAACTTAGAAAAAAAAGTCATTGCTACATGCCCGCGCTGGGAGTCGAACCTGGGTCGAGTATTCTCTCTCTGAAAGAAGGTTTGTGTCCTGCAGTGGGACATTTATTTAGGCTTCATAAAAATAAAAAACTGGCCGTTTAGATATTCTGAGGCAATTTGACGAATATATGTGTTAAAAAAACTAACACCCGACTCGCGCATGTATGACCCGTGTTTGTAGTATGCGAAAATGCAACATACAAACATACAACAAACACCAAAGTGAACTATTTAATTATTTTAACTAAATTTTTTCCCAGGGAAGTTATTTTAGGGATATTGATATCAGTATCTCATTACCTAACTTTTAGTAAGTTTAAGGAAGGTTGAGCATTACTTTTGGAGATTCTTTGATGCCACTTTTGACACTTCAATTATCCACAGAATAGTTAGCTGTTAATTTGAAAATAGTACTAATCAATCAACCAGCAAAATATTATTTCTTAGTAAAATTTTGATTCTTCAACAAAAAAGTTACTAAATCAATTTAGTTCCGTTAGTCAGTTAGTAAGGATATATATGATTAGAAAATTAGTTGGGTAGAAAAAAAATGTAGAATTTTCTGCTGATTAATTCGGAATTTAACAAACATAAACTCATGTAGCATGAAGTACATGCCGGAGGAGTAAGCAAAGACCAGGGTTTGCATTGCCACAGTTCTGATAAACATATTATTTATCTTCGACGACATTCAAGAGCACGCTGCAATCAATAAAAACATATTGGCAGCTGAGTTTGTCTATTTTGTATTTTCTTAAGACTTGTTGCTTACCAGTACCACTTATGTTTTGATTATCGTAAATGATTTGAAATCTATCGTCGGGATCGATAGTGTCCCGGCAGCACTATAGAGACGTCACCTGCGAGGGGCGCGGGCGCGCGGGGCGGGCGGGCAGGCGACTGGCGTCGCCTCGGCGGGCAGGTTACGATTTACACTCGACGAGCTCAGCAGATTCCGAGCCCGGACGAGAAATGCTGATAATCCACATCTCTCTGCCACTGCGTGAGAATTAGATTGAGATTACAGAGATATCTACTCAATGTATCTGTGTGACACTTTTATTGCGCGTTTCAAGTTGTTTCATTGGGATGTTACGTACGTTACCATGTTATAGATTCTCTCTCAATGCCTTGTTCGGTCTAGGATGGTTTAGGCATCGTACATAGTAACTGTTACCTAACCAACTTCGGAGAAATTCGGCAGGTCAAATTTTAGATCGTGATATCTGAAAAACAATGCCAGGTTAAGCAACTCATATTGTTTTTCTTTTGTTTCAGATGACGAAACCTGAAATGAGGTGATAGAGTTTACTGGACTAACATCGTGGAAAGCGCTACACTTAGGCCGCACCCATTGCGACACTGACCTTGGGTTTCTCGCACAGTAAAAAACCTGTGAGTTGGTGAAATTGCATACAAAAAATCATCTGACAGCTGTTAACAGACTGTCAATGTACGAGAAACCGGGAATTATATGCAGCGCAAAGATTATCATCACAAATGTCAAGCTTGAAAATTAATAAAAATTACCATGTGTAAAATAATTGTACACATCTTTGGATGCCCAAATCGCTTTAATAAGTGGATATCTTTTTTCAGTGATGATTTATTTACTTATTTCATCAGAACCGTTTTGACAAGGTTACGCGGTAACTTTAAACAGAGCCTTTTTAAACGTGGGGCCAAAGTATTTGAAATGCACCTCTAATACAAAAAGTTAGCGACATCGAGGAATACCGGATGTAAGCATTTAGATATGACTGTAGATTACAAAAGCCTCTGGACAGTACGATGGCACGAGTCACGTGATTTCTGGTGCTATAACCTTAGAGTACAAAGTATACTCTAAGGCTATAACGTCATAATTAATGTACTGGACCGTCGCGACTTTTGACATTTTTGAGACGGCGAGTCTCAAAAATGCATAGATGATCAATAGAATCATATTAGTCCAGAAATGGCCGTTTCAATCACACAATCGGTAGTCTAGTAACCAATCGCATTGCAATGGTATAACCCGTGCCACTTAACTCGGCGCCTCTCGCAATTCGATCTTCTTTGCGAGAGATGCCTATTTAATTTGCGCGGGTCATACCTGAAATGACATTGTACTGCTATTGCTTTGTAGACTACCAAATTGAGCAAATAACAACCATTGTAGTGCTTATATCATTCTATTAAAAACTATGCAAGTATTAGATTCCAGGGTCTGTGCTGATGTGATTGTGAAGTATCTTCGATAGAAGGGATGCCTCGACTTCGTGAGAAAAAAAATACTAGCGCACAGAGAAATAAAATATAAGCGGTGGATAAGAGTTATTAGAAGGAAAGTTCGGGTAGGAATTAATTAAATGAATGATAATAAATTACAATTCCAAAAAATATCTCCTTAGCTCTTATATATTAATTAAACAGGTACTATTAATTAACTTTATTTCGCCCAAAGTATAACGGTGGCAAGTCTTATGACGTACTGATAATTTCTGGACATTCGGATTATTTTGGATAGTCTCAAACTAAATTTTCTCTTGTTACCTATCAAGAAATGAATCTACACTCTTTTGTTCTTATTTATAAAAACGCGACTATTTTACCTGACTATGAAAAGTGTTTAAACAAACCGTATTTTTATAAATAAGGCCGTTAGTTTTATTTCATTGGCACATACGTTATGTAAAACTGAAACTGAAAATCCAAAATACCTACCTAAGTTTAAATAAAATCGAACTATTTTAATCGACAAAGACAAGTAATTTTACCCTTTTTAAAGTGATGGTGCCTAGTAGAAGACAGCTAGATGTTTTGGTAGGTAAACCGTTTTTTAACCCTAACTTATACAAGGTGTAACAAAATCACAATAAAATTACATCCGAAGAGACTGGGGTTTCTATTAATACGATTAGGTACGTACAATTTCTACTTTTCGAAATCGCGAAAAGTATATCAGGGGCTGGTTTCATAGAACTACAATGAAGGGTTTTCTATGACAATTGGATGTACATTGTAAAGTCGGTTAAACCACAGTGTAACTCTTAACCCCCGGAGGTGAAAAATACTCCGAATCTTCTAAAACTAGTAGGAGCAAATTGTACAAAAGTATTATGAAAAAAAATGTTTGACTAAGTTTTCCAGATTTCCTACTTTGGGCACATTAGGTAAAAAGTAAGAAATTTAAATTGAAAAATGTTTATTTATCACACACAGCTTAGAGAACTTATGAATACTATGACAAAAATTAGAGACAAATATGTGATAAAAAGAATAGGGCTCAGCTTAGTGCTGTGAGTGCATGCAACATCACAGCGCTGATTTTCAGTCCGTCCTTGTTCTCACTGAATTAAATTTAATAAAAGTTTGCGGATTTTAAAAAGAGAACACCATAGTTGTAATCAAACAAAAATCTGTAAGCATTATTTAGCAACATCCACCGAAAGGCACAAGGTGAATAGATATGTAGTGTACAACATGAAAATTATTACACTGAATGGTAAATGGTATGGTATATTTTATTACACTGAATGGTATGGTAGATTTAAGAAAGTTACAAGTCTATAGGATCCTTTGTATGCTAGGATGCTAGGGATTACGAGGTAGGAAATCTGCTACGCAATGTACATCTAATTGTCCTGTAATTTTATTAAACGCGGCTTAGATGTCGATATTTCATGGCAGGTGGTATGGGCAACTTAGGTACTGTACAATAGCCGACATATTTTCGTGATTTCGAAATTTTCCCTAGAGTAAAAGTGCAATAGAGCAATTGACTATTAACTTAATTGCTTTATTTGCACACGAAACATTAAACGGGACATTAAATAGCAAACAACAGGTACAAAGGCGAGCTTATCTCTGTAAGATATTTCTTCCGGTAAACCAGCTCCACTTGCTTGTATGGAGGCGTTAACCCCCGATTTTCAGTCGTAATAAATCGGTGTTATTTATAACAGAAACATGACTCCTTAAAACACTCGATAAGGGCCGATTGAAATAGTCTGTGGTGGAGATTTTGGCGTAGGTACCAACCACAGATTAAATAATGCACCATAGGAGGAGCAATGTGACTGTGGAGCCTCATCGCAATCCATGGTGCACCTGGGGCATTAATACGTAAGTGTCCACTGAGTTGAGTGACGTTGATTTTTACTTTTTTTTAAGCTACTCCGGCTGTCAAATGCATACATTTTTTGACACTTAGGAGTCGTCTAAATGCTTCACTCGATCGAGTGAAGTGCTACGTAATAGGAGGGCTGCTCCAATGCCCATTGTGCCCTCACACCTGTACTCTGGAGGACCTAACAGAGGCCAACGCTGCTGCAATTGCAGTGGCCAACTATTGGGCATGAAAAACGTAAACTGGTCGAACCGCTGACACGAAAAGAAAAAATAAGAAAACCTGCCTCTGAGGAGTGCATTAGAGGAATCATGTTGAATATAAATAAAACCGAAAGACTTTGTTACACCCTGTTCACAATAAAATAAATGTTAAGCTAACGCACAAATAAGACCGTTTTAGTCAGTTTCTCTAGTCCGAATAATGGATAAGCCGCTTGCCTGTTAACCTTTGCAGGAGTTTACTCATAGACACAGTAGTTTTTCGATGTCAACGTTAGCGGCTAGATGCTTTAACCCTGATGGCCGCACAGAAGGGACGTGGGGCGTGGGCGTGGACATGACCCAGCGTTAAACTAATTCATTTTCAAAATTTACTATTGGCGTGAGACGAAGCACACACTAAAGACGGAGCGAGGGCCCGAATTCTATACAATGCATAGTCTTCTTCGCGCCTTCGCCCCACGTCCCTTCCGTATGTCCAAGGGCTTTGACTTTATGCAAGTACGGAGACAATACCATGGCGAAGCTATGTCGTTCCGCGTGTAAAGCCCGCTGTTCCATAAATTACCTATACTCCGATTTTTTTTCCGTAGAATTCTGACAGCTATCATTTCTTGACTTTTGTAGGTAAAACATAAAATAATACCTATCTAGCATTTAATTTCTTATTGCCCTGAAATGGGTCAAATACTTTCCTTTTTCGGTGGAGAGCTTTTTAACTTAATGCAGAACTTTATGCAGAAGCGAGTAACATTTCGTTTTGCTTACATTAATTCCACGAGAGCTTTTTAATAATAATAATAATAACTTCCACACAAGTTCACACAACACAATCACTTAGTAGTAAAACTAATGAAATGTCAGAATAAAATTCTACGGAATAAAAATTTGAGTTTACTTGCATCGAGTGAAGTAGCCGTAAACTCGAGTAGTAGCGAACGCGAGTTGCATTCTGTGAATTACCTCAGTGGAATATATGTGATAGACTTAGCCAATAAGTGTTCAATTAAGTACATTGTATTATAAGTCAATTCTTATACACTTGGCGTCCAAATAATGATGAAAAGAAAACTTAACACTTTCGTTGACGTTATTTTTCGAATTGTAAGCTTATTTCACTGCTTTTATACTATTTATGTATATTTGCAGCTGATATTGGTGCTATAGATAATATTTTCACCGTTTGAGTTTGTTTAATTGCACATCGTAATTGTAAACGGAAACGACGTACAAAATTCTAAGTGTCATGTACCTATTAAGTAAGTCTACTATACAACTCTTTGAATAGTGGCTTGTAGACAAAATCCTGAAAGCTGTGCTGAGCTTGAGTGGATGAAACAAGGCGTTGCAAATACTAGACTTAACGTTATTATTACCAATAGTGTCAATGTTTATAGGTTCGTTAGTTAGAGTTGAACATCGCCTGGTTTAGGGACGAAGAAATCTGGCCAAAATATACGTACAATCCTAAAGCGATTCAATTATATTTTTTAAAATCGTTGTACCTAAGGTAATAATGAATGTGTCGTAAATAACTTGTAAATCAATTAACCTCCTATGGGAGGCATCTCAGGATATAATTAAGGATGTTAGTGATTATTATATCTCGTGGTTGTTGAAATATACATATAAAATTAATTAGTTAACTTGTTGGGTATAAAGATGTGTTATTGAATGTCAATATTATAATGGTCAATTAGAGTTGGACCGAATTAAAGTCTGTTTCATGAACGGTCTACAAATAATTTACTCCATAGTTGAATGACGCTATGTGCCAGTCGCCATAGAAAGACTTATTTAAAGAAATCCAAATGTTAAGAATAAGTAACAAACTATACAGGGTTTAACAAAACCTTCGTAAACCTCCACTCGTTAATAAAAGCAATTGGAACCAAGGGGAAAACGTTTTAATCGCGAAAAACATACCAGCTGTTCCTTTCATTAAGGTGCTCCATGCAGTAACTATTACTGCATGGAGCTGTTGAAAATAGTGTAACTGAGCACTAGCGCCACCAGTGGGAAAAAACATAGTTTTTTTTACAGACCGCGTCATTAAGTATCAGACCAATCTATCAATAATATTAATAGTGATTTTTAGGACAGACTAAGATCGTGAACCAGAGGCAAAAAACCTAGGACAAGATAGCATTAACGACAACAACGGTCGTCTTTGGCATAAATGGTGTCTAATCAGGTCTGTGATTCTAGGTTTTCGGTCGAGGATCCTAAGTACCTACATTCACTAAATCACTATTAACATGGTTGAAAGACTGGTCCGACACTTTTTTTTTGTAAAAACGAGCTGTAAAACAAGGTATGATTTTTTCCAATGGTTTTGGCTTGTGTTTCTGCATAATGCAAGTGGTAACTTTAGTATGTAACTGCCGACAATTTTTTTCGCAATTACGAAATTTCCACAAAGTAAAAGTTGTTCTTCGCATTAATAAGTAGGACACCCCTTTTAGGAAGTAGGTATATGGGGATTTGATATACCCTGTATTTTAATTTCAGACAAAACCAGTGAAACACAGGTTGGTAAAGTTGGAAATACTTAATGGCCACTCAGAATCTGCAGTTTCGAGTAAAACAAAAATAGGCGTCGACGTTAGGTAGGTAGATTTAGCCAAATTATGTTCATTCGTTTCAACGACTGCGCAAATTAAATTAATTACATTACATACAACGTAACAATTATATTTTTTTAATTTAGATAACCTATCGCTAAATTGTTGTAGCCATGTATATTTTATGTAAGGGGACACGAAGTCCTAATTCAATAATTTCAGCGTAAATTATTTTGTACAGTAAGTATATTTTTTTCTATGTTTGCATTATGAAAATTTGTTTATGTTTATATGGTAAATCATTGTTACTTTTTGCAGTTGCTTAGGTTAATATAAGTAGTTCAACAAAATTGTTAAAATTAATTAAGATATAATTAATTATGTGTTTCAATGTAAATATTATAGAAGAAAACATTGTATGTAGAGATGCATAAATCCTATTTATGTATTAAAATTTGATATTGTTTTGAAACTACAGTAATGTTGTTTTATTTCATCTCCTGAGGATTTTAGTACAGTCGACATAATTATAAAAACTTCAAAATTTTTGATACAGTCCCTAAAGGTCAGCTCAAACTGGCGCAACAAAGCGACAATCTAAAAATTTTAATAGCAAATTAGCACTTAGGAGAATTTCCCTAAACCTAGTTAATTATACGGCGTGGTAAATACTTGTAGACAACTAATTTTTAATTAGTAATGAGCGCCATAGCTCCCTGTCTTCGGCTTGCCGCATCCAGCACATGCCGGCAGTTTTTCGCAGATCGTCATCCCACCTGGTCGGAGGGCGTCCTACACTAGGTACGTTTGCCGAGTCGCGGTCTCCACTCAAGAACACGTTTACTCCTACGGTTGTCGGTTACATGCTAAGTACTACCTACACGTAATTAACTTTGGAAAATTCCGCATCCTTAGCCTTACATACCAAAACGAAATCTAAGTATACTCAGCAACATCACCAAAAATGTAACGTACATTGGTACATAGGTCGTTAATTGAGCCTAGACTCAGTTTTTCTACATGTTCTCTAGGTCGTTGATTACATAGCCATCACAGTGCATTATCACTAAAGTTCAAAGATGACCATAGGTTTCATTAAAGATAAGCCTAAGTAGGTACCTAGGGACTGTAAATATTCGACCTCAGTGTGAGAAAGCTGATAAGAGAGCTGAGAGCTGATAAATATTCGACCTCAGTGTGGGAGAGCTGAGAATGGGAGAGAGTTATTCACCTTGGATCTTATGAAGAGAAAGACTACAATTCCTACTACACGAGAGGTGCTCCCGTTATAGTGAATCATCAGGGACGTGATGAATATAATCAAAATGCTGGAACATGTTGATAGGTAGTTTGTTTATTAAGTATATAAAACAAAACGTCCAGTGAAACAGGTTAATACGTAGTTTTTTGTAGCAGAACCGCTTGTGGGCCATACCACTGTTCCTCCATGTTCCGGTTTCCAGCCTATGTCTTAAACACGTAGGTACCTTCTTCTTCTTAGCGTGTCGATGGCTTGCCATCGTGGTAAAAGGATTTGCCAATCACCGTAAGGGACTCGCTGATTCTTGCTCAGAGTACGCCCGTCGGTAATACCAAACTGATGAAATTTTTCAGTTCTTCCAAACTGATACGAGTATCTATGCTAGTTACGCTTTATTAATTTTAACTGTCTCGTTGGCCTAGCGGTGTCAGGTTTGATCACTATGCCGGAGGTCCTTGGTTCGATTGCCAGTGGGTGACGCCGTAATTTTGTACAAATGGCCCCAGTCTAGGTGTATTTACATGTTTGTGATATCATTGGTTGTTTACCATAGCACAGGGTTACTTTGGTACCAGGATAAGTGATTTTGTTGTGTGAAAGTTATTATTAATTTTAAAGCAATCTGAAAGAAATGGTCATCTCTGAACTTCAGCAATAATGCATTGGTGATGATAGGTTAGGTACCTAATCAATCGGAAAACATGTGAAATGAAAAACTAATTGCAATCATCAAAATACACTTGAATTGATAGAGACGTCGTTGCATAGGTAACTAATAGGTTTCGTTGCATGCTTGCGGATGCATGGTTAGTACTACAGCCATTTAGGCTCATCCGTTTGAAAACTCACTGGGACTGAAGTAACCTCATCCTACCTACCTCTATGGTGGAACAATCTCATTCTCAAACAACAGTAACGTCAATTAGAAAAGTCAGTGTCAGTTTTAACAAAGTTTCGTGAACCAAAACTGAATAATGAGGGCTAAGATTTCAGCTTTAACAAGAACCCTTACTTACCAGTCGAGTAGGACTTTATCTTCCAAAGAATGTAAGTAACCAGATACAGTACCTAAGTGTAGTTACAATAAGGGGGCTAATATATATTAAAGCAGGAGCCCAACTTGGCCACTCGTGTTTGTGTGTTTGACAGATATTAATCATCTATTGCCGGGTTTTCCGACGAATCTTTAGCGTTGATTTTGTAATACCTACAATGTATTAAATCGTCGGCAAACATACGAATAGCCAATTGAAGAGGCAACATAAAACCACCCTGTCTTTGCATAAATGAGCACTTAGAGACGGGCCTCTAGCCATCGACTGCCAGTGCCACCAGTCTGCCAGCTCAGTGTGAAGAAACAACCTCTTTAAATCTCCTTCCCAGGTCACAGAACGTGGTGCCATGTGTTTCATAATTAAACTTGGAGAAAATCACTCGGTAGTTAGATACATATTTCGCCATTTGAACGCCATTTGAATTACGGCATGTCCATTGTATCTTCCTATATAGACACACACGTAATAAGGTCCCGTCACATGCACACCTCAGTGTTACACAGGTCAATTTTTTTGTGGCGATGAAGTAGAGCGCCACCACATCGCTACTGCGTCGCTTCTGTCGCATTCCCGATGCAAGACAGATGCGATAGTAGGTACCTATTGATATTGAGTAGCATCTTTACTGCAAATGCCATGGGTAGTATTAGCGCAATTCATCATCATCATCAGCCATTTGATGCCCACTGCAGGATATATGGACCTCCCCATGTAGGCCTCCTTCATGTTTTTCCAAGCTTCACGGTCTTAATCAATTAAGCAAAGCGCAAATTATTATACCTACTTAATTGCACACGAAACCTAAACATTAACTGTATAAATTAACTGTGAGATAAAAAATAATACTTATCTAAAACGCCCTGCTTATCATATGTTCAAAAGATTTAATCCACAAAACTTTAGATACGGCTTCTCATAAATTAACTACAAAAAAGTCATTGGATGGGCAATTATTTTGATTAGTAATACATGGGCAGGATTACAATCAATTTGACATTCTTAGAAATAGCCTGTTCAAAGTTTTCTACGGATAAAGTTCGAAATTTCTGTTATTTCTTCATTCGTTTAGTTGTATGTTTGTTGTTGTATGTTGGCTGCTTAGTTGTATGGTTTGTACCGATTGCTGCTGAAGATTTTTATTGGTGACCAAACCCGTATTATTTTTCTGATCGTGTGATCGGTGTGATACCTAAATGACATCTTGGGCAGAATACTACTGACAGTGACTACTGCGCGGCGACAGTATCGATGCTGCGTCTCATCGGTTCTCTATCGCCACTAGAACTTTTCTATGTCGCGATAGTCGCAATATAGGTAATGTACTGGAGCGACGACATGCTGCTAGCATGCGACAAAGTGACAGTATCGCGCGGCCGCTTTGCGACAGCATCGCAACAAAAACTGGGTGGCGCCATGGGGCTGTAATAAGTGAAACCTATAGGTATGTATCGTAAATTTTTAGCTCAAACAACGCAATGTGTTACGTACCATTGCCGCCATCTAGCGGCACGAGTCAAGAGGATCTTAGTAGCGGCTACTTTGATCTAGTCAACTATATACAAATGTATTGAACAGGAAACGTAGAATAGAGTTTCAGCCCTTGTCGAGCCGACATGTTTTCGTTGCATGCTACCGAACAGAGACGTTTCACGTCTAGTCGTTTATGGGCGATGAACCTGATTATTTTTTAATTTTAGATCGCTGCGACGCCCATATGAACGAGTTGCCAGTACCATGTGGCCCTTGGAATACCTACTACAAGGAGAGGAACTCTTTTTACAATAAACATTTGGTTTTCGGCGTGCTCTGGTGAGAGCTACGTACTATCTTTTTACGTTACATATTTTATAATAATTATATAGGTACTTACCTAAATAAAAACGGCCGTTTTTGGCGGAAAGTGATTAAAGTCCTTGGTTGTTGATTCTCGGTTCTCGACTGTAGCTTCTAAAAATAGTTGTTAAGATTTCTCATATTCAGTTTTAGATAAAAACTTAAGTATAAAACAAGTTATTTTTTCCCGTCGGTGGCTCTAGTTAGCAAATCAAATCACCTTAAAGTTCTAGTTTAAAGTCTATTGATCCTAGGCTCTAGACTGTAGCTTCCAAAAATATTTGTCACAATTTTTAAGACTTTCCCATGACATTATAAAACAAGCGCTAGTTAGCACCCCGAAGCCCAGCTTCAGAGCCTTAGCAGTGCATTGAGGAGAACTTAATGCAGAAGAGAGTAACATTTCGTTTTGCTTACATTAATTCCACTGTTATACCTGAGATTTTCGCACATCGCCTCATAATATGAGACTATGTTATACATCACACATACAGTACATCTCACGATGGCTTCTTTATTGCGACTATAATTCAATTAAATTTACTTCAACGTAAAGAATTTACATTCTATTTGCTGAATGTCAAAGTACAATGTAACATAAAAATGAAAGCCGGTGCCTTCGGGCCGTAGTGTAGATAGTGGAGAAAAAGGCAGCGGGAAAAAAATCCACTCTGACCATCTTTTGATCTTCCTCCACCCCTTCAGGACAACCTGACTAGCAGAACATTTAAAAAAAAATTAAAAAATATTCTTATGGAGAAACAAGTTGCTCATACTAAAAACACCTACATTATAAAAACATCGAAAAAACTACCGAAACCAAAATCAAAAAATCTAATGTGAACTAATAAATCCACAAGCACAATATACTCGTATATACAAAAAATATGCTATCAAATATACAAAATAAATATAACACATACACCCACCCACACACGCGCACACACCCTCACACACAAAACACACACACTCACACACAACACACACACTCTTACACGCTAAGCATTAAACTGTAGGGTTATGAAATTAAATTTACTATTTTTATTTATGTTTAAAAACATCAGTGAACCTTCTGTGCTGATTTGTCTTGGTTTGTATCAAAAATTTTCTATTAACCCGCGCACGGATGATGTTTTATACCATCTACCCTTGTATTATTTAGGTTTAGTATTTTAAGTAGTTTTAAGTATTTTAGCTTTAGTTAGGTAAGTGCTGAAAATCAGCGCCGTTGGAAGGCGTGAAATCCACGACGTCTGACGGCCCGCGCTGAGCACTGTGCCTTTTGCTGCCAACTGCGTATATTATGGGTCACTGTTTTTATATAAATTATAAAAAGTGCCAATGAACCTTATAAATTATTGTTACCTGGCTGAGACTAGTTGGTAAAATGTATATGTTCACCAAATGTAAACTTTATTCTTTCAACCAGTGTTTTGTTGGTGGCAATAAATATCTTTTTACTTTTTACTTTTTTTACTTTACTTTACTCAAGTCCTCTTAAATCTATATACATCAGATGCACATATACGTATGTTAAGATTCCATGATTGCCATTAATGACTTTAAATTCCATTATAACTTTGCACATATGTGAAGAAGAATAACTTCGTAAATAAATGTTATAACTTAATCCACACAGGGAAACAACAATATCCTCAGTGAAATGTCTGCTTTACTGCTTTCCAGGTTCGCATTTACAGTGGGCACGGCAATCTACACGGAGAGCATATTTTTTAACTGGAGTCCGCCGGCCGTACCTGGCCCACCTAGCGACATGGTCGAGGAATGTGAAGATGAGCCTTGAAATACCTACTTTGATGCTTCAATAGACAAAAATATACGCGGATTTTAACTACTTTTGGTACTGATTTCAGTAAGTGCATGGAACGGCATAATCGTATGTCGTGAGCCTACGTTTTTGCAAGCATACGTAGTGTTTTGAACTTAGGATCTTATAATCAAGAGATTGACCAAAATTTAAGCACGAATATGCTAGGTAAAACTCAATTCTGCCGTTTCATCCTGTTACATTGTCATACGAAGCTGGAAAATTACTGTGTCTCTAGATACCAAGGCCAAGTAAAACCAATGAAAATATATAAATAAAAGAGGTCCTTATCAAGCTGTCTCATAGTTTCATGCTATACGCTCGAGGGTTCTCGAGGATCCATGTCTTGGTATATCCGACCTGATTTAATAACATTAGGTTGTAGGTATATTAATTTATCTCTATGCTACGTCCTTTTTTTCACTTGACATGTCTTTTTAATGCTGTCGCTAATATAATAGCAATGCAAGCTTTACTTTTACAGTCACTCATTATGTTACTGGTTGCGTACTATGTAACGTACACGACTTTAGTGAATGAAATCTACCGTTGTACTGAAGCGATTAGTATCGAGTGTAGTGTGTAGATTCGATCCAAGTATTGCAAGATAAATATCACGTTAAATAACGTGATAAATAGTGGGTTCGAACCCCGGCATGTACCAATGACTTTGTTATCTAAGTTATGTACATTTGTGAAATTATAGTAGCAATACTACTCGCTGACGGTGAAGGAAAACATCGTAAGGAAACCCTAGTGTCTGAGGTGTTAGCGTACCTCAGCGTTTGCTACGTACAATGGCCCAACTATGAGGCTAAGTGCGGAAATCTCAGGTCTAACTAAGTAACTAACGTGATAAATATCGGGCGTGTATGCATGAGCATGCGTCATAGGAATAAAACTGAGCCTTGGAATACACTAAACAATGTAATTAGGTGCTAATTAAGAATACATTAGGGTCGAGAGTTATCTGCTTTCTGGCTTCGGCTTGGGCGGCTTGAAGCCCTGGATCTTTTTCTTCTTCTTCTCTTTCCCGCTGCCGGACTGGAAGGTTTTCCAGCTTTCGACGCGGTTCTGGCGAGATTCCTGGAACGGGGAGAGGTAGGTCAAATTCCATACTATTACGACAGACAGATTAAATCGTTCGTAATACAGGGGCAGAGGCCTTATGGGCGGCTTGACAACTTCTGACAGTAAGGCTCGCCACTGTCTTACAATCCTCCACCAATCCGGACTTAGCCCGCGTGGTGGAGGACGTCCCCACTGCTGGGGCAACGGTCTCTTCCTGCATCGCAGGAAGTTTAGGCCATACTCCACCACGGAGGCCAAGTCTGTGTTGGTGGAGGATTTTATGACAGTGGCTGACTTTACTGTCAAAGTTATCGAACTGCCCATAAGGCCTCTGACATGGCTTAACGTCTGCCATTACATGACAGCCGGCACCTACAGCTTAACGTGCCTTGCGAAGCACGAAAGCGCTTGTAAAAAATACCAATAGATGGTCACCCATCCAGCACCTGACCGCGCCTTCTTCTTCTTCAGGCTATATTATGTAGTCCACTGCTGGACATAGCCCTCCCCTAATGAGCGCCATTAGTTGCCCAAGTGATTGATTCCAATGACTCGGTTCAAATAGGCCACGAGCGCTTCGATGACGTATTTGATCGATGTTATTAACATTAAAAAAATCACTTTTCTTGTATAGGAGCCTCACTTCAATCTTTATTTCATTCTGTTTTTAGTATTTTTGTTGTACGGGGAACAGAAATACATTACCTGTAGCTAGTATCACATAAGATACAGACTTGTGGAGAATGGAGTCTTAATAATAGGGTCCTATTTTTACCCTTTGGTATGGAACCTTTAAAAACTGCATTACAAATTAAACAAAGAACACTGAGCATTAATAATTACTAATGGGAACTATCGATTATTAAGCAGGTGAGCGGGACCAACCAAGGTACCTCGCAATGAGCCACACTACACGGTTAACAATATTGAATGTCCCACCTGCTTAGTAGTTGGTGCTCAGTCGCGTTGGTAGTATTTTTTTATTATTACCTATTTATTTTACTTTTGTCTTTTTAGTATTTTTTTTTATTAAATATGTATTCTTATAAATCCAATTTGTGTACATATCTTTACACATAATATAAAAACCCTCTTTGGTTTAATATAGAGCTAAATCAATTAAGAATGATTATGGTACAAATGTGTAACCTCTGTAATTGTTTGTAGTTAAAAAGTTAAATATCTCTGTTGGCATACCAGCCCCATCGACTCTCGAAGTTATCTTCTCGAATTCTCGCGTTCCAAATAGCATTTAAAAAATTTTGATGCTATAGCATGTTCCGTAAGGGTCAGAAATAACGACTAGGTAAATATTTGTCATGATGCCTAGCATGACCCGCTCCACAGCCCTTTGCGCGACTTGGATTTTCTCCATATTGGCTTTCTTGATGTTTCAGTCACATAAGCTAAATAATTTTGGTTCATAATGCAATGGATTTAAGGGCTTAACTTCGTTTATGGCCTTAGCTCTAATTAAAATGTATAGTATGAACTATTTATGTGAACTATTAAGGTGCAAGAGAAACAATAATATATGTAGGGTATGAATTTCGAGTTGTTTTACGAAGTACACACGTCTACACACTTCTAGTCTCTTCTAAATCCTCTATGAAGCGAGTGCAAGCTCCACCCTTTCTGCTTTTTCGCCTTATTACTTACTTCAAAGTTCTTAGCCCACTCCTTCTCAAGGGACATCTGCTCTTCCTGGTCGATCTCGGCCTCGCGTTTTCGTTTTCGCTCCTCCATGTCGCGCACTTCAAGGTGCTGTCGCTTGCGCTCCATATCCGCGAACAACTGGAAAACGTATTATTTGAATGTTATTTTTGCAACATTAAAATTCAACAAAGCAAAGCAATTTATTCAAACTTACACAGAAACTGACTTATTGAACGTTACAAGTAAAACTAGGTGTCCGTTTCAAAATCCAGATCAATTTGGAGAAAAAAATTACAAAATAACTCCAAACTTAAGCTTTTCAGTCTTTTGATACTTAATAACAAGTTTACATAATTATACGAGTATTATTCCCAAACCTGGTGCAACCGCCATGCATACGACGCGTCTATGTCGTGTAAGGAAAAATATGGCCAACCATGAGCTCTTAAATACTTAAGGGCCCTGAGTGAAAACTGAGTGAAAGAAATTAATTTTTGTCATGGCGGCTGTACACGCTCGCTCTAAAGCCCGAGAGTTAATATTTCGTTGTAGGTTTAACACAATCGGCACTATGGGATCGTCCTGTGAAACTCGCTGTAATATAAATTCGCTGACTGGCAGGCGAGTGTGTACAGCCGGCTTTAAATATTTAATACTTTTACCACCAGGTAAGGACCCCATGACGCGTGAGTTAGACTCGCACTTGGCCACTTTTTACACAATTTTTTAATTCTTTGCACATAACATATTATGTTTCTTTATGCCCGAATTCGCAATGGCTACAACTCCAAAATAAACTTGTGGAAACAGCCCCCGCATACCAAAACTTAGAAACAACTTTTACCTTCATGGTCATAACATAGACTGAATGTTTGTATTTGTCAGGATCATCCTCGGGAATCCCCTCGGCCAAGCGACCTTCCTTTTTGAGTTTCTTCCGCTTTTGCTCGATCTGGAACATGATGACAGAGATATACCAATTTGTGATTTGGTAATTTGAAATCAGGCAATAAGGAGCCACAATTTGGTCCTTCTGTTTTTTAAGCTACTCTTAAATGTTCCCTGCATTACTTAATAAGTTACATATATGTAACTTATTAAGAAATAAAAAAGTATATTAGCATTCAGATTTTTCTAAATAGCTAGCATGAAAGCGCAGTTCCTCATAGTTTGTTTATCATGCCAATCAATTCTGCTGCAAATGTAGATCAAGTCTCCATTAAATTAAATCTCAAACTAAAAACAAGCAAACTTTTACTAGACAATTAGTTGAATATTAACTAAAAACCAATACACATTGGTCATGTAGAATGCTGGGGCCACATTTGCGAATTTCTCCGTTCAATACTAACATGTACTTAGATTTTTTAAGTTAGAGTGTAGTACACAACTTGCGAAGGGAACAGTTATATTTTATTTTATAAAATATTGCTACCTGTATGTGAATGTCTCAGACACTCAGTCTGAGACATTCACATACAGCCAATCAGTGGAGCATTTGCTGAATAAGCATAAGCCCATAAAACTGTATAATTTACACATACAGTGAGATATGGTCTCCCAATTACTGTGTAGTATTGTTTGTTAGTTACACCAGTGGTTTCCGCACTTAGCCTAATAGTTGGGGCATTGTACGTAACAGGGCAGTGAAGTCACTCCACCGGTGTAGTATGGAAAAGTTTATAATCATACTTTATTGCAAAGCAACTGACTGCCTTGATGGTGCATATTTAAGCATTTCCTATCAATATCTGTGGTCACAGGTTAAGCTGTATAATAGAGTATTCCTTTGCTGGACCTTCATAGCACCAGGTCCGTTATCGTTATCAACCCTTGTATGTCCCCACTGCTGGGGCTCGGGTCTCTCCCTTCCAGGAAGGTTAGGCCATACATCACCACTGGGGCCAAGTCCGGGTTGGTGGAGGATTGTAAGACAGTGGCAGACCTTACTGTCGGAAGTTATCATCACCCATAAGGCCTCTGACACGGGTTAACGACTGTCAATATATGACAGCCGGAACCGACGGCATAACGTACCTTGCGAACGCGCTCGGAAGCACGGAAGCGCTCGGAAAAATGCCACTAGCGGTAGTCGCGAGACAGTCACCCATCTGCACCTGACCGCGCCTGTTGTTGCTTAAGTCAAGTGATTGATTCCTATCACTCAGATCGCCTAGGCCACGAGCGCTTAACACCAAATATTATTGTATAATTTTCATACCATGTATATTGGTATTTTAGTGGATAGATGTTAGTACAATATTTACCATGTGATCTGTTCGCTCCTTAGCTTCCTCATAAATATCTAAGCTTTTCTTCCTGGTGTCATCATTTTCTAGTGTCTTCCAGGCTTTGTTTATTATCTCGAAAGCTTGCTGAGCACGTTCTAAGTCATCCTGGAATTAGAGAAAGAAGATTTGTGGTCAGAATAATTGAAAATATTTTGCCTATTTAACAACATCGGCTTAAACTTTGCCACAATTAACTAGTATCAAACAAAATACAAGTAGAAAAGGCATCAGCTGGCCATTAAGGACAGCAGTAATAACTGAAAGGCTATGATGATTTTAATGACAGCATGCTAACCCTGTAATTCATTCGGACCCATAAAACAATGGGCATTGTCCTAAATATTGACAGTAATTACAATAATTCATTTTAAAGGAATAAATAAAAAATATTTACTGATTTTTTGCACTTTTGTGATAACAGGTATGACTAATTCAACCTTAGTTAAGTTTATTCAACCATCTGAAAATCCGGTTTCCCTCAGCTTACAAAGTTTAATATGAATAAAAACATTGACTTAGCATAAAGAAATTACCCCAGTTACGTTTGCGCAGATTGGGAATCTTTTTAGCTTTGTTTGTATACAGAGTTCTTGTATTGAGTCATGGCATCATTAGAATAAGTCAGCTCGTGGGATATCTTACTTCCGGTTTTCTAAACCTAGGTTTTTTTCATTTTTTCTTTAAAAATTAATTAGAGCAGCCCTAATCGAAATATTTGGTCCAGGCTCAAAATTACCTATTATCTCCAAAATAATTTAAAACACAGGACAATAGTTTTTTAGGGCAATTCCCATTGAATCTTGAATCATTTCTATGTATCTGCCATCAGCTATTGATTGGCTATAATCAATTGGTTTCTGGGTAGATTTGGTATTGAGACGCTAGTCAGTTGAATGTTTACTATACTGATTATTGAACATAAAAGAGGTAATAACACAGAAATCATTAATTAGCACAAAATTATAAATACCTACTTCTAAATTGCCCATTAGCTCAGTTGAAAAGAGCGCTGGCACGGATAGCCAGAGGTCGCGGGTTCCAATCCCGGGTGGACTTTTTAGCCTCTAAATAGGTTTTTAAAATTGTCCTTAGCACGAGTTAGTGCATTTAAAAAAAAATTTACTAATTCTAAATGTTAAATGTTCCTGAATGTTGCCATACTTGATTTGTAGCCACAGTCTAGAGGTATTTCCATGTTTCTGATGTCCTTGCCTATTAACCATAGGCCAAGGTATCCTCGTTTGGGACTGGGACAAGTGATTATGTTATGTGGAAGTTATTAGATAACTATGGATTTTAGTTGTAAGTCAAGTCTAGCTGCCATTCTATAAATTATTGTACTTAATGATTTTTGTCTTTATAGAACTAATGTTATTGAAGCTAAAGTTATTTTATTTCATATCATAGTTTGGTAGTAAAGACTGCTAAAAGTCAAGTTCTTAAGCCTGGTGGCTCACTACTCCACGGTCCTGCTTCCTTACCTATATGGCGGAGAAACCTGGATGCCTCATCCAATCCATGATTCCAATCTGCGGATAAAAAGGAGACATTGACGGATGTAACCGTCTCAACAGAATGATGGCAGACAACAAAAATCTAAACAAATTTAGAATGACTAAAATTAGTGTTTGGATACAATTGATGATAAATTTTGTGTTATACAAGAATATATATGTATGACCTGTCGTAAGTCTACAACATACTAATCTCTTTGACAAAAACAAAATAATTTGTCTCAACTCAACATCCACAAGTGTTTTAGCTCTACATAGAAATGTAGACTATAGCTAGGTTTTATGTCACGATTTGGGTGATAAGTAATAATTATGATTGAGTAGCTTACCATATTTTTATCAGGATGTACCAAAATGGACAACCGTCGATATTTTTTCTTGATTTCGTCAACGGTGGCATCTTTGTCGACCTGTAGTACCTCGAAGGGGTTGAGATTGAAGTAGGTGGAGCCAGGTCGAAGGAGTCTTTCGATTTGTTGCTTTGGGGTCAACACAGAATCTCGTTTCTCGATTTCTTTTACCTGGAAACGTGTTTCGTAGATGTGGTTTTAAAAGGGTAAATGTTTATATAACATACGAAGGATAAAACTGTGTCAAGTTATCAAAGCTTAAAAAACTTCAGTGACGTTAGGTACCTTACCTCATGGTAAAAATCATTGAACGACTCTTCCTTGCCTGCCGACGGTCCGCTCGACATTTTGTCGTACTTTATCAGGAAATGAATAAGAAAATAATGTAATCCAGGTTTTTTCTGGGTAATTCGATACCCACGGCACAAAAATTAACAACACGGTAACACACACAACAAAACACAAATTCACAAATCTCCAATATTTTTTTAAATTTAGTGTTGCTATGCTATCAGTGTAACCAGATTTAATATAGAAAATCTTGTTCAACAACGGGACGATCACAGAACATAAAAAAAAGATCTCATATCGTCGACGATAATAACAAGGCTGACATTTTTACAGGAGATAAAAAATCTACTTTTAATATTAAAAATGATAAGCGCATTTTCATGAAATATAGGGTTCTTAATGTAGGTACATACCAGGCCATCAGAGGTAGATTTTTTTTACTGGTAGGTTTTGTTGTGTAAACCTCAGAACAATAATTGTTCTGAGATCAATATCAAGCACCAAGGATGTAAAAGTATACAGTGGTTATAATATACTCTTTGGTATACATCCGTGTCAAGCAAATAAAGTCTCAAGTCCATAGAACATTAAACTAACTCAAGTCTGATGTTACAAATAGGTACAAATATAGGACGATGTTATAAGTTGATACGCGTAATTGAAAGTATGAGAAACATAATTTAGAAAACATAATTTATCCATCTAAAACACAAACGGAAGGCACTTCTTAATCACAAAAATATGGAAGAGAATAGGTATGTAAGTTGAGGGTTTTTTTTTAAATATTTCCCTAGTCGCTGGATAGACGGCGCTGAACTTGGTAAGTTACTGCGAGGTACGGAAAACCACATTTTTTTTTTATTTTCCTTGAATTTTTGAGATCATAAAACGAAACTTACATTATGTAATTTGTCACTTACAGTTACATCACATGTTGAAATAAAATTACAAGGAAAAGAAAACAAAATAACAAAATTTTGTCGATCAATGTCGATCAATCGTCTCAAATCGTAAGACACGGCTAGTAACGTAGTTAGATCAGCGCCATCTACACACTTCTTGAGAACTACTTTTTTTTAATACTCAAAAAGAAAGTCTCCCATTTTCAACAAAAATAAAAGAATTTCAATATGTACCTACTAATTTGAGCTGTTCAGCCTTCAATTTTACTTAACCATATAGAGTCAAAACAATAAATGAACGTAGCAAAATCGAATAATGCGACAGCAAAAAAATAAAAGCCAGGTATCCTAACCTAATAATTTTTATGGCACATTTCTGAATTATTTAGGTATGTATAAAATAACATTTTAATCAATAAAAAACATATTTTATTCTTTTTAATGCACTAACCCGAGCTAAGGACAATTTTAAAAACCTATTTAGAGGCTTAAAATTCCACCCATGCCGGGACTTGAACTCGCGACCTCTTGCTAATCGTGCCAGAGGTCGCGGATGCGAGTCCGCCGTTTTAGCCTCTAAATAGGTTTTTAAAAATCATATTAATAATTGAACTCGTGGCAATTATTTGTTATACTTACCTATAGACTCATAAAGAAGAGTTTCAGGCTATAATACTTGAAAAAAGTATAATCGTCAGTCATAGCGTACATATCGTAGCGTACTAGCTTGGCAGGTGAACTAAGTGATTTTTCGATTTAATTTCTATAAAGGAATGCTCAAAGTCTACCTCCATTTATGTGTGACCCTTTCCTAAAACTTCTTCGTGATCGTTACATTATATTTGACAGCGAGCCACAATAAAGCACACCAGGGGCATTATTATGTAAGTATCCACTGAGTTGAGTGAGTGACGTTGATTTTTATTTTTTTAAGCTACTCCGCCTGTCAAATGCATATATTTTTTGACACTTAAGAGTTGTCTAAATGCTTCAATCGATAGAGTGGAATGCTACGTAATAGGAGGGCAGTAAAGCATTTGAAACCACATTATTACGGCTCTGAGCGGTTCTGAGCTGTGTAACCTGTGTGTATAATTACATCTTTTGGATCATTTCCAGTAAGTTCGTAATGTAGTTAACAAAGAACCAAGCATATCAATGAAACAATCAAATCCTAAATCTTGAGAACGAAAGTTTATGTATAGTGAGCCGTTTTCAGCACAAATTCACAAAGCAATTCTTAGATGGCGCTTACAGGCGTGGCCATAGAAGAACGTTCGTGCCCCTGTACCCGGCGAAATAATAGCGGCGCGACACATCGCCGCTATATTGGTGACCCTATAGCGCACGGAGACTGCGCTCACCGGTTACAATGGCTACTAACGCAAGCGAGAACGTGGCATCTGAAGAAGACGAAGTGGCATTCCAGGACAGCGTCAGCGGGACCGTTGGACGGATCGCAGTAAAACTACCCACTTTCTATGCGGACGAGCCCGATGTATGGTTCGACCAAGCTGAGGCACAATTCAGACTGGCAAATATACCTAAAGGAAGAAAGCACGAAGTTTTACCACATCGTTGCCCAGCTCGATTACAAGTATAAGAAAATATGTACCAAAGACTGAGGCAGGAATTAATCAAGCGTCTCTCAAGCTCTCGCGAACAGCAGATGCGCCAGCTACTCACTCACGAGGAACTAGGGGATCGTAAGCCGTCCCAGTTCTTACGACACTTACGAACTTTGGCCGCCGGTGGTGTTTCCGATGAGTTCCTACGCAGTATGTGGGCAAGTAGACTTCCACAACATGTCCAAGCTATCATCGCGACGCAAAGTAGCGCCAGCCTTGACGACGTTGCGGAATTGGCTGACAAAATCTCTGAAGTGGCATCTACCCCCGTTCACCAAGTAGCCACCACGTCAACGGACAATTTTGACGGTTTGTTAAAGAAGTTAGACGTCCTCATTACCCAGCGCGTACAAACCGAGCTCAGTCGGCAGATATCCCAGCTCAACTTACGTGAAGGGCGTCCATCTCGCCAAGACGAATCAAAGCCCAGGAGCAGAGGTCGGAGCAGGAGCAAAACACCAGCTATGTGCTGGTATCACAGTATTTTCCGTGATAAAGCCCGAAAATGCCTATCACCTTGCAACTTTAAAAAAACTAACAAGGCAGTCTATCGAGCACAGAACAATTAAACCAATAGAAGAAACGATGGTCACGTGACAGCGTACAGGCCTAATTGTCAAAACGATGCCTTAATGCCCTGAGTAAGAGTCCAAATTAAGATAGTAATGTAACTTACAATAGTGGCAGCACTCTGAATGTTTTCAAATTTAGTCGGGTTATCGCAAGTGCAAAATCTGTGAAGACGTCTTCGGATTATTTTAGAAAATTGAAATAACTAAAATATTTTGGTGCACACAACTTACCCTGGGATATTGTACAATAAATGCACAACGAGGTGAAAAGTGCGTGGTGGCTGCAGGTCACATAAGAAACAAAGAAAACGGAGATTATAATATGAACTTCGAAATGTGAGTACCTAAAACCTATGTTTTCTCGCATAAAAGGACCAACGGATAAAATATCACTTTGTAAATAAACTTCCTAATGACTCATTAACCAAAATTACCGTAATTGTTGCTTCTCGAACCCTTCTACGCTCTAAAATTAAGAAAATAAACCAATCCATTTGTAGGTTGTCCTAGTGATGGGATGGCAAAAGCATGGTCGATGAAAATTCGCCTCAGTAGTAGTATAGTCAATACTTGTTCATCACGCCTTCTTAATACATAATCCATTGTTTCTTCTTGTTCAAGTTTTCCCAAATTGATAAATGGAAGCAAAAGCACGCAAAAACGCAGAAATAAGAAACAGGACAAAAACGACTGTAAACTGCGCTCAAGGCACTTTAGACCCGAGTGATTGGGACGAAAAAACTTATTGCGAACACGCCTGAAGGAAGATGTGGTGCCCACCTTAGACCAGTAGAAATGGAAGTAATGGTGAGAAAGTTAAACATTTGTTGCAGAATATGTACCTCTACCTTTTCATATACACTTATCACATGTTTTTACAAAACAGGATGCTCCCAGGAGTTTATTTTGTATTCGAGCATAACGAGAATAACTATGAAAACTTACAATATTTTTTTTCCTTTGCCATACTTCTTTAGTTAAGTCTACTACATCCAAACAGTGTCCCAGGCACCACAGCATCCGAGTGGTGCCTTCATCCATTTAATTCATTTAACAGTTTATTATCTTTATTTATAAATTTCTAAATCGTAATAAGTAAACAGTGTGATATGAGAATTGATAATATAAAAAAAACAAGCCCGAACATCCCACATCTCGATGTTGCTTATATTAAGACTTCTACGTGTACACAATTTGTTTTCCAAACCCCATCAGCTGTTTTATGTTTGTTCTGAATTTAAATCTCACCCAACGACAATACAAACTACCATAGACTTACCCACAAAAAACCATCTCTCCAACAGTGTAAATCATAGATAAAGAAAAGTTGAAAGGTAAAAACAAAATGTTAAATGAATGGACGTCAAAGCTGTTAGTTTCACAATTAATAAATTATGTGGTGATCACCTTATTGCAAAAAATATCTGACTATATAGATGCAAATTGTACCTTACTTCAAAGTATGTAATTAATTATCAGGATCAGTCAATAATAGACGTAGCTTGTAACCCAAATAGCTTTTATAAAGAGATCTAAAACGAAAGTGTTTAAAAGTGGAATATGTTATTATTTAAGCAGCTCTCTTTTGTAGGTACGCCTTTATTAAAAGTTTCTGTTTGTTTTCAGGTCAGTACTGAACATGGGAAGTGAGCAAAATGTCTGTTATCTGCCAATGCCACGGTCATATTCTTCTTTCTGGATCAAATTTACTGCAGCCTGACGTAGTTGATGATCCTTATAGTCTTGCGTTCGAAAATTCCTTTGTTGATGTGGTCATCAACCCCTATACCTGTTGTCTAAAATCTGTCAATGAAACGTATTCAAATATCAGAATTCATCACTTGACACATCAAATTACTGCATCCATCGAATTACTGAATTATTACTTGCAATAATAATATAATATTGTGATAATTAAATACGACTTTTAGCGACAGATTGCGGTCGAAGATGGATTTACCTAGTCAATATTAGCAATAGTATTTTCCTTTTCAAATTTCATTGCAAGATAAACAACTTTTTAATACAAGGACCTAACTCGATCTGTATTTAAAAATTGGAAGAAGAAACGTAACGTAAATTTGGATGTCGTTACGGATTTTATTCAGGAAGAAATCTGAGACGGAGTATTATGCTGACGTTGACGAATATAATTGTAAATTCACTATTTTGTATAAAAAAGTGTTGCTTTTTAAATAATTGTTACTTATTTTGATTGAACATCATTTAAAACTTATATACAAAGCAATTTATTATAATTATTTACGTGATTTAGTCCAAGGTGTCTTCATTTTTCAACGTTTCTATCGATATCGATGGAGAGTTAGGCCTATCCCTAGTCGGTAGCGTTTGACAGTAGGGCCTGTACGCACCTTGAAATCGGTGCATTGATAAACGTAGTGCCATCCCTTTTTTTCTTATGGAAGGTTGGTTAGCGAAAGCAGGACAACATTACTGTCGAAGGTTTCTGCGAAGTTACTGCTACCCCTTGCTATCGAGGCGGCAAACGACTGTCAAACTGCAACTAGCCGCCTTTTTGTAACGGACCGGAAAACTAAAACTCAATTTCTAATAGATACAGGCTCCGATCTTTGTGTCCTTCCTCGTCGTTTTCTAAGGCAGTCCAGGACGGCGACCAGTTACAAATTAACCGCAGTAAATGGCACAGTAATAGACACGTTTGGAACACTTACCTTACGTTTGGACCTAGGACTGCGGCGTGATTTTACGTGGAATTTCGTGGTGGCAAATGTTGACAAGCCAATAATTGGCGCTGATTTTATCTCACATTACGGCCTACTTGTTGATTGCAGAAACAGACAACTACTAGACAGCCTCACCACCCTTGATACTGCTGGATCACTCAGGCGCTGTCAACTAGCTAGCGTCAAGGTTATCACGGGGGACAGTGAGTACCACAAACTCCTGGCTCGTTACCCCAGCCTTACCAAGCCATCCGGATTAACTCGAGAGGTAAAACATTCCACTGAACATTACATCCGTAAAACACCTGGACCACCTGTATTCAGCAGACCACGCCGACTCGCACCAGATCGCAAGAAGATCGCTCAGGAACAGTTTGAGGAAATGGTACATAATGGTACAGCTCGTCGATCTGACTCACCTTGGGCTTTTGCGTTACATCTGGCACCGAAGAACGATGGTTGGAGACCCTGCGGTGACTATCGCGCTTTAAACGCACGCACGATTCCCGACCGTTACCCAATCAGGCACATTGAGGATTTCTCTCATAGACTCGCAGGCTGCGCAATGTTTTCTAAAATCGATCTAGTGAAAGCCTATCATCAGATACCGGTACATCCAGAGGACATCCCAAAAACGGCAATCACGACTCCTTTCGGATTATTTGAATTCCCGTTTATGTCGTTCGTTCTGATGAACGCGGCACAGACGTTCCAACGCTTCCTTGATGAAGTACTGAGGGACATGGACTTTTGTTTCTCCTATATTGACGACATTCTTGTATTTTCGAGGGACAGAGACGAACACCTGCACCATCTGGAACGCGTTTTCCATCGACTCCATGAATACGGCATGCTAATAAACGAAAGCAAGTGTACTTTTGGACAAAGCGAGGTTACTTTTCTCGGTTTTCTGGTTTCTGCAGAAGGTACCCGACCGCTCGACGATAAAATCAAGGCCATACAAGATTTCCCGCCTCCGAAGACCGTGAGTGGCTTACGCAGATTTCTCGGGATGCTCAACTTTTATAGGCGTTTCATCCCACATGCCGCTGACTTGCAAGCACCACTTCACGACCTGCTTGCTGGCCCAAAGGTAAAAGGGACACATCCACTTTCTTGGACTCCAGAGCTCTTACAAGCATACGAAGACTGCAAGAAAAGCATAGTCAACTCCACACTGCTAGCTCACCCTGTTATGAACGCACCGTTAACTCTCGTGACTGATGCCTCGAACACAGCCTTGGGTGCGGTACTCCAGCAGATGGTTGACGGATGTTGGCAGCCACTCGCATTTTTCTCGAAGAAGATGAGTAAGACCCAACAACTTTATAGCGCTTACGACCGAGAACTACTCGCCATCTACGAAAGCGTCAAGCATTTCCGGTACATGGTCGAAGGAAGACATTTTGTGATTTACACAGATCACAAACCGATCACGTATGCATTCCAGCAAAAGGATCGTAAATGCACACCAAGGCAATTCAATAATTTAGATTTTGTATCGCAGTTCACGACGGATATTAGATATATCGCTGGCAAAGACAACATCCCAGCTGATGCCCATTCCAGGATTGAAGCCATATCTACTCCGCCAGATTTCACCACAATTGCACAGGCACAACAGACTGACTCTGAACTCCAGGACCTTCTTTCCAGTGAATCTTCGGCACTCAAGCTGGAGCAGGTACCCGTACCAGGTACAAGCGTCACGCTCTACTGTGACGTTTCTCTCACGAGGCCTCGTCCTTTCATACGAAGGAGTTGCGTCGTCAGATATTCTCTGCTCTCCATAGCCTAAGCCATCCAGGATCCAGAGCAACCACGAAGCTCGTCACCGAAAGGTTCGTATGGCCTTCAGTTCGAAAAGATGTACGCTCGTGGATTCAACAATGCGCAGACTGCCAACGCTCGAAAGTCCAGCGACACACGTCAGCTCCAATCGGTAATTTCCAACTGCCAGCAGTCCGATTTAGCCATGTACACATAGATCTCATAGGCCCGTTACCGCCATCACATGACTACAAATACTGCTTAACTGCGATTGACCGGTACACCAGATGGCCAGAAGTGAAGCCACTACAAGACATAACAGCAGAAACAGTAGCTCAAGCTTTCTATGAGATGTGGATATCGCGTTTTGGCTGCCCAGAGACTGTGACAACAGACCAGGGTCGTCAATTCAACTCACGATTGTTTAAATCTTTGACAGATCTCTGTGGAATCAGACTTCGCCACACCACTGCTTACCATCCTCAGGCAAACGGAATGGTCGAGCGTCTCCACAGGACCCTCAAAGCTGCGATTATGGCACACGGTGAGAAGAGCTGGACTGACATATTACCTGTCGTTCTTCTTGGCATGAGAACTGCATGGAAACCTGATCTGCAATGCTCCGTGGCAGAACTGGTGTATGGTGAGCCCTTAAGGATACCTGGTGACACACACACCATACAACCACCAGTCTTCGTTGGCCAGCTAAGGACGCACATCTCTCGGTTACGTCCTAAACATGCATCCAGACACGCACAGAACGCAGTTTTCATACACGGCGATCTGAAAAACACCACGCATGTTTTCCTAAGAACGGACGCACAGCGAGGGGCTTTAGAACCACCCTACACTGGACCGCACCGTGTTCTGAACATGACTGATAAAACTGTCACTTTGGATTTAGCGAGAGGACCAGTGGCAGTCTCCATTGACCGAGTAAAACCTGCATACACAACAACCACAACGACAACTTCGCAGCTTAAAAGCAAAGATTTGCAAACTGAATCATCCAAACCTTCTACGGAAAACCCAGTTTTAACCAGAACCACACGATCTGGGCGTGTTGTCAGATTTCCGAATTGTTTTTCCGCAGGACTATCCATCTCCAAGGGGGGTGATGTGGCGGCACAGCACTAGCTGCGCCTACGCACATCCCTAGACGGGAACTCGTCCAGGCGCCGCGGTGCAAGAGGCGCGCGCGCGGGGGACGCGGGCGAACCCGCTCCCAGCCCAGTGCAGCGCAGCCGCGGCAGAGAGCGCCCAAACAGCAAAACGTAGTTTTTATATGCTCTGTGCAAACAGCCTACGCGCGTGCTACGCGCGCAAGACCTATGTCGCCCGGCCTAATTTTACCGTTTCAAATATTACGCAAATCAATCTTGCCTTCCGCTTATAACTTTCACCTTCTTCTTGTGAGCTTTCTAAACTTTCTTCTGAAACTCTGTGAACTGTCTTCTTCCTGATTATACCTTGCTGTGGATACAAGTGAAGTTCTTTATTTCCAACGTTCGAGCCCCTGTACCCGGCGAAATAATAGCGGCGCGACACATCGCCGCTATAAACGGATTACGGCTGTCAAAATTAATACGCGATGAGCGATATTTGACAGACGTGTCCCCTGAGCGTGTCCCTGTTCTTGTATGTGCACGCCTATAAGTGCCATCTATGAAGTGCTTTGTGAATTTGTACTCAAAACGGCTCGTTCTAGTATTTACATTGTGATCTCTACCTAGTTTTGAAGTAACTGATATTTTTCCTGACGTAGGCACATAATGTTTTCGTGATATAGTGACTGGTTATCTACACGTTACTTTCTAGAAATCTCTTAACGAATGGGCGTGTTTCCTTATCCGTCTTGTCACCGCCACAGGCACCGACGCCGCGGCGCCGGCGCCGTGACGGTGCTGGAGAAGTAACAATGAAAATGTAAGGCTCCTTTTTGCACTTACCGGCGCCGGCACCGGCCCGGCATTGAGTCCTGCCAGCACCGTCGCCGGGGTAACAAGCTTCCCAGTTGGTGCCGGCCCGCCAAATCTGCATGTGTATTTTTTATGAATTAGAACCGTGTGCGTGTGTGAGTGCGCGGGCGGGTAGCAGGACGCGGGGCGGGTAGAAGGACACGGAGCACAGTGGAAAAACGAAGCCCCGGCACCGGTACCGGTACACGGTCACGCCACGCCGGGTGCCGTTTTCCGGGCCGGCTAATTGAAAAACGTCCAATCTCTACTGCCTATCTTATAAAATTAATCTGGGGCATTATTACGTAAGTGTCCACTGAGTTGAGTGACGTTGATTTTTACTTTTTTTAAGCTACTCCGGCTGTCAAATGCATACCTACATTTTTTGACACTTAGGAGTCGTCTAAATGCTTCACTCGATAGAGTGGAGTGCTACATAATAGGAGGGCTGATCGCTCTCTTCTGCACAGTGACTTATTAACCTTTAGCTACTGATGTGGATTTAATTTCACGTAAACACTGACGTGGGGGCCTCAGAGGCCCGTGTATATATATGCTTATATTTAAAAATCTTTGGGTCTTTTAGGGTTTAGTGTTTAATAATTAGCTCAAGTGGATATATTTAAATAAAATAAAATTATTTTTGTATAATGTATTTGTTTATAATTAACTATTATATCAAACTTTAGAAAACGCTTAGCATTTTTTGACAAAAATCACAAGAGGTCTTATATCACAAAGTATCAATTAAAAATATTAAAAAAATCAACCAATTAACTTATAATCTTAATTTTAAATAGTCTTTCTAGTAAATGGCACATAAGAAATTAATAATAGCTAATAATAATAATAAAAAATTAACAACATAAATACTGAGGTGGGGTCTAAGAGGCCCACAAGAAATTTCAAAATGAATTTACTTACCGAAATTGCGCGCGCAAACACGTGCACTGCTGTTGACCGCCTCGGCGCGACTAAACTCGAAGGTACTAGAAGCTACGCGTATGCCGTGCGCGGAGGAAGGGAGTAAATAACAATTTTAGTTTTCTTGAGGCCTGAGAGGCCCTACTGACGTGGTTAAAGGTTAATAAACAATCCCTGTTACTGCTAAAGTCACCGAGTTCAGCGTTGTGGCTGAGAGCATACGCCCAAAGCGCTGATTTTCAGCCAGTGCCCTTGTTTCACGAATGTAGTCTATACATTGGTATTGACTACATTTATTGAAATATACTTAATATTATAGTTTAACAAGAAGATAGAGAAAAAAAATTTACTTAAAACACAAATAAATAAATACGAATGAAAATAATAGTAGTTTATGATATGATACTGTTGCATAATAAGGGTTATGTACAGTGTCATACACTACTTTATCTACTCTCATACTATAATACATAAAATAATAACAGAACCAAAAGTTTTTTATAAATGTAAAATGTTGGCGCCAAGGCGCAAACATCTATTGCGCGTGCGTGTTGCGTCGCCGCGCCGCGGACTCGTTCAGTGAAACCTTTATTTTAAAGTAGAGGTTCAACCTTCTTGGACCAGCTGGAAGTTGCATAGGTGTATCGTTATGATTAAAAAGTTATATTATGATATGATACAGGTATCGTACATACAAGACCTGTATCGTAAAAATGTTTTTAAAAGTTTTTATTTTTGGCCTATGCGTAATGTTTGTCATCATAAGAGTTTTGTTTTCAGTTTTATAATCTTTGTATTATAGTATCAGAGTAGATAAAATAAATGAAATAATATGTAAGTATGTAATTATGATGCAATCACATTGTATTAAGTCACTTGCGGAGAGAAGTTGGGATAGGATGGGAAAGTATCTGCTGCTCAAGCAGATAATTATGCCCTGAGCTTGCGCCCAAAGGCAAATCTACTGGGCGCTTCACGGACTGCGGCCTAATTGCGTAGTTTTAAAGAGATACAGTCGGCTGACAAATTATACAAGCTAGATTAATACGATTCGTAAATCAAAGGAGTGATAACGTCGAGGTCTAATTATGTAAGTGTCCACTGAGTTGAGTGACGTTGATTTTTACTTTTTTTTAAGCTACTCCAGGTGAAATGCATACATATTTTGACACTTTGAATTAAATGCTTAACTCAATAGAGTTAAGCATTTTAAGAATAATAAAAAAAAATATATTTATTTTCAGTATCAAACTTAAAGTAGGTTACAATTTGTGTGAGAGTTTCCTTTTAAGTAAGAATTACTGTGCCAGGAAAACTCCCGTAATGTTACGTAGGTAATAGAAATGCAAGGCAATTGAAGTACGGTAGGTTATTTAATTAATTTAAGAAACATTTTATTACAAAATTAATTTAATAGTAGGCTGTATAGGTCTGCAGACCAAGTCTAATATCAATGTCGCATGATTAAAAAAAGCGGCGGACAACTTTTTTCTTCTTCTTCAACATCTTCTATAGAACATACTTTTTTCTTCAACATCTTCACAAATTCAGAAAATACCGTTAATATGCCAGGAAAAACAATTTCCTTCAGTATTCAAAACTATATTAATTTTACTTTGAATTTTAATTGAAGAAATGTTATGTTATACTACTGTTTTATTTCCTCACAATCGAAGTAAAAAGCAGAGTTTATAACTCGTCCACAAAAGCATTTTATCCACGGATGTAATTTACATCCGTGATTTTATCCTTGACATTACTATCAGTCATCGCCTTCGGCTTGGGCTGCTAAAAGTCTAGGATTAAAATGGTTCGTTTTGTGCACTCGTTGTAAAATCTACTTTTTTGAGCGAATTAAAGAATTTATATACGTTTACATTCGTGATACGAATATATATAACCTAAAATAAAAAAAAATAGATACGTAGTCTACAAGCCAGTCATCTGACATCAACGTAAAGATCTATTAAACTAATTTTATTACTAAAAGTTTGAAGTACGAATATGTACAATAAAGTGTTCTGTGTCTATCTATCCATCTACTTATTCGCCATCGTTAATATCGCTATAACCGTCACCATAATCATCAGCATCACTATCGCCATCAACGTCTTTGTCGTCACCATAGTCACCAACATTATCGTCACCACCATCTTTGTCGTCACCATCGTCACCATAGTCACCAACATTATCGTCACCATCGTCATCACCATCTTTGTCGTCACCATAGTCACCAACATTATCGTCACCACCGTCACCACCATCTTTGTCGTCACCATCGTCACCAATGTCTTTATCATCACCATCTTCAACAACGTCTTTATCATCACCATCGTCACCAGCGTCTTTATCACCACCATCGTCAACAACCTCTTTATCATCACCATCGCCATCAACGTCTTTATTGTCACCATCATCTTTATTGTCACCATCATCACCAACGTCTTTATTGTCACCATCGTCACCAACTTCTTTTTTGTCACCATCGTCACCAACGTCTTTGTCGTCACCAACATTACTATCGTCACCATAGTCAACATAGTCACCATCGTTAGTGTCACCACCACCGTCACTATTGTCACCATCGTTACCGTTGCCATCGTCATCATCGTCATCATCATCATCATCGTCGTCATCATCATCGTCATCGTCATCGTCGTCGTCATCGTCATCGTCATCGTCATCGTCATCGTCGTCATCATCGTCATCATCATCATCGTCGTCGTCGTCATCATCATCATCGTCATCGTCGTCGTCATCATCATTATCATCATCACTCTTATTATCTTCTTTATTATCTTCATTATTGTTATCATTGGTTTTGTCAGTATTATTATAATTTTTATTGTTATCATAAGAAACATCAACGCTTTTTTTTTCATTATTATCATGATCATCATTACGACTACGTGAGGAAGAAGGTACTCCGCCACGAACCAGTTTGGCGGAAACGGACATGACTGAGCATCTCTCAATATCTGCAGCCATCGCAACAACTGTATTGCGTGCTTCCATCTGATTTCGTTCGGCGCACACGTCTAGTGCCGCTGGAAATGTTGACATAGCCGTATTGAAACGAAACAACTGCGAAAAAAACAGATAAGGGTTAACCATCGCGCCCGGCTGTGGTGAACTCTTTAATGCGCTTTCCAAGCTTTATGGCCAACGATATTATTCAGTGTTACTTTATTGTTGGTTTACCTTATCTAATGCTTTAAGAATAGTTTTGATAATTCGAAATAGTTAATACGAGTATACCGTTCTAAGTATTCAAAGACTAGCGGTATTACCTTTGAACTATCATAGTAAATTTTGGGGTATAGTAGTTCCTTGATATCATAGCCCAAAAATAAGCTGTCAGTGCACTCACGGCTTAGGTATTATTCCCGGATATTTCACATGAAACGGCTGTTACACCCCGGTGTCTAGTACAATACTAAGCCGTTAATCTATTGTTAACAGCTGTCAGTTGGCCAAAGTGCATACAAAAAAAAAATTGACAGCTGTTAACAGATTGTTAGTGTACGAGAAACTGGGGTCTCCTGACCAACGAGGATTTTGAAAAACGTTAGATTTCTAAAATTTAAATGCTCAAATCAAATTCACCATACCGACACAGTAGAGTAGGTATGTCTACCTTACCTCATAGGTTACGCCATGTTACGCGATGGACCACCTTAAGCTTGTATTTTCTTAGTTTGTCATATTATCACGATTGGAAATGTCAGTAGGGAATATTAAGTATTAAAGTAACAAACTGGCTAAACGATCATAACCTCTTAGTAAATTTTGGCAAAACAAAACTCATACAATTTAGACCTTATCAGAAACGCCCCTTAAATATTAGTTACATATTTGATAAAAACCCTATAGAACTAGTAGATTCCTATTGCCTTTAGGAATTACTATAGATAACAACCTACATTGGAAGCATCATATAAAGAAGATTGCCAGCAAACTATCAAGCTTTACGTATGCTCTGACAGAGATAAAAAGAACTGCAAATACCAAAAGTGCGCTATGCGCTTACTATGCATATGCACAATCCTGGTTGTCATAATTATGGTGTCCTCCTCTGGGGCAACAGCACGGATTCAAATCAATTACTTATACTACAAAAGAGATGTATTCGAATAATTGCAAATATTGACACTATGACCAGTTGCAGGCCATATTTCGTTAAATTCAATATTCTTACATTACCATCTTTGTACATATTAGAAGCTTGTACATTTGTAAAAAATAATATGAATTTATTCCCCACATATACACGCCCAAAAATCTTAAGGCCAAACAGTAGATTAGCAACATGCTCATCAAAACTTCATTTAGTTAATTCTGGCCCACAGTCAATGGCCGCGAAAATTTACAACTACTTACCGAAAAATATCCAGATAATAGAAAAACCTAACGTTTTCAAAAAAGCTCTTAGTCAATACTTGAAAGACAAATGTTACTATACGTTGAAAGATTTTATCGATGAGCATGACAGTAATATGAGATTGTAAATAAATTTTCATTGGATTAAATAGTTATAATTGTGTATATTTATGTATATAAATGTACATTGTAAATAGAGTTAAGTTTAATTTAGGTTATAAATATAACTTATCTTTAGCGGCGCCCTTGCAGGGTCCTTGTTTAGTTCTAGTTTTTCTTTTAAGTAACATCTTTTATACAACAAGGAAGCTCAATAAATAAATCATAAGCCAACTGAACGTAGAAGTCAGCAGAACTTACCATTTGTCCAATTTCCTCCAAAAAATAAATCAACTTTTTTTGCTTCTCCAAAGCCAGTGATACAATGCATGAGTATTGGTTCTGGGCTCCGTCGGCGATTTTGAAGCAGCCCCACACTTCTTTTATTGCATTTTTGGCTATCTTCAAGGCGTATCCTACTTTTTCGGTTGTATTTGAGAACGTCATAATGATTTCGATTTGGCCACTCTCAGCGCAGCTCATTGCGTTGGCCACTGAGAAGTTAAGCACAGTATCGGTTTCCATACTGTATGCCTGTTTAAAACACAATATTTTAATGAAATGAAATCAATTTTGTTTCAATGTAAACAATTTAAATTCTGTTAGCTGAATGTCAATGTACTCGTACAATGCAAAATGTAAGCCTCGGGCCGCAGTGGATAAAAAGACAACGGAAAAAATACCACTCTGACCGTCTTTTCTCAAGTCATATTAAATCTACATCAGTTGAGAAGTCAAGTAGAAAATTCCCTCTAATAAAGTGTTAAGTATCTATAGTAGATAAGTCAAATATTGATAAAGACTTCGTACAGAGGCACACGCAATTAATCACGTCATAGTTTTGCGCCTGATTTGGTTGCAGACTTTTTGTACCACGTGTCTAGAATGACTTTTTTCGACAGGACATTTAGGAAAAGTATTTAACGTGTGGTGTTGCTACTACATATTTCCAGATGTACGTAACTTTGAAAAGAAACAAAGGAACTGTGAACGAGGAAACATCGTGAGGAAATCCGTGGCTTAGTTGGCCCCGCAGGACTTGAATTGTCTTTCTGCTGTCAGGGTGGTGGTGCTGCAGCGTCCGAGTGGTGCTTTCATCCATCTATTGCGAGTGGAGATGCTACTGGACGCTGTATAAATCATCTCATCTGATTAGTTCCAAGCTTCTGGCTAATCTCTAGCAGGATTTTTTGACAACCTCTGTGGCGTAGCGGTAGTATATCTACCTGCCATGCAAGAGGTCCCGGGTTCGAATCCCGGCTGGGAAAAAAACCTCTGTTCTTGGATGTTTACATGTTTGTGATGTCGTTGTTTCTGGTTCCCACGATACAGGGTATTCTAGTGTGGGGCCAGAAGCAATGTATGCACCAGTATGTAAATGTTATTGTTACTGTTGTTATTGTTATCATTTAATGTGGACGGTCTAAGGGCGGCATAACACGGTTACAGTCTGTTAGCTTTTAGAATATACCTCGGGCTCTAGAGGAGGCTTCGGTTTTCACCGAAAGCACACGAGTGTAATACTACTTCCTGCTCTGTATAAAACTTTTCTTCACTATTTTGAAAAGTTATGTATAGTTATAAATAACAATACAAAATAAACATTACCTTATTGCAATATGGGTAATCGGTCTATCCGGTAGTAGCCGATATATATTCTAAAAGCTAACAGACTGTACACCTGGCTCCATAATCTTACATCAGGGCTCTGGCACGGTGTGCAAAAGAAATAAATCAAGATGAGTGTCCGCTGCGGATCTCCGTAGCATCTGATTACCGTACCTACCAATACGACATGGCATGGCGTAGGGAGGGGCATCGCATTCACGAGATGTTACATCTTTTGTTTTATGATATTTCTCTCAGATTTTAATTTGGCGTAATAATATCGTTTTGGACATTTGTAAAGTTATAGATGAAGTTTGTTCAGGAGATCCGATCAGCTACGTATTCGGGAACGCAATGGCTCCCCGCCGACGCCCGCTAGCGTGCGACGTGAAGCCACTTTCAAACCCCACTCGGTTTCCTTTTTCTTTTTAAAACTACCCTTCAATTCTATGTTTTTGCTTGTCAATTTAATGTGTACACACCCACAATCAATAATTCTTCAATGACATGGTGACTGATGCAACTATTATTATGAATTTACCTACATTGATCGGTAATACTTACGTATGAAATTAGATACAACATGCAAAATCATGACATTAGCAATACTGTGAAGGAAAACATCGTGAGAGAACCTGAGCGCCTGAGATGTTCGAATACTTCAGCGCTTGAAATAAAATGAAATAATATAAATAAAACAAGTTATAATATTTTTTATTGGTGGCGCTAGTTAGCACCCTGAAGGGCCTCTAACGGGGTGTGCCTTCCTTCAGTAACGCGATGAGATTGTTCAGTGTCGCTGGTGACATTTGGACAAGATGACTTACCATCATACATTCCATTATCGCTGCTCCAGAATCCTTGTGCGTGTATTCAATTTTTTTCCTGATTTGGCCGACTCTCATCCGTAGCACTGCAGCGTCGGAGAGTAACTTATTTTGGAATGCCACTTTTAAACTAATTGTAGCCTCTTCTACCAGCTTCTTGAGATAATCCAATAATTTCAATAGTATCGATTTTAGATATTTCATAATTATTTCCTGTATTATCCTGTGAATAACCGAAAGACATAGTTATCGAAGTAAATCATATAGCTAGCTAAGAGAAAAGAATGATAAGAAAGAAGAGCTAATTACTTTGCTGAAATTTCAATCAGTCATTTTTGTACTAATTATAATGCAGCAAACCTTGGAGAGTCGGAAAACTAGTAAAGAAGTAAAAAGCATTATAAGCAAGTAAAAAGTAAACACTTAAACTACAGAATCCTAAACAATAAGACCTGTAAAAGTAAATAGAGTAATTAATACATAAATATAAAAGTAGCTCAAAGTTATCATAGAAATAGATAGGTAGTGTATAAAAGTCTTAACAAAGTCTAACGGATCTTAATTTTCAAATACAATACTCTACAGAAGCCGTTTAACTTATCTGTGGTAAAGGAAACAACGTAACCACAGATCATTGCAACTGCCAAGGAGTGTTTTAGGGAATCATGTTCACACGGATTCCGTGCATGTTCATGACTGAATGATAACTGTTACTGTTTCATTTATACGAAAATCCACGTTTAGGTAGTGTTTTCTTTTGTGCAGTAAAGAATTAATAATAATTGACTTCCTCTAGCTGTCTATGAGAATATATACCAAAGTAAGAATTTATGTTAAAATATTTATAACCTTAAATTAGCAGCGCCTTGCGGGGTTCTTATTTGTTGTTATAAATTCTAATTTATTTATTAATACTTTTATTGCACTTAAATGTACTATACGGCGGACATAATGCTTTATGCATTTAAAATTTAAGACCTTATTTACGACAAGAAAGCTAATAAACGTCTATTCTATTCTTTCCTCATCCTAAGCCGCAATAATTTTGTATCTGACGGACCTTATCTCTGTGTAGATTTGTGTTATTAATTCAGAGATAAGATCTGGCAGATGCACCCATCACATTTAGAGTACCTACCTAAATGGTTTAAAAGGCCTCTGCGGCTTCGGCCCCACGCATGCCTTATAATACCGGGTCCCTACAGACCGTGAATCTTAAGATACACCAACATAATAATAATTATTATTAAAGTTACATACTCACTCGTCGCTAATAATGCCTTCGGCATCCTGGCTGGGCGCTTTTGATGCAGGGTACTTAGGATTGCCGGCCATATTGCAGAGGACAGCCCCCACCTAAAGGATGAACATAAAAAGTTAACCTTCCTCTGTTTTCATAACTGAAGATAAGGGGAGTTCGATACACCCTTCCGTTATCTTCTAGGAGCGCGTCGTCGACACTTAGTACATGAATAACCAGAAACCAAAGAAACCTCGCTGTATACTATCTGCCATGCAGACAGGGTTCTTTAGCTTCTGGACGGCGGGCTTTACTTCATTTAGAGCGTCATCTAACATCATTCTTCTCGTACTTCTCTGAAATAGAGTCTAGTATTGCTCTTGATCCGACATTGAATGATTCACATATAAAACTGTAACGACGCGACACGTAGTTTCATACTGTTTGCGTTGACTAAGAAAATTGAATTAAAAAATAAGGAACCATTTCAGTATTCTAGTTAAAGTACGCACGGTCTGCCCGTACCTACTGGCGGTATGTAACTATGGACAACAAAGTGATTTAAAAGATTTTTAAAAACCCTAAATCCCGCATTAAAATTTAGAACGCATTGCAAATTGACGTCGAAATCACTCTTACTTTGAAACTTATGTATAATATTTTACATGAAACATGATTCTTACACCTTCTAGACTTCGTTCATTCAGTATTTTAAAGTTTGTTTGAGCCTATGCAATGTAGTTAGATTTGATAGATTCAATAACTTAGTCAATAATTTTTCACTCTAGCAGAACTCACCAAAAACGTAAAGAGGAAAATCAATGTGGTAGTCTTCATAATAGAAAATATTCAATGAAACTGATTACAAATCAAAGCCAGCTCAAGTTTTTATACTCTGAAAACCTTTTTGACATCACAAAGAACTTGTTATCTCTAAGAAGACCTAAGCAATTTATTAACAAAAACAGTTCTTGCAAGTTGAGAAACAAGTTGTCATTGCTTTATCGATAAATTATTGATAATTTCTTTTACATCCTACTGGTTTTGACAAACGTGGAGTAACTAACAACAGGGTCGAGTTTCATAAAACTACAAGTCGTAGTTTATTACGGTACATTGCGTAATTGCTAATCCGTGGATCCGCCTTAGCAACGTGCATAGAATTGTCTGTCACAGTAAACCATAAATTGTAGTTCTACGAAACAGGCCTCTAATTGAGCTTTCTTTTATTAGTCTTGACTTATTCTTATCTACGGTGAAGGAGTTAAAAACCGTTCACATCCACTGTCTAGAGAACAAATGGTTGTTCAATACTATGATTTTAGTACTATAATAGCTGGTATTATTTGCCTCTACAGTACTTTAAGAACATCTCTCGCAGAGAAGATCGAATTGAGCGATTAAGACGATCTCTCTAGGAGCAATTCCCTTACAGATGAAGTTTGATTTTTAATTACAAATGTCATTTCGGTTTGCTATAAAAATTATCCAATAGATTGAGAATCGTGTCACTCCCATGACTGACTCGTCATTGGCAGAAGTAGTCGTCCAGTAAAGGACCGATTCGAGTTGAGATTGAGAGGGCAGAAATCGAGGCTTGATTTTGCTTAGACTTGGAAATATCAAAAACAAATTATAAACATATTAAAAAAGAAATTGCAATGCTACGAGTAAAATTTCTTTTTCATTCTGTTTTTTTTGTGTACCCTATAAACGTCCCAATGCAGTGTACAGGCCTTTTCTCAAAGAGAAGTGTTTTTGTCTGTTTGTATTCCGTTATTCTCAATTAATTATGAGCAAGAGCAAGAGCGAATGCATCCGTCAGAGAACGAAAATTATCGACATAGCTGAGAGAATTAGGAGCTGAAGTAGCAGTGGGCTGGCCATATCTCGCGAAGAACCGACAACCGTTGCAGTAAACGTATTCTTGAGTGGAGACCGCGACTCGGCAAACGTAGTGTAGGACGCCCTCCGACCAGGTGGGATGACGATCTGCGAAAAACTGCCGGCAGTTGCTGGATGCGGCAAGTTAAAGACTTGGCTCTCATTAGGGGAAGACTAAGTCCAGCAGTGGACTAATATAGCCTGAAGAAGAAGAATAGGAAGAAAAGCAAACCTCAATTTGTGTCCTCTAAACGTATTGACAAAGTTTTATTGCAGTCCAGCATGTAGTTTGTAAATTAAAACCAAATTACGTTTGTATAGGAATAGCTCCTTGAGAGACTCTTCAGTTGCACGGGTTGTGTCACTGGATTGCGATCGGTAAGTGTCAATAAAACAACCGGTGTCACAGTAATATAACGTTATTTAACAACTATCCATTTAAAAGACTCGCCCCCCTGGGAACGTGTGTCTGCGTGCGGCGACGGCGAAGTTTTTCCAATCCAAGCCATTGATTTAACTGCACGTAGACTTTTCCGAGATACAATAGTCTTTTCTTTCCTTGTCCATCTTCGTATAGTTGCCACTACAAATTGTCTTTGGTAGTTTGATGGTTACTCGTTCCTTGCCGTAGCTGCGGAATTTTGAACTCTACTTGACATTCCACTGTCACTTTAGCTTGGTACTTTAGGGAAGGCATAAACATTAGATTAGATTAAAACTCTTACATATATTAAAATGCTTACATAGCTAAGTTTTGCCGTATACAATTGGAGGTCACACTAGTCTTGTTGTTTTTTATGCTTGGACCCCGGAAGGACGGACAAACTAGTGACAAGGGTCGCAGTAAATCATGTGATACCCCTTGTTATCAAATGTTTTACATTTTTACATCTAAAAATTGTAAATCAAAAACAGCGCTTCCGAAATTTGTTTTGTTTCCATTTCAATAATTTTTTGTCAGGCATTATCATCATCATATAAAATAAATCATAATATAAAATAAGATATTACCATCAACAACTACTATTATAAATAAAAAAAAGTTACAATATAAAAAAATAACAATACAAAAAGTCACAAAACAATGTCACACTTAGTCGACCCCCTCCCCCGCCTTTGCGTGTGACGTACTTTATAGATGGTCCCTTACGAGACGATTCTCATGTCTTATAGCAAGAATCTGAGATATCAGAGAGGCTCTGATCTATTCTTTAGCATACTGAGCAACTTTGAATTAACGGATTGGAGAAGTCACAGCGAGTATTAGTACTTCAGTAGGTCCATTGTGAAATACTTTAATTGTTGGATAAAAACAATCCTATCTTTTATCGATAAGACGCCAGCTAATCGGCAAAACACCGGGTTCTTGGCCTCTTGATCAAAGAAGTTGGCGCAAAGCAATTGGGCCGGATATCATAAAAAGGCTGGATATCTACTGGACACCATTTCACAATCACTTTAATTTGACGGAGGAAAAAAAATACGTTTAAGTTATGTCAGAAGCCTTATGGGCAGCTTAATAACTTCTGTCTGTAAGGCCCGCCACTGTCTTACAATCCTCCTCCAACCCGGACTTGGCCCCCGTGGTGGAGTATCATCTAACCTTCCTGCGATGCAGGAAGAGACCCGTGCCCCAGCAGTGACGACATACAAGTGTTGATATCGTATAGTAGGAGGTTAATAAGGTTTCGTTGATACTCTTTGGGCTCAAAACCCTGAAAAGGCATTCCAGTTGTCATTCTCAAAAGCAGTGTATTCAGACTAGCGTGGCTAAAGAGCGATTAACTTCGATTTTATCATCACTGGCGCATTTCTGGCTCTTCTCAGCCTCACAACGGAACCCAAAATGTTATTAAATGTTATGAACGGAAGACATTTTCCATCACCTGTAGCTAGATTGTAGTGGTAGAATCCATTCAAATTAACATGACACCTCTTTTTCAGTTTCCATTTAAAAGTCACTCGAGTCAGTTTATGTTAATTCGTCTGGATTGTAGACAGTTTGAGTAAACTTAGAGCCAGTTTGTGAATTGAGAATTTCTAAGTAGATACTTAAGGAACGTTCTGTCCTGCTCTTTTCTGAGAAATTCGAAGAGACAGCACTACAGTTAACTATCTACTTAGCAAAATTCTCAATTCTCAACTGGCTCTTAGTTAAATTTAATTATTTGTTAAGTTAGATTAGGTTAAATAGACTAACACGCATGCCTGCATGTCATCAAGATATATTGCATTACTTAAAGAACTACTGTCGTCAACACCTTAACCATCCTCAGAATTGTCATCACCATTACTATCTTCATTATTGTCACCATAATCATCATCTTCGCTGTCATCATTAGAATCGTCATCACCATTACTACCTTCATTATTATCATCCTCATCACCATTACTATCTTCATTATTATCATCCTCATCATCATCTTGACTGTCATCGTCAGAATCGTCATCACCATTACTATCTTCATCAGAATCGTCATCACCATTATAATCTTCATTATTATCATCCTCATCATCATCTTCACTGTCATCATTTGAATCGTCATCGCTACTATTGTCATAAATTGAAGAAGAAAGTGTGCCACTGAGCAGCTTGGAGAAACTGGACCCAGCTGCGCAATTCTCAATATCTGCAGCGATCGTAGCAGCAGTATGGTCTGCTTTCACCAGATGTCTCTCAGCACACTTGTCTAGAGCCGCTGGAAACGTTGACATGACTGTGTTGAAGCGGACCATCTGGAAAAAAAGAAAATAGTTAGAAGTGCTTTATTCACTAAACTCACTGAGTGTAGAAAACTCTCAAAAAGTTATGGACGCCATGACAGCTTGACCGACAAGAATTTGCATTTGTGAATATGTGGCACAAATTGCGGCGCGCGGCGAGAGTAAATAATTGAATTATTCATTCAAACATTTGTCGACATGAGAAACGCAAGTGCGTCTGCCAATGATGTTGCGGCAAGTGAATATAACAATAGTACAGCCTGGGTAGTACGACAACTCGGATGACTGGAAAATTTTGACGTTAAAACGCGCGATGAAACTTCGTATCGTCGTACTATGTTGGAATGTTATGTGCAGGCCAAGACTCAGCGAACAAAGTAGCTTGCATGTTGTCATCATAGATCAGTATCAGTATACTATTGTTGCCAGTATCAAGAAACAATTAGCTTACTGAACGTAGAAGAGGAAGACTTACCAATACTCGGTATTTCTCCAAAAACGAAATTGCTCTTTTTTGTGTCCTCAAAGCCAGTGATCGCAGGCAGAAAAATTGTCTGTGGGCTCCACCGGTGATTTCAAAGCAAGTCCACATTTCCTCCAATGCATTTTCGTATATCTTTGAGGCCTCCCTTAGTTTTTTAACCATATTGGAAAAAGTCCGATCGATTTCGGTTTCGCGACTTTCAGCACATCTCATTGCGATGGCCACTGAGGAGTTAAGTGCAGTGCCAGCTTCGGTACTGTGAACCTGTTTATAACAAAATACAATTGAAATTATTAAAGATGTCACTGCCTGTCCGTAATACAGAGAGTATTGTAAAGACGTTCGAAATTTCACTGATGCCGTTAGTCGCCCATTAGCTCAGTTGGAAGAGCACTGGCAAGGTTAGCCAGAGGGCGCGGGTTATGGAATTTTTAGCCAATAAATAGGTTTTTTAAATTGTCCTTAGCACGGGTTAGTTCATTAAATAGAATATGAAATTAAACACCATTCAAATTTATTGAGATTTCAATTTAAACTGAACTCGCCTTAAATTTCCGAACCGAATTTTGTGTATTTTATGTACGTCCCACTGCAGGGTACAGGCTTTTTCTCAGAGAGAGAGAGAGAGAGTATGGACTTAATTACCACGCCTGCTCACTGCGAACTGGCAATTTCAAGCGCTGAGGTATTTGAACACCTCAGACACTCAGGTTTTCCTTCACCGCTAGCGAGTAGTATTGCTACTATAACTTCATTAATACACATAACTTAGAAAACAAAGTCATTGGTACATGCCCGCACTGGGGATCGAACCTGGGTCTTTCACTTCCGAGTCCATTGTTCTACCAACTGTGCCACCTACCATCTACCCACCGAACCAAATAAAAAGGCTATATATTTATTTAGTCTATCATAATGTCAAACCCACATTATGAGACGTTATAGAGACAATACGAAAACTAAAGCGGAAATGGGCAGGTCATGTGGCGAGGCTAACAGACGACAGATGGACGAGAAAGGTCACAGAATGGTACCCGCGAGGCCACTTAAGAAGGCGAGGCAGACCAACAAAGAGATAGTCAGACAGCATAGTGGCTGTCGCAGGTAGAGCGCAGCTAGAGATAGGGACCGCTGGGCTTATCTTGAGGAGGCCTTCACCCGTAGAGGGGACCCTTAATTATAATTTAAAGTTTATTACTAGAATTCATGTTTTTTAAGTGGTAATAAGATTTCAGCAATCGTATTTGCTGTAACTGCAGAAGACCTATCCCTAATCCAGCACTTCCCTTATTTTATTATCATATATGTAAATATCATTATCATCACGTAGGATATATATATATACATATATATATATATATATATATATATATATATATATATATATATATATATATATATATCGAAACTCGTTACACTATTCTCTGTATTACGTACAGGCAGCGAAATCTGGCTTAAGCAAATTGCATCACTTACAGCCCCGACTACCTAATTTGTTTAGTTTGGAAAGTGACATTGCAACAAGTAAACATACCATCATGCATTCAATGGCGGCTGCTCCAGAATTTTGGTTCCTGTATGCAAAATTCTTGCTAATTTGGCCGATTCTCGCTCGTAGATCCGCAGCGTCTGATAGTAATTTATTTTGGAATGCCACTTTGAACGTACCAGTGGCCTCTTCTATAAGCTTCTTGATTTGATTTATTAGTTGTTTTAAGAAGGATTTAAAGTATTTCATAAATATTTCCTTTATGTTGCTGTAAATAACGGATTGCAATATTAGCCAAAGTAAGTAATTAATAAGCAAGATAATTTTGCTAATATAATGCATTACTAAGTATGTACAGGAGGGCAAAAAAGAGTACAAATTTTAATCGGACGTTAAATGGATAAATTTTATCGAAATTTCAGATTTTTTTAACGTATTTAGCTTCTTTTGTTAGTATAAATACAATAGGATAATGGAGGAAAAAATTAAAATTTAAAGTAATTGAAAGTACCTTATCTTAAATTCAAACAGTTACAATATTATAACTGACCACTTATAATCTAACATCTAGCATTTTTTTACATAACTTCAACGAACTTCCAATCCCATACACAAACATAATAATCTCACATATATTTATTATATATTTTTGAATTAGCCTACCTATATACGTCCCACTGCGGGGCACTGCTCTTCTCTCAGAGAAAGAGTTTGAGCGTAATTACCACGACATTTTTTTATACATTGTGAGTTAATCTTTTTCGTATTCGCTACAATGTGAAGCGTTCTTTCTGTGTTATTTTTTTTAAGGATTTGTAATGTAAAATAGTTTTTGTACTAAATAAATTCTATTATATTTTTTTAATTGGCAATGCAAACACCTCAGACACTCAGGTTTCTTCACGAAGTTTTCCTTTACAGTTAGCGAGTGGTATTGTCACTACAACTTCCCAAACGAAACATAATTATACATATTTTTTTACTTTCTACTCTTTTTTGCCAAGCTGTATGTACCTCGTAAGTAAATGTTTAATGCTGCAGTGATGTTATTCAGTTTGCGTTAGCAGGAAATGCTGAGTAAAAGAAAAGTCAAACCTTTGTCATATATAAAATGAGAAACTGGAGGAACTATATGAGGAATTGGAAGTCTATTTAAGATATAATGAGATAATATAGCTATTGCTATTCAAATGACTGTATGTCACTGTAATTAAGATAAAATTAATAAAGATACAGGTTCGGGATTTACATTTTACAATCACTTGTCCTGGTCCTGAACTAGGATGCCCTGTGCCATGGTAACCAGGCAAGCTGCAACTTCAATTTGGGATGTTGCACCAGGACGGGCAACATCCCAAACATGTTAACGCTGGGCGCATGCTGAGACGCAGACACAGCATAGCGCAGCACAATTCAGTACAGGGCAGGGCAGTTGAGCCAGACATAGGCCCCCACCGCATGCTGCGTCGCAGCTATTCGCTCAATTCCTTGGTAATTCTCACCCATAATAACTCTTTCAAGGTCTTTTTTGAATAGTCTGGATGATTTGTATCATACAAACAAGGTTCACAGCGAACTAATTCAATTAAATGTTCTATCATTGCAACAAAATTGTTACTAAACGTGCCTCGACGTGCACTCGTCGCGCAGAAATCTGTGCCAGCTCTAGAACGAGACGCAGAGCAGGGCAGACACATGTCTGCGTCGCACGTGCCTGCGCCGCAGCGTAAGTAGCTCAATGACGTTCCATGCTTTAAAAAATCTGCGCTGCCCTGCGCTGTGTCGCCTGCGTCTCAGCATGCGCCCAGCCTAATGCACCCAGACTGAGGCCACGCCTGGAGCACATCCAAATCCTGGAGCTCAGGGTAGAGATTGCTGGCAATCGTGCGATTCCGGCATACTGTGATATTTCTGGTGTTGATATTTCAAATATTTTCAGACCGCCAATTGAATAACATTACTTAGATTTAAGAAATGGTTGTACTCTTTTTTCTGGTTGTGCAATAAAGTGTTCTCTATCTATCTACATATCTATTTTCAAAACGATAACTAAAGAGATTATGATCTAGATTTTCAAATGGACACCTAGTTTGAATTGTAACGTTCATGAAGCCGCAGTTTCTTCGCTACTTTGAATAAAACCTTTTCATTTCATCGTTTCATGTCGTTACAAAGAAGTATATTTTTTTATTGGAATCCAGTTACGTAAAAGGATATTTTTTTTTTATAGTAAACCGATATGTAGAAGAAATTCTTTTAGGAAACTGGTTTTCAAACTCCGGTTACCTTAACGGCTGAAGGAGCATGATCCTGACAAACGTCTTCCACATGGAAATTTTCAGGAAGGGAACCCGAAGGTTACCCCGATTTAAGCAAGAACTGTAATGTTATTTAATTAGGATACTTAGGTTACTGGTGGTTACGTACTCATCATTGCGAATGATTCCGCCATCCTGGCTAGGGCTTTGTGATTCAATGTACTGAGGATTGCCAGCAGTATTGCAGAGTACAACCCCCACCTGAAGAAGAAAACACAAAATTGTTATAAAAACTGAGGCAGGTATAATTTAATAGGACTTGTATCAATCACTAAGGTTAAGCAACGAGAGGCGCGGACAATGTGTGTGATTGTGACACACACTCACACACATTCTCGAAAACATATGATTGCATAGGTGATATCAACACTTGATCCATCCCCACTGCCGGGGCACGGGTCTCTTCCTGCATCGCAGGAGGGATAGGCCATACTCCATCACGGGGGCCTATTCCGGGTTGGTGGTTGATGGCATGATGGTGGTATGGTTTGGGGTAGGGCTAGTGGTATGGTGGGTCCGCAGTGGAGGTTTGTAAGACAGTGGCGGGCCTTACAGTCAGAAGTTATCAAGCCGCCCATAAAGCCTCTGTCATGGGTCAACGAAAAACGATCGGAAAAAATGCCACTAGCGGTAGTCATGGGATGGTCACCCATCTAGCACCTGACCGCGCCTGTTGTTGCTTAACCCGTGGATTGATTCCCATCACTCGGTTTCACTAGGCCACGAGCGCTTCATAATTACATAGGTAGATATAATAATTTTATTGACCTGAGAGGTAGAAGATTCTTTTAATTGATTGAAACGTTATATCACTTGTACAAAGAAGGTTTGCAACCGAGCCTACGCAACGCACTGAAATAACAGATGTAACGTAATAGGCAAATAAGATGAATAAATAAATAAAGATTTGTGATAACTTTCCACCCTAGTGAAACTCACCAATAAAGTAAAGAGGAAACTCAAAGTTATTGCCTTCATTATAGAAAATATACAATGAAACTGATTACATATAAAGGTTGGCTCAAGTTTTTATACTCTGAAAGTCTTTTTGGCATCACAAAGGACTTGTTATCTTTACGAGGACCTAAACAATTTATTGATAGAAGTAGTACTTACAAGTTGCGAAATAAGTTGTCGTTGCTTCATTGATAATTAGGTATCGGTGAATTACATTTTTTTCACCGAACTGATTACAACAAACGGTATAGCTACTACCGGTGTCAAGTTTCTTTTATCAATCATGATCATGAATTTTCTGTTTTGCTTGAGTACGATGTACGATAGATAACAAACCTTGAATGTCCCCACTGCTGCGGCACGGGTCTCTGCATTCCTGCATCGCAGGAAGGTTAGGCCATACTCCACCACGGGGGCCAAGTCCGGGTTGGTGGAGGATTGTAAGACAGTGGCGGGCCTTACTGTCAAAAGTTATCAAGCCGCCCATAAGGCCTCTGGCGTAGCTTAACGACTGCCATTACGTGAAAGCCCGCACTAACGGCTTAGCGTGCCTTGCGAAGCACGGAAGCGCTCGGAAAAATGCCACTAGCGGTAGTCACGGGACGCTCGTCCATCCTGTACCTGACCACGCCTGTTGTTGCTTAACCAAGTGATTTATTCCAATCACTCCGTCCGACTAGGCCACGAGCGCTTCAGTGGTTTGCTTGAGTGTCTTAAACGGATTAGGGGCGTTTAGTTTTTTGATCCATTATCGATTTATCGTCCTACCTGATACAAATACCTGAAAAATCGCAGTAGACTGAAATGGCAAGTACAGGCCCAGTTTTTGAATTGAGAATTTCGCTAATTAAATGGTTAACTGTAAAATAACATAAGATTTACCTACGTACATTGCTTCTGGCCCGACACTAGGATACCCTGTCTCGTAGGAACCAGAAACAACGACATCACAAACATGTAGACATCCAAGACCTGGGGTTTTTTTTGTCTTTAGCCGGGATTCGAACCCGGGACCTCTTGCATGGTAGGCAGATGCGCTACCGCTACGCCACATATGTCGTCGTGTAGTGCGGTCTCTTCGAATTTCCCAGATAAGAGCGTGATAGATCGTTACTTGAGTATTTACTTAGTGAAATTCTCAATTCAGAAACCGGACCATAGTCAATTATTGTAACAGGTGGGAATGTCCACTTTTAGATTTTCGCAGTGACATGAGGAATTACATTTTTTTTTCATGAGGATATCCTCATGGATACCCTGCCGCTGGAGATGGCGATAGGGTTAAGGATGACTCACGCTAGACCGTGTCGGGTCCGAGCTGAGTGTCGGCCGTAGCACGGTTAACTAATATTACATATATTTTGTATGAACACACTCACGCTATACCGAGCGGGAACCGAGTGACGGCCTAACAACGGACAGCGCTCGGAAACAACCCGGTCCCGCTTCGGCTCGGCCACGGCCCGTCGCATGAATACAGTGCCACCGAGTTGCGCCCGAGTAGTCAAAGTGATGCTATAGAAGTGCACTGACGATGTTTACACTAATCGATGTTTGGATGAAACAGGAATCTGAAACTTTGTAATGCATTTAGTCAAATCATCTTTAATTTTCATAACAAAGATGTCAAAAGATTCTATAGTCATTTTAAAGTAGTCCTAATATTTGTCTTCATAACTACGTAGATCTTTACAAAGATTCATACATTCTCCTCTCTCTTGTCGCTCTCTCCAAAGTGGATGTACGCTCCATTTCTTAGTAGTTGAAGATTCCTCAGATTCTTGGTCGTCCAGAGCAATGCAATAGCCGCTAATTTCAGGGGCATTATTACGTAAGCATCCACTGAGTTGCGTGATGTTGATTTTTACTTTTTTTAAGCTACTCCGGCTGTCAAATGCATACATTTTTTGACACTGAGGAGTCGTCTTCACTCGATAGAGTGGATTGCTACGTAATAGGAGGGCTGGTCGTCAAAATTCAACATGATTGTAGACTACTTACATCACTGATTTTGCTCGGACGAATATACTGCATCACGGTGCAACGGTAATTGCGCGGTTGAGGCCCGTCTTTGTAACTGCAGTCACGAAACCGGCTCGGTGACCGTGCTACGGCCGACACTCGGCTCGGACCCGACACGGTCTAGCGTGAGTCATCCTTTATGCCGGAATCTTACCGGCTAAAACCCCACGGTGTTCCTTCTCAGGCCGTACGACGGAGTCGCGGGAACGTTCTCGCAATCTTTCGCAACTCCGCCAGCGTCAGTCCTGGTGGACCCCTCCATTGCCCATTATCTTGAAGTTAGGTCACCTGCCCTCACTACCCGTGACCACGGAAACTGCAACGTAGCCAAAACCTCGTGAATTGGTAATTACATTTTACCTATTAAATAACCGCGATTAAGCCCGTCTAATCGCGATTATCTACTAAAAAGACTAATACATGACAGTAGGTGCAGATATGAAATTTCCAATACACTGAAATTTTATATAATGTTAATTTTATGTAATTGAATCAAAAATTTACGTTCAAAGGCATTTCCTTGAAATTCTGGTGACTTAGAAAAAGTGTACAAAACATAAACCATTTCGTTTCAGTGTTTGTTATCCAAAACGGCTTGTTATCCAAAATGGAGTATACTGCAGACACCTCTGGGATGGTTCAGCTAAGTACAAGCTTGCGGCTTTGGACACGATTGAACGCCGAGAACGTGAACCCCGTCTTCGCTTATCATCAGGCGTTTCTGGGGTCAATGAATAACCTATATTACTTAAAAAAATCTGAGACAAAGCTCTTAAAGCAAAAGTAACTATAAATTGAGGATTCGTTGGAACACACAAAGTGCTTTAGAGGAATAGTGAATTTATAATAAGACCGTGACACTGAAATTGGATTGTTTCAGGAATGCGCATTATGAGGTAGCCCTATAGCAGTGGTAGCGTAACGGTAGAACGGCAGCTTTACATTCGTCAGGTCGTGGATTCGATCTTTGGCTTGTACCAATGACTTAGTTTTGTAAGTCATGTAAATTTGTAAATCTGTGGTAGCAATACCATTCGCTGAAACAGTGCAGGAAAACATCGTACGAAAACATCGTTTACAGTCTGTTAGCTTTTAGAATATACCTCGGGCTCTAGAGTAGGCTTCGGTTTTCGCCGAAAGCACGCGAGTGTTATACAACTTCCTGCTCTGTATAAAACTTTTCTTCATTATTTTGAGAAGTTATGTAAAGTATTAGTTCCGATATTTCTATTACACAAATATATCCGATTCTATCCGATAGTAGCCGAGGTATATTCTAAAAGCTAACAGACTGTACATACCTTAGCTATCAAAATTGCCAATTCGTGGTAAGCACGGGTGGTAATGAAGCCCATACTATATCTCTGAGAGAAGGCATGTGCCCTACAGTGGGACGTATGATGATGATAGGAACCCTTGGTATGTCCCCACTGTTGAGGTACGGGTCTCTTCCTGCACAGAAGATATCTGCGTCAGAAGCTATCAAGCCGGTCGTAAGGCTTCTCATATCGCACCCTCAGAACGAAAGAGGCCTAAGTCAAAAAATAGTGAAATTGAGTTACAATGATAGAGTCTTATAAAGGTATGCTGTGGACGGAAGATTCGCTATGCTCTTTTTTTACAATAAGTGCCTTTGTTTTACTATTCATCGGATAGAGCATACCTTTTTATGTCTCTCTATGATTGTTAGGTACTCAATTTTAAAAACCTATTTAGAGGCTAAAAATTTCACCCATGCCGGGATTCGAACCCGCAACCTCTGGCTATCCGTACCAAGGTACTCAATTTTTTGAGATTTTTTTGAGTATTTAAACTATTTTTTGACTTAGGCCTCTTTCGTTCTGAGGGTGCGATATGTTCTAACGATTGCCATTACATAATAGCCGCTACCTACGGCTTAACATGCCGTATAATGCCATGCCGTGCAGTGGGAGGTTGGTATATATACCAACCTCCCACTATAGGCTACGACAAAAAACCTACATCAGCACAATCCGCGGTAAGCACGCAAGATAATGAAGCCCATTGCATACTATCTCTCAAAGAGAAGGCCTATGCCTTGAAGTAAGACGTGTATGCAAATAGGCTACATAAAAGTGGTAGGTCTCTCTTAATGATAAGTTGGCATTAGTAACAAATTTTATGTGATAGATTTTCGAATTTACTATTTGCAATTCGATATCAACCCCTGTAAGGCCCCACTGCTGGGGCACGGGTCTCTTCCTGCGTCGCAGAAATATTAAGCCATTCTCCACCACGGGGGCCAAGTCCGCGTTGGTGGAGGATTGTAAGAATATTCATAATGTACACGGAACACTTATACGTATTATATGAATGATAAGGTTTTTATTGCATTTAAGTGTTTTTCGTATCTGTCGTGATTTCTCGTGTCGTCACGCGCAGGCCCTGTCAGAAAACCAGTGGTCTCGGGTTCATAACCCGTGACAATATGCTGAGACAGCGGCCTTTTTATAACCATAACACACATTGGCATCAACCTATGTAATATTATAATAGTTATAAACTGTTTGTGTCTGCATGTTAGTCTAGTATATTATTACAGTCTATGTTAGTTAAGTGTAAGTATTGAAATCTTCCGTTCTATGTTGCCATTCATATTGTATGTTCTATTTGGTGCTATGGTTTATGAATAAACATTTCTTACTCTTAAGACAATCGCGGGACTAACTGTCAGAAGTTATTTATCAAGCCGCCCATAAGGCCTGTGACATAGCTTAACGACTGCCATTCATTACATTACAGCCGGCACTGCGATTGCGAAGCACGGAAGCGCTCGGAAAAATGCCACTAGCGGTAGTCAGAGGACGACCACCTATCCTGCGACTGACCGCGCCTTTCCTTTCCTTTGCTTAACTCAAGTAATTGACTCCAATGAATCGGTTCGACTAGGCCACGGTTTGCAATTAACAATATAATATAGGTAACCCCGAATAGCGTACTGAGCGACTTTGAGGGACTCACTGCATCTGGTTCCTTTTCAAGACCACTATGTCTGATAAACCGCTGTACTTACTGCAGGGGAAATCCTACATAAGTATTGTAACGGTCTAATTGGCCGATTAAGAATATCATATCATTTGTCGATAAGACGTAAGTTTATCAGTGGAAGAATCGGTCCTTGCCTGTTAATAAACAGTTAAGTTGGTCCAAGGCATTGTTCAGGTAAGACCTTGCCACAAGAATAACATGTTTGTTTGTTTGTTTGTTTGTTTGTTTGTTTGTTTGATTGTTTGATTGTTTGTTTGTTTGTTTGTTTGTTTGTTTGTTTGTTTGTTTGTTTGTTTGTTTGTTTGTTTGTTTGTTTGTTTGTTTGTTTGTTTGTTTGTTTGTTTGTTTGTTTGTTTGTTTGTTTGTTTGTTTGTTTGTTTGTTTGTTTGTTTGTTTGTTTGTTTGTTTGTTTGTTTGTTTGTTTGTTTGTTTGTTTGTTTGTTTGTTTGTTTGTTTGTTTGTTTGTTTGTTTGTTTGTTTGTTTGTTTGTTTGTTTGTTTGTTTGTTTGTTTGTTTGTTTGTTTGTTTGTTTGTTTGTTTGTTTGTTTGTTTGTTTGTTTGTTATTAAAAACGTTATTAAAAATAAAACTTAAATAACAGGTTTGTGATAAAAATTACGCATATCACCTTAGTCATCCGAGACACGCCAGTAAATATTCTTATCTATGTCCGAGACCACGGCACCTGAAAAGTGCCGAAACGTCGGAAAGTTGTAAAAAATGAATAAACGAGTAAAATCCGTTTTTATTATGTCTAGTGCTCGTGTTAACCTTAGAAAATACTATAATAAATACGATCAATGAAGTCCACGCGCACACCTTCCACCTATCAAATCGAATGCCAAACCTGGATTAGTAGGAAAAGAAACACCTAACTTGTGTTGTGACATTGGTTATATTAGAATTATTTGTTTTATTTCAGTACCTAAATAAACCCTGTCAAATTTTCGGGTTTTTTTTTCTCCCTGCACGTTTCTGAAATATCCGGTATGTAGGTAGATACTTACATTACAGTAATAAATAACACTCTAAACAACATATCTCTAGATTCTTGAAAATACTTTAAGAACTATTTACTTCCTTAGTAGTTTTGTTTTCGATCATTCCAAGGATCAACATTTTAAAAATGTATTTTGTAATTTTATAATATAATAAACAAATATTTATTGTTAGTAATTGTTTCTAAATCCAATATTAAATATTGTGATCTCCAACAATCCTCAAAAGAACATACAGGGAACGTTTTTTTATACAAATTAGTTTCGTTAGTTTCAAATTAGAAACAAAAACTTTTAATATAGTTATAGTCCAGTTTGTGGGGATTTAAAAATTAATAAATTTATTAATTTATTATTCTCCACAAATACTTTTAATAGTCTTGAAGTATATTGTTCTGGTATGGAGTCGTAATAAAAATGCAATATTTTCGCAGTCAACTAATAAGGGGCTCAGAGCATTCCGTAGGCTTCAAAAATACACGAGTTTAACTCAATAAAAGCGTAGTCTAGCGGTCTTATAATAAAAATAGTTTTTATTCACACACTCTTGCACACTCTTTAGAGGTAGTTTAAATAATCTGTGATTACGTTTTTCCTTTTTCCACAGACTATTTAAACTGTCCTTGAGGAGGGTTTTAAATAATTATGGTTTTATTAATAAGAGCGCGCGTCTGTCATGTTAGCTCAATTGGACGAAAAAACCGGCGCACTTCTTTATGGCCACCGCAAATCCACCAGTAGCGAATACGGCGCTCAACATGTTCTTTCCGGCACATGCTTCCAATGCTGTTGGCAACGTCGCAACGGCCGTGTAGATGCGCACTAGCTAAAGAAAAACAAAAGTCTTTTTCAATTGACAATATTCATACTTGGTAAGCAGGTTTAAAGTTTCCTGAGGTGCGGGTTGAAAGTAATACCGTAAGCATACAAACTTCCGCAGAAATTTGAAAAAACAAACAGTTTTTTTTATATTTTGACAGATGTCACTTAAAAACGAAACGATTCTCCCTAGGGCTGAAAACCCTAACGAGATATATTTTTTCTACTGACTGCTGTAAAATTATAAAAAACAAACTACCTATTGTAGTTCTATTTCCAAATTTCTGTGCAACCATGTTCCAATATTCTATAATAAATCCACCAAATTACAGCGCGAATAAAAATTTTACTAACATAAAATTAAGTATTAATTGAAGAAGATAATGTTTTTTATTGAATTTATTAAAAAAGTCTAGTAACTTGATCCGGTCGAAATCAAATAATTTATTACAATTTTCTTTCAACTACGAAATATATTTAAAATAACCTAGATTTGGGCAAAATATTCACAATTTTTTCAATTATGATAATGAAAAATTATGGTTAAATACCTGGCCGGCAGTTAAAGACTTAATATGAACCATCGTACTAATATTATAAACGCGAAAGTTTGTAAGTATGGATGCTTGTTACTCTTTCACGTGAAAACTACTGAAAGGATTTTAATGAAACTTTACAAATTATAGCTTATACGTCAGAATAATACATAGGCTACTATTTATGAGGATATTGTGTGAATTGTCCAAAATATGGCGATAAGTGTCAAGTAAGTAGTAGAAAATCTAACATCTGGGAGCTATTCTGGCGTGCGCTGCCAAAATATTTTGTACGCCATGCGCATGCATCAGCTACTCAAAATACTAATCCTGCGCGGACAAAGTCGCGGGCACCAGCTAGTTAACTATAAGGCCATAACCCGTCTTGGGACTAAATAAGTTACTTTCATATGGGCTTGAATCTCGACATGTGATGATCTTGACTTTTCAAGTTATATTTACAGTCCATTTATAGAAGTGGTGCCATTCGGTATCCGTGAAGAGAAAAATCGTGAGAAAACCCGCGGTCTAGTTGACTCTGCATTGTCTTGGCTTTGTCAATTAAGCCACTTCAGCTGCCCTCAGATAGCCTAGGTGCTGGGTAAGCCTACTACATCTAAAATATGCTGCAGGCACTAGACCTTCTGATAGAGGTCGCTTCTTGTACCTAGTAAAGGCTGATGTGGGTATTAGGTACCGTATGAATCATCTAACAAATTATATGTAAAACCTAATCTCAAATCAGGTTAGGTTCGTAATTCTTTTACTTAGGCGAGAGAATATACTTAAGACTAGGAGGTTTATCATTGTAAACGATACGAGATAAAAAACGTAGGAGTAACTTACCGCAATAGCACTATCCGGCCAAAAGGACATGGTCTTTAATTCCGTCTTCACAGCCACCAATCCCACACAAGCTCCAGTGTGGAAGATCGACTCAGAGTCCGTGCAATTCTTAACTTTTTTCAGAGCATCGTCGGCCGTCTGAACAGTAACTTGTGCTTTTCTAGTCAGATCTGAGATAAGTTCACTGATTTCGGAAATGTGATCTTCTGCGCAACTTATTGTGTTGGCCACTGTGGAGCTGAGCAAGGAATCGGCTTTCTCGCTGTTGACCTGGTATAAACGTGATTAGAGTAAGTTTGGTTTTGTATAAAAGACAGTTTGAATATAAAACTTCCTAATATTTGGTATTAACCCTTTGTATGTCCCCACTACTGGGGCACGGGTCTCTTCCTGCATCGCAGGAAGCTTAGACCATATTGCACCACGGAGGCCAAGTCCCGGTTGGTAGAGGATTGTAAGACAGTGGCGGCTCTTACTGTCAGAAGTTATCAAGCCGCCCATAAGGCTTCTGACATGACATGGCTTAACGACTGCCAATACATGACAGCCGGCACTAACAGCTTAACGAGCCTTACGAAGCACGGAAGCGCTCGGAAAAAATGCCACTAACGGTAGTCACCATTCAACACTTGACCGCGTCTGTTGTTCCAATAACTCGATTTCACTGGAACACGAGCTCTTCCTAATATTTCTTCTTCTTCTTCAGGCTATATTAGTCCACTGCTGGATATAGCCCTAATGACCGCTATAGCGCAATATTTATCATATTTCAATTATTTTCGTCAATTTACCTGTATGCAATCTAAGGCCGCGCTTCTTGCAGCACTGATCCTGGTCGTAACTGTCTGATTAATTGCACTGAGTCTCTCTCGTATTTTTGCAACGTCTGAGGTTAATTTAGTATGGAAACCCGAGATAAGATCCCGAAGGCTCCCGGTGAAGTTTTTCAAGCCATCCGTGACTTCTTTGGACGCGACTTGCAAATTCTTCACAAGTTTTAAAATGTCATTTCTGAAATATGTGTAAAAGCATATTTTAAAAACTAGTTGAGTGCGTGTCGGGCCACTCGCAGTATCAAAGAACTAGGGGTTTATCTTCCTTTCCTTTTAGAAGTTGGTCGCTTATTAATCGTTAACTTGTGAAGCGTGAGAGAGATAGAGAGAGTAGTATAGGCTTAAATACCACGCGTACCCACCTCGGATTGGCTGAGGTATTTCAACATTTCAGGCACTCGGGTTTCCTCACGATGTTGTCCTTCACGGCTAGCGAGTAGTTTGCTACTATAACTTTACGAATGTACATTACTTAGAAAACAAAGTCATTTGTACATGCCCGCACTGGGAATCGAACCTGGTTTTCTCTCGAGTCCATTGTTCTACAGACTGGACTACCGTCGCTTTTCCGTTTTTAAGTTCACTAAGTGCTACCCTAATTTTTTTCAAGCTTCTTAGGAGGAGGCGGGAGGCTTGGTGCTTGATATTTTACAAACCGATCTTTAAACGGAAAAATGCTGTTATTAGACTCAAAATATTTTTACACGACTAATTCAACATGGCCGAGAGGCCTATGTCCAGCAGTGGACAATCGTAGGCCGATGATGATGATGAATTCAACGATTCCCTACAACGTTCCTTGTGGATTTCACCTTAAAAACTATAAGTAATCTGTAATTGGTCTTGTTCTTTGTTATTGATTTCGCTGTAGATTTCCCTATAAAAAAGGCCCATATCCACCCCGTTATTCGGCCGATAAATAAATCCGACATAGAGAGTTTATCCTGAAACACATCAATTCGGATTTGAGATTTACAACTTTTGCGCTATGAGACATTTCACAGGTTTGCATTCTTCCGAATAACATGGTTTATACCTGATTATGTTTAGAATATAATAGGGCAGAATAGAGTTTATTTAATAATGTGCATGCACCATTACCAAAAGGTAGGTGAGGTACATCGCAAAGTTACTCGATTCTAAAGCAAACATTACGGTGATCCCCACACTGGGCCTAGCCTGTATCGTGGGGATCAGTAGAGAGAATTCCAATTAATTTCTTACAACTGTTGACCAATGACTTACACCTATATAAATCTTAATGTTTACCCATAGAATACAAAATTACAGATTTGAACAATTTATTTAAGTTACAGTAATTACAAGTTTAATTGACGCATACAGACTGTCTCATAAAGAACAGGCAAAGTGAAAGGCAAGAGGAAGAGAATCCCCAGGGCTGTCCAAATTATCCTCATTTACGAGTATTTTCCGCGTTTTTCATAGATTACATGTTTTCGTATTTTTGCCAACTTCGTGACTTCCAAAATTTGTTGGATCATACTGATGTCTAAAGTTTAGCAAAATGCAAAAATGCAAAGGCATAAATGTTTATTGCGATGACGCTTAAAAGAATTATATTTCTACAAAAAAAAAGTTGTCCATGTAATATCAACTTAATATTACCTGATTTAGGGGCACAAGCTGTCCCGACTTTATTCGTGTGGGATTCAAATTAAAAGTAGCCTCGGTTTTAAATTCAATATGGTATATCCATATCTTTATCCACCTACATCCAAACATGACTTTGTTATCGTTAGGATAAATGTAACTGCAGTAGAATGGAACGGGATTGATGGTAAACCACCCACCACTGTTACTGGTAGGAAGAACTTCTTTCACGGTATGTCAGTACGAAGCCATTGCCACGTATAATGAACTAATATGGACTGATCTATCTATGAGGCTAAGTCTAGACATCTCACGTCAAACGGACAACGGTACGTACTTTATGGAAGGTTTTCCTTCGAAATTCCGCCTTTGCCTCAGTAATATAGGATAGTGAGCATCAACTGCGGCATTGGAGACAGCTACCCACACCTGAAAATGAAAACACAAAGTAAGTACCTACCGATAGCAAGTAAAGCATAACAACAACATAACAACATTTACAAGCAGGTACACACATTGCTTCTGGCCCCACACTAGGATACCCTGTTTAGTGGGGACGAGAAACAACGACATGTAAACATCCACGACCTGGGGTTTTATATATAGCCTGAAATGGTTGTCAACCTGGCTATGTTGATAACTTGTACCTAGGGAGAGCTGTAACTATCTTATTTTTAGCTGCTGCTACGTAGGGTCATTTTAAAATGAAAATATGCCCATCCTGGCAGGCATGATGGAACGCAATCTTTGGAGCCATTGCATCATCAATGGCTCCGAAGAATGTAGAGACTTATTACACCAAATCACTTTAAGGGTTTCCTAGACCATCGATCAGAATACGAAATGCCTTTCAAACAGGATAACACACGACAAAATATGGGCAAATTACTTATTATAAGGACCTACCATAATATACTCAAAATATCGCATTACGGTGGCGGGGAGTCTCTGCATCCGGACGGCATAAGACCGTGAAGCTTGGAAAACCATTGGTTTTCCGGCCAGCTATGTCTTTCAGTGGACGTCAAATGACATTGGATATATTTTGGTTATCAAAAAATTTATATAAAAAACGCATTTCGGCTATGTTATAAGGGAAAATTAGATAAGATTATAAGTAAATTTTCAAGTATAGGTACGTGTTATGAATAGGTTATAAGTAGTGAAGAGTGCCGTTTCCTGATTTATTTACACAATTTAAGGTAAACTTAAGTGCGTATTGGATTACTAAAGAAATAAAATCAAATAAAAATAAAACTATTATCTTACCAAGAAATTGATGAGAAGAAGTGAAGCGGATGTCTTCATTGTAAAAATAAACGAATGAAAATGATGATAAATCTTAAGCAAGCTATTCTTATACTCCATAGCGCAATTTTGGTATAACAAAGGATTTGTTTTATCGTAAGGGTCTATGGCAAATATGGCAATGTTGGCAAAAGCAAACATGCAGTTAAGAAATAAATGTACTTATTGCTTCATTTCTCTTAGCAGTGGCACACACAAGAGGCTCTAGACATAGGGTGAGCAAACATTATTATTAAATGGTATTTTTTCAGAACTATATCTGTACTCACTGGTCTACTACCGCTTGAGAGACCCAAGTTCTTAGTCCAGACATGTACTGGTGAAATTGGCTCGTACGGTCACTGCAGTAACAAATGCACTTCAGTACCTACCTTGCAAAAGTCAAAATAGTCAATTTCTCATACATCAGGCTAGCAGAGTTTATGTGACAAGGCTCTAACGTTTGCACGCACAACTGTACCTATGACTTTGTTTATTTACAAAGTTACGTTCATCGCGTTCAATTGAAGTAGCAATAGAATTCCTAATGACTCGCGATGGTCTTACATAGTTGGTAGTTAAGGTAACCAGTTAGCTACGGTTAACAGATTTTCACGATAAGATCCGTTTAGGCCCACTTGCATCAGCCCGGGTTAGTTGATTTAACTCGAATTATCAGGTTAAATCGATCATTTAGCATGCGAATTAATCGATTTAACCGGTTAACTCGAGTTTTTTTTTATTTTATTTATTTACAAAACAAAAAGTTAAATCAGCTAACCCGGGCTGACGCAAGTGGGTCTTAATATATAACTTCACAGTAGTAATACCTATCGCAAACTGAAAGAAAACATAGTTCAGGAAACCCGCGGCTTGGTTGGGTCCGTACGTGTTGACTTGATAAGTAGATATCGATATCAACCATTGTATCCCAGGGGAAATACGTTCTCACTGCTGGGGCACGGGTCTCTTCCTGCATCGCAGGAAGGTTAGGCCATACTCCACTACGGGGGCCCTGTCCGGGTTGGATATGTGGATATGGATAGTGTTATGTTTAGAACAAATAAATCCAGGAAAGTTCGTTAAACAGTTTTCTTTTACTTAATAATTCTCCGATATGAGGTTGCGTGGAAGAAATAGCTATTAGCAACAAGGCCGTCAATTGTGTCTTATTGTCTTCATGTGTTGTTTCTGTAACAGTTTTCCGGTATACAATAAAGAATATTCTTATCTTATCTTAATAACTGTTATCACAAGCTTGATAAAAAAAAACATACCAAGAACCCCTTGATGAAATTAGCTACGACCCCCTGCTCTGTTAACTGTTACGTGCTGAATCCGGCAACGTTTGTGTGGTCCTTGAGGCTTCAATAGCCTGCTAGCATTTTTGAGTAAGATTGGCGTGTATATCTACGTGTTGAGATAATTCATACAGTGTAGAGGACGTAGTAACTTATTATCTACTCTGTGGTAGAGGCAACCTTACACTACACTAGATGCGTGAGTACTCGGACGCTGCTGTGCCTTGTTGGACATTGTTTTCAGATGGTCTATGATTGCCCAGCACCTATACCAACCTGACAGTTTAGTCAGCCCAGTCCACAAAAAAGACTAGACCAGTGGGTATAACATTGGACTCGGAAGCGGGAGACTCAGGTTCGAACCCCAGTGCGGGCATGTACTTTGTTTAATTTCAAAGTCACCTTTGCGAATTGTACTAGCAATACCACACGTTAATTTTGAAGGAGAACATCGTGAGGAAACCCGCGGATCGGGTGACTTCGCACGTATTAACTTGCCTATTTTGGGTATAAGTACGTGATTAATAACTTTTTTTGTTTCTCGATATAATATGAGTACCTAGTTTGTTTTGGTATCCAGTGTGCGTAGATTTCTGGTCGAACGTCAGTATGTATTTTAACACCTAGTACAAATGTCACTTTGAAGCGCTCGTGGCCTAGGCGAACCGAGTAGGTAATTGGAATCAATCACTTGGGTTAAGCAACAACAGGCGCGGTCATGTACAGGATGGGTGAGCGTCCCGTGACTACCGCTAGTGGCATTTTTCCGAGCGCTTCAGTACTTCGCAAGGCACGTTAAGCCGATGGTGCCGACTGTGATATAATGGCAATCGTTAAACCATGTCAGAGGCCTTATGGGCGGCTTGATAACTTCTGACAGTAAGGCCCGCCACTCCTCCACCAAACCGGACTTGGCCCCCGTGGTGGAGTATTCCTGCGATGCAGGAAGAGATCCGTGCCCCAGCAGTGGGGACCTACAAGGGTTGATAACGAACAAATGTAATTTTACATTTTCACATGTTTCTCATTATTATAAACAGTAAGTCATGAATAAGCAAACGCAATTAACGATAAGATGAGAATATTATTTATTGTAAAGGTACACGGAAAATATAATATAATGAATTAACGGTATTTATTTAAAAACTGGCTAATTGTGTGTCGGGCCACACGCCAACCAGTGTAGGATTCCGTACTTGACTATCAAAATATACGGACTTTGAAAGAGCATTTTTTATTATAATAAACATAGGATAGATAAATAGGGGATGTATTAGCAAAAGGAAAGATAAAAAGTGCCCGGAACCGGCGTGCGTGCATGCAACGACTTATGATCGTTGATGAAGCGAAGGTGATCTGTCACGATCGTGGTAAGTGGATTCCCTGGTCTCTGCCTACCTCTCTGGGATACAGGCGTGAGGTTATGTATGTATGTATGTATGTATGTATGTATGTATGTATGTATGTATGTATGTATGTATGTATGTATGTATGTATGTATGTATGTATGTATGTATGTATGTATGTATGTATGTATGTATGTATGTATGTATGTATGTATGTATGTATGTATGTATGTATGTATGTATGTATGTATGTATGTATGTATGTATGTATGTATGTATGTATGTATGTATGTATGTATGTATGTATGTATGTATGTATGTATGTATGTATGTATGTATGTATGTATGTATGTATGTATGCATGCATGCATGCTTAAAAAAATATTTCACTACACTCATTATTTGCCACAAGTCCGTGAGTGAGTTCACACAAATTATTACAATACAAGTTCGTGCCTTATGGTGTGACGTGAAAGACTGTAAATACTTCGAGGAAATAAAAGGAAATAGGAAAAACTTAATATCGTTTACTATTACGCTATAGCCGTCGATAGATGGCAGTGATTTGGGGTGGCTTGAAAACTTCTAACAGTCAGACCAGCCACTATTCTTTCAACGTTTCCGCCAATCCGGACTTGGCCCCCGTGGTGGAGTATCGCCTATAACTTCCTCAGGGAAGAGACCCGTGCCCCTCGGTGGGGACATAATGGGTTGATGTTGATGATGATGTGCTGAAAAATAATAACTTGTGACCTAATCGCAGAAACTGGAGAAGGACTTACCGGAGATTATATTTGCTACGTGTGGAGACTGTAGACGTGTTGTGGAAACTCTACTTAGATTCTACTTAAGGCGTATTGAGGTGCTGACTAACGCCACCATTGAAATAAAAATCATATCATGTTTAATAATAGGTATTTTTTTCAAAAAGTGTACATATAAAATTTTAATATGTTATAACTATTTCTGGAACATACAGCCTAGGTATTTTCGTTGTGAAATTCGAGTATAAGTTACTTATTTAGACCTGAGATTTCTGAGCCTCATTGTTCAGCCATGGTACGTAGTAGGTAAGCGCTGATGTATGTTAGCACTTCATACACTATGTTTTCCTCAACGTATTTTCAACTTCACAAAAGTCATTGATACATGCCGGGATTCGAACCCCCGACCTCCCGATTGGAAGAGAAGCCGGTGTTCTAAGGCTCCGCTACCACCGCTACATTAGATAATAATTACTCGGACGAAATTTCAATAAAATAAATAGTTTATAATTAATATAAATATTTTAGTCTCTCTAAATATTTGTTTTTATAAATAAAATTTTATTTGGTATAAAGCTACACAAACTCACAACAACGGCTAGAGCAAAACATTCACAGATTCAGTTACTAAGCGAAACCATTTAAAAACAAAGTTTAACAAATTCGGTGTAAGACTACAGAGTGCTTAGTGCGAGTTTTTTAACTACTCGATCGCGTTAACGTAAACTCATATTTCTATGGCATCGAGGAAGCGCCACCTAGCGACAAGTATGGAAATTAAAATTGTTGAGTGCGAGTTGTAATGGTTTACGTTGAGAAGTGAACACGTTTACCAGCCAAAACACGAATAAACGCGAGTGCGAGTTGTACTGTGACAGCGTTTTGCCAGTTCGAACGGTTAACTTACTCATACTCACTACTCAATGATCGATTAACGCGGTAGTAAAGTTATTCGATTGGATCTGTCAAACTCGCACTAAGCACTCTGACTTTGATAGATATGTTTACGATATGACGCGTCAACACTTTACATTTTGTAGAGAGAAATAGTTATATCTATCAACGTCGGTGGTTGTAGGTAGGTACGAATGTATAATAGTTTCTTGCACTTTTGCTAATTTAAGGTTGTCAGACTATGTTGTTTTAAAGCTGAAAGCAGCAATACAGAGGTTGCTTATACAACCCAATATCTTCCCAAGTGCGGGGAGTTCTATCTACTCGTGAATACAAATTGAAATTATCCGTAATTAAATTTTTCGATCTACTTTTGAAAATTTAGGACTGAACATAAAAAATTAACTTACACATTTAATTTTTCGGGCAACTTTGAAAATTTATCGTAATTAAAATTGTTCAAGATTAAACTTTCGTAAGCACTACACATTAAAAGAAAGCAGGTTATAAATTAATAACACAAATCACGGGAGAATTATCAGGTGCTCCGTATATTTTAGTTACAAAGTTACTTAATGAATTTAATGATGTAACACCTGAATTCATTCGCAACTTCGAAGTGGTCCCAAAAGCAAAAGTGGTTCGGTCTACAAACTTCACTTCGTCAAAGTATTCTCGTATTTTAATACAATTGTGTTAGAACAGTAAAACCTAATTTTACGATTTCGAAGCTTCGTCATCATCATTTTCTATGGAATCAGGGTCGTCAGAGCCACCAGCCAGAGCGTTCAGAGTGGAGGCAGCAGAGCACTTCCCGATGTCCGCTGCGAACCCAGCAGCTGCCACGCTGGCATCAACCAAGTACTTCCCAGTACACACTTCCAACCCCGCTGGTAACGTTGCAACGGCCAGGTTGATGCGGGCCAGCTGAAGAAGAATTTAATAGTCTTTTAAGATCTTACATCTTACGTCAATTCTACGAGGGAGAACCTACGAGTGTTTGGCTTCCTCAAATTCACGCTCAATAATGGCACCAATCTGTTCACAGGTCAGACGATTCGTCTTTGCCGTTGAAGTGAGCGCAACATATTCCGTAGAGTTAATTATTGTGCCTTAATTTATATACCAAAACCTTCCGTTGAAGCTTACTAATATCTGAGAATACGTTTAATAACATTTTAAACGTATTCTCAGATATTCAGATAATAATATTATTATTGTTACCCAAACAACGATAAAGAATGATAATGATGAGGAACATACCGGCGATGATTTTGAAGAGATTTAGTTCCCACCTTTACAGGTCATATTTATCCTAAATCTCTGTAGAACCTCAGTTTGGTTCTGGTCTCTGTGATGAATAGTGATGGTCTCTAAATAAACGAATTTAATTGAATGAGTTCTAACAAATATGTACATAATGTAATAAGTAATAATGAATAGCAAAGTTAATCTTTAGTAGTACTAAAATTCCAACAGTGATTTAGTGAGCAGCAATAAAATTCAACAAATGAAAGAAAGAATGAGACCGACCTAAAAGACACGTGCCTCGATAGTGTTGACAAAGTGTTGATATCAATCAATCGATACGAGATAAGAAACTTGGAGGCGAATCTCTGAGAAGAATAGTTGTTCAGTAGTCATATTAGTACGGTAATGGTTGTTTCATTGATTTTATTGGTAGTCAGTAACGAATAACATTTCAATGGTAGGTGTTACTTGTTTGCGAGAGATGCCTATTTAATTTGCGAGGATTACACCACTGAAATGACACTGTACTGCTATTGCTTTGTAGACTACTAAATAGAGGTAAATACTCGTAACAAATAATGTAGTGCTTATATCATTCTATTGAAAACCTATGTGTGTATTTAGACTCTATGGCCAGTTGAATGAGAAAAACTTACCGAAATACTACTTTCCGTTAAAAAGGAGACAGTCTTTAATTCCGTCTGCCAAGCCACCGCTCCCAGACAAGCTCCGGTGTTAAAGACCCCGTCGGAATTCGTGCAGTTCCTCATTTTCTTCCCTGCATCTTCGGCTGTGTCAATAGCGAGTTGTGCTCTCTTGGTTAAACCTGAGATGAGATTACTAATGTCGGCAATGCTACTGTCGGCGCAGCTTATCGTGTTGGTCACAGTGGAGTTGAGGACGGATTCGGCTTTCTGGCTGATGTCCTGATTGAGATCATACACATAATATCATGACATTATAATATCTACATTACGGTAGACAGATAATTATATAATTTGTTTCAATAAGACACACAGAAAACAGCAAACAAGGTATCAATTTACAGTGGTAAATGGATTTCCACTCAACATGTGCTGAAACGATCGTAGCCCTGGCTGCGTGAGTGATCTTAAATGATCGCGACGATTAAGCAACTATTAGGGCGTGTTCAGTGCATGGATAGATGACCGTTTATGACTAACGCTAGTGGCATTTTGCCGAGCGGTACTGCTTAACTTAACTGCTTATCGCGCCTTGCAAAGCATGCAAGGCACGTTAAGCAGTTGGTGCCGGCTGCCGTCGATAGATGGCAGTCATTAAGCCGCTTGAAAACTTCTGACAGTAAGATTAGTTACTAGTCTTGGAAATCTTCCACCAATCCGGACTTCGCCCCCGTGGTGGAGTACGGTCTATACCTTCCTTAGAGAAGAGACTCGTGCCCTTCAGTGGGGGTTGATCAACATCAACCCATAATGGGTTGATGTTGATGATGATGTGCTGATAGTTTGGGGAAACACGTAGCGAGGAAGGAACTGTTTGAGCATCATTTGAACTATTGGAGGGAGACTAGAGAATGGGATGGTCACTTATGCTGAAGAAACGATAGTCGATGGCGTACTAAAAGTTCACGAGAGGCGAACTTATAAACGCAGTGTGGGATGTCCACCAACCTACTGCACAAATGTTCCGACGTAGATCGCTGGCAGCTGGGTGAAGATGACTGGGGACAGAAGTGGCATGACTTGAGTGAGGTCTATGTCCAGCCCTTCATGAGCGGATGGTACATATTTTGGTTGTCTAGCCACATTGTGTAGCCGCATTTTTACATTGCTGCGTTAAAGCACAACAAGTGGAGCGATAGTTAAGGTTTTGTTTGAAAAAAAAATTAAACCACTATTTGCCTGTCGCTCATATACATATGTAGCCATCCATGCGGCTAGTATTCACGTTAAGGTAAGATTAAGGGTTGAGGTGAACACAGGTTACCTTTGGTCTATATTTCAACTATTTTCTGAACTTACATTGACACAATCTAAGGTCGCACCTCCTGCAACGTACAATTTGTCCGTTACCGACAGTTTCATTGTACTCACTCTCTCACGTATTTTTGCAACGTTTGAGATTAATTTGGACTGGAAACTCGGGATTAGATCGATCATGTCCTTGGCGAAATCCTTTAAAGCATTTATGACTTGCTTGGCGGCACCTCGCAACTTCGTGACCATATCCATAATTGCTTTCCTGAAATGAAATAGTTCTTTTTTTAAATTCAGAATAAAATTCGTTTCAACTGAGTCCGAAGTCTTTTGGGTAAAATTTAGACAAAAATATTCTTCGTTTAATTAAATTCAGCACATGGTCCTTCCACGATCCAAATTAAATCCATATCCGTTGATCCGTTTAATAAACGCGTTAAGCGGACGACTAAATTCCATACATCCAAACATCGTTGCGATAACTATTATTGTGATCGTAGCATTGCGCGCGACTTAGATTATCTCGGGATGTATAGCCATCAGCTGTGAAACAAAGCGGCATGCTGTTTCAGAGTCATTAATGTTGCTTTAAAAGCACGCTAACCGAAATGGCGCCTTGTCTTTGATTGAAAGGAATGTAATGAATGGTGTAAATCGTATGAGGCTACAGTACGTACTTTACCCCCGATTTTTCTGGGCCTTGATCCTCACGTCTTTGTCTTAGTAATAAAGGATAGTGAGAATCGTCTGCGGCATTGCAGAAGGCTACTCCCACCTGAAATTGAAAACACAAAATTAGTTACTTGGCAGCCTAGGCGCTTGTAGACGTAATTTTTTTTCACCGGATGAGGGACCGTGTTTTTTGGCGGATTCGCGGTGGTGTATAGTTCAAAATGAATGTTTGCGTAAGCACCAGACATCGGTGCATACACATACATTTATTAAAGGAGAGCAATTTAATTATAACCGTTTATAAGCGGTCCGTTATCCGGTGAAAAACACGGAAGTCTACAAGCGCGAAATCTTTAACCGATGGATAAGTGGACAATCATGCAAGACACGCCTTATATCTTACCAAGAAAGTAAAAAAAAATAACGTGTATGCCCTCATCACAAAAAATACGTATGAAAATTATAATAAATCATAGGCTAGTTCCAGTTTTTATAGCCCGCAAGATATTTTAACGTAATAAAGGATTTGTCTTATCATAAGGCAGATCATGTAAATATGGGCACATGTAAACATGCAGTAAAAAATAAATTTACTTATTGCTTCATGACTCAAGACTTTGTTAAGTATAGGGGGATGCTGAATTGACTAACAAAATGTGAATTAACTCAAGCACGAGTGCTGATTGATAAATCCTTCTACTTTCTTTTTTGGAACTAAATTTTTCTTAAGCACTAAGATACAGCTTACGAACTAGTCCGCGTTCATATTTGAAATTTTGACAAAAGGGTGTCGCCAGGTCTAGCTCTGCGAATCAGAGCAAAACCGGAAGGATTTATGTTTGCATCTAACTTTTTACTTGACAAATCGAACTGTGGATTGAAGTGAGCGCGGAATTATTTTACAGTATGTAAACTACTTTCTGATCTCATAGAAATAAGGGTCAAAATGACCGCCACATACGCAAAGGCGGCGCTTGTATAGAATTCTATCTTTACAGAATACAAGTCGCAAAATTAAATCAGTGTTTTAAATCCTTTCAATATGTACTTTCCCATAATATCATTAAATCTTTGATACTGTCGTCACGCCTATCACTTAGCTTGTATATTCTGTATTCTTATACACGAGACATACATAAAATCACTCCTCAATACTGAAGGCGTTAAGGGTTCTTTGAGATGGCAATGAACGCTGTATATAAATCATCTCATTACATAGATGCAAAGGTCAAAGTTGGGTTTTTTTTATGCACAGGATAATTAAAGCACGACGTACGGACCATTTTAATAAAATACCTTGCCTTAATGCGGAAAATTAGAGAATTTAATTCCTTTTACAGAATCCGTAAAATAAATTAGGTCCTCTGATTTTTCGCCGATAAGATGATTTTAAACGTATAAGTTGTGAATGTCGAAGTATATCAAACAATTTGTCAATTGTTCACTAGTCTATTTTAAATTTACAATTCATAGTTGCGAAAGAAAAGTTTGTACCAGTATTGTGTACCAATAATAATTTATCGGATAGCAAGTTCTCTTTAGAGGTTCAAGCTTAACAACCTACTAAAAAGTCAACAACAGTTTTTTTTTTATTGTATCCTTCCAATCGGGTATTTTATACTTTGATTTGGCCTCGCTGGTATAACAGACGCTTGACTATTTGGTTCCCACTGGAGGCCACCGTACTCGAATCGACAAATGGCCTGCTGGCCGGCTGCGTGATCGTAAAATCATCAAAGAAACAATATAAATGCTACTTAAACTAAAAATAATCAATATGACTTTTTGCTCAAATTACCAGATATTGTCGTCAGAAGTGGAAGTACCTAGACTTGGAGAAATTGGGGAAGATCAGTTCTGACAAGAATCCAAAGACAGAACGTAGTCTGATACCAACGAACGTGACTTAAGACATAGAAGTCGGAGCTCTTACAGCAATATTTTTACAGTGTTTGTAGAATAATGGGAAAACTTAAGTATCACCAGTAAAATGGCCAAATCTACTTAACCTATCCCCAAAATGCCAAAACCAAACTTTCGCAGTAAAAAAATCCTCCTGTGATGTTGTCAAGTAAAATGATACAACACGAAGGATTTATACACATTTCAAAACTGAAAGAAACATTTAGACACGTAAATAGGATTTATTGCTTTATGTCAGTCAGGGCCTATTTGATTTCATGGTGCAATTTACGCTACGTTTTCATTTGTTTAGTTGATAAGGCACAATAGTTCATTTTATTCTCAAGGCCTTCACTACCATGTCGTGTTCTGATAGTAATTTTTACTCCAAAATGTTTTATGGCAAATCTCCTTAATATTTATCGATGACGACCTCTGTGGCGCAGCGGTAGCGCATCTGCCTACCATGCTAGAGGTCCTGGCTTCGAACCCCGGCTGGGGACAAAAAAACCCCAGGTCTGGGATGTTTACATGTTTGTGATGTCGCTGTTTCTGGCTCCCACGACACAGGGTATCCTAGTGTGGGGCCAGAAGCATTGTATGTGCCTGTATGTAAACGTTATGTTATCCTACGGCCTATAGGTAACCTAGGTTCCGAAGTCCACAAGGAACCCATATACTTTCGCCATGTCTGTTTGTCCGTCTGTCTCTCCGCTTAGCACAGACATTTGTGCTAGATATATTATTACGAAGTAATAATTTTTTTTTCCTTAGCCTATAAACATCCCACTGCAGCGCACAAGCCTTCTCTCAGAGAGAGAGTATGGACTTAATTACTCGAAGCGCTGAAGCAAATATGTATGGATTACTCGACGCGCTACTACAGCGTGACTTAGAAGCGCTACAGTCGCGCGACAAAAACGCCTATAAGTGGAAGCACTCTAATATTAATGGTAAGTTACGCTAAGGTTTGTTGTATGACTATTTGTATTCTCGAATAAAATTAAATACTCCTCCGTTACTTATTTCGTAAATTATTGTGAAAATAATTATAAAGCGAATTCGTTTTCTATTTGGATAGTGGGAAGTCATACAAACGCTTGATGATTGGACTTGAAAAGCGTTATAGTGTTGTTGGCGTGGTGGTAGATTGCTATATGGAAACATGTAGGCGTTATAACAATAAAACTGTGTAGACTCCTAATTATATCAACATTGTCAGTGCCGAGTTTCATAAAACAATTCGAAGTACATAACGAGGTGCATTGCATAGCAGTCTACAAGTGAATCTGTGGATTAATCGACTTTGCAATCTAAGTATACTGAATTATCATAGTCAAACCATGATTGTAGTTCCATGTATCAGGTCCTCGTAATTAGTGAGGTACCTACTGTCCCTTCTTCGCTTGTGAAGTGGTCTTCGTACTTTTGTAATTCCTACATAGATCCAGAGATTAACTTTCGTTTTCGTCTAAATGAATTAATCAACTTATCAATTCGTTTATAGTATTTACCTACTACTTAACATACCCAATGCAGCACGTCAACTTTTACTTGCAAAGCAGCTTATAATTACCGAGATATTACTCCAGGGCATTGGCTAGTCTAATGGTGCTCCCATATTGCCGTTAGAAAATGTTTAGTAACGTAAGTAAACATTTCATTTTGGGAACACCATAAGAGATAAAAGCGTGGGCGTATTCACCACGCGTGCCCATTGTGGATTGGCGATTACAAGGGTTGAGATATATAAATTGTAAAACTGTGAATACTTTAGGTAAGAACTCAGGATTCCTTACGGTGTTTTCCTTCACGATAAGCAAACCTTGACATGTACATTACAAAGTTACATTTACTGTGATTTTGTAATAAAAAAGGTTAAGGTTGATTACTTGTCGCCTAGAGGTGCATTCTCTTCTCAAGTTTTTTGGAATTGCAAAAGGTTGCTCTGTACCTAAATACACACTGCAGGTAAAATCAATGTACGAACAGTTTATTGTCATTGTTTACCATATTGGGAATCAAGGCCTCTTGTGCTACTCGCTTCCCTTATCCTTTGCATTGAGGTTCGTATTTTATTACTTACATGTCAATGAGACGTTAAGGTCTGAGGAACAATAACAAGATGGTAAAATTAGCTCAATGTCGTAACGAACACTTACAATATAGGCTTTGTGTCTTTGCTATAGTTTTCGCGCAATTCATTGGCCGCACCCAAAATTTGAGAGAGTGCGAGTATAGAACAAACTACCGTTATACGCGTGCATTTTATTCGGTTGGGTTTCAAGTGACTTTGCAACAAAAATGCCAAAGTTGAGATGCTGGCGACTATAAAGACATTGGTCAGACTGTTAAGTTTGCTTCTGATGTCTTTTTTCATTTACAAATTCAATAAAATATATTTTACTTTATCGTTTGGGTGAGGCTGCTGGCGGACAATGGGATTTTTGTTTTTCACCTTTTATTAAATTCCTGTTGTTGGTGAACATCGATCGAGCGAAAACGGAAACTAACTATATTTTATTAAAGTTTAAAATATTTGCTATAGTTTTGGGTCAATAGACTTGCAACAGAACCATTTGGCACGTTGTCAGGATAAAAGTAATAAATTATCAAGAACGAAACGGAAATAAACAGAAAACTCTAGTTACTGCGCACCTACCTAGTAAAGACTTTTATTATTTTGCTCTTCGAACTTCATACTTTTGAGATGCGTTTGATTGTGATAATCCTGTTCAGCGGACTCATGAATTTGATATACAACACACTTACATAATTTTGCTCTACATTGAGTGAAACTGACATCGTTATCTATATACTCGCATCTCTAGTCAGTCTATGAGGATGGTGACGTTGATTATAAACCTCGTGGTCCACATGTTAAACGTAAGCTATACTATTGAGAAGTTGCTATAGAACACCTGAACTTACATTTCAATTGATATTGTCACGGCTGTGACTTTGGAAATTGACAAGGCACTCTTGTATTAGCTATGTATTTACCCACCTTGTGAACATTAGGAACAGTTAAAATCGAACAAAAGGCTTACCATATTTTTAAAGTAACAATGTATCATCATAATATGCACCTAATTAGGTTTTCATTTGTAGACTAATGAAGTGGTGCTCGTAAAGCAAACGAAAACGTAGAGACGTCGCGTGATGGATTCAATTCTCAACAATGTCAGACTCTAAAGAAACTTGGCTGCCACAAAAGGGTGCAACAGATGGGAGTTCCTGGGGACGCAGGACACATGAGCAATGAAGCAGCCGACGAACTAGTGAGGAAGGGACCGGGAGAGGCAGCATTTGTACGGTCCTGAAACACGCGTAAGACTCTGACTGGGTAGCTGGGACCCCTTCGGGAGGCCAGAAGTAACATAGGTGCACTGCTGGCATATAGATAGGGATTGACTGACCGAAGTGACCTCACAGCCCTGCTACGTACAATGGCCCAACTGTGCGGAAACCACAGGACAAACTAACTATGCGAGGCAATATCATTGAGCACCATTCATTGTACTATCGAAACTGAGGCTAATGAAAGGCACAAGGGCGAGTGGACAGCCACTGAAGGACTGCGACATTCTAAAAACTTCATTCGTGAAGAAATCGCAGACTCCGCAAAGTTACTTCTGCGAGGAAGACTCCTGGTGCTTTGACTAAACACCTCCCTATTAGTAAACAACTCCCCAGAATAGGGTTGTGTAGAGTTATGCAGAGCATGCGTTTCTGATGTGGATTCGAATGGTACAGTCGGCAGAACACTATATTGATACTTACGCACTCTACTCACTTACATTACAGGCGAGTTTGTAACTAAAAACTAAAGGTTGATGTGCTGTCGATTGTACACGTATTGTGTGACTGTGATGTCACTACCGGAAAAAGACTGAGCCTTCTGGGAACGGCTTAATCCAAACCGGAATACTTTAGGCACCTATCCCTAACCGTGACTGACCTCGAAGAGTACGTCTTCGATTAGGTGTATGGTCAACAGGCATACACAACATATCCGACTGGGTCGAGTGTCGCCGACTAACTGTCGGGCCCCGTAAGACGACAATTTTAAGATAAGACGTTCTCGAAGAACTTAGACAGTCGACAGGACATCAATCTGTAGAAACTTGCACTGGAATTAATTGCGTTAAAGGCGACTTTGCAACATAATTTAAAACATAACCTGTCGTCGACTGTATTATAGCCGTGGTACCAGAATAGCAACATAGTGGATGGATTTAAACAATTAACATTTAATTGGGTCAATGGTCAACCGCATTATAGGGATCGTTGCCTTCAATCAAGATTTTTTATGTTACGTGGTCTAGTGTATGATAAAGAATGTTCTTATCTTGTTTTCATTGTCCTGTATGAGGTAAATGCTCTGCTCTGTTTCTGTTCTGTTAAGTTTTATGTTTGTTGTGACGTTTTAATGAATAAACTAATTATACTCATCAGGTTCTCTACATCTGATCTAGACATGAATAACAATTAATTAGTTTGCGTAGCTATTAAGTAAATATAAAACAGTGGGATAACACAACTTTATAGCGCTTGTCAATTTTACTCGCAAAAACCTAGCAAAAAAGAAATTAACATTTAAATAAATCTTTCGCAAATAAAATGTGTAGTGCACATTCGTAACTTAATTTCGGAATCACTTACTAAATGTGTATTTTATTCAACAGTGTTAATATTATTTACAATGAAATTATATTCAAATTACATTCAACTAAGAAAATTAAGAAATAACAATTATAACAATAAAAAAAATCACAAATTTCAACATATTAAAATAAGATTAATTCACAAAAAGTTTCGTCAGAACTAAAAATAGAAAATTTAAACAAAACATTCAAAGAAAAACAAAAAAAAAACACTAAGAGAATAAGCCGCCCCGGGACACATCTGACCCAAAGGTGCCCACTACGCTGGCGGCGTTACCTCGCTGCACTGCAAGGGAAATTCTTTGCATAAGATATGCCCCAGAGCGGCAGTCATAGCCACGATCCCTCAAGCGACGTCCTATTTCCCTCACAAACGCCTTCCCCTGCACTCCCCAGACTCCAGTTGTCTCTATCGCTAGAGGCACAAAAATGTACTGGCCCAATAACGCAGAATACTTTTGGACCTTCAACCTAGCAGCCTCTTCTGCCGCCGCGCCCGGAGTCGACGCGGTAGACGCTAAGTGAGAAGGGGCAAAAGTGCAGACACACGTAGCGTCCCAAAGCAAGGAGCGCCCCTTCTCCCACGGTATCATTGTCAAGCCATCCGGACGTTTTCCATCCGAACGACAAAGACCTGGAGGCTCCAGAACGCAAGGAATATTTGCTGTTACGAGAGCCCGCCTAACAATTTCATTTATAGAGAAATGCCTAGAAAACCTGCTCGCACTACGCACACAATGCAGACCATGGCGACCCCTAGAGTCTACAACTGCGCCACACACACAATAATGCGGCTGGCAAATGTCACATCCAAGGCGCAATGCGACAGCCACACGCAACGAATCGTTGTCCAAAAACGTTCCTAGAGGTGGAGAAGGCAAGGCGTGGAGCCAAAGACCAGATTCAGGCTGAGATACAGCGCGCAAACGTGCCAGCTCCACCCCCGAACATCCGGCCAACAACTCATCAAGCGCGAGTCTGCACGCAATCTCGTCCCAATTGCGCTGGAGTTTTGGGTGATCAGGCGGATCACTACCAGGACACTGAACTCGCCATAACCCTAAGGCCTCCTCCGCGAAGGGAATGCAAAAACCGTCACCATGAAAACTCAAAATAAGAGTGACAAGGTCTAGCACTCCATGCGACGAAGACAGGAAGGCCGGGAGCTCAGTGTCCTGCAACCGACGAATGCCTAGCCCACCGTGCCTGATAGGCAAAGCCGCCTGGCGCCACTGGGTTGGAGTCATACCTACATTAAGAATCGACTCCAATACGTCCTTCAACACGGTATCATACTCAGCACTTTCCTCTCTACAAAGCCATACCGGAGCAGTACGCAGCGAGTATGTGAGCCTAGGAATAGACAAGCAACTCCTTAGGATGGTTAAAGCCACGTGAGCAGGGAGCCGTCTTAAGTGCTCCTTAGATGCCAAAAGAGCCCTTGACCTCACAGACAGTGCACCCGGTATGCCCTCAGGGAAGATAGGTGCTCCCAAAAGAGTAAAATTGGCCTTATCCTGAATGCGTAAGCCTGGGACCACAGAATGAACTTCCGATAAGACCTCTTGTGATATCTGACCAGAACAGGGAAATAGTTCGCATTTCTGAGAGTTTACCTGAAGACCCAAACCCGACAAGCCCTCGACAAGTGCCTTCAAGTCCCGAACCACGATATCCGGGTCGCCTCCGATGGTGCCGTCATCCAAATACCAAACGTTCAGTGATGATTGCATGGTAGATATTACACTCTGAATTGCCAGACTAAATAACAAAGGGCCCAATGGATCACCCTGCTGTGCCCCCACCTGAGACTCCACCAATGCATCGCCAAAAAACAAATTACTAGGTTTAGAATAACATTGATGGAGAAACGGGTACAACGCAGGGACTTTCTCTTTTATCACCGACAACATGGAGTCCCGCTCAAGAGAATTGAATGCGTTGTGAAGGTCCACCTTCACAATGATATCCACCGCATCAGCTTTGGAGAAGGCAAAAGCCCTAGTGGCATGGATAGCTGCCTCGCAGCCCAAAGGCACACCAAAACCCAATTGACGCGGCTGCAAAAATGATGCCATCTCCCCCTTGACAGCGCGGCATCCCAGTTTTGCTACTAAGCGCCTAATTACACTGCCTATGGCAATAGGCCGAATTCCCCCATCCTTTTTTTCAAGGGCACACAAGGAAGCTCCATACACAAATGGGCAAACCTCTCTGTTGACCATACCTTTTAGCATAAAATTAGCTAAGCTGCATATTGAAGCTAAGAGTTTTACTCCATTATCACCCGCCGCTGCCGACGTCAACTCTTTAAGATGTTCTGGGCGCAGCCCATCCAACCCCGCTGCAGAGCCATTGTAAAAAGACGCGATAGCTTCAGAAACGTCTGACACTTCCACAGAAAGGAACTCGTCTGAGGAAACGGGCTCTGGAGAGAAATTCAAAGGCCGACCCGGAGAAGGGTGTTTTTGACGTAAGGCTTGTAACGTCTCGTCACTGACATCAGCCACACAGCAGTCGGATAATAAAATCCGAACCGCACCGCCTAAGTCGCCATCGTAAACTTTCGATTCCACGGCTCTATAAAAAGAGCGACGACTGAACGCCTCTCTACAAGTCGGCGAATCTGAAGCGACAATGCCCAGGGAGTCTTGAGAGAAGGCATTGCTTATGTTTTCCTTCACTTTAGACGTAAGTGACTGGCTCCGATTGTGGGAAGAAGGAACCCTTAAACATGTGTATGAAAAAGATAAAAGGGCAAACCAGTCCTCAGTGGAGTTATCCCGAACACAGTTGTCGATTAACTGAGACAATTTCCCCGCAGCCAGACTTCTTGCACCTTTTGGAACATGTTTTAGAACACGAACGTTTTCCCTCAAAATTGGTAAGCGACTAAGAGTGGAATGTGCTCCAACATCGTCAGGAGTTGCCTGCGACTGATGCGCAAGCAGACCTCTATGCACCCGACTTATATGCACATTCAAGCCTCGGGGAACGACGAATTGCCTTGAGGAACCGGGACAATGAGGACAACAAGACAAAGATGCCATCAAGCACTTAAAACTAGAACAATCTGGATACAAAATGTAGCCAAAAAGCAATGCATTATATATAAATAAAACAAATCGTGTCAAATAAATAAAAATTCACATCAAATGGTTGATATTAATAAAATCATTAAAAATTCCGTAAAAACAAAAAAACAGTTATTATTTAAAAAGACAGAATGCCTAAATTTAAATTGTAAAAATGCATAAGCTATTTTTTTATAAAAAGCACAGAGCCTGGTCACAATGCGTAAAAGCACAACTGCATTTAAGCAACAATTACACACAAAAATAAAAAAAAATAAAAAATAAACCAAGTCAAGCCAACCAGCAAACTTCCACCGCAGCACAGGGCTCAATAAAGTACACAAGCCGCGCCAACCGTCTCCCAAAAGCGACGGTTCACAGTAAAAGCTTAGCCACCAAACTCCGCAAAAGCTTCAATCTCTTGGACATTCAACCGTGGTACTGCGTCGAAAGAAACGCAACTGCCAAAACAACTCGATGACAGGCCAGTGACAGCGCGCCTCTGCCTATGATTGGTCGTATTATGACATTGTCAACGAGTTTTGACGTTTTGTATCGCCTTCTCTTTCCAACCCCAAACCGTTACTGTTTGTTATTGCGGGTCAACACTGTTTATTTACAAGAATAACTCACGAACTATAACAATCCGTTGGAGTAAACTGGGTGTTACTGGTAGCTCACGTAGCAAGGTATCACTCAATACACCTTGAACACAACTCAAGCAGCGTTTACTAATTAAAATAAAATGAAATGTGGTAGTGACTTTAAAACAGTGTTCGCCGCACAAACACCACGTTCCGTTTTTTTCAGATCACTTACTTGTAGTCTGGTCGGACTATTCCGACAAAAACTCAAGAAGTGTTTCCGAAAGTTAAGTTAGTAGCTTAGGTGTACAGTTCATTCAACTTATTTAACTATTTACTGAAGTATTTAGTGGTGATTATTATTTTTTATTCATAAGAAAACAAGCAAAACCACAATTACACCAATTGCCAACCTGCTTTTGCAGTTCATCGGCAAGCTCTTGGTAACAATTTTTATATATAAATGTATTACAATTAAATTTTAAAATTACAATTGTTTTGTAAATAAAATAAAATAAAAAAAGAAAAAAAAGCAGTTCATCGGCAAGCTCTTGGTAACAATTTTTATATCATAAACTTACACAATCTACACAATCAAAAGTATCTACAGTATTTTCTGAGTCCGATCCGAAGTATACGAGTATGATGAGTTGACAAACTGCTTGAAAAAAGCGTTCAGGCATCCTTATAAATTGTTCTTTTTTGAGATTATTTTAAAAGACAGGAACAAAACATTTATCTCTAGACCCATAGTTATAAGAATGTTTAGGTATTTCATATTTCATTTGTTTTCGCTTAGTGCTACGCGTTGGGTAGTTATGGCTCCATGTTATTTTGATGATGATGATGTTATCTTATTTCTATGATAGTATTTTGTTGTGATTGCGAGTAAATGTTGATTCTTTGCTAATTGTTGTCTCATTGGGGGTCGCCGTACCTTTTATACAAATGTGCCTAGTCTGGATATATTTTCATGTTTGTGACGTCATTGCCTGGTTGTTATAGTACAGGGTATCCTAGTTTGGGACTAGTTCAAGTGATTGTGTTGTGTTTAAGTTATAATTTTTGACAGAGGTGCATATTTTAGGTAACGTCAACAACAAACTTCCAATTTAAATTGCAAAGGCACGAGCATTGATATTTTTATGACTGGTCATGCTTTTACACTAGTTTGCTTGGCTCCTATACTGGGCTATGGCGTTTGACTTAGCACTTATGATTAAAGTCTGGCTTTGTTATTCTGTTCTTCGTCTTGTTATGTTAGGCTAACGATGTTTTCAATCTGCCATTGCTAGTTTGCTACTTGTCAACGGCTTTCTGATTGAATAGAAGTTAATTATCGCGGTCTCCTTCTCTCGGAGTCAACTCGGGCGAATCGGGCGGGTCCCAATTAAAAGCCCTGGTATTGAAAGTAGGTTTTCTGAAAGTTCATTTTGGATGTGCGCTCAATTATACTTACTAACTGACCCCACGAACGATGTTTTGCCACATCAATTAGCCTGCGACCTATTCTTAGATCTACCAACTATACACAAAAAAAATACAAAAATCGGTGAAGCCGTTTTGGAGGAGTTTTATAACAAACACTGTGACACGAGATTTTTTTGTATTAGCTATTTTATTAGGTAAAATGCAATCACATTCATTCTCGACGTTTCAGTCACATTCATTAACGACGTCCCGGCAACCGCAACGGCAACGTCGCAGTTCCCGGGACGACGGGAATAAATTACTTATTAAAGTAAATTGCGTCACACATTTTGTCGAAATGTGACATTCTGTAACAGAGGCGTAAGAGGGGTCCTAAATTTTGTGTCGTCTTATTTCAAAATCTGCAAGTTAAAATTAAAACACGAACTTTGCACTATTAAGGAAACACCTACTTAAAACAACTCTGCTTGCAACTCTTGATATTAAACTAATTTCGGAACTGCTGTTTGAATTCAATTAATCTAAATGTAAAATTGCAAAATATGTGACGTCACACTAGGGAGAGGGGAGTCAAAAGTGACCAGTTATGATAAGGATGGGGAAGGGATCAAAAAATCACGAAATTCGTGTGACGTTATTTGTGGATGGCCCCTGAGAGAATTCGCGGGCTGAGCCAATAACTATGTAAGCAAACACAACACCAAGACTGCGACAAACACTTGTCATAACAATCGAAACAAAAATATCCGAGAGATAAAATCTCTCGTTTTGGGATCATGGACGTTGTTCTCGGTTTTTATATCTTTCTTCTATTGTGAAGGTTATTTTTGTTTGTCTCTGAATGCATAATGTGAATACGCGTATGACACACTGAGTTGATGTGATTATATTATGATAATGTTTTCTACGTGCTCTCCTACGACCTCAAATTTGCAATGTCACAAAGACTTATAATTTTTTGAAAATACAAAGATGTTTCTACTCAACTGGTTGAGCCTTGCCAGCGGGACACCGATGGACTATTTAAATTCTATGTAACGTTCAATGGCTGACTTGCACTCCTCCCAAAGGGTCGTTTAAGTCGCCATTTAAAATAAATTTTGTGTGAAGGATTCTATAAAAATAATATCCACACACACAATCATTTGTCCTTGTCCCAAATTCGGTCCCCGTGTAACGGTAACCAGCTAAGGACGTATTTTTTATGTAGTTATTTATGTTATATGTTTTTTTACGCATAAACACGTCCCCCTGCCGGGCACAGGCCTTCTCTCAGAGCAAAAGTATGGACTTAATTACCACGCGTGCTCACCGTGGATTGGCAATATTATACAATCATCATCACCCCGTCGATATACACTGTTGGCTAAGGGCCTCTTCATGCAAGCGCCAGTCGTTTCTGCTTTGCGCTGATGGATACGCTTCTCTAGGTCTTTCCCACATATTATACAATATTATCTCGAAATATTATAACTCGCTCAATATTATAAATATAAGCGCTCGTGGCCTAGCGGAACCGAGTGATTGGCATCAATCACTTGGGTTAAGCAACAACAGGCGCGGTCAGGTACTAGATGGATGACCATCTCGTGACTAACGCTAGTAGCATTTTTTTCGAGCGCTTCAGTGCTTCGTAAGGTACGTTAAGCCGTTGCTGCCGGCTGTCGTGTAATAGCAGTCGTTAAGCGATGTAAGAGGCCTTATGGTCGACTTGATAATTTCTGAAAGTAAGGCCCGCCACTGTCTTACAATCCTTCACCAAGGCGGACTTGGCCCCCGTGGTGGAGTATGGCCTAACCTTCCTGCGATACAGGAAGAGACCCGTGCCCCAACCGCGGCGACATGATATCGATAACTATTATAACTCGAAGCGGTCAATATTCGCTTCAAACCGCCAATTCGCGTTGGGCATGCGTGATGATTAAGCCCATATTATCTCTCTCTGAAAGAAGCCGTGTGCCTTGCAGTGGAACGTACATACGCTGCATTATTTAAAGAGGACAGTTACTATAAAAAATAATAATGTCTATACAGTCGACAGCAGATAGCAATTTTCGTTGCATAGTCACCCTTGTGGACCGCGTACCCAACGTAGAAATTCGTAGAAGAACCAAGGTCGAAGAAGTTGGTAAGCGGATCACAGAGTTGAAGTGGAGATGGGCGGAACACTTGGCTAGAAGGGAAGACGGCCGCCGGTGGACCAGGGCAGTATCGGAGTGGTGGCCAAGGGAGGGAAGGAGGTTGGTAGGCAGACCACCGACACACGATGATCAGACGACATCGTGAGGGTTGCGGGTCAGAGATGGATCAGATTAGCACAGGACCGTGAGGAATGGCGCAATAAAAAGGAGGCCTATGCCCAGCAGTGGGTTGATGTGGGCTGATTATAGATATATAGATAGTCACCCTTAACGCATCTAATGAGAGTACATACATATATATAAAGCTTGATGTTCTGTCCATAGTAAATGTTATTCTTAGAAGTTTATCCTCTACAGTAATTATGTAGTCGTGAGGTACTGTACAAGTTCTTGGTAATGGAGGCAGCGCTCTTAGCTAATACAACCTACCTCCTAAGTATTATATATCACCACACTTATGTAATACCTTTCAGAATATTAGATAAATGTCACAGCTTTTGCGAAAAAGATGACTTTACTCAACGCTTGAGTACACATTGAGTAACCAACAGTGAAGGTGGGACCACATTTCGGGGTTTCGGCTTTCAACCGCGCCTGGTTTGAAAAACGAGAGGTGTTTTTTTTGTTTTAAAATTTAAAACTATTTTATACGAAAATATAATACTACGTTTATTTATCTTTTAACTTGGCTTTTCCGATTGCATACAACATTTTTTTGCAAGTTCTCAATTTACAAATCTGCCTGAAATGCTCAGATTCAGTTTATTTTTTACATCCGAAAACATGAGAACCTGTTGATGGCTAGCTCAAGAGCACACGAATCTAAGATCCGGCTCCTAGCAGCTAGGAATTTAGTATTTGAGTTTGAATATTCAGGTCCAAAGTCATTAAAAATTCTTAGATTTGAACATTTTAGAGACTTTAATCAATGAGAAGTTTTGACTTCATAGTTTGACTTAAATTTGTATAGCGCGTCTTTATAACATGTGACTAGAATCGGTCTGGTCACATTATGAAAAATATTAATCGTATAGAAAAATTAATACTACGTTTATCTATCTTTTAACATGGTCTTTCCGATTGTATACAAACAGTTTTTTTGTACAAGTTCTCATTTTACAAACCTGCCTCTAATACTCAGATTCAATTTATTTTTCTAATACTCCGGGCGCGGCGGCAGAAGAGGCTGCTAGGTTGAAGGTCCAAAAGTATTCTGCGCTTTTGGGCCAGTACATTTTTGTGCCTCTAGCGATAGAGACAACTGGAGTCTGGGGAGTGCAGGGGAAGGCGTTTGTGAGGGAAATAGGACGTCGCTTGAGGGATCGTGGCTATGACTGCCGCTCTGGGGCATATCTTATGCAAAGAATTTCCCTTGCAGTGCAGCGAGGTAACGCCGCCAGCGTAGTGGGCACCTTTGGGTCAGATGTGTCCCGGGGCGGCTTATTCTCTTAGTGTTTTTTTTGTTTTTCTTTGAATGTTTTGTTTAAATTTTCTATTTTTAGTTCTGACGAAACTTTTTGTGAATTAATCTTATTTTAATATGTTGAAATTTATGATTTTTTTTATTGTTATAATTGTTATTTCTTAATTTTCTTAGTTGAATGTAATTTGATTTATTTTTTACACCCGAAAACTTGGGAGCCTGTTCATGGCTAGCTCACTCGAATATAAGATCCGGTTCCAGCAGCGCGTTTTTATACCATGTGACTAGAATAACTTTCGGGCAGGTCAAATTATCACATTATGAAAAGTAAGAAATATAATATAGAAAAAAAATACTACGTATATTTGTACAAACAATTGTGTAAGTTCTCATAAATGGATTGAATCTGATAATTATAAGCAGGTTCGTGCTATGTGTGGGTTTGTAAGAACCTGCCTGCAATACTCAGATTCAATTCATTTACTTCTCTCTCGAACACTACTTGATGACAAGCCCCAAGAGCACTCGTATCTAAGATCCGGTTCCTAGCAGCTAGGAATTTACAATTTGAGTTTGATTATTCAGGTCTAAAGCATATTAGAGACTAAGGTCTCTATCATCATCAAGGCTCTTATTAGGACATTAAGGAAACAATAAAAAGGCTGAAATAAAAACGATGGTGAACGAATATGTAAAAGTAAACAAAAAAGTTACTGCTGTTGACCCTTTAATACCTACGTCGGGGGGACCGCGAAATGACCAAAACAGGTTGTTTATGGTCTACACATCCTACCTTCAGTTTGTCGTACACTGACAATGTGTTATTGTATTGTTGACAGCAGCAAAGGGCAAGGAAAAATCTCTCCGTTAGCAAAGGGCAAGATAAAAAGTACTGGTCTCATGTACTGGCATGCAACGACTAATGAATGTTGATGAAGTGAAATAGATCTGTCGGGATTGTGGTAAGTGGCTGACCCTAGTGCTGCCTTCCCATCCAGGATGCAGACTCGAGTATATTCAAAGGTTGTCTGAGTCGACACCTTACTCGGCTAACGGCTTATCCCACAGGTCAAGTCATACACGCGTCGCTAACAAGCCGCAGGTTATCTCACAATGTTTTCCCTCACAGGTAGGATATATGGTATTGCTACTACCATATGCTAATCGTAAGTTAAATCATCAAGAAATTAGTGTTCATCCATCCATCCATCCATCCATCCATCCATCCATCCATCCATCCGTCCGTCCGTCCGTCCGTCCTTCCGTCCGTCCGTCCGTCCGTCCGTCCTTCCGTCCGTCCGTCCGTCCGTCCGTTCGTCCATCTATCCATCCATCGATCGATCGATCCACTTACTCACTCAACTCATTCCTAAGTTAAATCATTAAGAAATTAGTGTCGTTTATAATCACCGTGGTTTATTAATATGACATCATGAAGAATGAATTATAATTTTATATAACTTTCCGCACCGCAGGTTAAGAGGCCGCCTGGGGTTAGCCCGTGTCATTAATGAAAAAATGTCTTTTGCAGATCGTTTTTGCATAAAGTGGCATAGAGCTCTCTGGCCTTAAGTTCTTACAAGGTCCACCTAAGGTCACAAACGAAGGACTTGTTAGCATTTTCGCTTCAACTGGGCATTTTTCGCATAAAGGCTATCTACAGGTGACTTATTAAGGGACATAGAACTTTCTGGACTTAGGTTCTTCATGGGCTAAGGTCACAAACGAATGACTAGTTAGCATTTTCTCTTCAACCGGCCAATTTTGGCATAAATTCTATCTACATGATGACTTTAACTAGCGTCACAAATGGCAAAAAATCATAACTTGTTTTAAAATGCTTTATACTCTTTTTTTGCACTAACCCGTGCTGAGGCCAATTTTAAAAAACAATTTAGATGCTAAAAATTCCACCCATGCCGGGATTCGAACCCGCGACCCCTGGCGACATCCGTGCCAGCACGGATAGCCAGGTGTCGCGGGTTCGAATCCCGGCATGGGTGGAATTTTTAGCCTCTAAATTGGTTTTTAAAATGCTTTTTCAACTACAAGTGAACATGAGAAATCTTAACAACTGTGACAACTATTTGAACCTACAGTCTATAAACAACATTATTTAAGATGCTAAGTTTATATTATTTTAAATAAATAAAAATAGTTGCTTGATTTCATAGCCAAGTCTCCGAATAAAAAAAAAGCTTCGGTGTCAAAACAAAATCAGTTCGTAGCTATTACGTGAGGTGACTTCAATCTGCTTTTAAAATGTAAGTTTTCATTATTTTTCAATGTATTATATATCAAAATAATCGTAAGGATTTGCACTTTATGATTAGATACAAAAAAAAAACTGAATTGTGTTACATACAACGACAGATTGACATTTTCAATTACCGCCGCGTCACGCCATGTTTCCACAATTGATTTCATGTATTCTATTGAATTTCACTATAAAATGTTACTTGAAGCCGTCATTTTTACTTTATCTGTTAGTGCATTTCATAAGCTATTCGGAAGTATACTTTATTTTGTGGTAGCTGCAGCAGTTCTATAGTTATTACAGTTTTTCTAACAATGGTACCGGCCGCTCGGCGTGCAAAAATGTCGCAAAAATTTAATTCGCGAGCGCGGACGGTTAAGGCTTACGTGGCCACGCGACCCGGACGTTTAAGTGGCTAACTATGATCCAGAAACAATTGGCGTTAGATTAAAAAATAGCGTTTTTGTTTTTGTGACGTCATTGACTGAGTACCAGAGCACAGGGCATCATTTGTACAAATAGCCTCAGTCAGGGTGTATTTCCATGTTTGTGATGACCTTGCCTGGTTGCCATGACACAGGATATCCTAGTTTGAGACCAGGTGATTGGTAATACAATTTATTTGAACTCTCAACATAGGCTCAATGATAACTAGTTTAATCACTTTTACAAATAATTAAGAAATATTAAACAGTTATAACAATAAAATTTAAAAAAGTCACAAATTATATTATTTTTAATGCACTAACCCGTGCTAAGGACAATTTTAAAAACCTATTGAAAACCTGTACATAATACAGAGAATATTGTAAAGAGGTTCGAAATTTCATTGATGCCGGTGAGTCGCCCATTAGCTCAGTTGGGAAGAGCGCTGGCACGGATAGCCAGAGGTCGCGGGTTCGAATCCCGGCATGGGTGGAATTTTTTGCCTCCAAATAGGTTTTTAAAATCACAAATATCAACATATAAAAATAAAATTGATTGGTTAGTGTGAACGTAATTTATTTGTATGTAATAAATACCTACATTTACAACCTCAAAATATTGGCAATAATTGTTGAAAAATAGAAGAAATCTGACTATGTTATTTGTTTATTTATACCTGTGACAATAAACCTATTTATTTGCCATAGACGTCTTTAGTCGGCGTTTGACTATGGGATGTAATTTAATAATAGGTATTCCATATTGATATATAATACTTTATCGCTCGTCGTAATTTTATTTATTTAGCCATAATATTATTATTGCACAGTGTGAACCGGTCTCATACAAAATGTATCTTCTTCTTCTTCAGGCTATATTATGTAGTCCACTCCTGCACATAGCCTTCCCCTAATGAGCGCCATAGCGCCCTGTCTTCAGCTTGCCGCATCCAGCATCTTCCTGCAGTTTTTCGCAGATCGTCATCCCACCTGGTCGGAGGGCGTCCTACACTACAAAATGTATGACGAGCAATAAATTATTATATCTCAAGATGTAATATATTTTATCGTAAATTGAAGGAAATCTTGCGTCTGAATGTAAGTCTAAGACATTACAATCTCAGCCTGAATAGGTAATCATTATGATGTCTTGCTATCTTCGTATTTTTTTCATTTTTCCTACAATGTTGGTGAAAAAACGTATTTTTTTTTTACATGAGATTTTGCCATATGAACAACGTTATAATTATTACATCCCATAATCAAAGCCGGCTCTTAGATTTTCCAAATAAGGGCATGTTCAATATGCTCGTATGCATTGCATGCACTAGACTTGATTAATACGCGCCGTAATGTCAAACTAGTTTTTTGTTATTATTAAACAGCGATGTAGTCAATGAAAGTGGTTAGACATGAATAAATCTACGTGTTGACATTTTTTCTTTGCACTTTCGTTTGTGTTAGAAAGTGAGGCTTATGAACGATAAGATGCCTACGTCTTACGATACGGTCATGTCCTGATATACTTTTACATTTACATTGCAAACTCGGTTGAATAACATAACTGAATGTGAACCTGCCCCAAACTACTTAAAAAAGTGTCTTTTTTACTTAAAACTTCTATAAAAATGTATTGATAAACATAACGTCACATTTTACAGCTAGTCAAATATTACAGCCATAAATGTTTTGGAATAAATTAAAACTATTAATTAGTAGCTGTGCCCCGCGGTTTAACTCGCGGTTTATCGATCTTCCCATGGGAACAAGGTATTTTCCCGCATTAAAACGTAACCTATGTGTTGAATGATTCCAGCAGGATTCTCAAGATACGCTCTGAAGAAGACCTAATGTCGATATGACTAGTAGTGGAACACATATCCGACTTCGATTTATTTCATTGCATGCTTATTATAATCTTTTACTTTAGTCACCTCATCTTGAACATAAACTAATATGTAAAAATGCCCATTATATCGTCTAAAATAGTAAATATTTCATAAGGCTCTAACATACTCACATGCTGCCCATTAGTTCTCCACTCACTCAACGTTTATTCTGCTCTCTGCTCGTCACCTACTCTACAATACAGACACATACCCTGCACAATACAAATAATCACAATCCATTTACAATTTTACAATCAGCCAAATGGCTAGGTCAAATAAAAGCTGTAATTTAAAAATAGGTTTTCTCAACGTTTGATCGTTACATACAGGGCACGATGAGTTGCAAGCTTCTATAGATAAACACAAACCGGATCTCCTAGCGTTAAACGAGACCTGGACAAGGGAGGGGCAAGATAAGTACATACCTTCGATACCGGGATATACGCTGAAAAATTCTCCGAGACCCGACGGCGGTAGAGGGGGTGGTGTAGGATTTTATGTACGTAGAGGCTTACGGGTACGCAATAAAAAGCATCCCCCATCAGATTTAGAACAGATGTGGCTGGAAGTTACGTTGCCGAGCTCTGTTCGTATCGCCGTAGGTACAGCATACCGCCCTGGCTCGGGTTTGTCGCCTGGTAGAGCCATTGATGCATTGAGCGAGTCAATTAGTACCTTTGGTTATTGCAGACATAAATTTATTTTTAGTGATTTCAATGTAAACTTGCTAGAGCCTAAAAGGGGAGCGGCGCCGGAGCTAGTGTCGTTTTTTGCCCAGCAAAATTTGTACCAACTTGTTCGCGATCCAACTCGAATTGAAAACGAATCAGCTACCCTGATTGATTTAGTAATTACAGATTCTCCGGATATATGTAAATCAATCACAGTCCACCATAACCCCACCTTAAGTGATCATGGGCTGATCAAAACGGTGTTGAATATCGACAGGCCGCCAACGACACCACTCTACAGGTGGACTCTTGCTTTACATAAAATAGATGAGGAAGCTTTCCTTAGCGATCTACAAAAATGCCCTGGGGTCAAATCTACGATGCCGGTACCATCCATAACATGGTAAAAATTCTTAATCTTTTTATAGCAAACATTTTTGAAAAATATGCTCCTTTGCGTAAAGTAAAAATAAAAGAAAATCCATGTGCTTGGTTAAGAGACTGTGTCAAAAAAATTATGTTCATTAGAGATAAAGCATTGGTCCTTGCACGCCATACGAAACAAAAGTCACACCTGAGATATTATAAAGATCTAAAAAACCTTGTAATTAGTTCCATTCAAAGAGAGAAAGAGGCTTTTTATAACCACTATGTAAATAGTAACAAAGATAAACCGGCCGCTATGTGGAGTTTCTTTAAACAAACATCAGGATTTGGTAATAAATCATATGCAAGTATTCCAAAACTACTAAACGATCCTGAAAAAAATAATGGATTCTTTCTGGATGTTCCTGGAGACCCAAATGGAGATCCTGAATTAATACATTTTTTCACTCAAAATAGGCA